>OX031006.1:235495144-236115533 GCA_943735925.1 Pollenia amentaria | reverse complement strand
CAGTCGTATTCGGAAGCGTACAAGTGAAGTATTAAAGGAGTAAGCAGATTAAGTTAATTCATCAAATGCATAAATTATTTAATTTGAAATAAAATCCCATAGATACTTTGAAGAACTGTCTGAATATCAGGATTTGCCAGAATTTCCTAAAGAAAATGATGATTTTAAACGGTAAAAAGATTTTTTATTTATCAAATTAATAACACAGAAAAAATTATCAGTAGTTTTTTATCAATTAAAAAAATTATTTAAAAAAGTATTTCAATTTAATTAATGTGATAGTCGAATCAATTATTTTTGTAGTTGAAAGAAAATTAAAAATTTATTTTGATTTAATTTACAATTTAGTTATTTTGAAATAAATTTTTAATTAAACAAGAAATCTTAATTGACTTTTTTCGTTTAAAATAAAATAATTTAAGCTTATAGAATTATTGTTGGGAATTGTCAAAACCTGAGCTATATTAAATGAAATCAATTAACACATTGTTTGAAACGGCAAAGTTTTTTCATTAATTTTTTAATAAAAATTAATATCATAATTTATTGAAAAAAAATATTTACAATTTTAAATTTTTAATAATCAATATAATAATTTTGGTAATAGGTACAAAATAAACAAATTGTTTGCTTGATTCTATGAATTTGGTGATTAGAGACAATTTTTAATTTTTTCTGTGAACACAAGGGAACAATGTTGAACTTTTTTTGTGTTGATTGAAAGTTTGATGCAATTTTTTTACAAATTTGAGATCGCTGATTTCAAATCTTATCTCCGTTTTCTCCATCAGCTCCCTATATTAAGTTACAGGTACTAATCGTATTTTTGACTTTTTTCCAAAAATTAAAAGTTCAAAAAACTTTTTTTTTAAAGATATAATACAGGGGTGTTCTGCAAATCGAAAACGCAAAACGCAAGAATTTAAAAGTCGTTTTTTTTAATAAGATTTTTGTAGTAAAAGAAATACAAATACAATAAAATACAAATATTTCTCTATTAAACAGAATTCTATGAGAAAATTATAAAAAATTGGACTTAGAGTGTATTAAAAGAACTTCAAAATTCTTGCGTTTTGCGTTTTCGATTTCCAGAACACCCCTGGTAATAATTACAATAACACTGTGGAACAAATTCAGGTTAGCAAAAGAAATTATAAAAATATGGAAAAATATATCATTTTGAAATGTTAGTTAGGAAAAGTTTTAAGAAAAAAAATGAAATAAATTAAATTCTCTCCATTAAGAATTAAATGCACGCAAAAAAATGCTAAAAGTATTTTAAATACAATGTATAGCAAACAGTTTAATTACTAAAAATATCATATTGAAAATAAGACAACCTGTAAAATTTATAACGACTTTGACTTGTTGTCGTATTTTAAATATTTTTTTACTTAAAACTTTTCCTAACTAACATTTCAAAATTATATTTTTTTCCACATTTTTACAATTTCTTTTCCAATGTTTCTTCAAAACCAACACGGAACAAATTTGGTACATAAAAAATGAGAAGTAAATTAATATTAAGCTGGAAAACGCAAGTTTTGTATTATGATTGTTTTCTTTTCAAATGAAGTTTATTGAAGAAACTGAGAAGCATATTATAGATTAAACAAAAAGCAAAAAATACTTAGTTTTGTGGAAAATATTTTGAAAAAGCATGAAAAACAAATAATTTTTCCACCACAAAAATTGTCTAAATCAATTTTTTTTAAAAAATTTTAATTTTTGCACAGGTCTCTAGCAATAATTTGGCTTTTACAGATTTAAAAAATATCAATTAGTCGACGAGTTATAGGCAAAAAACCATATAAACAATATGCTGAAAATCGGCATTTGACTGCAAAGGTTGAAGGTCGATTAAAAAAAAATGCGAACTAACATAAACAAACGCCTCGATACGGGTCTTCTAATTTAGCCTTTATTTTCATTCCTCACTCTCAGAATCGACTTAACTTTTGCTAACCTGAATTTGTTCCACAGTGTTATTAGAATTGAGGTTAATTTATTAAACTATTAATGGGGTTTAATCCATATTTTCATATTTTAATCAGGCTAAAGCTCATTAAATTTAATTTTCATTAAATTATTTTTATGAAGAAAGGAATAATATACAATGAATTAAAATTTTTCATTCTTGACAGACCGGGGAATTGAACCCACGTTCAAGGACGGGTTGATTTTACATGCTTCAATAGTAACAACACACTATCTCCTCAGAAATCTGTGCCGTTTAACACTCAACGCCATTGAAGACGGCTGGCAGTCAATAGACAAACATCAATCTTTAAACCAAACTGGTAGATCGAAATTTGTTTTGAATGATTATCTATTTTAATTGATTTACATCCCAGCAAAAACTTTACTTACCTGGTAAGTTAGCAAGTAATGTTGGAAAAATATAAACACTACTTATTTTTTCGGCTGAATAGCTACTTATTTTTGTTCGAGTTGTCCACAGAATTCAGTACTTACAATTACTTACTAGAAGCCAAAAAATAACTAGTTTTTATTTAATTGGCGCTAGTTAATAGACCTAATAAGTAGTTATGGAACTAGTTACTAGTTAGTAAATATTCAGTACTGAAAACAAACACAACTTATTTGTAGTTATTGAGCTGATTATTAGTAAGCAAATATTCACAAGTGAAAATAATATAAGTGAAAAGTACTTACTGAGGTCATTACTAGTAAGTACTTATTGAGGCTTTCAGAATAATGACAATTGTAATGACAACTACTTACCAGGTAACATATGAAATAACTACTACCTATTATCAAACTTCAAAAAGTTTTTCCTGGGATGTTCCTCCTTACTTCTGTTTTTCATACTTTTCCAAAGTAAATTTTTTTATTTTTCATGTTTTTTGTCTTTATTTTTCTCGTTGACTTTTTTCAGCACAACTTGAAGGACACATGTAAACATAGAGCTTGTGCCTTAACTGTTTACAATAATTAGTATTGTGGTTATTTTGTTGAACTGTTTATGGTTTTTAAGCCAAATTTTCATATTTCAATCAGGCTAAAGTTCAATAGTAATAGTAACCTTTGAAAAACAGTCAAATTTCAAATCCAAAAATCACCAAAACAAATGGCTGAGTATTAGTTGTTTACGTAAAAAAACTACAAATTTTGTATTTTTAAAAATCATGAAAAATGCAAAACGGGAAAAAATTTAACGGGCTGTTCGCCGATGTCGAACGTTAACGTTCGAATAGAAAATTACATTTAAAACAAAAACAATTTTTGAAATTTTGTTTTTGTTTTAAATGTTATTTACTATGCGAACGTTAAAGTTCGATATCGGCGAACGGGCAGTAAGTCTTAAAACTTTCACGTAAAGTCACATAACCTATAAACAAAACTAGACATTTGTTTATAGGTTATGTGACTTTACGATCATAAAAATATATGCACGCGTTTCGCTTTAATTCACAATTAAGTGAAGGTACCAAGGCGAATCCATAAAAGCGACCTTGGCTTGCTACGTAAGCAGCAGCTGATAACTAACCATGTGTCAAAATGGTATACCGTTCTGATGGTTCTGGGCAATCTTTCATTAATTCTATAATTTTTACTTACATTACATTAAAAAAAAAAAACAATTTAAAATTAAAAACAAAATAAAATGTTTGTTTGAATTGTTTACTACAGTGTTGTTTTATTTTGACATAACTTTAAAGTATTTTACAGTGCTGTATCCGTTTTCAAAATAAGACACCACCTTGTATGAATTCGCCTTGGAAGGTACCTCATTTTTAAGTGAAGGAAAAAACGTCCATAAATAGAACAGCAGCAAACACACGAACATAAAAAAAATTTCGTCTTTTTATTGAAATCGCGATTTCTATCAATTCAGTTTTCTCAGTAAATTGTGAATAAAATCAAAAATTGTGCACCGGTTACGCTCATTTACTGCCTATTTCACTAAATGCGAACGAACGCTTTCGTTCGCACAAATACATGTAAAACAAAAACAAATTTTTGAGAATTCGAAATATATTTCACTGTGATTTTTATCACATTTTTATTTTTTTTTATGAATTTTTAAAGAACAAAAATTTAATGTTTTTTAATTGTTCTTTTTTCAAAACTTTAACGATATCTCAGAAACTATTGGGCAAATTTAAAACCAATGTAATCACGGATTAAATATAATGGCCCATACTCATAGTCAAAATGAAGTATACTTTATACTAAAACCGGCTTTAAATGTATATAAATGCATGTGAACACCATTGTTCTAAAGTATACTTTAGAAAAAGTCGACTTTATTTTTGACTATGATTATGCGCCAATATTGTTGACGAATTTTGATTTTTTTTTTAAACTGAATATGGTGAACCGTTTTCAAGTTATTCCAATTATGTAGCGGAAGTGCCTTAGTTTAAGACGCAACGGTATATCGCGAAAAAACGAGCTGATAGAAAACAAGTTAGAGTGCTAAATTCGGCTGTGCCGAATCTTTGATACCCTCCACCGACAGGAGTGGGCTCTATATGATAAATACAAATATATTACTAACTAAGCTTCACAAAAACGAACGTCAGCATTAAAATTGGTTGCGGTTAAGACCTGAATTAAATTATTGACCGGCAATAAGAACATTTTATGCGTTTCTTAATATAACTTTGAACTGACTTGAGTAAAATATAATGAATCGTAAAAGTTTCAGCCGAACTAAAATAATTTTTAGGAGCGTTATTTGTATTGGACCTATGGTAAATTATGGACCAATCATCTCAAAATTCTGAAGACTGATTTCTGGTATTACAAAAAATAAATAAGAATAAATTTCAATACAGCAGTGTATTTAGTTTTAGCGTTAACAGTAAATTTCACAAATTTGCATGATATTTTTTCTGGCCATATGAATTTAAGTAAAAAATTTCACCGCAATAAATATATCTGTGATGGTTTTAGGTGAATTTAAATATTTATTTGGTTTTAGGCGCAATAAACTGTTTTCCGAGAGTAGGGTTTATATGGGGCCTATGGTAAATTATGGACAAATCTTCACGAAATTTGGCAGTGTGATTTCTCGTCCTATAAAACTGTGACGTACCGAACTTTGATAGCATTATTTATTACGGTTTTAGGCGTACTAAACTGTTTTCCGGGAGTAGGGTTTATATGGGACCAAGTGTTAATTATGCACCGATCTTTAAAATATTCTACAGTGTGATTTGTGGTCCTATGAAACTGTGACGTACCAAATTAAAGTATGCTAGCGTTATTTATTGCGGGTTTAGGCGTACTAAGCTGTTTTCCGCGAGAAGGGATTATATGGGGTCTAGTGTAAATTATGGGCCGATCAGCAAAAAAATTTTACACTTTGATTTCTGATCCTATAAAAGTGTGACGCACCAAAATTTGGTATTATAGCGTTATTTATTACGGGTTTAGGCGTACTAAACTGTTTTCCGGGAGTAGGGTTTATATGGGACAAAGTGTAAATTATGGACCGATCTTTAAAAAATTCTGCAGTGTGATTATCGGTATTATAAAACTGTGACGTACCAAATTTAAGTATGCTAGCGTTATTTATTGCGGTTTTAGGCGTACTAAGCTGTTTTCCGCGAGAAGGGTTTATTGGGGCCTATGGTCAATTATGGACCGATCTTCACAGTATGATTTGCAGTCGTATAAAGCGAATTCGTTCAAAATTTTATGTCATTCCGTGCATTATTCTACCATTTATGTTAGTTTTTGTATCAAAATTATCAATTTTTTTTTGGGTAGCGGTTCCACATTTTGATTCATAGTTCTAATCGTACTAAGCCCATGTTGCTGGATTTCAATCCCAAACTGCTTAGGATAACTGCAAGCAATTTGAGACCAAGTTTGTTCTTTTCTTTTGCGTTTTTCGAAAGTGGGCGTGTTTTCAACAGACGGACAGATAGACGGACATGGCTAAATCGAGAATTACTCAAGGAGCCAGAATATATATACTTTATGGGGTCTTAGATGTATAATAAAAAAGTTTCACACGGAATGACGAACTTTGTATACCCTCATTCACCACAGTGGTGGTGGAAGGTATAAAAACTAAATGCAGATTTTGATTCAGCGTCCTATATAACTTTAAAAATAACATTCATTGCTAAATCAACAAAAACCTTGTTCCCTTGTGTAATATATGAAAATTTATAAAACCAATTAACAATAATTCAAATTTGTATTTTCATTTATGAGTTAGTACATTTTAGTCATCTAATTACGTTCACTTTTTACAAAATTTGCTTAATTATAGTTTAAACAGGCGCCTTATGTTATTGGAGGAGGTTTTAGAACAATTAATTATTAATATGGATCGAATTTTAAAAAAGGTCGAGTCAAAAAAACTAAAATAGAGAAACCCATATTATGGATATTTATTAACTGCTCATTATATTATTTCATTAAATAACTGTTTATTAATTGTAGTAATTCAATATTTATGTTTCTCTTTTCACTTAAATAAATCCACAAATTTTCACAAAACTAATTGCTAATGTCAGGTATTGAATTAAATATCTTTGTTTTTTTGGAAGCCACATTTGGGTTGACATTAAAAGGTAAATGACTTTATTATAATCACTCATACCTTCAGATATAACATGTACAAGAGTATATGTATTGTAATTTTACTGCATATGAATTTCAGTTAATATAAGGGAAGTAACAAATACCGATACCGATATATCGGCCAACGTGAAGTATCGCCGATATTTTACTTTTGATACGCCGATACTTTTTCATAATTTTATTTTTGAGCAAGCAATTAAATTTTCAATGCTTATTTTTTTGCATAACAACTAATAGCGAAAAATCAAACATAATAATAAATTGTTTCTTTTAATTCTTAAGCTGGAGGTCGGTCCACACCACGCTTTTTTCCTTTTTTCGAGACGCATGCTAAAGTAGAAAGTAATTTACGATACGTATATGCATTTTACGCGTTTGCTGTGTAACTTGTCAATTCAATTTTACACTACGACTTCTTGGACTGATACGCATTGAATGCTTGGTTTGGACCTGCAGCAGAATTTTCTGCTTATTTTTAATGATTTTTGTGAAAATAAAAATCACTTCGCTACAACTTTTGGGTTACTTCAAATTCCATAAGCAAAGTCACTGCTTAATTTTCTGACGCTATTTCGTTAGTTAACAGTCTTTAGACATTATAAGAAAATACGATAAGTGAATAAACTGAGATGCAGAATAATTTCAAGTCCAAAAAATTTGCGATTAACGTAGCAATAGATTTGAATGAAAGGTTTGAGTGTTAAGAGAATAATGAAATCTATTATTTATCTATAATGTTCTACCTTACGCTGTGGCTCAGCTAAAGAAGAAGTCTAGATATACCTTAGATTTTCTAACTTTACAAGTGACGCAGATCCGCTTGTTTTCTATCGCAATTAAATGTTATACTCAAAATTTAAGACCATGGCGCAGAAAAACTTAATTTGTCAAATGAGCTCAGTCACAGCTGTGAGACGATTTTTTACTGCAGGTCTGCTTCAAGCAATGTTGCGAAATTATCTCCGCAGACGTTGAGAATACTTTGTTTTAAACAAAAATCTTATTAATATTAATTTTGAATACTTATAATCTCTTCCACTGTGTTATTGTTAAAAAATTAATTAATTTTACCACGAATTAAAATTCATTTAGTTTTTTTAAAATCAATTTTATATATTAATAATTGATTACACTGTAATTTTGTATAATAAAGAAATTACTCTACTTGCGTTTTGTTAATTTTAACTTATCGTATCGGCCATATTTCTTCTTGAGTATTGGTATCGTTTCGGCAAAAAGGCATATAGTTACATCCCTAGTAAATATGTATGTTCTTTAAGATTGTTTAATCAGTTATCATTCTATTAGTGTCAGTGTCCTTCAGCTGGTAATCAGTCATTATGTCCTTAACGCAGTCAAACGAACAACAAAAACTTAAACCAAGACAATGAACATTTAATTGAGTTTCGTCTTTTGAATATAGATTAGTTTAGTGCCTTTGGAATATTTTATGAACAATTAAGGATATTAACTTTGAATTGCTAATTTCGGACTAATGATGAAAATACTTGTGTTCTTTTTTAATCTGTAAGAGACTTTTTGCACTAAAAAAAAATTAATTTTTCACAAAAAAAAATACGTTTTAAGACTTACTAAAGTGTTTCCGAGAGAGGACTTTATATGGGGAAAAAATTAAAAATTATAGACTGATCTCCACTAAATTTCTTATTATTTGTTACAACATTTTGTTAAAATTTTCATTTAAAACTAAATAAAATTTTTATAAACGTCATATACATACATTTTTATACAAATTGCTGCTGAAGCAGAAGTAGACTCAACTTTTTAAAAAAAATTTTGTTACATTTTAGTTCGGAAAATGAAAGGAAAATATATGAAATACTTTGGGAAGAAATAAGATAGAATAAAAAATGAAATTGTTGCTAGCATTGTATACGAGGAATCAAAATGGTACTAAAGTTTTTTTTAAAAGTTGCTTTTCATAGACTTTTTAATTGCTCGGGAAAGCGGGATTTTTGGATTTCCCGAAAAATCCCGGGAATATAATTTATTTGAACAAAAAACAAAGAACAATTTATGAAATCTATTAAATAAGTTTATAAATGTATTAAAAGTTTATATATAATGCCAAACCAACTAATATTATAAATAAAATATTACACAACATTTCTTTGAAAATAGGATTTTAGTACAGAAGAGCATTCACAGAATCGTTTAAGAGCCTATTCCTAATTTTAATCAAAAGAACATAATATAGGCTCCTATTACGGTTTACAACTTAACTCTAGTTCAGTTGAAATTTTGGAGTTCTTGTATTATGGTTTACAGCTCTGTGCTAGTGCAAAACATCAAATAATTGCAACTCATTACTAGCAGTTGTAATTTCAACTCAACTGAGTTGAGTTGTAAACCATAACAAGGGCAATAATCTCTAGACACTTTCAGTTTTCTCACTACTAAGTTTAAAAATTTATAATTCCTTTTTTCTTTAAATCGAATTAGCGAATTAAATAAATACATTGCCCGGAATTTTTTCCCCGAAAAATGAATAGAATCCCGGAATTTTTGTGCTGGGAAATCCCGTATGAAAAACACTAATAAGAATGTATGTATGTAATGGTCTTAATTTAAAAACGTTTGTAATTATGTATTTTTTTTCAAAAAATGACAAAATAGGTTTCAAATAGACGGTAAATTCAATCTGACTTTGTGTCTTAAAACAGCTTTTGATTATATTCTGTTCCTAGGTACATTTACACAAGGTAGACTCATTAGCGAACAGACATAAACCCCAATTGCCAAATTCGTATGTATGAGCCAACATTTGTACACTGATAGAAAAATGCATCTTCATATTGATGATGCCCCAACATCAGAATTGTGACATCAATGTTATGACAAATGGCATCAATGATGCAAAAAGTGACATCAATATAATGACGAACGTTATCATATAATTTTGTCATATTTTACGCGTCATCCATGCTATGACTACAGTGACATCAATTCGATGCCACATTTTGTGCATTATTAACAGGTAAAGTATGTATAAAAATAAAAACTAAATAATGTTAAAATGTTTAAAAAATGTGTTTTATTAAAAAAGGTTAATGTTTTATTCATTATTTTTTGTTTTTAGACGCATTTTTAAAACTTAAATAAGTTACATCATATTGATGTACATTCGTTGTCAAAACAAGAAGCACTTTATAAAATATATAACATTCATATTGATGACATGTAATGAAATGGTTGTTAAATAAAGCAAACGAAAAAAACTCGTTTTTTATTTAACAGTTACAAAATAAAAATGTGATGATTAAATTTCATCATATTGATGTAATTTAATCATCATGATGTACATTAATGTCATCATTACAGTTAGAAAAAAAGTGATGATTAAATGTCGTCAATATGATGACATTTAATCATAAACGTCTAATAATTGATGACACTTTGACATCAAATGCTGATTTAGCATCAAAATAAATGAGAGAGAAGAGAGTTAAGAGTAAAATAAACATCAACAAACAAAGAAAAATACTCCTGGCAACAAAAAAAAAAGTCTAACATACATGAAAAAGAAATGTGTCTTGTTTGTTTTAGGTCAGTTTATTTTTTAAATCGCTTTGAATAGTTCTAAATATATTTTGCGGCCGTGTGAAATTGTTTTTTTAAGAAATAAGCAGTGAAAATAAGAAAGAAGTAAGAAAATGAAATGTTTTATTTGTAATAAGTTTTTTATAAACAATGAGTTTTATTTCGGACATTTAAAATCTTGTCATTTTCTTAAGACTTTGGACAATTATAAATGTTGTAATACGGTTTACAAAAACTCATCAAAATTTAAGGCACAAGTGCGTAAGAATCACCCGGCAACAAACACGTTAAGTGTTGACCGTGAGGAAATAATTGATCAAGTTTTAATTGAACACAGCTTTTTTATAATTTTTAAGCACTTGAAGAATAGTACGAAAGCCCGCGATGCTAATTACAAACATGTGATAGATTCGATCGATATAGACGATCTTGATAATGGTAATGTTTTAATCGAATAAATTAAAAAAAAAATTCTAACTTATTATATATTTATTTTCTAGATTCCAAAAATACTTATTTGAAGCTACTGTGGTGCCTACACTACAGTATTTTCCAAACGCGAAAAGAAGTCCAAAGTGAGGCAGATGGAAAGAGAAAATACAAAACGTTTTCAGTGCGTGATTCGCAATACAGCTTTATATTTATAAGCGAAACCATGCAGTCTCTTGAAAACCACGGTCTGGGTGACATAAATAGTCTTACGGTTTCAAAAGATTTTGTATATTTAGATGGCCAATATTCGCCATTTAGTTCATTTGTTAGAGCTGTAGACATTTGTTTTAAAGCAATACAGTTATTTAACCTTGAGTATCCACTTGCATGCAGACCAATGTGGATTTTTATTGAACAGTTTCTTTATAAATTAAATAAATCAACGGAGAAAATTTCGAAAGTTTGTCTGCTTATTAATGTGTTAGAAAAATATTAAAAAAAAAAAACAAAAAGTACCTTAAGAACTTGTTCAATAAAAATCGACATTGGACTGCATGCTTGAAAAAAAAAATTTGACTTGAATTTGCACAAAAACATAAAAATCCAAAAAATGTATTTTTGCTCGAAAATAAAAATTTTAAAGTGCAGTATATTTTACCATAGACTAGTTTGTAACAATCATCAATATTTTTTAAGCTTTTAAAAGCCGTACAAAATCATCTATGTTTCCTTAATAATATTTTCTATACATTTCTTTTGTAAATAAAAAACTTTTTTAAAATAAAAGACATTTGTATATATATAATCGTATATTTATTTTATCATAATAAAAATGACAGGTTTTTATTTATTTAAAGACATTTTGTCATCAAATTAATAAAAAAAGTTTATCATATTGATGACAACATGTCATTAGGTATCAATATTGGTTATTGCTTTGATGACATTTTGAAATTAAACATATGTTATTTTGTCATTGTATTGATGACAGGTTGTCAATAAACAGATGTCAATTAATCATTCCCCTGATGTTAGTGCGACATTGAATGTTGACTTTTTCTCATAAAATTGATGCCGATTAGTTATATCTTTAAAGCCAATGTATCATTGCATTGATGACAGTTTGTCATTAAATTGATTGCAATAAGTCCTTTCTCCGATGTTACTTAGTCATCGCACTGATGTCAATTTTTTATGAAACTGACTACGATTCGTCATTACTGTGATGTAGATGTGTCATCCCATTGACGACATAATTAAGGTTTTTGAACCTGATGACAATTTGGTAAAGTGATGTTAAGGCTGACATCACACGGATGTAAAGTGTCATGGGGTCAAAATCGATGACACTTGTCATAACAGTGATGTCAAAATACATTAGTGTTATGACGCTTTTTCTATCAGTGTACATGTGTGCGTTAAATTGTGTCTTTTTTATATGGTGGCAGTTTTGACAATTCGGATATTTTTATTAAGCAGCATGTCTACAATCCAAATGAGTCTACCTTATGTAAATGTATCTTGTTCTGTTCCGTGTTTACAACTTCGTGTGAAAAAAAGCACCGAAGGATGTTAAAGGCTCAGTTATGCGAACGTTGCTGTACCGTATCTGTACTGTATCAATCAGCTGTTCGCTTTTTGGTATATGAAAAGCAATGCAAAAGCTTACCGAAATGTAATGTACCGCAGCTGTAACGTTTCATTCTGTATAAAACAGAATTTCATACCGTTGGTTCGTGACATTTGTAAAACTGTGATGGGTTGCTGCTATGTTAAATTGAATGGGGGTATTTTCGCTCTTTGTTTTGGTACTTTTTCCAGTATATCTATGGACTTTCAACCAAACTACTAACAATACATATATATAAATATACATATGCTTAGATATACAAAATAAACAAATGCATATGCACATACAATAGAAATGAGATATATATAAAAGGCTTTAAACATTGTTTTGTCCATGCACATTTATAAAATACATATTTGTTTATTGTAAATTTATAATTTAAATATCAGATATTAAATTATTAATGTTGTTTACATACACTAAATACTGTTTTAATACCATTTTAATCGCCTGGTACTTTTTCTGCACAGCGGTCACCATTTAAACCTTTTGATTTCCCATCACTGTGTGTGTAGTTTTATGTATACTATTGCTTTTTTGTGTATGTATGTTAAAAACACATGACACGTTTTTAGATGTTCTATAAGTGCACCAACGTGCTAGCAGTCCGTTACAGTAAGCTACGGGTACAGCAACGTTCGCCTAACTGAGCCTTAAGAGAGTTCAATACTTCTCTACATCGGGTCTCCACCTGACAATTTTTTGTCATAATAAACTTCGAACTTCGCTGACAAAAATATAAAAGTTTTTTTATTTAGAGTTTGACGTTTGGCGTGACAAAAACTTGTCAGGAGGAGACCCTATGTTACTTGGGGGAGAACTGTTAGAAAGGTACATTTACATAAATATAAACGTACCTTGATTGTTAGTGGCCTCCTCATTTTCATCTTCGAATGAGCCTGACGCTAAACATTTGTTAATTTGATTTACATATAATCTCCTCATCGGTATGATTTCAAGGGCTGCCACATATTTTTGTAAAGATATGCAATAACGAAAATAAATAGTCGACTAACTATTTGACTTTTTCAACAAAAAGATCATTTTTAAATGCCTATTAAGGGGCATGTTTGCATGTAATTGACAGAAATAGTTTTTATTATTTGATTCAATTAAGCGGGTAACGCCATTAAGCGGAACCCACAACAGGAATTTTTCTATAAAATTTATATTGAATATTTTCAGTGTATTTTTTTGGGATCAAATTAACGGGTAACTAAATTAAGCGAGAACCAATTAAGCGAAAACTACTGTAATACGAAAAAGTTGCGTAGCGAGATCTTAATTAACGATATCTGAATGACAACCAATTTGATTCTCTTTGATGAAATGAAAACAAAACAATAGCCGAATGTTCGTCATCGGCATTTACACGAATACTATGTTAGTGTACGTATTTCGACATCGTTGCCCTATACTTGCGAGTATAGAAATATGAGGATTGGGCGCCACTGGCTTAAAGAATGAATTTTTTTACTCGAGTTTTTGTATTTTAATATATTTTTAAAATTTATTATAATTAATTTAATTATTTTCTTTATGAACAAGGAGTATGTGTGATATTTAAGTCAATTAACTTTAATGAACATTTTTGGTTTAGTGAAAATACAGTGTAATCTCCCTTAAGGGCCAGCCCCTTTCGACGGACACTGTTTCCTAGACCCGGCAGCGTTTCGAAAGGCAAGCATTTAGTTCTTTGAAGAAGACATTTGCTTTGTACGGACACATAAGAGATTTCACTATATACACTTGAGTAGAAAATAACTTAAGCAAACAGTATTTAAATGGAAAAATTAAAGACTTACATTTGTTGAAAATAATTAGTATTGTGGTTATTTTATTGAACTGTTAATGGTTTTAAATTCAAATTTTTTTAATCAGGCTAAAGTTCATTGAATTTAATTTTCATTAAATTATTTTTATGAAGAAAGGAATTTTTCCACATTAAATGAATTAAAAGTTATTGAAAGCTGAATATTTATTCAAATAAGTATTAGAAAGATGCAGTCCCTTGAAAGAACAGCTTGCCATAAGTCACTTAACGTTATTGAATTTTTTTTTTGGGATTTTTCAGTATTAGAAAAAATGTTTGGAAGATTAAGTAGCCACCATGTTTATTAATGAAGAAAGAGCAAAAATTGTTAAATTTTATTAAACTATTCAAAATTCAATAATTCAAACCCAAAGAAAGTTTCGAGATTTTTTTAAAACTAGAAATGCATCACCACGAAATCAAGAACGCAATTTAGTTGCACGTGTTCAGTCATCGGGATCTGTTAGTGTGTGGAAGACCGATTGAAGCACGAAGCCAAAATAATATCGAACAAGTTCGGAAGAACATGAACGAGAACCCTAAAATATCGAGATGGTTTCGAATGGCCAGAACTTCACTGCGGAGAATAATGAATAAAAAAATTTATAAAATAAAAAAAATGATTGCTGTTCTTACAAGAAACAAATGGTACATGATATTTTGTTGCAAGACTATGCAACCCGCTTAAGATGTTGTGAAAAAGTTGACCGAATTATTACAATGTTCAGTGGCTTGTGGCCCGGCCTGTGTTATAAATCTTTTCTAATAAGTTTCTTTTCTATAGATTTGTGCAAAAAAATAATTTTAAATCAATAACTAATTATGTTTACACAGAAAAAATTATTCAATTTCTCCAATCATTAAATTTGTTCTAAATTCATAATATCAAGCAAACAAGTTGTTGATTTTGCACCTATTACCAAAATGATTATATTGATTACTAAAAGTTTTAAAATTTTGAAAAAATATTTTCAATAAATGATATTTTTAATTTAAAAAAAGTGATCAAAAAAACTTTGCCATTTCAAACAATGTGTTAAATAATTTTAATAAATATTTGACAATTTCCAACAACAATTCAACAAGTTTAAATAATTTTATTTTAAACGAAAAAAGTCAATTAAGATTTTTTGTTTTTTAATTAAAATTTTAATTGAAAATTTATTTCAAAACAACTAAAATGTTAATTAAGTCAAAATTAAATTTTTAATTTTCTTTCAACTAAAAAAATAATTGATTCAATTATAACATTAATTAAATTTAAATACTTTTTAAACCATTGATAAAACACTTTTTTCTGTGTAAATTCAATAACACAACTCACTTTTTATCATAGGATTTGTTTTCAATAAAAGTCTATTAATAAAAAACGGCTTGACTTCCTATTTTCTATCTAAAGTGAAATTTATTCACTTCATTAAGAGCGTAAATCAAACAAACAAACAAATCTTGTCGTCAGACATCGTAAATGTTGTGACGTCAACGTCGAAGAATTTTGTAAACTTATTTATAAAACGCCATGAAATATTTAATGTTTGTGTTAACAAGAAACCACAAATATTCTTGTCTAATTCTTAAGGTCGTTGATATTTCTTGAAAAGCAGGAAAACTGTAACAAAATGACAGAACATTAAATAAAATAAGCAGCCAAACTGGCGAACAAAGAAAGACAGTTGTGATCAATAACAATGAAATTCCATGTTGGGTTGGGAATTCGTAGTGAGCAAAAATCAAATAAATTCACTCAATTTATTTTAGTCGTTTGGGGCATGTTACTTGTTAAATCATGTTTCAGGGTAGTTTTACTTAAATTATTGTTTATTTATTTATCTTTTTTTTTTTTTTAGAATTGTTAGACGGGTTCTTAAAAAGTGATGGAAATTTTATGACCAACTATCTTATTTTACAAATAAAAAAAGTAATATAAACATATAAAGTTCGATTTTTCACAAAATAGATAAATACACTACTGTCTCCAAGAAATATGGACTCCTTTTCTTTATCACAAAACAAGATTTATAGTATAAACCGCTTAATTACCCCACGCTTAAAAGCATTTCACGATTATTTATTTATTTTATTTATTTATTTATTTATTATCTTACTGACTAATAACAAGATTGACTTAAAATTACTAGTTAAATTAAACAATTATCTTATGCTTTATAACATTTAATTTTAAAGAAAAATCAACAAATTATGAAAAGGAATTAAATTGTCGACATAACCTTGAAATATTGTGATGAAACAATCTATGGCAGATAATAGGGGTATTTCTTGGGGATTTAATGGAAGATTAGAGGACTTAGAACATGCCGATGACATTTGCCTCCTTTCTCATCGATACTCTGATATGCAGTCAAAGTTGCAATATCTTTCAGACATGGCCTCGAATGCTGGCCTTAAAATAAACATTGGCAAGACCAAGGTGATGAGAATAAACGCTGAAACCAGCAGCAGATTTACAATTGGTAATAATATACTGGAGGATGTAGACTCTTTCTGTTATCTCGGCTCTATATTAACAACAACTAGCGGCTCGAGCGCAGATATCTCTCACAGAATTAAAAAAGCATTACAAACTTTCGGCCAACTTAATTACATATGGAAATCATCCACACTCTCTCGTGGTGTCAAAATTAAACTGTTTAATTATAATGTTCGTTCTACTTTGTTATACGCCTGCGAAACATGGAATGCGGTCCCTCCAGACATTCAGGCAATGCAAGTATTTATAAACCGCTGTCTGAGAAGAATACTTCGGGTGTATTGGCCACAAAAACATATCCAATGAGAGGCTGTGGTTCGAAACGCAGCAATCTCCTCTAACCGCTGAAGTACGTAGGCGAAAAAAGAAGTGGATAGGTCATACGTTAAGAAAATCACACCCAGACATTGCTAAAACCGCCATAGAGTGGAATCCACAAGGTAATCGTAGAAGAGGACGTCCGGCTCATACATGGAGAAGACAAGTCATAGCTGAAGCAACAACTTTTAACACCAGTTGGAACGAAGTGAAAAGAATTGCGATGGACAGATCAAAGTGGAGAGATTTTGTTGGGGCCCTATGCTCCTTATAGGATCTTCGGGAACATATATACAATATATATATATATATATAACCTTAAAAAAGATTCAGCAATAGCGTGATTTACTCTACAAAATCTAACAATAAGCAGATTATAAAGACGAGTATTGCGACAAGGTATATTTAATTTAACAGAATTTAACAGAAATTCACACAAATATTACCATTAATAAGATTAACTATAAAAGATACATTTAACATTGTACGAAGACTTTTGAGCGATGGTAGTTTTATTAAAGCCAGTCTACTAGAATAGGAAGGAAAGTTTATCGAGTAACTCCATTGAAGACCACGTAAACAGAACAACAAAAAGTGATTTTGGACAGATTCAATATGAGAATTGTGAATGTTGTAATATGGATCACAAATGATTGAAGATATGTCTAACGAGTGACACGTAAAGTTGCTTCCATATGTATGGATCAGTGAACTCTTTAGCCCAGCGTTTTATAAAGCCAAGACTACCTCTAGCTTTATTTACAATTAACTTGTGAAACAAAGTTTAATTTATGATCTAATAGGACGCCGAGATCAAGAAATGCATCAACCAACTCCAATTGATGACCACCCAAAGCATAATTAACAGCAATTCAGTTATTTCTATAAAAACGCATGCATTTGCATTTCAATAGATTCAACTCCAACATATTATGATTACACCATAAGAACAAGTTATTAACCTTGAGTTTTAAATCCCTGTTTTTTTCTTCTTCCATTTTTCAAACAAAAAATTCACGTTTAATTGCTGTACGCCTAATTACCCAATTCGGGTAATTGCCTCAAGAACTAAACTCCCAAAACAAAATGTCACCTAAATTTCATTCGTTAAATTGCTTCAGTGCTATTTAAAAATAACACAGCAAGTAATGAAACCAAGTTTACATATTTTACATGTATGATCATTAAATATGCACTAAAAACTTGAGAATATGCACTTACAATTTTTACAGCCTACCGGGGTGCCCCGGTTGCGGGTTCGATTCCCGCAAAAACATTTTTAAAAAAATGCCCCCTAAAACCGAAATATGGCTTATTTGAAAGCAAACTGTTCAACAATTTAATATCTGCATTAAAAAAACAAGACGAATTTTCGATATTGTACCCTATTTGCACTAATGGGTTCACCAGAATAAAGTTATGTTACGAGCTTAAGATTCATATAATAGTTTTTTGTGTAGAATATTATCTAGATACGTCAAATATATGGGATATTTTGTCTTAAAGGGATTAATGGGATGGTCGATTAATTTCATAATAATATTAACATTTAAAAGAATAAAATAGCTTAAATATTTTCGGGATTGATATTTGAATGGAAGCTGTATGTTTAAATGTGAACCGATTCCACAACATTTAATTTGCAGTAAACTATTTTGGGCGAAATTTAATCTTAACACGAACATTTATTAAATGACAATTAAAATGTATTTACCAAATTTTATAAAATTATCTAAAAATTACAACTTTTACTTTGCGCACATGGAAAGACAAACTGCCAGATGAACGGACGGAAATGAAAAGATCCCTTTAGAGTGTTTCTCTGTTGATCGGTATACTAAAAGATGCGTCTAGATTTCTATGTGTTACATACATCAGCACAAATTTATACAATTGCATTTTCCTTAATTTTTGCATATATTAAATAACATTTATCTTCAACAAAAACAAGCCTTGGCTAACAATTGTACGAGTAGATTAAAAATGAAATTTAGATGGCGAAATAAAAGCAACAGAAAATTCTTCTGTTAACCAGAATTTCAAACCATTTTTTTTTATGTTCGCTGAACATGTTTTAACATGCAGTAGAAACTATAAAAATGGTCTTCTTAACAAAAAAAAGTGTGGAACAAAAATACAGCAACAATTTGATAAAATATGCAAATTTTTCACTAATATATCGATAAAAAGCTCCAAAACGGATAAAGATATTATTTCTGCCTTCAATAATCGCACAATAAAAACACCCAATTGCAGATTTACGGTTGACAGGACATCTCAAAAAGCATTACAGATACAATTTAAGACAGCAAATCCCATTGTTTTATATTGCTATCTCTTTTAGATTAATCTGATACACGTACAAAATCATATTTTCCTTTTGATTTTACTTCTTTTCACACATCGAAGTTAAGGATCTTGTAAAGAAATACCTTAATTACCTCACTGAGGTATTTAAACGTATCCGTTTAAATGCTTACCCCGCATAATTAGCCAAAAAATTTCGTCATTTTTGCGAGGTAATTATCCGTGAATATAATATACATATATTTTAATTTATAAAATATATTTTTAGATTTAAGCCTCGTACACAATGCTAGCAACAATGTTGTTTTTTATTCTATCTCATTTCTTCCCAAAGAATTTCACATATTTTCCTTTCATTTTCCGAACAAAAATGTAACAAAATTTCTTTTAACAAAGTTGAGTCTTCTTCTTCTTCAGCAGCAATTTGTATGAAAATGTATGTATATGAGGTTTATCCCTTTCAGACCTAACGCTAAACTACTGGGAATTTTGTCATACTTTTTGGAATACAAGGTCTTTATATCGGTTAAAAATATAATCAATGTTTAGGTTTTACCATTTTTATATCCTTCAACGATTTTAAGGACAAGCACAATTGATGAATCTCGTTAAAATTTTACAAAAAAATTACAAAAAAAAAAAACTCAATAGCTGCCACAGAGGCACTTCTAGAGGGATAAAATGTAGGATACAACCGAACCCCCTCCTGCTCCCCCACCTAATTTTCGCTTTCGCACATTTTCCCAACATACTAACTAGGGTATTCATTTAACTTGGCTTTTGCTTTAATCGGTTGATCGCCCGATTAAGTAACCTAGGTTTTGGTTTAATCGGTTAATAACCGGTTAATTTTGTAATTGACCGGTTAACCGATTAATATAGTTTTTTTTTATATATTAAGTAATTTCAATACATAAAAATTACTTATTTATTATTTGGAGTTTATTTAAAAAAAAAGCAATAACATAAAAATTCTTGAACTAACACGAGCAAACAAAAAAATAATTCATAAATATGTAATAAATTTTTTTTTTATTAATATATAAATATTATGTAATAATTAAAAAGTAAACTATTTGATTATTTTATTAGTTATTTCAATAGTTTAAGGAAACCTGAAAAAAATAATCGTTTAGAAAAATATTTAGGATTTAAGCGATTCTTTTCTTTAGTTTTGATAAATCTTGACTTGGAAAAAATTCTTCCACTTATTGTTGATGTTGGAGAAATCGAACGCAATCCATAATACAGAATATCTAATTTCTCAGTCCTTTTCCTGGATTACTCTTAACGTATAAAATCTTCCATTATGTCATTAGAGTCCTGTTTTAATTTTTTTTAAATTTTCAACTCTTCTAATTTTTTCGGTTAATTCTGTTAAGGGTTTGAGAAAATATGAGAAGAATCAAATAACTAAACACATACATACATATGGAAAGTTCCAGCGAAAAGTATGCTTTTTGTAACGTAACGCCAGAAGTAATTTAAATCGTTTATCAAAATTGTATGCGTTTAATTTACTTTTTTATATGTTACGAAAAGCGCAACTAGCTCTACACTTAGTTGCAAAAGGTATAACTTTTGAACAACATGGACCTAAAATAGAAGCTTATTTGTTTTCTGGCACTGGAAATTCCCATATATTCCTTAAACGAGCAAAGGATTTTAAATTTGATAACTTGGAAAACAAATTTTTATACGTCCAAAGCTTATTTAAAAGGTTTTATACAAAAAGTCTTGCTCAATTCGCAGACTTATGCAGTTTTATAATGCAAGTCAAAATCCACTTCTGTTTTTTTTTGTAACGTCATGCCGGCGCATTTTTGCTTATATCTTCAAATCCTTAGAGAGTTGTAAACTTTTTACAAATTTGACTTCTTCATTAAATTTTTTTATATTTTTTCGTACAAATATCACGTCACGTCAAAATGAAAATGCCCATATAAAAACTACGTGAAACAAAAAGCTATTGAAAGCAAAGACCTATTTAAAATGATGATCCCTTCTTTGTTTGAATGTAAAAATATTTTCTAAACGCATACCTTTTGCATATGAGACGAAACAAATAGTTAAAAACACAAAAAATATGTTATAATACTACAACCAATTAAAAATTTATAATAATCGGTTAATCGGCTGAAATTAACCGGTTTAATCGTAAATAGCTAATTTTAAATGAACCGATCAGTTAATCGGGTAGTTATTAATCGGATCACCGATTAACGGTTAACTGAATGAATACCCTAATGCCTACCCTCTATTTTCATTCCGTAAGGGTGCTATTATACAAAGTTTGAAATTTTATGAACGATCCCACTAATTTTCATTCCCACATTTTGTTTCTAGCATTCATACCTACATAGATACTATCTCCCTCCATTCCTTGTGGGGTAATTTTTTTACAATTTCGTAACATTTTGAACTTTCTATGGGAGCACCCTAAACGAATGAAGTTAGGGGGTAAGTGTAGTGTATGTTCGCTTCACGAATAAAGGCCCAACTATAATTTGCATGAGCTCGCTTAAGCTGCTGTCAAAAATTAACCAAAGGCCTCTCAAATGCATTTAAAAAAACAAAATCAAAAAACATTTGATTTCGTACGAAATGTGCTCTTTTTCCACAAAGAAGGATTTTTTCCGGAAAAAGTTCGTTTCACCACAAAAAAGTAATTTTTTTACCAAGACAACTTCTTATCATTATTTTTTTTTCTCTTAAAAGAAACATTTTCAAAATAAATATATTTTTTTCAATATTATATTTCAATATATTTTTATTAAGCTTTAGGTCACTCTTTTATAAAAAACAATTTAAATATTATTAATTTTTCGATATTTCGATTTCCGTTGGAAATCTTCTTCAGGAAATTTAAAAAAAAAAAAAAAAAAAAGGTCGAAATAATAGGAATATAATTAATATATTTTTTTCTTAAAAATATCGCACTTGATCAAGAAGAGGGTATTAACTAAAAATTTTTATTTTTTTACTTTTTGGAAGAAATTGATGCGTAATATTAATGTATATCTACAGGCTGTAAAAATATCGTGTTATTTTGTCTACTTTTTGGTAAGTAAACGGTTGTTTTAAAAACTCTTTTTCATATGCCGTTAATGTAAAATTAAGAACTGTTTCGCTTCTACTGAAAATTTTGTAATTTTGAATTAATGCTCCCACTTGCTGATTAAGTGCGATATATATTTTTTAAGAAAGATGGTTTTTGTTGAACACAATTTATTGTTTCAAATTAAAAACACTCTGTCTGGTGCCACTTTATCAGGGACCGTAACAGTTATAAGTTTTAATTTAAAAATTACTTTTTAATTATTATTTCTTGAATTATATTTTTTGCTTCGAAAATAAAAGTGATTTTCTGAGTTTTATTTATTCATCAAAAATAAAAGTTATTTATTGATTTGTATTCATTTATATCGGGAAATAAAAATAATTTTTTTATTAAGTTGAGTTTTTTAATGAAACTTAAAAAAATAAAAATGAATGTATCTAAAGGTACTGCCATCCATGTAACAAGGCTTATCTTGGTGTATTCCTTATTCACGTAGAACTTCTCTGATTTTTTTAGTTTAAACTGGAAAAATAACCGTTAGTTGCAGTTTCTTTAAGACTATCTTAGTTAACAGCATTAAGAGCGATTCATTAGTTTCATTAGATTTTATAGTACAAAAAACATGTTTTATTGCTCATTTCAATGAAATCGGCCTTAGAATTTGACTCTTTAATTATTGTATTAACAAATTATTATTTAATTTGATAAGAATTTTTTATGTTTAAATGAAAGTTAAGACTAAAAAGACAGAAAATGCTCTAAAGCACTTTACACTCACAAACCATTTCTGTACAGTTTTTTTAATTAAAATTTAATTCAAAAATCCAAAATTTTTTCTTTACATTTAATTTCGTCCGAAGTAATTTCAAAGTCAAACAACTTTTCTATTAAAATATTAATATTTACAAGTAAATAAACTACTACATAATAACCCTCTTATCATACATTTCAACTGACGACATTCCACGGGTGTTAAAAACACAATTGGTAAATGAACATTCGCTTAATTAAAAATTAAAATTCTCTATTTCAAGTGCTAAGTAGCAAAAACCAATAACTGTCCACTGAAAATAACTCGAAATAGTCTAGAAAATATTTCACTCAAATCAAACGTTAATGGTGAATAAGTGCTGCTCAAAACATTCTGAAAATGTCTTGAGGTTAAACGAAATAAAAAAAAAATAAAAAAATATTTAATACGATTTATTTCGTTTCGTACAAACTGGCTTTGGCACAACTTGTTACGTTTTTTTTTTTTTTTTTTGTTTTCATTCAGCTTAAACTGTTCAATTTTTCTTAAACAGCTTGAACAGCAGCAAAATACCAACAAAAGAAAGAAACACTTGTTATGCTGATGAGGGTGTAGTTTTTTTTTTAAATTGCTCAACAACTCAGATGCTGTTGGGTGGCGTAAATAATTTGGTTTTATTGGTTCACTAAACCAAAATTACTTTACATTTCTTATGCTGGGTAAAAAAAAGAAAAACACATTAAACGAGGCTAAACGAACATTTTTAGTAAAATCAAACAATTGGAAAATTGCCCGCTAGCAAGTGAGACAGCAATATTGCCAAAATTTATTTTGATTACAGTTCGATCAAATTGAAAAGCAAAATTAAGCCCAACAAAATATAATATAAATTTGCTTTAATAGTGTCTAATGTGCGGTTTCCACAATACAAGTGATTGAACGTGTAGAAAAATCTATATGAAAAGCACTCAGTTTGTTGAGAATTTAACTACACGTTCAATCATTTGTATTGTGGAACCGCAAATTAATTTAATAAATATAATTTTTTGGAAGAGCCGTACCATATAAACGTTGGTGGCGATTCTACAACAAGTACAATACTAAAAACAAAACATTGTAGTTTATGTGTTGCTTTCGTTGGTCGATATGTCAAAAACACAAACAACTTTTTATATTCCTCTTTCTAACGCTGCATTTACACATGAAAGTACTTTCATGAAATTTCTGTATACGTATTATCACCACAAATTTCACAAAAAAGTAATAAAATTTCATGAAATTTTACATGAAAGTGAAATTTCATTTTCAAAATGTCGTCAAAGGTCAAGCTTCTATCAAAAATGTCTCTTCTTCTTCTTTTATTGTTTTGCTTATTTCAAGTCTCAGAGTTGCCGAGCCAATTATTCACGCCGAACTTCAGACATTCGTTCAAAATAATATTTATTTTTTATTAGTTTTCATGATATTTATAAATTTTAATTAGCATCATTAATTCTTAATATTTAGTTGAAAAATATATTAAAAAGTTTTATATATACGAAAAAAAAAAATTTCAATTGGCAACACTTCTTAGTTATTGTCATTTACTTTCATGAAATCGCTTTCTTGAAATTTTAATTGAAAGCTAGCTGAAAGTTGGACTGAGAGTAGAAAAGTGTAAATGTGTTAGTGAAAAATTATGAGCGTATTGCGACTTTCAAGAAACTACTGTCATGTGTAAATGCCCAGGAAGTAAGAAAAAAAGTAGCACAGCTGTAGTTTCAACGCCGCCTAAAAATTGAATTCGCCTTGAGCCGTATAAAGTTTTTGTTCAAAATTATATAAAATATTAAATATATAATATAATCTAAAAAATCTACGATCTTAACTTTATAATGACCCTTGTGAAACTGAAATGTGTTATTTTTATCACAAGCGCCAAATGTTCAACTACTTAGAACGATTTTTTTGTATAATTTCACTTAAAATATTTCGCACATTTCTGCATATTTATTTAAAAAATCATGATTTCTGAGTAATGACACTTTTGAAGTAAAATAGTGACCTCTGCGTGTTATATTTATACCCACACCACATCAGCGGAGAATGTGTCATGCGTTTGTAATCATGAGTGTAACGCATAAAAATATATTGGTTCTTGACCCAGCTTTTAGTATACCGATCGACTCAGAATCACTTCCTGAGTCGAGCTAACGTTGTCCGTCTGTCTGGCTGGCTGCCCATGTCAACTAGTTAACTATATTGAACATGATATTTGCTACATACGTTTTGATTGTCATTAAGAAGAAGCATATTATAAATGGGTCCATAATTTTACGCAGCTTCCATAAAATTTATTTACGAAATAGGGTCTTTGCTTCCAAGCATCATCATATTATGTTGGTATTTCGATAACATTTAGTCGAAAGATATCGTATTGCCTTAATCTTAAGCACTTTGTGCTGGTTGGCTAAGAAAAAAAAAATCGCTTTAAGACGAACAAATCTCATTTACATAGATGAAGATATCTGGATTTTATTCGGCACAAAGGGCTCTTATATGAAACATAAACTTATAACATAATTTTATTCTGGTGACATATCTCAAAAAGGTCCAGTAAAGTGCGCATAGAAACTAGATTTCCCTCAACAATACATTTCAGTGTATTTATGAAAAATATAAATTGGCAATTAAGCACGTCATAAAGAAATCTTATTTATAATAAAGCATTTTTGTTGAAAATATAAGCTTTTGGTGAAATATCCCAGTCATGTTAGAGGTTTCACTACGCAATGAGAGATAACGAGCTGTTAACTCGTTTACACCTTCATTTTGGTGTTCTTAAAGTTATATCAAAATTCTCATAATATACTCGGATCTTTATTAAAAACGATTGGGCGTATGAAAATGTTTTTGCAAATTTTATGCTCTACAATTTCTACAAAAAATGCTATCATCATTTGAGCTACAGAAACCGAGATAATCGCGAAATACTGATTTAAGTGAACTTTGACCTTCAATTACTTGCGGCTTAGATACGAGATTTTATTAGACTCTTGAGTCAATTCTTAGCACACCAAAATAAAGGTGCATACGAATTTACAGCTTATTATCTCTCATTCTGCGGATGGCCCCTTTTTTTCTTAATTGACTGGAAAAAGAAGGGATTTTACAACATGAAATGAATTAAAACTAATTGACAATTTTTACTCTTGACTGAATCAGGGCTCGAACTTGGGTCGAATTTACATGTTATAAGAACAATCACATTCTTATTATGAGAATTCTTTGCAGTTTTACGCAATCCGCTACTGCGACGGCTGGCAGTCTGTAGTCCATAAAATATTGTGGAAAATGTTATAGATCCAATTTTTGCCGTATTGAATTAATTTTTTAATAAGACATGATGTCAATGCCATCTTGGAATGAAAAATGGATTTTATTATTATTATGCCACACGAATGCCATTCAGAGCATCAGAAGTAAACATGATTCGTTAGGCATAATTATATTGCGAAACATGATTTGGAGAAGGATTTGTAGATAAAAAGAACGATCCTAAAGTACTTCTTCCATTATTATTTCAGTACCAAACCTTTTTCTGAGAAAAATGGTACTCTTAATAAATGCTTTAAAATTATTCGCTACACCCTTAATCACCAATCTGCTGTTTCATGAAATATTTCTGTGCGCCATATCGCATAGTCTGAATCACGTATAAATTTACAAAAAAAAAAAAAAAAAAAAAACAAAAACATTTCGTATATACACTAGGGTGGGTCGAAAAAAAAAGTTGTGACAGTCACCCCCTAGAATGAAAGATATGTCAATGAAGTTTCTAAAACAGAAAAAAATTTTTTTTTGCCTCGCCCCAAAATACAGCACTTTTGGTTGTTTATATGTAGCGCTGCCATTTAAAGTCCGATCTTATTATATCACATATCGTTGTTCATGGGTTGACAGTGGCTTCATTTTTGCCTTTGATGACTTTTCAATCCGACATCAAACTCTGGGCGCCACTTATGCCATCTCGGATACTTCCCCCATATATAAATTTTTTTAAACGTGCCAAGAAAGTCCTTGTAATACTAAGTATGTCTAGCTTTTATTATACTCACTTTTATGCCACGCCTCAAAATTGAGCCCAATTTAAACAAAAAAAGGTACACATTTTTAGCCTTTAGCGTCTCTTAACTATCTACACAGCAACAAACATTTTACGGTTGTCTAAATATTAAAATTTTTTTTAACTGAAATCGACATCAGTTGCCATCTGTCATATATTTTCGGCAGCTCGTAACTCAACTTAAGTTCGGTTGCCATACGCCGACACAATACTTCTCATGCAGCTAAAAAAGCACCATATTTTCATTTATTTCGTTATGTTTGCTAATGTAGAATCAGATACAGCCTCTAGCCGTAAACTATCTCTATTAATCATATAGTCTCGATCCAGATATCTCATCGAAATTGTATAGTGTGTAGTTGCCCAGTAATCTGTATCTCCTGACTTTCTGGGGGCATTATCAGAGTAGTTAAAAAACCAGGTACTGCTTAAAAATATTTTTTGGAATTTTCCTTTAACAATCAAGTAAAGTTATTAAAAAATCGCATACAAATTATTACAATATTTTACCTTTTCCCATTCCCCGCCTTAACAATGTTTTTTTTTTTTATTACAAATATTTATACTTTGAGATATTTTATAGAGTTTTGTTTGTAGTATTTTTTATATACATTTCATACAAATACAATTTTTATTAGAAATAAGCTTTGGCAATTTTTATTTTGTTGCTGTTTATTCAATTGTGTGGTGGATTGTTCGTTTTTAATTTTTTTTTAAGAGTCTTAACTTAAAAAAAGTTTTATAATTTTTTTTTGTTGTTTCAATATTAATTTTTTATTTTTTTATTTTTATGTAAAGTGCTCTAAATTGAGTGTGTTTGTTGTTGGTTGGTTGGATTGGTCTAAAGCCGAGTTGGAGTACCAGCACTGTGCGAGGTGCTACACAATCCAATGAATTTACGAGTGGTACAAGTATGAAATGTATCTAGATAGTTATTTCATTTGAGTACTTGCTAGCTTTAACTGCATACTTGTTGTATGTAATAATATTTTAGTTGTTTTTGCTGTTATTTATACAGTGGTTGTTATATTTTTGTAGTTGTTGTTGGTGGTGGTGGTATAAAAGCATACAACTCTTTGATTTTCTTTTGAGTCCGTTGTTTCACAGAGTCTTGTGCAAGTGCAAATTCTATTTAAAGTTCTTGTTGTTTTTCTTTTTTTTGTTTCAATTGATTTGACAAAAACCGAAATTTCAGTTGTTTTCTTTGTTGTTCAATATTGCGATTTGACAGTGCACACAAGTTTTGTGAAGAAAAATATTGAAGAATAAGTTAAAAAACGTATATCTTCTGAAAAACTGAAAAGATTGGTTTAGCAACATTTTAACTAAAGCAAAAGAAAATACATCTTTTGGATTTATTTGGTTTATGTTTTATAAGTGGTTAAAGTGCACAACAAACTAAAGCGACGAAAAACTATTAAAGACTGTTTTAGACTTAAAAAAACATTGACATTACCAAATTTATTTTATAATATAAGCAAAAAAAAAATAATAATAATGTACAAACTGGTAAGCACTTTTAGTTCATATGTAAAGTTTAAAATAATATTTAGTATTCATTAAATAGTTACAATAAATTGCGTCTAAATTTAATTAAATGCATGATATTGTGATACATACACAAACAAATTTAATATAACTTTAATCAGATTAAACGTGAACAACTGTTTTATTATTTTATGTTATATCTATACAGTGTGTGGCAAAATTTTGTGAAATATTCAATAAGTTCTTTTGAACGTTATAATTAAATTAATTCTGTTTAAGGTTCAATAAACTTTTATGATAAAATGAGTGCAGTATAAAAATTGATGATTGGAGTATTGTTGCTTTCAGTAAACCAACATTCTAAATTTTTAATTGACACACATTATTTTATTCCTGGGGAATCAAACTTACGTTTTTAGCTATCTTAGCAACTATTGGTCTCTTGAAAATTAATAAATTCAAGACAAGTATATGTGTACCTTTGACTGAAGTAGACCGTATTCTATCCAGATCAAAGCAAATATAAGTCAAACTAGACCAAAAATCGGATGAGTTCACACCCATAAAGCTTGGGTGCCCCGGTAGGCTAGCTGGTAGTGAGCTAGTCTATCAGTACCGGGGTTGCGGGTTCGATTCCCGCCAGAGACTCTGGTCTCCTGCAGACAGCGAAAAGCTTCGCGGGATTTAGTGTAGGAATAATAAAAAAAAATTGACTTTTATTTTCCCGGTAGGAAATTAACCTTCCTATATTCTTAACCACTTTCACTCATTTAAAATGTATTTTCATATTTTTTAAATTAGAAATGTAATTAATTAGAAAGTGTTTTTCCAATAAGCCCCTTAAAATTTTCTGAAGACAAAGTTTCGGATAAAAAAATTTATGGTTCGACTGAATACTATTTATTAAAAAAATTATTCTATTTACGATTTAATTTTTTCCGTCTATCGCTCTATAGTTTAACATTTTCTTAAACGACTTTCAATTGACGTTTAATTTTTAATTTTTTCAAGATTCGGTTTCACTTTTAACTGTAATAAATTTGCTTAGATTTCATTTAATTGTTTTAGAAATGTCTAAGTTAATGTTTAAAGGCGATTTTGTTTGCTCTAAATTTGGTTTCATACGAATAAAATGTTTTTATGTATTTGGGCAATTTGTTTTTGTTTATTTAATGTTTTGCGAGGTTAAAAGCTTATTTTAGAGGCGTGTTTTTATGTATGTTCTGTAGTAGTTCTATTTTGGTTTTTAATTGACTGATAGAAATAATTTTCAGTTTAAAAATAATTGGGCTGTTCACGGAAGGCTGGTTATCAGGTTATATGGTTATTTAGTTATATTCACAACAGGAAAATACAGTTATTCAAATTTTTTTTTAAAATAATTTTGTTGCTGTTAATGTAACTACATAACCTGATAATCCACCTTTCGTGAACAGCCCAAATATAATTATTTTAATTTTTAAAAGAAATATTCATACATATCTCATTGCTCTAATATAATGAAACATCTTATAACATGGTATAATATATACTTTATATATGTACAAATTAGATTTGTACATATAACATCTCAAGACGTTGTATTTATAGCTTAAATTAATAGTAACTTATAATTATTTTATCGTATTTGCTAATCTAATAACTGGATTGAATAACCGTTTTTAAATCAGCTAAGCCCAACTGAATATTCTTATTTGAATTATTTAAACTCACGACACCTGATATCGTAAATTTAATAAAAGTTGCCCGCACTGTGTCTTACATATTTTTTTGTTCATGCGAATTCAGACACTTACTTTTTAACAAGAATTCGAGCAACAACATTAACCCGGCAATGCGAGCAGCTTGCATTAAATCTACTTTCCATTTAGTTGTGTTAACCTAAATCTACTTTGTCATTTATTTGTCTGGTAAAAAAAAAAAAAATACCAAGTATTAATAATCTATAACTTTATCGAATAACTGTAGAAAACAACCCATGTAGGTATGCATATTTAAGTTAAGAAAAGAAACCTAAATTGTAATATACCCTTAAATGAAAAAATACTAAAGTCTGGTTTCATTTTCTTCCCATTAACCCACTCTATTATAATTAATTCTCTGGAGCAATTATCATAATAATCTTATTCTTGGTAGCCCACCGTTTACATCCACTACCAGCTAGGAATAATAAAAAAAAAAAAAAAAAAAAACAAATTATTGGTTTAACAGAGTTTTATTTTCTTATTCTGAAAATTTGTCTTTTACTATCGAATTTTTTTTTGTCTAGTCCCACTGTAATTCCTATTTTTAGTAATTGAATTAAAGTTAATTAAAACTATTTGTGCAAAAATTTTTGAATTTTTTTTATTTTTGTAAAAAAAACGTTTGAATTGAATGTTTGCTGCTTAAGTCTTTTGAATTCATCATGTTCATTACTCTCTTTCACAGCAACAGATATTTAGCGTTTCCTGCTTAAGTCTTTGTCGTGATCAATTCTTGTTTCAAGTTCGTTTCTTAAGCTTTTGGTTTAAAATTTCGTTATGATAAAAATTCATTTAATTTTGAAATTTCATATAAAAAAAATTTTTTCAAAAGAATTGTATTTTACAAAAATTTATTTTTCTCATAAACAGTCTTTGAAGGCGAATTCATACAAGGTGACCTTGGCTTGCTGCGTAAGCAACAGCCGATAACTAACCATGTACCAAAATGGTATACCATTCTGGTGGTTCTGGGGAATCTTTCACAAATTCTATAATCTTCACTTAGAATTATGAAATTTACAACGTTTTTTAAACATTACATATCAAAAAACACAATTTAAAATTAAAAACCCCACAAAATGTATGTTTAAATTGTTTACTACGGTGTTGTTTTAGTTTGACACCTTGTATGAATTCGCTCTGATGTCTATCAAATAATTTGAAACAAAACATCAGCAAACTATTGCTTATTTTCAATAGTTGTTACAAGTAAGTATTCACGTACTAAAACAACTTGCAACAAGAGGATGGAAAAATATGGGCGGATCTTCACGAAATTTTATCTTATGTGTTCTAGTCATATACAACGAATTCATACAAAATTTAATGATAATGGGTGCAGTCCGTCCCCAACTTATGTTAGTTTTTTTTTACAAGAAATAAATATATATAATTTTTTTCGGGTGGTTGTTCCACAATTGGTTCTAGAACACTTTTTATTATCAACCGGTTGTGCTGGACTGAAGTCCCAAACTGCTTATGATAACCAGGGATATCAAAAGTTTTTATTCTCATTTACACCAGTGGTGGAGGATATAAAGATTATCAGCTCGTTTTTTCGCGGTATACCGTTATGTCCAAAATTAAGGTACTTCAGCTAAATATATTGGAATAACTTGAAAACGGTGCACTATATTCAGTTAAAAAAAAAAATTTTAATTTGTCCACAATATAACCTTTAAGTGGTGCTTTCATTGGTTTAAAATTTGTCCAGTAGTTTCTGAGATATCGTTGAAGTCATAGGAAAAATTTTATTTTGTCTCTAATCACCAAAATCATACCAAATTCATAGAATTAAGTAAACAATTTGTTGATTTTGCACCTATTACCAAAATGGTTATATAGATCCCTAAAAATTGTAAAAATTAAAAATTGTGAATATTTTTGTTTTCAATAAATGATATATTTAATTTTAATTAAAAAAATATGATCAAAAAACTTTTCCGTTTCAAGTAATGTGTAAATAGATTTCGTTAAATATAGCTCAGGTTTTGACAATTCCCAACAATAATTCTATAAGCTAAAATTATTTTATATTAAACGAAAAAACTCATTAAGATTTTTTGTTATTTAATTAATATTTTAATTAGAAATTTATTTCAAAATAACTTAAATGTTAATTAAATCAAAATTGTATTATTAATTTTCTTTCAACTAAAAAAAAAATTGGTTCAATTATCAGATAAATTAAATTGAAAAACTTTTTAAACAATTTTTTTAACTGATAAAAAACTACTGATAATTTTTTCTGTGGTTTTGAAAAAAGAACAATTAAAAAAAAAAAATTTTATTTTGTTCTTTAAGAATTCATAAAAAATAAAAATTCGACAAAAATCACAGTCTTTGTTAAATATATTTCGAATGAAATGAGCTTTATTTCATTGTAATCGGTGCACAACATTTGGTTTTAGTCATGAATTACTGAGAAAACTGAATTGATAAAAATCGCGATTTCTATACAAAATCAAATTTTTTTTAATGTGCGTGTTTGCTGCTGCTGTGTGCTGCGTTTTTACCTTCACTAAAAAAATGAGGTAACTTCACTTAATTGTAAATAAAAGCGAAACGTGTTCATCAGTTTTCATGCTCTCATTTGGTTTATATGTTATGTGGCTTTATGTGAAAGTAATTAGACTTTAACTTTTTCCCGTTTTAGATTTGTCATGATTTTTGAAAATACAAAATTTGTTATACTCGTAATTAAAAATTTTTTTTTTTTTACGTGAACAACCAGCCATTCAGCCATATTATTTTGGATTTTCAAAAATGTTATTGTTTTCAAAGCCAACTTAACATTTTAAAGAAAAGAAAAATTTTGAAAATCGCTTAAATAAGAGTAAGTAAATTTTTTTTTAACTTCTAATTTTTGAAAAAAGTCAAAAATACGATTAGTACCTGTAACTTGATAATGCGAGCTGATGGAGAAAAACGGAGATAAGATTTGAAATCAGCGACCTCAAAGTAGTAAAACAAATTGCCTCAAACTTCCAATAACATAAAAAAGTTAAATTTTGTTGCCTTGTATTATTATTAACGATATTTCTAATTTGTTGGCATAAGCTAACGACTATGCGATCGATATAAGAAAATAACCCGAAGACATTAACTCTTAGAGACGAATTGCCTGGAACATTTTGATAAATCTTGTGTTGATAGGGTTTAATTTTGAATTGTTCGAAAAGCAAATGTTTAGGTTAAATATTAGTTCAATAGAATACAAAGCAATTAGCAGTCGCAACTGATAGAAGCGTTCTCTCTGCTCTTGTTTTTAAGCGCACCAAATGTTTTTTGGCCCTGCGAAATGTGGCCCCATTTTTGCATTAAAAATTGACTCCAAATTTACGGTTATTTTCCATTAGGCAATGTAACCAAATTTTTTTTAATGAAATGTCACCCCAAAATAATTAAAAATAGCACTAAAAATTAAATTAAATATGCAACTTAATTCAGGGTAATTCTTTTTTTATATAAAGCAAGGTGTTAAAAAATGATTCATCAGTTCGAAAATGTCAACCAAACCGCTGTTTCATGCCAATATTCTGTTAAGTTATACGAAAATTTTTTCGCTCAATTGACATGTCAAAACTCATACCTGCCACACTTGAAATAAAAAAATGTGCATTATTGTCATATTCTTAGTAAATAAAAACACCAGAGCTTCTCTAATCAGTGGTGCATCTACCAAAAAATTAATGTTTGGTGCGTTAAATTGGCTCAGTATATCATTTCTGTAAAAACTCCTGTGTATAATATACAGTGTAATAAATTGTGTAATACAGATAATTTTACTCTGCGTAAATCAAAGAATTTTACCAATTGCTCTTAAAAGAGCAGATTTTCCTGAAGAATTTAACACTTGTTGTGTTCTACAGTAGATGCTTTAAATAACTTAATGAAATGTAAATTTATGATTTCTTTCTTTCCAATTTGCATTTAAATTGTCACTCACTGTAAATATGAACATGCATTCCATAATTGCTATTTTATATACACACTACCTTTATATTTTAGTATAATTCCATTAAATATAACAATAAAAATAACAACAATTATGTGTGGTACATGGAGACCGAGCAAGTTCCACGTATTTAAAAGGCGTGTCAGAGAACAAACCAAAAACGTTACAACACACAAAAACAACACCACTAAAATGATTATAATGTACGTATGTAGGTGTGTGCTTATATATTTATCCATACACTTACGTTTAAGTAAGCATTTAAAAGTAGTTAAAGTCATTCTACAGCAGTTTAATCTACAAATTCGACAACACAATCGCATTAAAAATGACATAGATACAACTGGAAACTTTAGCATGTCCCTGCAAACATTTACTATAGCGAAAGGTTGAAAAAGTTGCTTTTTCATTAAAATTGTCGCCAAGTATACCATTAGACTATCATAAAGCTTTGGGATAAGAAAAACAACTTTTACAAATGACTCTAAAGACAGATTTACCCTTTTAATTATCTTTGAAAAATACCGAAAAGTATTAGACGAGAAATATCTAGAATATGAATTTTCACCTGCACTATTTTTGAAAACTTTTAAAAATAAAAAAGTGCATTATTTTTCTTTCTCGTAGTTACCATTAAAGATCTTTTTTATAACCCGGCAAAGTTAAAAACACTTCCCTCCCATATTTGTCAGCCGAATTGAACGAAAAATAAATAATTTGAAAGGTACTTACTTTCAAAAGTGCACAATATATTTCATTAAAATCTGAGGGGGTAAAAAAGGGTAAATTCGGCAACTTCGTATCTGCAAAACTAAAAGAGATACAAATGAAATTAAAACTTATCGTACTTTTTGAAATTCGGTCCTTTTAGGGAGTAAGCCGGTATTAGCTGTATTTTGGAACTTCCCAAATTTGTTACTTATCATAAAAATAAAAATATAAATTTGAGAATTTTTCAAAACTCGAACTCTTTAGGGGTGAAAATCAATAGGTACCATTCTCACCATTTAACGTTGGTACTTTTTTCATGTTGTAAAATTCCTGTCTTCATAAAAATAAATTAATGAAAATTAAATTCAATGAACTTAAGCCTAATTAATAATATCGAAATTTGGATTGAAAACCATTAACAGTTCAATAAAATAACCACAATACTAATTATTTTTAATAAAAAACGAGATATGATTTGTTAAAATCGGTTTATATTTGCAAAAGTTACTAAACTTTTTCTAAAGTAAAAATTTCGCGATTGCAGACTTACAAACAAAACACTTTGCAATTTTGATTGTATAGTTAATTGTTTTTTTTTTATTCATATGTTTTGCGCTGGGGGAGAAAATACTAAAAACAGGTGTTAATGAAAAGTTAAATAACTTTTACAATTTTCATCCGATTTGAAAAATAAAAACCATGTTTTGTTAAAAACTACATTTTCTTCATACGTTGGTATACATTTTTATAAGCCTAAATATTAAAATAAGCAATGAAAAGCTACTAATATCAAAAAAGTTTATAATATTCGTTTATATTGTAGATATTCTTAGCATAAACAATAGTTTTAACTTACAAATGTATCAAAAAAATGAAGCCATTTTAAAGTGTAATCAGGTTTCTTTTCAAACCCGTTAAAAAATTAAAATCGGACAAAAACTGACTGAGTTACAGGTCGATAAGTGGACGAACATCACTGAAAACGGTTTTTTTTAGAATAACTTCTGAATTTGAGGGTATTTCTGAAATTTTTTGACACAATTTGTAATTTACTAAACAAGACCTATAACCCACGCTAGGAAGTAATTGATTCAATTATCATATTATTTAAATTTAAATATATTTTAAACCATTTTTTAATTGATAAAAACAAAGTTTTTTTTCTTTGTACATATATATCTCGTCTTTAGAGTCTTCAAACTGACTAGTCTCCACCACTGCGCTTGAACAATTCGTCAAAGCCATATGAATCAGCCCAATAAAAAAATTTCTTATTTTGCGAAGCACTAATGGTACATTTTGAAAAGTAAGCACACATACAGAAATGCAGTAAGGAAAGTTAACGAATTCTTAATAAATCTAAAAAAAAAATATATACAATTTTGAGATCTACGACATTCCTTTACTACGAAACAAGTTTGTAAGGGAGCATATAAGAGAATAACGGTAACGAAAAAATTAGTGTGCAAAGCTGATCGATACATTCGAATTTTTTATGCGCTAAATAAAGCGCTTCCTGTGTCAAAAAGGTATTGCTTCAAAAAGGGAACTCGCCATATAAAATCCATGTCTTCCGTAAGCGGAATGGTAAGCGTAACTTTTACGTTTCTCACTTACGAGCCTGCCTTGTTAGAAGCTCGATTTTTTATTGGGAGACTGCAAAAAGAAGAACTATTAATAAAACATAACTCTTATTGTTATATTTCAACACTTCAGTTCGCTTATGAAAGATATTTTGAAAAAAAATTTTTTTTAATTTTATGTATGGAAAAACTAATGAACAACTGGGATCAATCGTGTTTCCGCCTATGGGAGTTGTCCGTTTTGGGAGGTTTTACTCTACGACACTAGGTAGGTTTTACTCTACTATATTACATTGTAAATGACAGAACATCTGTTAAGTTGGTCAGTCTTGTAAAAACGAAGTCCTTTCTAATCTACTTGACTGTTTGTTCGCAGTAAACTACCACGATAACTAACAAATGAACTGACAGTCGGAAGATGATATCGCAATGGAAATATATTTTTCTTTTGTTAAATAGGTGCTCTCTTCGAAAAACTATGCTTTGTGATTCTAAAACAAATGCTTTTTCTTCACGCAAAGAAAAAACATGATTGATACAATCACAATCGCAAACTATCATTAATGTTTGTGGTTATGATTGTGTCAAACACGTCTTAAGCAACAATATATGTTCAGTTTTAATGATTTTAGATAATTGTTGTCTCAAACATATTATTATGTTCAGAAGAAAAATGCGCACGATCTTTCAAACCATTTTTCTATATTTCCCAATACCATGCAAAATGTCTACTTCAACATTTTATATGGTTCTTACAATAAAAACAATAAAAAATGTAATTTAAAAAATTTATGATTTATTACAAATATAATAAATAAAATATAGCATTCATATACATATTAAAAATAAAATTAAATACACATATTTATACACCTGTGTATGTGTTTTAATTTATAAATTTACGTTGTGTGGTACAAATACATCCAAACAAATAAGAATTCCGTTTTTGAAAAAATTCGGGGCTGATGACAAAATTATGTGTCAAAATTTGTTATAGGTTTTTTTGGCTGCAAGAAAGACAAAATAATTGCATATTTATATATTTTTATAATTGTATTTAAATAACTTACCTGTTTCAATAAACGTATAATAATTTATTTCGTTAGTTTTGCAAGGCAGCATGGCATTTTTCTCCCCGAAAAATGTTTTAATTATTCTGTCATCATTCATGTTTCCTGATTAACTGACGTTCGCGGACGGAGAAAATGTAATTTTAAAGCACACACTGTTTGTTTTGACAATAAATGTTTGCATCTTAAGAGAATGTGTTTTCAAGCAAACAGAAATGATGGTATTAAACATACCTTTTGTGTTCAACTCATATTATGATTATAGTTGTATAGTTGAAAATATATATATTATAGTAGCAAACATATCAAATAATTTAATATGTTTAGCTAGATCAGAGTACCTTTTTAGGTGTAAGCCACCATATAATATTATTATAGTGAATTTAAAAATGTTAAGGACAAAAAACAATTTTGTAAGTAATATTAAGACTATAATTAATTTATGAGGGTAAACATATTAGGCAAGTATGAATAAAAATGGTCGTAGTGACCATTCATTAATCATGTTTTTTCTCTGCGTGTGGTGATAGTTTTCTTTGTTTTTAAAAAATGTGCGTTCTTTTCTCAATTTCGTCCACACGCAGAGAAAAAACATGTTTAAATATGGCCACCTCCAACAAAACTATTTTAACAGAAAATCTTAAGCATATTGTGCTTAATTTAACCACATTATTGCCACCGACAACCATATTATGGTTGTCTCTAAACATGTTAGATATGGTTGAATATGAAAATAATTTGTTCTTGAAAAGTATTTTCCTCTTTTCCAAGAGCAAGATGCTACGGTTGAAAAACAACCATGCTTTTATGAGTGTTAACCATATTTTAGTTATTATTAACTATAACATGTTCGATGGAAATACGATTGTAATGCATTGTAGTTTTTGCAATATATGTATGTAAAATTTTCTTTCAAACCTCCAGTAGTTTGAAAGAAGTGAAGCCTGGTAACTTACATCTTTCAAAAATCTTCTTAATGTTTGCAGGGTTATAGGATACCTTGATGCTCTAATACAAACGAAATTGTTATGCAAGTGTATGTTTGCCTGTATACACAGAAAAAATTATTAATTTTCTCCAATCGCAAAACTTATACCAAATTCACAATATCAAGCAAACAATTTGTTGATTTTGCACCTATTACCAAAATGATTATATTGATTACTTAAAATTACAAAATTGTGAATATTTTTTTTTTTTTCAATAAATTATATTTTTTATTTTATTTAAAAAAACGATCAAAAAACTTTGCCATTTCAAACAATGCGTTAATTTTTTTAATAAAATATTGACAATTCCTAACAACAATTCTACATGTTTAAATTATTTTATTTTAAACGAAAAAAGTCAATTAAGATTTTTTGTTATTTAATTAAAGTTTTAATTGAAAATTTATTTCAAAACAACTAAAATGTTAATTAATTCAAAAATAAATTTTTAATGTTCTTTCAACTAAAAAGATAACTGATTCAATTATCACATTAATTGAATTTAAATACTTTTTAAACCATTTTTTAAATTAATAAAACAATTTTTTCTGTGTATGATTTCAGTTTTGCTAAATTATTGATTACCGTAAATGATAATGATAAATGATATTTGTTATTGCCACATGTTATTAGCACAAAATAATTTCAATTAGTTCTTTTTTTCACTATTTATTTGATTTTAAATTCTTTTCTTACTTGCACTTCTAGTCAGAATTAATTTTGTTAAAAATATAACACAATTATTGACTCATAAATCTTAATTGATACATAAACCTTCGATAAACCACTTTAATGTATAAAAATCTACGTCAAGTGGGTGCTTAATGCCATATTGTTATTCCAAAATATGTATTTGCTTTCAAACACACATGTGCATTCGTATATACTTACACATGTATACACATATTTCTATATAAACATTTTAAATTTTGTTAATCTGTGTGCATTAGAGCAGTTTTATTCGTATGATTAATCAGTACTTTATGTTCACTTTTCTATTCTGTGTAAGCATTTGATAGTCAAGGACGTTAAGGTTGGTATTGTTTTATTAATTGCTTTGTTAAATTTAATACAAGTGTGGTTCTTAAACTAGAATAATAATTAATAATTATAATTCTATTGTTTATTTGAGTAGAAAAGAAAAATGCACAGAAAAAAAACTTTGATTTCATGGAGTGATCAATAAGTGAATGGCTTAGGTTTTATTTTCAGAAACACTTCACCTAAATCGAAAAATATTTTAATAAAAGTTATTTTTATATCAAAAAATTGTAAATTAATTATTTTTAAATTAAAGCAAAATGCTTCACTTTATAATCCTCTTAATATTTATTTAACTTTAATTATTAAAGTTTAGAAAAAATATAATAAAATAAATAGTTAGAGCTAGAAATCCTTGTATAAACAAAAGTTATAAATGGCATATTTGCAAGAGCAGGGACGTAATAAGTCCACATTTTTTTTAATTTTATTAAAAAATTAATTAAATTTTCTTAATTCAATATTAAATTAAAATGCTTAAGCTCGAGGCCTGTAACTATTAAATTTCTTTGTAGTTATAGACACTGAAACGGGAAGAACTATTTCTCCAGTATTGCGGTTTATGCAAAAAAAAAAAAAAAAAAAAATAATTAAACATCTCCTAAAGATGATATTCGATGAATATCCAAATATCGGAAACAAATAAAAAAAAATTTTACATGAGCTTGATCATTTTCGAATGTTATTTTTTTTCAAGCTAATAGGGCTTAAATTTCTTCATTGTAAATAAAACTCAATTTTTAATTACAATATTTTGTTCCCGACGTTTTGTCGATTGTTTGTCGACTTTTTCAAGGGATTGTAATATGAAATTTAATCACATTAAAAAGTTTTAGATGTACCCAGGAGCATACAAATATAAAACAAAATTTTAATATTTAAATACATATTGGTTTAAACTTTAAATATATCACAGCTCAAGTGATGGCAACAATATCATTTTCATTTAATAAAAAATTATTTATTTAACTGCCTGTTTTTCAAACTTAAGTAAATGAATATGTTTACAGAAAAAAGTGTTTTATCAATTAAAAAAATGGTTTAAGAAGAACTTAAATTTAATTAATTGTGGTAATTGAATCAATTATTTTTTAGTTGAAAGAAAACTAAAAATTAAAATTTGATTTAATTAACATTTAAGTTGTTTTGAAATAAATTTTCAATTAAAATTTTAATTAAATAACAAAAAATCTTAATTGACTTTTTTCATTTAAAATAAAATAATTTAAACATGTAGAATTGTCAATATTTATTTAAATAAATTAACTCATTGTTTGAAATGGCAAAGTTTTTTGATCACTTTTTAAATTAAAATTAAATATATTATTTATTGAAAATAATTTTTCAATATTTTAAAATTTTTAGTAATCAATATAATCATTTTGGTAATAGGTGCAAAATCAACAAATTGTTTGCTTGAGATTATGAATTTGGTATAAGTTTGGTGATTGGAGAAATTTAATAATTTCTTCTGTGTTCGTTTAGAAATTTATATTGAAAACAAAAACAAATTTGAGTTTTTTTCATTGTTGTTTCAATATAAATTCCCAAGCGAAAATTCGTTTTTTTGAAAAACAGGCAGTAAGAAAATAAAAAGGAAGCAAATATACATTCTTGCATATGAGTAGGTGAGATGCAAAACTTGTTCGTTACAAAATTAGAAAATGAGATGACAAGTGATTCCCACGGTTCTGTTGGGGGCTTTAGGAGAAGAAATATACTGATTGTATCAATGCATTTCCTTGGAAAAACATGGAAAAGGATAATCGTTGATGCGATTAGTATAGTTCACATGAAAACCAATATCGACTTTTTGAACTAACATATGTACTTCTTTGAAAATACGTTGTCAACGGAATCTGATTAACATGGTGAACGTTTTCATCGGGTATTTCAAAGGCAAGAGCATTTTGTCTCTTATAACATTTGGATATTGGACATTGTTCGATAATGGTGTCGAATTGCCAACAGCGAAACCGAAATTGATTTGAAAACAAATTAACTTATATAATTACTAAGAATGTATTTCTTTTTGTATATTCGTCATTAAACACGTTTTTTGTTTCTATATATAAAGTGAAATTAAATATAAAATATTTTGTTTTTAAACATCAACCCTAAAATAACAATCATTGAAAAACTTTCTGGTACTAACTCTAAATAATTACTAAATTAACCCTTAATAGATAATCTGGAATTTGCCTGGTTTCTGGTATTTGTGTTAAATTTTGGGATTTGGTGTATTCCAGCGTATATAAAGCGTGATACATTTCGCGGTTCCCTACTTTTTTAAAGAAAAAAACACAGAAAATTCAAATTTAATGGGGAATGTTGATTATCATTTGAAAGAACATTCTTTGGCATATGTCTATCATATGTTGGCCGTTGCTACGTCGCAGATGGTCCATCCTTTAAGTTCAATTTTCGATGACTCGTTCGAGCATTTCGACTGGTAACAGCGAATGACACGCGTGATGTTTTCCTCCAAGGCCTGAATCGAAGCGGGTTTGTCCGCATAAACTTTAGACTTTACATATCCCCACAGGAAAAAGTCTAACGGTGTGATATCACCGAAGTGATCTCTCAATAAATCTATTGATTGATGCGATGTGTGGGAAGTGGCGCCGTCTTGCTGAAACCAAATGTCGTCGAGATCACGAGCTTCAATTTCAGGCATCAAATAGTCGGTTATCATGGCACGATAACGGTCGCCATTGATGGTTACGTTCGCATCCGCATCATTTTTAAGGAAATATGGACCGATGATTCCACCGGCCCACAAACCAGAACAAACCGTTATTTTTTCTGGATGAAGCGGCAGTTCTTGAATCTCTTCAGGTTGCTCTTCGTCCCAAATGCGGCAATTTTTGTTTACATACCCATTGAGCCAGAAATGGGCCTCATTGCTGATCAAAATTTGCCTCGAAAACGTCGAAAGACATTCCTCACAGAACGTGAATTTTCGTAATAAAGTTGAACGATTTGTAAACGTTGTTCAGGCGTAAGTCTTTCCATTATGAAATGCCAAACAATACTAAACAAAAATAACATGACAGCATGACACGACTCACACGTGATCTGTCAAATAAAGGCTATTGAAAAAATTATCTCTACTTGAATCACCCTAGAGTAAAATTTTATAGTCAACATTTTTGTAGAACATTTCATCCACGTCTTCCCCCTTGTTCGTCGTGTTTTTTACGATTTGTTAGAATAAAGCAAAAAAAAAGCCATTATGAGGGGGAGTTAGAGTTAATATCTTCCACAAAAATATTTGCCATAACATTTTTTTCAAAGTTGCCGAACATACCCTACATACACTGTAAAAAAAACATAGTTTTATATACCGATATGCTGCAACAACAGGCCAAAGCTGGGAAACTTTATCTGCCTCTAAAATAAAATTCGGATGTGGTCTTTCAAAACGCCTACAAAATTATATTTTTTTTTTGGTCTCCTCTACCAGAATTCGTGGTCAGAACCCTGTAATTTTTTTCGTGTTGAACTGTGCAGCGGTGCTGCCAAAACTTGGTGAGCAAAAATTGCTAAATTTGTGGAAAACAATTGCTAACATATTTTTAAGTAAAAACATATTAAAATTCAATAACAATTTAAATATAATTCATTTAAATTTTTTACAGTGAATTGTTAATTTAGATCAATTTGTTACTTAAAAATAAAAGAAAATTACATATTTTTTTTAGCATTTAAAAAATAAAATCGGCGATGAATTCGATGTCGTTATTGTTCATCTCATAGGAATTACTTGTACCTATTAGTTTTAAATAGGTAAAAATACTAGTATGGAGCGTTGCTAAAATTTTTTGTGTGCTCATTTCTTTATCAAAGTAAAGAACACTATAGAGCATCTTGCTAAGACAATTATTCTGTCTTAGCAAGAACAGCAGAACACTATATTATGTTCGTTACTTTCCTGAAAATAGTTATGAATGGTATTAAGGGTTGTGTACAGAACACAAATACTGAAAAAATAGATATAGTTTCTGGGAGTATGAGCCGTACGCTAAACAATGTTCTGTTTATTTTCGAACAATGGTTTAATACAAAAGAACTTATTTAATAAAAAAAATATTTACAAAAATTCTTTATACTGCCAAAAATATGTCTTATTTTACATTTTGCAATTGCAATTTCTTTTTTAAATTTCGTTTTTTATTTATAAATGTGGGTGTTTTTTAAGTAATTGGCATTTTTTGAAAGATTGTAAAACTGTAAAAAAGATTCAACTTTTATAAATTCCATTTTTAATATTAAATATTTTTGAAAATGGGATTGACTTAAGTAAAAACTGTTCTCAATTCAAGAGTTTCTAAGCTGGTTAAATCCCAAATTTGTTCTCGAAATAATCCGAAGTTAGTGAGATTTTAGAAACAGAGAGAGAGAAAGAAAGCGAGAATATTATTATTTTCTTACCCCGTAACACATGTGGTTGTTTCACCTTTATTTTGTCCCATTACCCGCTTCTTTGACAGAAGAACTCGCAATTATAATGCTATGGTCACATTTAACAAACATTTGACGCGCCCAGGTAACCACTATTTTTATTAAACATTTGTTGGATTTAGCATAACGTTTGATAGATCAAACAGCACTTAAGAGTTTATAAATTACATTATTCTTTAATTTTTCCAGTAATAAAGTTTAGTAGATCCATAAAAATTATTAAAACGAAAGTTAAAAATAGATCAATTTATTGGTCATGCACATTTTCGTCAAATATTTGTTAAGTGTGAAAATAACTTGAGACACCAGCAACATACCCGATCTGGTTTTCTTAATTATACTATTAGCAAATTTAATGTATTTAACTAAAAAAAATTTAACAAAAAGAAATCGAATCTGGGAATTATTTCTTTTCATAAGCTACTTTATTATATTCAACATTTTTTATTTTTCGAATTTATTCTATGAGCCAAATTTCAGGTTTGTATATCGTAAAGGTTTTTTGTAATATAAAATACAAACCTGAAATTTAGCTCATAGAATAAATTCGAAAAAAATTTTGAATACAAAAAGAATTCGGGAATTTTTGATTATTTTACTTTTTAAACATTAAAATAATGTATGTTTTTCTACTTCTAGTCTTGTTGTAGTTTCCATACAAAACAATCAAATCGTTTTGTACCTACGTTTGCAGATCTTGTTGTTTAAACAACAAACTTTTACAAACACACGCGTATGCACGCCTATAGATGCAATGGATTTGGAAAGTAATCCCATTTGGGATTGTGTATTGTAGTATTTTTTGGTGTGATTCGTACTTAAATAACAAGAAGAGCAAAACAATCGCATATTACATCCAGTATTGTTACTTAACAAGCCAAATTATTTTAGTATTCCCATTTAGCGCATATATTTCCATTTTACACAAATTGTCCTTTTTTACACTGAATGACATTTTTTCCAAACTGTCTTATTTTTCAATAAATGTAATGTTTCCCAAAATGTGGCATTTTACGTAATATATCAAGTTTTACATAATATGTTCTCTTTTACACAAAATTTCCTTATTTACACAAAATACTTCATTTGACCAAAAATTTTCTGATTTGCACAAAATCTCCGATTATAAAGAAAATTTCCTTTTATAAACAATATTTGACATAAAACTTCCTTTATATACGAATAAACTTTCTTATTTTACACAAAATATTCTACATGAAAAGATTTTTCTGTTTTTAAAAAAATCTCCTAATTTACATTACAAGTGAATTTTTTTAAAAAAAAGTAAAAAAAAATACTAGAACTGTCTATTTGAAAAAAAGCTCTCATTGAAATAAGAGGTTAAGTTAAATTATACAGTCATATTTTACATTACAAAATGACCTATTTAACACAATATATCCTATTTTACATAAAACGTCTTAGTTTACATGTGAAATTACCTTTAACACAAAATGTATTTTTTGACACAAAAAATTTAATAGAACAAGAAAGTCTAACACTTAAGATTTTAAAAAAAATCTAATTTTTATATTAAATTTTTTTGTTTGAAATGAACACAAATCCTTCCTTCTCTCTTTTCAGTTCATAGTCTCTTGTCTAGTGATTGCTTTGCAAATAGTCAAAGCACAAAATCAACAGTACACAACACCAGTGCCAATTCTAAAACAGATCGATAGACAAAATTCAGATGGTTCTTACACGTACGGATATGAAGCGGCAGATAAAAGTTTTAAGATTGAAACGAAATATCCGAATGGAGAAGTGTATGGTAAATACGGTTATGTGGACGATCAGGGGAGTGTACGAGAAATAGAATATGGAGCAACGAAAAGAGGATTTGAGCCAGCTGGTAACATTTTATATAAAAAATTCTTAATAAAATAAATTTAAAAAAATATTTCCTAAAACTACAGGTAGCGACATAAATGTACCACCACCAACATTAACCAACAGTAAGGCCACGCCCTTGGGTCCTAATGAAATCGACGATGGCCAGTATCGCGAAGACCCTCGAGAATATTACAAAGATCAAAAATATAATCGTCCTATAGCGGCCAGTAAATTTAGTTTGAATAATTACCAACAGCCAAGACCACAACCTGCCTATAACCCTCCTGCCTACAGTCCACCACCACAACCGGCATTTAATCATGCCCCTGCCTTTAGACCACAAGTACCAGCCCCGGCTCCTCAACCTCAATACTTTAATCCACAACCACAACAACAGCCCCATTATCAACCCAATTATCAGCCTAATTACTATCAACCTCCAGCACCTCAGCCACAATATAATCCTTATAATCCAGGCAGTTCTCCCAGCCACTTTCATCCTGCCGTTAAAAGTCTTGACATTTGGAGTGGTTCTTATAGTTTGGATTATACGGGTAGAAAGTAGACTTTTATAGACAGACTTAATTTGTTGGTAGAGATGTGTCAAAACAAAGTTTTTAAGTGCAAATGAAACGATTCGTTTTTTCTTCGAAATGTAAAGTATCCTTTTTTGTTTTGCCTTTCATTTTGACTAAACGAATAAAATATATATTTTTTTTTGTAAATAAAGATTTAAGTGAAATAAATATAATTTATAATAAACGATTATATTAAGAGTAAATAAAACTTTGTTATACTTCTATTGAATTAAGTCCTTATTTTCATTTAAGTCATAAAAGTTTAAAAAAAATTGTAAAAATGGGAAACAATTTCCAGATTCCAATTTTCTCGGATATTTTCTTATCAACTAAAATGTAGTGATCCCAGTAAAAAATGTGCTCCAAAAGGAGCAGGTTTAATGTATGAATTCATACCTCAAATCGCTTCAAACCTGCTGATGGGATGCCATATTTTTGTATGGGGTGGTCCCGGTTTGAAGGACTATTTTCTGCTGACTATAAGCGCTTCTGCTAACCTTATAAAACATTCAAACAAAGCACTCCTAAAGCACTTTTTTAACGGCTATTAATATTAACATATTCATTAATGTTTTCCTTTTACTTGTTTAAATGCCTTTTTTCCAATCATATTCGTAAAAAATAATATCGCTTTAAAACCTTCTTCATTGTCAGCACTTACATAGCAGCTTTTTTGTATATTTAATTCTTTATCATTTACTGCTGTATAAGAGCTCTCTTATGAAAATACTTGATTATGAGCTTTTTCTCTTAAGTGCTGCAGAAAACATAACTTTTTTTTACTGGGATGTGACCATTTTTACATGTAATTTTTAGTGAGGTTTTAGGGCTTTATTTTATAATGGCCTGCGGGAAATTTGTGTTAATTATTTTTAAAGCACTTATTCCGCGACCAGTGAATACAGTTTTATTATAAACAGGAACGAATTTTGATAGACGAACACAGAACATATCACTTAACTGAGGATAATGTGTTAAAAGAGTAGTTACTCCAGATGAGAGGTAATTGACATTACATTGCCGGAAATTTGAGTCAATTGTTTTTTTGCACTTATCCCGTGACATGTGAACACAATATTATAATAAATGGGAACGAATTGTGATCGGTTAGAACAAAACTAGTTAAATTGCGATAAAGTGCTTAAAATGTAGTTACTCCAGAGGAAAGGTAACCTAATGTTAATATAATGCTCTAATTCTTATACTTTATAAGAAAGAGATCTGTCATATTAACATTCATAGTTCACTCGGGACAATATCTGCGACGCATAACTTTAACCGAAATTGAATATGTCCATTTAGGTTATTTCATTGAGCTGTTACAAAGTGTCAAAAAGGTGCCAATTAACCCCCTCCTTTGACATGACCATGTTAAAGTGACATGTCCCCTTCATATAAAGTGTTAGAACTAGAACCGGTCCCTACCACTTTAGAACTGTCCCGTGACATTTATAGGTAACTAGTTATGTAACTGGATTTTGTGCGGGTTGTATTGCTTTATATGACTGGTCTCTGACACCGAAGTAAATATCACGGGACTACTTTAGTGTCAGTTCGCTTCCCTCTAGGGATATTAAACATAATTGATCCATTTTACACAAAATTGCCAAATTTAAACAAAATGGTCCATGTACAATGAAAAAATAGTCTATTTTACACAGAAGGTCCCTTTTTGCACGGAATTGCATAGGTTTCTCAAAAACCTCTTGCCCAAAATTTGCCTTTTTACACAAAGTGTAAAGTGAGACAGATTTAGTGGCTTAAAATAAAACATGGACACCAGACCTTGCGATGCTTTACAAATCTGATTAGCGAAAACGATTTTACAGGCGCAAAATAACTTTTATGGAAATTTTTGTACTCGAAAGTTAAAAAATAGCAAGAGGTTTATATTGACAGGTAATAAAGTTTAATGGGTCAACACCGACCATATGAAATCCTAATAATCAGTTAAGACCGTTTTAAATTATCACACAAGACTCACGTATTTTGACTAAAATGTATCTCTGGTCTAATTATTGTTTGAACATTTTCAAAAAACACTAACAACTTATAATGGTAGGGTTGTAGTTTTTAAATATGTAGGACTTGGTTGACAGTGTAAATAGATATTAGGAGTATAGATGATAAAGTAATTTAATTGAATAAGTTGTAACGGCAATTACGTTTCTATCGAAATTTTTGTTTTGTGCTTATAAATATAAAAGTCGCTCGTGTGAAATTTACTTGAAACTTGTGTTTGGCAAAGTTTTATGAGGGCTATTTCTAAAATAATTTTACTTAGGAGCCTCATTTTAAACAGTTAAACCTCCGCTATCTGGGCCTCAATTTACCGGTTACATCTATTAACCGACATGGCTCTCGCTTTCTTCACAAACTCTATTATCCGTGGTTGTACCCCTTTTATCCGTGCTTTATTTGTTATACCTCTTTTAAACGGGGTGTACCTTTTTTTCGTGCAACAAAAATAAGTTTGTTCTCTCTTCCAATCAAATACACATAAGCATAATTCGGTGATTCCCATTTTTTATATTACAAACAAATAATGTACATATGGGCATTTCCATGAGAATGTCAACCACGACTCAAAAAATAAATAGCCTTGAAACTATTTTTCGAATATGGTAGAAAGTAAAAAAACACTCAAACTTTACTATGCAAAGGAGCTTACAGCTTATTACAACTTTTAAAGAGCAAAAAATAAAAGTTAAAACTGACTATCTCTTTGATTCAGTTTTAGTAACTGCAATCAACAATTTTAACTTTTCTGCCGATTAAATACAGATACTGGTAACATTGGAATTATACCTTAAAATTAATGTTACAACCACAATGAACAAAATTCACGAGGAGAGACCAAATATATAGTTTGATTAGCGGTATATTTTTGGTTTGCTTTGGGTGCTATTTAAATGTCAAGTACGTGGTGTGAAAACATCATTTGTCTATGTCATTGATATTTGATCAGTCGTACGTGTTTCAAAATAAAGGTTCAAAGCAAGATATTTGTTGCAAAAAAATATTGACCGGAATTTTTTTTTAAATAGGTATATTAAAAATTTTATAAGCTGTTAAACGTCGTCACGTACGATATTGTATTACTATAAACTTATTATGTTGGTATTAGGTTGAAATTTTGATCAAAAATTATTTTTTTGCAGTCTTAATGATCTTAACAAATATAATTGGTATCGGTCCATATTTGACCATAGCACTCATTCAAATACTACTCCAGAAAATAGCTTTTGATGTTATAACTTTCTAATATATGCTGGTATTGACATAAAAATTGGCGACAATAACTTTTACGACAAGTACTATGTCGTGATAAAATGTTGTGCTGGAAAGTCCAAAATTAACTATAGGTCCCATATAAACCCCCTTCCTAAAATCGCTGAAAGGCAAGAAAATCTCATATAGATGAAGATATCCGAATAATATTCGGCACAAATAACTTTTATATAACTCTTAACGTCACAGCATAATTCTGTTCCGGCGACTATGATTGGCGATGGGTCAAAAATAGGGACACTCAAAAATTTGTTTTTAAAATATTATGGTGTAGGGTATTATATGGTCGGGCTTGGCCGACTATACTTTCTGACTTGTTTGTTTTAAGTTTTTGTATGCATATATTTCCCAAAAATATATTTCATATCTTGTAAATACTATAAGAGAAAAATCTGTCACGTACGGTATGTCACGTACGATATTACATTTGGTTCATTATAAAACCATCCAGAAAAATGTTTTTCTTTCCAATTACGGATTATAACGGAAAAATATATGGTTTAATTCAAAAAATTTAAAAAAGGAAAAATACATCCCACAATTCGCAGATTTTCGGATTTTTTTACATTCACCCCAAAATCACTTCCGTTTTACGATATACACCTATTTTGCTAGGTATTTTGGACAACAAGATTTCGAATGTAATATTTTTTTTTTCATATATAGTACCCTCTAAATGAAACATAATGATTAATAAGTTTTCCAGTTACTACTATTTGCGCAAAAATTCCATCGCTCCGAAGGCGTACAAATGTCACGTACGATGACATGGAAATGCCCATATGTAGAACGTACCCTGCAGGAGATTAACTGCCCGTTCGCCGATATCGAACGTTAACGTTCGCATAGTAAATAACATATAAAACAAAAACAAAATTTCAAAAATTGTCAAAAATGATATTTGCCAATTAACTTCTGTGGAGTCGTTTAAATTTGTTAATCATTTATTTGTACTTAATTTAACTTAACACTTTAAATTTTAAGAGATTTAAGATAAACTATATATTTATTAAGACTTTCGTTGGTATTTAAAAATATACCCTGATACAGCCTACAATTTTCATAAAAATATTTTGAGAAGTCTTTTTCTATAAATAAATTTTCCTGCTTAAATATTCCATTTTTAATATTTCTTAGAGTTTTGTTAAAAATGTTCTTTAATTTTTATTGCTTTTATCACCTACACAACAATAGAGTGATGATATGCATTTGTGCTTTTAGTTGTAACACGTTTAAATATTGGTAACTGTTTTATACCCTACGTGAATAATTTTCCGTTATGCTGGTGATTAAATTCGGTCGAATTTAGTTTCATTTGACTAAATTTTGCAAAATTAACAATAAGTCAGCCCCATAGAAAGCCACCTGTTGAAAAACACTTTATTGCACCTAAAGTCCTAACAAAAATTTATATTGTGCTAAAATTTAGTACAATTCAGTTTTACATGATTGGATATAGCACCCATAAAATGTTTTAATGATCGGTCCATAATTTACCGTGTGTCCCATATAAAGCCTACTCTCGAAAAACAATTTAATATGCTTACAAATAATAGATAGTATTATATTGTTTCATGTGTTATCAGAAAAAAATCAAACTGGTCGATTTTGTGATGATCAGTCAATCATTTACTATAGGGCCCATATAAAACCCATTACCAAAAACTGTAGTAGAATTTTCTTCATCTTAGATTAATATGATAAAAAATTACACTACCAAATTTGAGATGATCGGTTGTAGCTCTTAATAAGCATATATCCCGAATGAGCAGAAGTGGACCACTTTTTCATCTATCCATCTTTTTTTTTTGGAGTTAATTTCAATTCAATTACAAAGGTGTGTGCAAAATGAAAAAGTAGTGCCTCAGCGCCAGTTGGCATTGTAGAGGCTAGTTGGCAACACTAAATTCACATTAGTTATTATCCATAGTGATATTACAATTTATACATATAAAAATAAGAGGAGAAAATAAAATTTTTTTTTAGATTAATTTAAGTATAAAAAGGAAATTACATGCGTATAAACAAACAAGGGTATATCAGAAGCAAGTGCTTTCCCAAAATAAAGATATTTTTTATAATAAAACCTGCACTAAATAAATCGATTCGATAAAATTTTGTAAAAACTACTCGTAGTTACCAAATACGCCTTATTAGGCAACTTTATAATAACGCATGTTGTTTTTTAGTCCATCAGGGCTCAACATTACAGGAACAAATTTTGCCCCAATTAAAGCATAACATTTTTATTAAGCGAAGGTTAATCAAGTGAAATAAACGTTTAATCAAGTGAATTAAACATTTAATTTTAATTCACTTAATTAAACGTTTAATTCACTTGATTAAGCGTTTTATTTACTTGACAAAATTTTTAAATAAAACTGATTTTTTTTTGATTAATGCTTTAATTGGGTCAAATTTTTTTCTGTGATGTAACCATATAATAGCTAATGTTGAAGTTCATTAAGGCTGCGTTTTGCCACCATTATTACTATTTCACCTAGTTCCTGACGTTGTAATGGAACAATCAATGGCATAACGTGGGGACTAAATGACAGGCTGAATGACTTTGACTACACCGACGACGTATGCCTTCTCTCCCACAGCTTCTCAGGTATGTAAACTAAACAAGAATTATGTGCGTATCGAGCTGCAAAGTTTACACCACCTTGCAAGTTTACATCACCAAGACCAAACCAATGCGCATAAACATAAAAGCAAAAATGTAGAAATCTTTTGCTTTCTTGGGAGCATTTAACTACATCGGGAGGTAGTAAAGACGACATATAGAACAGGTTGTTCTAAGCAAAGCAATATGAATTGAAAAACTAAATTTTTTTTTCAACTCATTCGATTCACTGTGTGCGTTAATTGAAATGGTTTGTAACTGAACTTGTTCCAGGCATCTAGTAACCAAAAATATACCATAGAGTTCTTGTAAGCAAAAAATTTAATATTTAAAAACTTATAACCAGGGAAAGCATAAATATGCAAATGCATGGGTTTGCTTGTGCGGCCAATGAAGGCAGTAACAATCTATTTATCCGTTTAAGAGTTTTTTTTTATGAATTTTGGCATCGATTTGTTAGTGCATATTTTACCCTTTACAACATTTTTTCATAATTTAGAGAAAAGAGCATTTTGCAGCATTTTTTAAGTTTTTGCCTTTTTTAAGCATATTTTGATATATGTTAAATCTTTTTAGATGCTTACAAGAGCTTCGCAGCAAATAAAAATTTCAAAATTCTGATTTTTCTGTTATAAATATCTATCTGTATACTTAACTTGTTGCTTCAATTTCGCCATCTACATTTGCGTGCAGGCACAATGTCGACAAGAGCATTTCTTTCGCATATGGATATTAAAAACAATAATAAAAAACTTAAATTTGTTTTTGATTTTAATATACGAAAGAAATATTCTTGTCGCCATTGTGGGCCAGGCAGTTAATTTTTACTCTAAAATTGTAAGCCAAAGTATGTAGTCATTAAAGATAAATGTTATTTTAAGCTTTAAAATTGTATATTAATATAAGAAAATTACGGAAAAAGCAATTATATACGTTTTTGGCGTTGTAATACATTAAAAACTGGACCAATCTTTTAGTAAACCGACCGACTCAGAATCACTTTTTAAAGTGATCCAGCTATGTCCATCCGTCTGGCTGGTTGTTTGTCCATGTTAACTTTGTGCGCAAAGTACAAGTTGCAATTTTATCAAATTTGTACATTTATTAACATTTTACTGCAGTTAAATTCTTTTCGAATTGGTTCACATTTGCCCAAAGCTCCCATCTATAAAAAGCCTTCACTTACTTTTAAATGTTAACATAAATAAAGAATTTAGCGAACGTCCCTGAATTCCCTTAAAGGCAAAATACCTCATATGGATGTTAATATCTAGATAATATTCGCCACAAATAACACTTATATGAATTTTAGCCTCATAATATAACTTTGTTTTTGTGAGCATAAATAGGGTAAAATCTCGAAAATTCGTCTGTAAATACTATGGTGCCTGGGCCTTGCCGATTATAATTGAGGATTGTTTTTATCTAATGCAAATTTTTTAAACTGTTGAATATTTTGTTTTCAATTAAGCAATTTTTGATTTTTTTTTTTTGGGTATATTTTAGAGATTTTACTGCATATTTAATGCGCATAGAAAGAGTTTTTAGAGCATATATCTGGTTTCCCTGGTTATAACGTTAATATGTATTTAAACATTAAAATAAAAATTTTAACTATCATTTCCAATTATTTTAATAAAAAAATTTATTCAGCTTTAGAGCAATTTGGCACTTTTTTTTTAAGGAGATTTAACCCTTTCATCTTATGGGCAGTGTGGCCACTTTGGCATTTTTGCAGTTAAATTTAGCATTACAAATTTTTAGCGCTTGGCATCTTATTTAGCAAATTTATAAAATGTTTTTAGTTTTTTTGGCATTATTTTAAAAATTTAGACGAATAAGTTTTGACTAAAAATAGTGGTACCCAAAAAGAAATTTTGTATGAAAATGGATAGTTCTTATGTTAAGAAACGTCTTACCTGTCTTCTTAAAAAAGAAGTAGAATATTCAGGGAAAATAAGAAACGCCCTCAACATGTTGATTGTAAATATTATTTGCTCTTTGATATTTCGATATAAAAGTACAAAGAAATTACCCTTTATATTGAGATAAAAATTCTATAATGTAAAATTTTTTGCTCTTAACTGCTTATAAAATTAAAATTTTAAAGCTTAAACTTTTCTTAAACTTAAAGAAATAAACTCATCTAAACTAATTTGTATAGCATAGAAATAAAATCGTTTAAATTTTGGATGTATCAGAGGTTTGCGGGCCCCCTAAATTTAAAATTTATTCTTAAATACCTGTGATACATATTTATATGTATCTGGTGTTTTACTAAAATCTACCCACTTGTTTAAATATACATAACCATTTATTTCAATTTCGTTGAAAAAATAGGTCACTTAAATGTATTTAGTTTCGAACAAAATTTTATACTGGTAAAAAATTTTAGCTAAAATCTTTAAACAATTTTAGCATTTTTTAAAACAATTTTTTGCATTTATTGGCCATATCTAATGCCTGATTTAGCTGTAAACATTTTTTAGATCTGGTCCCACTGTTTATGGCAACACTGCTGCAATGCTTGAAAGTATTTAAAAAACACCCTTTACGTTCTTTTCATTGTTTGAGTGATAAGAAAGATAAAAAGTATATGCGTTTCTCGACAGAAGAAAGAACAAAAACTTCTTGGGTGCAGACCAAAGTTAACAGTCCATATAAAAATAAAAAAATAATTAATATTTAATTATTTCAAATTAAAAGATTTTGTTTCTTGTGCATCTATGTCAATCTATGTCAAAAAGTCGATAATGAAACATAATTTACTTGTGGTGTAGGATATAAAATTGTCAGCCATACCTCGACTATACTTTCATTGATGTTATAAGTTTTGTTTAAAAGATTTTATTAAATTTCTTAAAAAACAGTAGTTCAAAAGAAAATATTTTACAAATAAATTTTCTTTTTGTTTAGTGTTTATTTATTTTAAAATTTATCAAAAAAAAAAAAAATACTTTTGTATACCAAAATAAAGGGTGTTCCAACCATAATGCACAATGTTAATTGTGAGTCACACCTTAACATCAAATTTTTGGCCAACTTAATTTGACATTTCACTGTTTCAGTGTTTGAAAAGTTCAACCATGGAGAGGTACACAATTGAGCAGCGCGTTAAGCCTTTTACGAAAGTGGGCGTTCAAATCAAAATGCATTTCGTGCACTTCGAGATTTTTTTTGTTCAGCATAATCGACCTCAGAGGATTCGTTAAAAAGCATAATTTTCGCATTTTGGTAAATGAGAATCCACGAGTGATTGTTGAAAAGCCAATGCATTCACAACGAGTGACTGCTTGGTGCAGTTAATGAGCTGGCGGCGTCATCGGCCCGTACTTCTTTGAAAATGAGGTTGGCCAAGCAGTTACATTGAATTGGCTCCAACAGGATGGTTCCACTTGCCGCACAGCCAGTTAAACAATAGCTCCCCAATGGGCGTGTTATCTCACGTCGTGGAGATGGTAATTGGCCGCCACGATCATGTGACTTGACACTGTTGGACATCTTTCTTTGGGATATTTAAAAGCAAAAAGTGCGTCAATAAGCCACGAAAAATTTAAGAGCCAACGGATGAGATAAGTCGGCGGGCACATTAACGACATTGAACCTCAATTATGTCTCAGAGTCATTGAAAATATGGACCATCGGATAGAGGCACCGAAGCCGCGCGAGAACTTGGGCGTTATTTTGTTTCACACATAATTTCCATAGATCCTTCCATGATAATAAAAAATCTTAAGATAATTGTCTGAAAACTTTTGGCTTTTTTTACAGTTAACTTGCGTTTTTGTTGGACCACCCTTTAATATCTAATATTTATTTAGTAAATCTAAATTCAAGTTTTACAAAAATTCAAAATAAAAACGAACTATAAACAAAATTAAAATGCAAAATAAAAGTTCAAGTAGAGTATAAAACAAGAAAAAAAATAAAAAAAAAAAACTAAATTTAAATTGTAAAATTTTGATATTTCTTTATTTGAATTCATGTCGACTTGAACTTTTTATTTTGTTCATTGTTTTTTTTTTTTTTTTTTTTTTTGGTCATATTTTCTTAAGCATTTTACGGGTGAATGGTTGGTTGTTTGGTTAGTTGGGTGGGGCTGCAGTTTTTGTATAATTTTTTTTATTGTAAAAGGTGCTTTGTTTTGTTGTGTAAGTGGGTGTTAGTTGGGAATACAATTCCTTAAATTTTTACAATTTTTTTTTCATTTTGCTTACACAGAATATGTTTATATTTTGTGTATCAAAAATAAACAAAACAATAAAAAAAAAAATTGCATAAATAAATAAATCCAATAAAATCTATTGTCTATTGCTTAAAAATGTATTTATGTGTACGGATAAATAAAGTCTTTATAAATAGAATATGTTTGTACATATATGAAGAAGAAAAATCTAGAGAAGACTTTTTGTGGGGATTTAATTACGTTTTAAATAAAACATGAAAACTAAAAAAAAACGAACAAATTTAGAAAAAATAAGATATTTTTATTCGTATTTTTACTAAAGAACTTTTAGCAAAAAACATTTATATAGACATATTTAGAAAACTTAAATCAAAATCTCTTAAATAAGTGTTCGCAATTTTTTCTTTGCATTATTTTAGACAAGATCGCAGAAGGTTATAAAATATAAATTGTTGGTCGTACTAGAGGTTTTTAGCGTTGCAAGACCAACTTTCAAAGTGAATTCTAATGTCAAAGAATTAGCAATTTTGGTTCCCTTGTATAAAAAACATTTAATATGAAGTTTGGTGCCGAATGGATAAAGAAAATTCCAGACGGAAATCGATAAAAAATTCGAATAGTGAATACAAGACAAAAAACTCTTTTTTTTATTTTTTGTCATATGTTTCAAATGTTGTAAAAACTTTTACTATAGATGATGAATTAATCGAAATGAAGATAAATTATGTTTTCTAAAGGTGTAAAAAGCAGACACCTTAAACATATTTGAAATTGATTTCTGTAATTTTATTATTAATAAATTAAAAGTAAGAAGCCCTTTTTAAAAAACTTTTACTTCAAAATTTTTACTATCATTTATAACGTTATTACACAATTCATATGCTATAAAAGCTTGTCGCGAGATTTAAGTACTCGTATTTACTTAGTTTGAAAATTATAATCTACATAAATTAATCTCGCGAAAAGCTTTTATATCATATAAATTGTGTAATAACGTTATAAGTTGATGGTAAAAGTTTTAAAGTAAAAGTTATTTTTTTTCTCTTTTTAGCGCATTTAAATAAAAGCTGGTTTTTTTAAAGAGGTTTTCTACTTATTTGTAGGAATGTTCTAAAAATAATTAGTCCGCCAACTTGGATGTTTCACCATGTTGGATTTAGAATAACGTCACACAGCGCAACATGTATTATATTAAGGTTTATTTTCAGACGGATTGGAGCAACGCAGTTTATGTTCAGTGTCTCATTTGGTATCCATATTGTAGACAACCGTTAAAAACTTAGTCCGCCATATTATATTTAGAGTGACGTAACTCTATTTTTCGACTATGTGTGTGCCGCTATGTTAGATTTAGAATTACGTCACACAGCTTACCATGTATTGTTAAGAATGATAAAAAAAAACAAGATTACGCATTCAGCTTTTAAAAATTAAATGCTTATGCACATGTACGTAACATCAGCATATAAGTACAGCTAATACATAAAAACACAAGTAAGCAAACATGTGTATAATGTGCTGATGTGACGTCATATTAAACAATTGATTTTGTAAATAATAAAAAAACATGCGCAATGCTTAATCTTGTTTTTTTTGTCATTCTTGATGTATTGTCACCCAAACTGAATGTGTATACAATATTTTAGCACAATCGGCTAAAAATGTCTGCTCCAAAATTGAGTTTCAAGCTTTAGAAGACCACCATACGTCGGATCTTCTTGGAACTTTTCAAGATCCCATAGAGCAAAGCGATGTCGCTTAGGAAGGTCGAGCGGCTTCAGTTGTTGCACAAGCTGTATTTTGTACGCTTTCAATTTAAGATCTCGACGTAAAATGCGCCAAGTCGTTCCATACGTTAGTCCGAGTAGCTGCGAACAGCGCCGAATCGACTCTCCACGGTCTTCGTGTACACTCTCAGCTACGGCCGCTATATTTTCTTCACAGCGTGCTGGACGTGGTCTATTCGGTCGAATATAATCCAATAATAAATGCTGGGTCTCAAGATGGTGGTGCGAATAGTACGCTCAGTAGGCCGATTATGTTGACCATAAGTTGAGCGAAGTGCACGAAACACATTCCTCCAGAACGTTAGTTTTCGTAATAAAGTTGAACGATTTGATCAGGCGTAAGTCTTTCCATTATGAAATGCCAAACAATACTAAACAAAAATAATACGACAGCATGACACGACTCACACGTGATCTTTCAAAAAAGGCTATTGAAAGAAGTATCTCTTCTTGAATCACCCATTATATATATATATATATATATATATATATATATATATTGAGAAAGCTTAAATTATAGCTTTTCAAGCCTGCTAAAAATGTAAACTTTGCATGAAGGTCTCGTCGTTACTCATACGTAAATGTTGCGAACAAGTAAATACGGTTGGAAGATACTAAAAATATGTATTTGTGTCATATGAAGTTGAAATGTGCTAAAAGAAATGTGCAAAATTTAAATCGAACTGTGCCTTTTCTATAAAGGTATAAAAAGAAAACGTCGATGGATTGTTCGCTCTATCAATAATTAACAAACATAAAATTCTTAAACAGCTGATACGAACAAACGGAGAAAAATATTAATTTTATAATGTTGATCCGCTACGTAACGTCACGTTAAAATAACCATTTATTTATAAGCTTGATAAGTAAAACGAAACAGCTGATCCGCAACGTATACGTTTTCGTAAAAGTAACTAGGTCTTGGATTTTGAAATTATACGTTTTTGCTTAAATAATTTTAATTAATTGAACTTTTAATTTAACATTTATTTTGGTGTTTTCTTTTATTTTTGTTGTTGCAACTTCCACTGATAGTTCTGATTTTTACATTAAAAATATTTTAAGAAATTTTTTTGTTTTAATAATTAGTTGTTATGTTCATAATATAATTTTATTGTAGTGCGTTTTGATCTTAATAACCTTTATCTTCTAGTAGGCTGCCAGATGAGACTTCTTACAAAATACACCTTTCGCGGTATGCTCAGTATGTTGCAAGTGTGAAGGTATTTATATCCAATAGTTTATTGAAAAAGAAAACAACAACAATTGTGCCAATATCAGCAACATTTTCTGCATGTTAATAGTGTATCCAATATTGCAACAACTATAACAACTTTCGCCCCCTACCGCATAATTCTATTTATATTAGCCGTTGATACTATTCGAACAATTTGATACCCCTACCACCTCAACTACTCTGCTTCCCTACTCCTTAAACATGCAATACAATTCCAGTTCAATACAAAAAAATCCACCAGTTACTATTAAATCTTGTTGTTGTTGGACTGACTAAACAGACGTTGCTTTTAGTCGGTCAGTAATCGAAAGGTGTTCGGAGTGATGGTGTTGATGTTTTGTATTGCCTTTTGGTGGTGTTTTCGTTTTTAGTTGTGGTCTGATCTGGTGGTCAACATTTTCTTTAGTTGTTTGTTCTGTTTAGTTAATAAATGTGTATGTATTGCATAAGTGAATAGGAAATTTACTCATACATTGATAGCAACAATACACCAAATTCCAGAGCAATATCTGAAGCAATAACTGTGTACTAAAATTAAAGAAAAAATATTTTTTACAAAATGAAAAAAATCTTGTTTTTTTGTGTTAAAGTTTAAATGGTATGTTTTGTATTAGGGTTATACATTAGATATTGGACTTGTGCAGAGAAAACCTTTTTATACGAAAAACTGTCATAAAAGGACATTTCTTTTTATTTAGGAAACATTTTTAAACTCTACAAGCTGACAAACTTTTTGCCGACTTTTAAAGACAATAATGACAATTTTATCAATGTATCAACAAGCAGCCTGTACCTTAATGTCGACATAAATTTATTGATCGATAAACTGTCCGTTAATTATTATGGTTTTTTCAATATAACGACAAAAACAATGTTTTCAGTTGGCAGCACTTCTCAAAATACATGTAAAAGTTGGGAGACATCTGACTGAATTTATCTGTACGGCAACTAAACTGCAAACAAATAATTGGCAGATGAGTGCCGGTTAGCTTTGCGACAGAATGAAAGCAAATAAGACATTGAAAAAACCAAAGTTCTTAAATGTGCAGTTTTTCGTTTGGGGAAAAAGAGAAAACGGCAATAATACTATTATATTAACTTAGCGTTTACTGAGTTTTCAAGTACTCATCTGACACTCTTAGACCCAATGTGATAACATGGAGTTCCACTAAATATATATCCTACCGCAAAATCAACCCAAACTTTAAACAAAGTTCAAAATGCACTCCAACCTCAGAGAAGTCATAAAATTCGTCGAAGTTGGCGGAACCCATTTCGGCCAGTCGCCTTTTCGACATTGCAGGACAGTGACAGAAAAGGTGATCTTCGTCTAATTTTCGTTATTGTATCTGCTGCAGTAATTTCCCCGTGGGTGTAGGGATCATCTTAATAATATTTTATCCAAAATTTACAGATCCCAAGCGATTTTCATGAACTCTTGCGCTCGCGACTTCCTAAAGATTCTATCTGGTCTAACGGGAGACAGTACCCACCGGCTTCACATCAGCGGTCTGACTATTGGTTGAAACACCCGTTAGTATACTTCTTGAGAAATGCTCCCTGTCTTTGCGAAAGTTGCACTTCCGCCCTGTAGGATGGAAAGGGTGCTTTTTCGCGAAGGGATATTTTCGGGGATCACGTGGTTTACGTTGCGCGAAGTTGTTTGGAACTTGTAGGAAAGTTCGCCCTGAAGGAGGATTTTATCTAGGTGCTGTTGCTTCTTAACAGAAGCAGCGGAGGCTAGCTTGTTCATGCTCATAAACAAGGGCCGTGTGTATAATCTTGCCGGATTATGCACTCAATTTTCTACCTGGGTGTGCTTGTTGTTTTCAATACTCATGGGCGGTTGGTAAACGCATTATTTGTCACCCAGTGGCTAAGATCCACCAGGAGATAAGACTATATGGCAGGGGCGAATTTTAATCATCTCCATAAATACAGCAATAATTATTGCTTATAATAATAGTGGCTGGCGCCCAGACGCTGTGCATGCCTGTGCATGACAATGACCAGTGATATATAACAAAAGTGATATTTCATGGATAGTAGAGACACGGTACGCCCGTCATCCATGCGGGCCACAATTGCCTGACAATGTAGAATGAATTCAACAAAAAAAAAATAATTGGATTCTCTAATTTTTACGTTTTTTTTTATTTAGGGCATAATTTCGTTTAACGCAACGTCAAAAATTTCATTGAAAGCTAAAACAAATTCATAAAAATTTACTAAAAAAAATGCCTGACGATGATCTTCGATGAAGATCGAAATATTGGAAGAAAAGAAAAAGAAATATTTATTTAAAGGAAACTCTGGCCTCGAGCTCGATTTTTATTTATTAATTTCAAATATTTATTTGATGGTTTTTCCCTTACTTTATGATTTTATTGGATTTTATAGATTTTTATAAATTCTATAGTTCGTGCAATTGCAAGATTTTTTTTACATTTGTATATTTAGCGTTTTGTTTTTAATTTTTGTGGGTTTTTATGGCGATTTTTATTTCGTTTTTAAGTTAAAATTCAAGCGATTTTTGTAGAGTTTTTTGATTTCCCAGCCAAATTTCCCTTGAATTTTCCATTATTAATTTTTTAGTTTTTTAAGTTTACTGTATTATCGGTGTTTTGGAGATTTTTTTTCTAATTTCGTTTGTTTGCTGAAAGATTTTCCGGATTTTTTTTAGTCATTTTAAGATTTTTACACTTTTTAATTTAGAATTTTTTTTTCATATAATAATTTTTGTATATTTTGAATGAACTCTGAAAATTTTTTTCTTTAAAGATTATTTTTCGAATCTAATTTGTCCAATTTTGGTAGCTGCCCAGCAAAAATTTTACTTACCTGGTAAGTTAGCGAGTAATATTGGAGACATACGAACACTACTTATTTTTCGACTGAATAACTACTTATTTTTGTTCGAGTTGTCCACAGAATTCAGTAGTTACAATACACTTACTAGAAGTCACTAAATATTTAGTTATAATTTAACTACCAGTAAGTTGAATTGTAAGTACTTACAATATACTTACTAGAAGCCAAAAAATAACTAGTTTTTATATAATAAGCGCTAGTTAAGAGACCTTATAAGTAGTTATGGAGCTTGTTACCAGTAAGTAAATATTCAGTATTGAAAACAAGACAACTAATAAGTAGTTATTTAGCTGATTATTAGTAAGCAAATATTCATAACTGATAATAATAGTAGTAAAAAGTACTTACTGAGGTCATTACAAGCAAGTACTTATTGAGGTTTTCAGAATAATGACAATTGTAATGACAACTACTTACCAGGTAATGTATGAAATAACTACGACCTATTACCAAAATTCAAAAAGTTTTTCCTGGGTGGTTATACAATGGGTGTCAAAAGTGAGTCAACGTTGGCTAAACTTTATATTTTCTATAAAAAGGGCATTAAGAGTTGAAATAATTCTCGTGGTGTCTGTTTTACTGTAGTAAAAAGAAATACAAAGTCTTACATTTGACGCTGTGTGTGTATGGAAATATTCTCGGCGTTTTATTCGTTTCCTAATTAATCTAAATTTAGTGACTCCAGCCACAAACTCATTTCGACCCCCAATACCCCCATTTAAAAAGTAACAAAATGTTTAATTTCTGTGCAAAAAAAAACTTTTATAGGAGCTGTTTGATTTTTTTTTTTGCTTTTTTAAATTTAACAAATTGGAAAGGAAATCCGTATTAAGTCATTTATAAAAAATTTGGTATTAAAGATTTATTTATTTCAAAATTCAAACAAAGTTAAAGAACAACAAACTTCTATAAATAAACAAGGTCGTGTACATAAAATGTATTTGATTTTCAAATTATTAAATACATATTCATTAATTATTTAGTTTGAATAAGAAATGTAATACAAGTTTATTGGAGCAATAAATTTGGTTGGATTTATTTGTGGGTGATTAAGACTGCTAATCTAAATATTAAGAAAATGTTGTTGATGGATTTAATGTGTGTAAAATGGGGGTTATCAGTTTTTAATAAAATTAGAAATTTAAGCAAAATCTTTAAGTTCATATTCCTTTCTTAAAAATCGACAGCATCTACATAAATCGCAAAAAATGTAGTGACGAAATTTGTCACTAATAAGTTGTATGTATAAAAAAAATCGTTTGAACTTAACAAATAACGTTAATTTTAAATTGAATCGGATCTTCAAAATTTTGTGAATTTTAAAACAACATTTAATATGCTTTAAGCTTATGATTATTCTAAAAAAGTCTTTAATTTATAATTTGTAGATGTAATCAAGAACAATTTAAGAATAGCAAAAATTATTTCATTAAAATGTATTCTTCTTTAATTGCTCGAAGTTAGATGACTTTTAAGAGTTTGATTACTTACACTGGACAGAATTTATCTAGCACGTCCAGTTTTGATGCTGTATTCAGGGCTGCCAGGTACTGTTTTTAATTGTCCCCAAAAAATATAAAATAAATTCCGAAAAATCCCGAAATTAAAATAAAACGCTTACAAATTTTATATTTTTTGTTTGTTTTCTTCTGACGAAATATCAAATTTTTTTTTTAAATAATAAGAAAAATTATAATAAGAAATCCCCAAAAATCCCCAAATAAACATTTTTAGTAAAAAAAAAATTTTTTTATTTAATATTATTTGTTTAACGGTCAATTCATCAAGTTCAGTTATAACTAACTAACAGTTATAGCTGTCAAAAATATATTGTTAACTGGAAGTTAAAGAAATATTTAGTTTTAACTGAAATTGGTGAAATTGGAGGTTAGTGAATAAGATATACTTAAGATATTTTGTGCTTTTACATTGAATATTTTTAAAGGGAAACACTTACTAAAAATTTAATAGTTCATAAGCTCTTGTTTCACCATCAACGTCTTGAGATTCATTGATATTGGTAATAGTTTGAGCTTTAAATTTTTGTATCATTTCCTCAGTTGGAACAAAATTTTGGCAATATATATTGTTGATATTGAGGTAGATGTTTATGCATTTTATTACGAAGCTTTGTTTTAGCCAAGTTCATTGTTGAAAATACCCGCTTTATGCGATTCCAGAGAGGAATTACAGGCAGAACAATATGCTGTATTTGAAGACGAATGAGCCACTTTATAAGAATTTGGAGCTTGTTCAACCAGCTTAAGCCATCCTTTAAATCAACAATAAAAATACAAATATCCGTTGCTTATTTTATAATTCGATGCATCAGAAGTACTTACCAATAGCCCAGCATTCTTTTTCCTAAACTTTATTATATTGTATTTCATATTTACTTACTTTGGAGGTAGAAATATTTGCTTGAAAATTGTCTTTTAAAAAATTAAAAATGATATGTGTTGTCAACGGTTTTAGATTCTTTTATTATATTCTTCTTTTTTAAAACACTCACTCAACAAAAAAAGGTAATCTTACTTAGGACCCTTAACACCGTATAACTTGTGGATAAGAGTAAGATAAAAGTTTTGGTAATTTTTTTTTGTTTTTTTGATATTTTATATACTAAACAAAGAAAACTAAGCGTAAATAATAAAAAAAATCCTCCAACAGTAAATTTTCAGTTGTTTTATCAATAATTAAAATAGGGAATTAAGCACAACATTTTTAATTTTTTAATAAATAATTGTATTCCCAAAAACAACTTTGATAATAAATTTTTGCAAGTGCACGTACATAAAAAAAAACTGAACTTGCAAATTGTTTTTATTTTGGTTTCTTGCGAAAACAATAAAAGCAATATGTTTTTGTCTTAAATTTTTTTTTCTAAACCCACTTACAACTACAATTAATGTTGGGAGAATTTCAACAAATTGTAGTGGGGAATGTGAGAAAAGGTAAACTCTCTGTTTTTTGTTGGTATTTTGTTTAAGCTTTGATATCATTGAAAATAAGACTTTTTGAGTGTTTGTAATTCTCATTCCCTCTTTAGTCTTATTTGATGATATTTTTGGCTTTTCTAAAATTTTTGGGAAAAACGGCTTAAGCTTATTGAATTTAATTTTCATTAAATTATTTTTATGAAGAAAGGAATTTTAAAACATGAAATGAATTAAAGTTTATTGATAATTTTTCATTTTTGACTGAGCTGGGAATTGAACCCAGGTTTTCGCGGACAGGTTGCCCAGACTAGTTTCGATTGTAACCATACAATCTTATCAGTGGGGTTTGCCGTTTAGCTCTCACCGCTATTGACGACGGATGACGTCATTAGTCAAACATCAATCTTCAAACCAAATGGTATTTTACCTTGGTAGATCGAAATTTACTTTGAATGAATGATTACCTATTTTAATTGATCTACTTACTTCTTATAATCATTCCTTGATCCTGTCCGTGAAAACCTGGGTTCAATTCCCAGCTCAGTCAAGAATGAAAAATTATCAATAAATTTTATTTCATTCCAAGTTGTAAAATTCCTTTCTTCATAAAAATAATTTAATGATAATTAAATTCAATGAACTTAAGCCTGATTAAAATATTAAAAATATTATCAAAGTTGTTTGTGGGAACACTATTATTTATTAAAAGATTTTGTTTGTTGTGCTTAATTCCCTTTTTAAATAATTGATAAAAAAAATACTGAAATTAATTGTTGGAGGATAAGCTGTTCCTATGCGCATTTCACTGGTTGCTTAGGCCAAATCATCAGGAAACGTTCTCCTAAATAAACAATAAATTTCAGTATTTTTTATCAATTATTTAAAAAGGGAATTAAGCACAACAAACAAAATCTTTTAATAAATAATAGTGTTCCCACAAACAACTTTGATAATAAATTTTAGCAAGTGCACGTGCATAAAAAACTGAACTGGCAAATTGTTTTTATTTTGATTTCTTGCGAAAACAATAAAAGCACTTTGTTTTTGTTTTTAATATGTTTTTTCTTTACCCACTTACAACTACAATTAATGTTGGGAGAATTCCAAATAATTGTAGCGGGAAATGTAAGAAAAGATAAAACTCATCACTGATTTATTGTTTGGTATTGTGTTTAAGCTTTGATATCGATGCAAACAAGACTTTTTGAGTGTTTGTAGGTAATTCTCATTCCCTCTGTAGTTTTGTTTGCTGATAGCTTTGGCTTTTCTAAAATTATTTAGGAGAACGTTTCCTGATGATCTGGCCTAAGCAACCAGTGAAATGCGCATAGGAACAGCTTATCCTCCAACAATAAATTTCAGTATTTTTATCAATTATTTAAAAAGGGAATTAAGCACAACAAACAAAATCTTTTAATAAATATTAAAAATATTTAAAATCCCCAAAAATATTCAAGAATTTTTTTTTAAATCCCCAATCCCCAAATGACTTTCTTTGTCCTTTGGGGATAAGTCCCCAAGTCTGGCATCCCTGGCTGTACTAAACAATTTTGTGTTTTCATCAGTTTACATTTTGATACTGGCAGCGTGTCAACAACAACAACATACCAAATTAGACCTAATAAAAAATTGGGTGAAAATTATGAACAGAAATGGAGAAGCATTTAAACACCTGAAAAGTATATTTACGCACGTAAGCGAGGCCAAATGGAAGGAAGGCATATTTTTTTGTTACCCCCCCCCCCCCCCCCCCCCCCCCCAAAAAAAAATAAATTAATCTTAAAAGACAGTCTTATGCAAAAAAAAAGTTAAAGTTCAAGTAAGTTAACTTAAGATACAAGTAATCCAATACAAGAAACAGCATATTAATCGTATAAAATAAAGCAAACACATGGCTGTTAATTTTTTATGCTACACTCAAAGAATCCATGTATGAAAACTGTCGTACATTTTACGAAATCTTGGGTAATTTCGCACCAAGAAATTCTTGCGTACAAATATACGAAAGTACGAAATGTTTAAGTAAAATGCAAAATACGTTTTATGATTAACGAATAAGAATTTGTGTATTTTACGAAATAGTTTCGTATTTTCGTAAATTAAGTAAAATTTTTAATATTCTTAGAAAATTATTTAGGCAATTCACAAAGTGTTCTATAGTGTCATATTGGTTGGATTTGCTATAATTTTATGAATGTCATATTTATAATATTTTATTATTATATTATATGTTATTGTTTTAATTACTGAAGTTTATACGATTTCAGTTTTTCATTAACCGAATTTTTGATAAAATGAGATGAATACAATAAATTTTTTGTTAACGTGTACTAAATTAATTTAATGTTTTTAAAACATATGCATTTCCATATTTTTGTTTATATAAAACCCTTTCGAAAAAGTATTTTATTTATCACACCCACTTCTAGAAAAAAAAAAATGCTCAAATCTTGCTATACTATGCCCTAAAATTGCTCGAGCAGAATACCCAAAGTGGCAACAACATGGCGTTGGTGTCGATATCATTTAATTCAATTCAATTCAATTCAAAAAGGTGAAGTATGCGCTATAAACTTAAAAATGCTGCAAAAATGCTTTTTTAACTAAATTATGCAAAAAATGCTCCTATGGGTAAAATATGCAACAATATTCACTAACAAATCGATAACAAAATTCATAAAAAGCACTAACACGGCTTAACATATTGTTTCTGTTTCTACTGGTCACGCAAGGAAAAACATCTAATTGCATATTTATGGTTTCCCTGGTAATACATTTTATAGATTTGTTCTATGTGAGTTATTTTTTTAGTGGAAAACTTTTAATTGTTCAGTATTTATCTGAGTTTTCTTGTTACTGAACACTTGCACAATTTTTTTTTTTGTTTTGAAATTTTTTTTAGGAATACTAATTGAGAAATAAATAATACATATTTAAGATTCATTTGTTCCTTTTTCCCAAAAAAAAAGCTAAAAGCAAAATTTCGAGAGAAAAAATTTTCACGTTTTGTTCTTGATAAGTGTGATTATGTACATGTCCCGTTCTCCGGTCGTTAGTATTTTTTTTCGATTATCAACATATCTATCTTTGATACTTTTCTTACTTTAACCCATTCGTGACCAAATAAAAACTACAAGGACACATTCAGAAATAAAATTTTTTATTTATTATTAGTAATAAAGGATGATTGAAGTAGAGATACTTTTTGCAATGGCCTTTTTTTGACAGATCACGTGTGAGTCGTGTCATGCTGTCATGTTATTTTTGTTTAGTATTGTTTGGCATTTCATAACTGAAGCCGCTCGAACTTCCCAAGCCACATCGTTTCGCTCTATGGGCTCTTGAAAAGTTCCAAGAATATCCGACGTTTTCGAGGCAAATTTTGTTCTGCGTAAGGCCCATTTCTGGCCCAATGGGTATGTAAACAAACAAAATTGCCGCATTAGCGACGAAGAGCAATCTGGAGAGATTCAAGAACTGCCACTTCGTCCAGAAAAAAAAAAATGGTTTGGTGTGGTTTGTGGGCCGGTGGAATCATCGGTCCATATTTTTTTAAAAATGATGCCGGTGCGAACGTAACCGTCAATGGCGACCGTTACGTGCCATGATAACCGACCATTTGATGACTGAAATTGAGGCTCGTGATCTCGGCGACATTTGGTTTCAGCAAGATGGCGCCACTTCCCACACATCGCATCAATCAATGGATTTATTGAGAGAACACTTCGGTGAGCACATAATTTTACGTTTTGGGCCGGTCGATTGGCAATCAAGATCGTGTGATATCACACCGTTAAGGTAGAGTTAGTCGAACGTCCACGTCCCCTAACGAAACGTCTGGTCCGTTTTGTTATTTGCTTACAATGTAAATGCTTACCGAATTTAAATGTCACGTAACGGAACGTCTCAATCTGTATAAATTAGAATTTCTTGCCGTCGTTACGTGACAGTTGTAAAGCAGTGATGGCCTGCTTGTATATTAAATTGAATTCGGGTATTTTCGCTCTTTTTTTTTGGTACTTTTTTCCATTTTATCTATGGACTTTCGACAAAACGACTTACCATACAACATATTTTCATATATATAAATATACATATGCTCAGATGTACAAAATAAACAAATGCATATGCACATACAATAGAAATGAGAAATATATAAAAGGCTTTAAATGGTTACAAAATATTGTTTTGTCTATGCACATTTACAAAATAATATATGTAAATGTGTATGTATATGCTAAAATACTTATTTGTTTATTGTAAATCTATAATATAAATATCAGGTATTAAATTATTAATGTTTTTTTAGTTACACTAAATACTGTTTTAATACCATTTTAATCACTTGGTACTTTTTCTGCACAACGGTCAACATTTAAACCATTTGAATTCCCATCACTGTGTGTGTTGTTTTATGTATACTATTGCTTTTTTGTTTATGTTTGTGAAAAACATATGACACGTTTTTAGATGTTCTATAAGTGTACCAACGTGCAAGCAGTCCGTTACAGTAAATTACGGGAACCGCATCGTTGGCCTAACTCAGCCTTTAGACTTTTTCCTGTGAGGATATGTAAAGTCTTAAGTTTATGCGGACAAACCCGCTTCGATTCAGGCCTTGGAGGAAAACATAACGCGTGTCATTCGCCAGTTACCAGTCGAAATGCTCGAACGAGTCATCGAAAATTGGACTCATACGATGAACCATCTGCGACGTAGCAACAGCCAACATTTGATAGACATAATCTTCAAAAAATAAATGCTAAAGAATGTTCTTTCAAACGATAATAAACATTCCCCAATAAATTTGAATTTTTTGTGTTTTTTTCTTAAAATAAACAAAGGCCTAGAAAAAAAAATTGAGAAAAATATATTTTGCTGGATTTTAGAGGGGTGTGCCTAGACAACAAGATTTTTTAATGCATTGTTTGCATTTTTTGCAACACCAACGGCTTCTGTCGTGGAAGATGGAACAGCGCCAACGATGTAGAAGCTTTTCATATGATAAGCCCCGTCCATTTTAAGGCCTTCGATATTTGCGAGTGGGTGAATGGTTAAGGTAAAGCCTAGCTATAGTTCGTCGAAATAATGACTGATCCATGGGGGTTTCATTAGTAAATACATGCAAGCTCCACGCATTTGATATGGCCATATGAATCATGTAAGTGAATAAAACCAACCACCATTTTTTGACATTCATGGAAAATCAAAACAATGATATTGATTAGTCAATTTAATCTACTCTGGAATTTGCATATCAGAGTTTTTACTTTTTAGCTGAACACCACCTTCTATCATTTCCTTCCGGCTCATTAGAATCATAATTGGTAGCCATAGTGCAAATACTTTTGTCATTATTTTTATCGAAATCGAACTCCGCTCTTGGTTGTTTTCCTCATTTCTTTTGCAACTGGTAGTGGACGTTTCTAAAAGCGTTTTTCGCTAATGGTTCCTATAGCACGGTAAACAGCGTAAATTGTAAATGATCCGACTTCTTCTAAATACAGGAAGTGATTACTGGCGCTAAAATATTGTTACCGCTTCATTTTTATATAAATTTTTATATACTTAAAACAAATTGCATTCTTATTGGCTTATGGAGGCTGAGTATTATGCCAAGAGCTGTGAAGATTTTAAAGATGTTGTAAACATTTTAACGAAAATATTGATATCGCTATGAAAAAAAAGAACCAATATTTTAAATTAAATAATATAAATATTTGTATTAGCAAACTATGGGTTTATTGTCGAGACAATAACCAAACTGCTGCGTTTTAAATCATTGCCAACCCTAGTTAGACTCGCTGATGAGGTCGTAATTTAAATAAAAGAAGTAGAAGGTCGAATTGGCGAAAATTTAAGTTTGATGCAGTCTAAAAAAATAATACTGTATTTAAAAAATTTATTCTTTTTTTAATTTACCTTTCGATATTCTACAAAGGAGTTGACCACTTTTGAACATGCACCTATTACTTTCTTTAATGTCGAACGGACATTTTGAATGTTTAAAATGCTTAAAGATCAAACAGAATGAGTTTAACGTTTGGTAACTTGAAATTTGTTTATAAAAATAAATTGTTATCTCAAGTTTTAATAATTTTTTTTTAACAATTTGTTGCATTTTTAATTTTATGTAATGAATTTTACGTGCATAACTTAATTTTTTTTTTTGGATATTTTGCGATTTTAAGTGTATAAACTTCCTTGTCCTGCTTATTACAAAGTTTTATGATTTTGTTTCAAGTCATAAAAAAATTAATTGGACCAAATTTCGATAAAATATCACAAGGTCATTTAAGCCTTAATCCTGCTACAGTAGATAGCGGATATAAGAACATCTCATATAAGAAAATAAATCTTGTAAGAAAGTTTTTCAAAAACACCATGGGGGGGATTCACAAGGTGTGCTATCAAGTCATATCGTCATAATGTCCTAAATAATATTTTACAGCTGTTTAAAAAAAATATTTTTTTATGTTGTTTGAAACACAACAATTTTTTTTTTTAAGCAATTGTAAAATATTATTTAGGACATTATGACGATATGACTTGATAGCACACCTTGTGAATCCCCCCATGTCTTTTTTTATATTTGTCAATATAAAAAGTATTCTGTGTAAATGTGTTATTATAAAAAAAAACTGATATAAGAAATGTTTTGCCATGCATCAATAATAAAAATACGTACAAAAAAGATTTTTTTCAAGAAATATATTTTCCCCGCAATTCTGTATTTGCTTAAGCAAAATATCCAACCAAGTGTGTACATATGAATGCACGTTTTAAACCACAAGTTCTTGTTTTCTTATAGTATAGAATTAGCTTTTATAAGAAATAAAAAAGAGAAAAAGCTTTTATAAGGAAAACATTTCTTATAAAAAATAATCGCTTAAAAACGCTTTTAATAAAAATTTTCGTGTTGTTTTTTTAATTTCTTATATCCATTACCTACTGTTATATGTAAAATAATAAACCTAATCTCAGTCATTTGACACAACAGAACGTTTTTACAAATGTTGCCTGTAATTACTCGATATAAACAAAATAAAATAAATGAAAACCTTCTCCCGTAAAATTTTGTATTTTACGCTTAAGCTATTATTGCGAGTAAGACTTGATTTATCAATATGATCTACAGTGAAACCTCCCGGACACTCACCGTCGCGGTGCTTTTGTACAGTTATTAGAGATGACTGCTTATGAGAGGGGTACGCATTTATTATTTTAAATGTTGTAATTTATAATGTTACATTTGATTAAAGCAATGTGTTCGGTCGCTTGAGTTACTAAGCCCAAATAAAGGAGAAAACGTATCTTGAGCTGGGTTATTAGTGGAAGCTAAAATCTTAAATTTATTAATAAACGGATATAATATGTTTGTACAATAGATAATTTATATTCTTTACACATACACTTGTGTTTTTCCTTATTCTTAAACCAACAGGTGAACAGTAATTTATAAAATAACTTGTTAATTAAAATTTTCAATTAATAGTTGAACAAGAAGAGTGGCTTTCTATCACGTGAAGAAAAAACGGAAAGAAAAAGGTTGTCGAAAAATGCAATTCATTTCGGTTACACTGGTGTATTGAAGGGTAGTTGCACGGTTGTTTTACACTGCATAATCATAGTTGTGATATATTTTATGTCGTGCTGTAGAATAATATTCTTATATTCTTACATATTATGTTACACGACGTAACTCAATGCTAGACTAGTCTATTGCAGTTACAAAAAAAAATTTTAAGTTGACTTTAACGTAGATCGGTTTAATTTGGACAAAAGCTTTTGAGTTTCCAAATCACTTCCAATGCTCTTTGATGTGTTGAAATGCGACAAAAGCGTCTCTTGCAAAATTCTTCGAAAGGGCATATTGTTTAAATGCTTCATCATAAGAATTTTTGGAATCAGCTATTTCTACATGTATGTGGTCTTTACTTTTACTACGCTTGAATTTAACATTTCAATACGCTCATCTTCAGTGTAGACGCTTTAATCTACTCTTAACGATTTGACAAAGCCATTTATTTGGCTGAATAGTTCTTTTAAATTGGCATACGTTGCAAGTGGGATATCATCCTCGTAATCGAATTCCGAAAGATTATAACTGGCTTATGAGCATTTAGCTTTCCGAAAGGCATTTTGTGGTTCTCAAGTAGACAAGATCAGCGAAACACACAACTTTTATAAATAAGGAACCATTCCTTTGCCATCTTTTGTCTTCGTAGGGGAATCACCAATTTTATTGGTATTAAATCAGATGTGAATCAGCGTTTAAAAAAAAAACAACTACTAAATAACACAATTCTTGTTGGTGTATTTTAACCAGAGCTGGCAAAAACCCGGGTTTTTTTAAGAAAAACTTAACCCGCCGGGTTTTTTGGGTTTTAATGGGTTTAATGGTTTTTTGTTTAGTGAACTTGTAATTGGTTTAAGCAATGTTGTCAACTCAGGAGTTTTCGGTATTGATTTAGCCGGAAAATCTTCAATATTTTTTATGGTATCATCATAAAACGCATGGATGGTTAAAAGAAAATATAGGTTTTATATAAGTCCTTATCTATGTATATGCCTCAGCTGCCAAGTGATGTACGGTGGCACTTTGAACTTTTATGCGCAAATAAAATCAGGACATTTAAATGAATTTGACAATGATATTCATTGCAAATTTTAAAGCGTTTTTCCATTTATGATAACATTTTTTATTTTTCGAATTTATTCTATGAGCTAAATTTCAGTTATGTATTTTAAAATAGTCTGGTAGTGTATAAGAGTCATTCCTAAAAATTTAAGGAATATAACTATTACAAAAAGTTTTATAAAATACATAACTGAAATTTAGCTCAGAGAATAAATTCAAAAATTAAAAAATGTTGAATCAAATAAATATTAAATAAATATCATCTATTTTCATTCCAGACGAAGTAATAAGATTTAATCAATTGATTATTTACTACTTGTTAGGCCTCTTAATATTTTACATATGATTGAAAGTTTGTTTTGCTTTTTTGACACATCAAATCAACATTACGCTTTCCATTTCTCCTTTTTTGAAATAAAAAAAAAATCTGAACTGAATCCCCTTAATATTTATTAGACAAAGAAGTGCTTATCAAATTAAATGAGCAACAATGGTGGAAAATAATTAAAATAATTAAAAAATCTTAGCACCAAACTTTTACTTTTTGTTCTCTTCAGTCATCTTGTGCTTTAATATGGAATAATCTCAGAAATCGTCTTTGAATGGAAAAAGCATTTTAAATCTGAGCCACCGGAGTGGTAACTGATTTAAATTAACTTCTTATGCACGTACTACGTAATAGTAGCACAAACATTTTTATAAGTTTTTTTAATTATTTTCTTTTAATTTTCTATGTTTAGAATTTTATCTTCAAATTCGGCTTTTTCAAAATAAAATTCAGGTTGTAAAAATGAAATTAAGAATTTTCGAAATCTAATTCAGTTTTTTACAAATCATATTCCGCCTTTTTTCAAATCAAATTCGGCACTTTAAATATCAAAACAAGCCTTTTTTGGATCAATTTCTATTAAAAAAAACTTGATTATAATTTTTTAAATGTCGAATTTGATTTCGAAAAAGATAAATTTGTTTTTTAATAACCTGAATTTGATTTGGAAAATAACGAATTTGAAGTTAAAAATATATATCGTCGGTCACAGCTTGACAACTCTTAACATGTTTTTTTGTACTTTTCAGGAGACAAAAAAAAACGTTATAACTCCGTTACTAAACCGTGTTGGAAGTAAATAAAAAAAAAACCAAAATTAGTAGGAGATATTTATTGTAAGACGGTGTAAAGAAAACAAAGATTGAAATAATTTCAGATCAAAAAAAAATTAAAATAAATAATACCCCCGATTCGATTTTTTTGCGAGTTAAGAGTTGTCAACCTGTGACCGTCGATATGTATGAATTAAACTATTTATTTATTTATTTATAGCATTAGAAAATAATTACAAATTATAGACTAATGAATAACGAGGCCATGGCTACAAGGCCTTAGGCTCTGACGAATTAAACTATCTGTGTTTTTTAATTAAAAAATAGAGAAAAGCCCACTAACGTTAAATCTAAATATGCACAAATGGGCATATAAATACATTGCATGAATTTAATAATAATTTTCTTTTATTTTTCTGTAAATAAAACGTAAAAATTATACGATCTTTGTTTAAATAAATATTAACATATAACCCACTTGAGTTTTTTTTAACAAAATACCCATTTAAACCCGGGTGGGTTTTTCTGGGCTACCCAGTGGGCAGCCAACCCTGATTTTAACGCTTCAGTCCGTTAATAAGAGATATTTAAAAAAAGGTGTCTGGTTATGGGAATATATGTTTTATATGGCAGTTTATGGGAGGTTCCACTCTATTTGAAAAAAATCAAATTTGCAAAAATTAAAGTTATTTTCTATGCTCTTTTTCGGTTTACTATAAAGAGAGTGGCAAGTTGATTATATTAGAAATTCGAAAAATAGTTCCAAAATATTCACTTTTGGCCTAAATATGCAATTATTGTGTCCTTCTTTGCTTTTGCTATTTATTTTATTTGTATGTATTTTGAAATCAGTCAATACGGAAAGAGTTAGAAACTGCCATTTGCAATAGAAAATAAAACAACTAATTAAATTATTTATGTTTCTTAAACTGAAACTATTTTAAAAATCTTAATTATGTAATAAAATGTTAAGTATTTCATAATTTTTTTTTCATTAAACAAGGAAACAATTGTTACATTTTTTCTAAAAGTTTCTTTCTTTTAGCGAAAACTCAACTAAATGACCTTGAGTGATTAACAAATAAAGAAACCTGTCGAGTTTCATTGTAGACTATTTTTTTTAATTTTGTATGTCTGTATTGAAAATGCGTAATTATATCTTTAATTTACGTACATAAGTTTGTTGTTGTTTAAAGCTGCGTTTTAAAAATTGTATTCTACCTGCAGCAAATAGTTGTTATCGATTTCAGCTTAAAGCCACAAAGAAACATGTTGAAAAGACATTTAAAAACAAATTATTTTTTTTCGTTGTTGCTGTTGTTTTTTCTTAGCATTTTTTTGTGGTTAAAATTTCAACTCTTTAAGCTTTTTAAAGCAATAGAAACTTGTTTTCTTATTAAAACAATTTTTTTTTTATTGAATTTTTGCTGGTTGTTACAACCAGATGTTGTGTTCTATGAGTTCGAGTATGAAAGTGTGCAAAATTACAAACCAGTGGACACTTTTGTAGTTGTCGTTGTTATATAGAACTAGTAATAGCGACAGCAACAGCAGCAAATACATAATATTCAATTTACTTCATGTAATTTTATATTTTTACATACATACGTTTCTATTGTGTCGATATTCATCTGTGTAAATGGTGGTAGAATACAGCAGAGACTAAAAAAATATAAAGGATATACTTATCTAAAAGTGTTTTACTTATCTAAAACTATTTTTAAATACTTTGAATTATACTGCTGAAAGATCTTTTAATGCAAAATAAGAAGTTTTTATAAACAAGTTTTACTTTAAGTGGCTGTTTACTCTAGTCTTCACGGACGAAAAGTGCACGCTTTTAAGAAACATTTTCGTGTTTTTTTTTAAACGCTTGAAAAACATTTTACTATTAAGACCAATTTTTAAAGTTACTTTTTCGATAAAATTACATTTTTAAAAAATAATGATTGGCTTGGCAAGAAGAACGCTAGAAGAACGCTTCTAAATTGTGGAAATTACGAAGGTCATTTCTGTTTAAATGGCTACGTCAATAAACAAAATTTTCTTATTTAGCGCGAAGACGTTAACGAATCACGATTACATCCATTAAAGTTGACTGTTTGGTGCAGTTTACACGCTCTTGCGAAATGAGGAAGGTGCAGCCGTAACGGTAAAGGGCGAGCCCTATCGAGCCGTCCCGACTTAATTTTTGATACCAAAAAGCAATCAGCTAAAGATCAACGACATCTGGTTCCAGCAAGACGTCGCAACCTTCCAATCAATTTATTGCACAATCGATTTATTGCACAATAAACTTCATATCCAGAAGTGGTCATTGTCACTGGCCCCTGGTTTATGCGATTTAAAACCTCTGAATTACTTTTTTACTTAACAATCGATTTATTGCACAATCAATTTGGTGACAACTTTATTTCCAGAAGTGGTCCTGGTCACTCGCCCTCGTATGTGCGATTTGACACCTCTTTAACTTTTTCTTTTAGATAAATAGCTTAATATATATACTTTTTATTTATATTAAAAAAAAATGAAAACAAATAAAAAATATTAGCAAATAATTTTTCAGATTGTGGTAAAACGTTTTGCTTTCTTCTATAAAAGTAGTTTGGCATTGCTTTAATTTTTGTACGGTTGGCAATTTCTGCCTGGGAAGATACTTTTTCATAAAATGTACTTTATATAAGAAGGTACTTTTTTTTAAAAGGTATTTTTCTAGAAACATACTTTTCCTTAAACGGTGGTTTTTCTCAAAATGTAATATTTCTAAAAATGTACTTTTTTTAAAATGCATTTTTTCTTATGAATTATTTTTGAGGCGCTGGCATTCAGTGTAATCTCCCCTAACGGACACCCACTTTCGACGGACACGATTTCCTGGTCGCGGCAGCATTCCATTAGAAGAGCATTGTATTCTTCTGAAAGGACATCCCCCTTGTAAGGATACATTTCAATGGTCACTTTGGTGTGATCTCATGAGAGGTTCGACTGCTCACATCGCATGCTAAATCATAAACAGCCACAACTTAAAATTCAAAAATATTTAGGAGAGGTCGTAAACTGGCTTAAAAAATATGGTAGCAATTTTTTAGTCAAACTGAGTTCCACAAATGTTTAAGAAGAAAAGTTTAACAAGACGGTGGCGCAAATGAAATTTTCGTGGTCGCTATAAGTAGATTTGGTTTGTTAACTGGTTTATGAAAAAAAAAAAAACGATTTTGATAAATTTAAAGTTGTACCTGTTTATGATTTAGTATGCGATATTTACATATTAACTATATACCATTTGGAATCAACTCATTAGGCCTAAAGTAATAGTTATTAATTTCAGACTGATTACTTAGAAACTAATAAGCCTTTTATTTGCGACGAATTTTGATGCGGTAAAGATATTGATAAGAGTTTTTTAATTCAGTTCAATTAAAAATCACAATTGTTATAAAATAGCTATGGCACTAGAAAAAGACAAAAAGAACAAGAAAAAGTCTTGACAAAAAAAAGACGAAAAAGCAAGAAGTAAGGAAAAAAACATGTAAATAAAAATAGAAAATTGATAATCAACTACAGCAAATTTCGATCTACCAATACTATTGCTTAAAGATTGATGATTGACTATAGACTGGCAGGCGCCGTAGTGGCGCAAACGGTAAAACACAAAGAATTCTGATGACGGGAATGTTGTTATTCTCGCAACATGTAAATTCGACCCGAGTACAATCCCGGGGTCAGTCAAGAATTATCAAAAAATTTTTAATTAATTTCATGGTGTAAATTCTTTCCTTCAAAAAAATTATTTAATGAAAATTCAATTTGATGAAATTTAGCATAATTAAAATATCAACAACTTCATGATATAGAATCTTTATACACGGGCTATAATTTTGCTGTGCAGTGTTTGTAATTCTCATTCCCTCTGTAGTCTTATTTGCTGATATTTGTGGCTTTTCTAAAATGTTTTGGGAAAAACGTTTCCTGATGAGCTGGGTTAAGCAACCAGTGAAATGCGCATAGAAACAGCTTATCCTTCAACAATACATTTTCAGTTGTTTTATCAAGAATATAAATAGGGAATTAACCACAACAAATAAAATCATTTAATAAAAATTATATTTTGAATTTTTTTTCAACTAAAAATATAATTGATTCAATTATTACGTTACTTAAATTTAAATACTCTTCAAACAATTTTTTTAATTGATAAAAAAACTAAAATTTTTTCGTGTGTATAAAAACTTACAAGAATAATTTTGCAAGTGATATGATTATATTGAACTTGAGGTATTATTATCAGTGAAAGTTATGTTAGGAGCTATTGTTTTATAGGAGGTTTAATCGAATGTATTGCACAGCTCAATGGACAAATTGTCTGGTATACAGTACGTTAATAAACCAATGACTTCAAGAAACACTAAAGATCACATGATGCTTATAGTCTACTGATTTAGTGATACAATACTTTTTTTAAATATTTCCATTAATAATTAGTATTGTGGTTATTTTTTTTTTTTTTTTGGTGGTTATTTTATTGAACTCTAACTGATTTTTAATCCACATTTAGACGGCAAACCCCACTGAAGAAATTGTGTGGTTACAATCGAAACTAGTCTGGGCAACCTGTCCGTGAAAGCCTGGGTTCAAATCTCAGCGCAATCAAGAATACAAGATTATCAATAACATTTTAATTAATTTCATGTTGTAAAATTCCTGTCTTCATAAAAATAATTAAATGAAAATTTAATTCAATGAACTTACGCCTAATTAAAAATATCTAAATATTTCCATTAATGATAAAATTGCCAGATCTTACAACTGTAGAACAGTTTAGTTCACTTGAAATTCATATATGTATGTCTAAGTTTTTGGTAAGATCAATTGAACCATAATTAGAAATAATTTGAAGAATATTTAACCATTGAAAGTGCAACATGTTATTAATTATGATCTGAATTTTTAACGAGAGCCATTAATCTGAACCACCCTAATATAAACCCCTTCAAATCACATGTAGAGTTTAAATAAAAGAGTATAAGTGCTTACAAATATATAAAACCAATCATTCTTGTTTATATTCTAAATCACACACAAGATTGATTGGGAAGTAAACATGCATTTGTAAAATTACTTGAGATTGGATGGGGAAACAAATAAATTCACTATTGAAAACGAAACTTTAAAATGCAAACAAAAATATCTTGGAAAAAGGAAATGCTGCTGAAGAAAATTTTTTCGAATGTCCACCCCATCCCAACTTGTATATCAAAAAATTTTACTTTTTTTTAAATTCATTTAAAAATTGTTTCATTACACGTCACCAATATTAACTTTTTATTGAAAAATATGTTTAACTGCTTTGTTAAACAAGTACATAGAAGAATTAAAGAAAAAAAAACCAATATTTTCTTGTTTTCAAATCTCTCCATATGACGTGATTAAAATTGGTCCAGTCACTTCACTATATGAATTGAATTGAGCTGAGTAGCAGCAGTAACAAATGTGCCGTTGGTAATAGAGCCACCTCTTGCACATTGGCACACCCACCCAGGTTACCGTTGCCACTTTTTTCTTTTTGTATTTCACTATAAATGAATCATATTAAATATACTTTCTTAATACAAGCATATTTTAAAAACGAATTTAAAATGTCTTACTCTAACCTTGTTGCAGCATTAAATTTAAAGTTTAGGTCAAATTTATTATGGACTGGTATTACGAATGTTTTTGGAATGTTTAAAATATCGAATAAAGAATTTCTATACAAATTAATGTATGACATGCAATTTATTCTACAACATCACATAAAATACAGTGAAATGTTATTTGTGGAAGAACAGTGAAGAAGAATATTAAAAAAATGTAAAACTAAAATTTTCAACTTAACTGAAAAGTTTAAATAAATTATTCAGATATAACAAAAAAGTCCCAAATCGTTTAAGCAAATCTGCAATAACTTACCGGTTTTTTTCTTTTACTTGTCAATTTTTGCATGAAATTCTTCATTATCTTAAAAGTCTTAAAACAATAATTTTTTACAAATAATGTAAAAAGTTGTTAATCGACCCTACTGTGCAGACGTATACTTTATGTGAAGTTGCGTACACGCACACATCCCTACAAATAGGCCTGGTTATATTTGCATGTTTTCGTGATGGTAAGTGTATGAAAACAAATGTATAAAATTGTTTACTGTTACTCTTTGGTATTGTTGCTAACGGTTAATTATCACTTTGCCAATTGAATGAGTGCATGAGTGTGTGTGACACTGTATATTTATTATACCTTTAACGTAAGTAATAATGATTTTTTGCGTACATTTGAAATTTGTTGGTAAAGCAAAAAAACAATATTTTGTTTTTGTTAGCAACATCCGTATATGCACACACACCCAGGCATACACTTAATATCGATAGATTTATGTTTGTTGAGCCACAAACATTTTGTGTTAATTTGTTCTGTTTTTAGCGCAATGTTGAGGTCATTGCCAATAATTAATTTTGTTGAATTGTTATACACGCACACAATCAAAAGTGGAGGGAGTATTATAAGCTTGTGGTGATGTGTGCTACACAATAAAATATTGGTTCATGATCAAACTTTCATTATATCGATCGAAAAAAATATCTAAACTTGGATTAAAAACCATTAACAGTTCAAGAAAATAACCACAATACTAGTATTGTTATCAGCTAAGGCACGAGCTATGTTTACATTTGTCCTTCAAGTTGTGCTGAAAACGGTCAACAAGAAAAAAGGAAGACAAAAAACATGAAAAACAAAAAAATGTACTTTGGATTTCAAGAAGAATTCTTGACAAAAGGTACGAAAAACAGAAGTTAGGAAGAACATGTAAATCAATTAAAATGAATTATTATTCATTCAAAAAAGCAAATTTCGATCTACCAAGGTGAAATACCATTTGGTTTAAGGATTGATGTTTGACTATTGACGTCGCCCGGCCTCAATAGCCGAGTGAGTAAAACGGCAAACCCCACTGACGAGATTGTGTGGTTACAATCGAAACTAGTATGGGCAACCTTGCCGTGAAAGCCTGGGTTCAAATCTGGGTTCAATTATCAATAAAAAAAAAAAAAAAATTTTAATTGATTTCATGTTGTTAAATTCCTGTCTTCATAAAAATAATTTAATGAAAATTAAATTCAATGAACTTAAGCCTAATTAAAAAATATCTAAATTTGGATTAAAAACCATTAACAGTTCAACAAAATAACCACAATACTAGTATTTCTTATCAATTTCGGTATTGGGCTAACATTTAGAGCAAAATACCGACATGATAAAAATTAGTACAAGAATTGAACATAACCCTGCCTTTACACATGCAAGTAATTATATGTATTATCAACGAAAATTTCGAAGAAATAGCCGAAAGTCTTGCAAATAACTTGAGTGTTTACACAGTCAGTTGTAAGTTTATTTTTCAAATGTTCTCGAAGCGAAAATATCTTATGAAAAAAGCTCCATTTTTGGGTTAAAAAAACATTATTAAGTTAATGTTATCACGAAATTTATTTAATAATATTAAATATAAATAATTTAATTATTCCTTTATTTTATTTTTGGTCCATCTTAATGAAAAAATTATTTTTATTTTTAAAATATGTGAATCCAGTAATGCCGTAGTTACCGATATCATAAAATTTTCTGAGAAAATATTTTGATTAAAAATTTTTTTTTTAAGTGCTTGCAATTTATGTTTTAAAATACATTGAAGATGTGTTGCTTTGTAGTAGAGTTTTTTTTTTGTTTTTATTCTTCAAAACACACAGAAAATCAACAATAAACATAATTTTTATATTACTAAGTACTAGTAAATTGATACCAAAGGCATCCACGGTAACACTGTTTCTTTATTTGTCATTTTTCTTGCTGCAAGTGTCAAAAATTTACTTGCAAGCAAATTCTCTTGCAAGTTGGGCTGCAAGTGCGAAAAATGTGATGGTGTTAGTAAAAATGTGTGAGTGTATTGAGTTTTTCGAACTTGCTCTTGCATGTGTAAACGGGTAAGCTCATATAATGATCCGTTCGCACGACAGCGTTTTTTAGTAATTCGCTCTCTCATTCGTAATTCACAACCAAATTACTTAGTTCGTCATACAAAATTTTGAGAGCGAATTATCTCATTTGTACGTAATTCATTTTTAATTACTATACCAATTACAAGCAAATCATTGTCATCACTAAAAAAATAAGAAAAAAACATAAAATTGTAAAAAGTTGTTTTTTATTTTTGTGAAATTAAAAGCTGCAAATAAATTACACAACAGTAGCCCGTTTCTGCAGTTCTCGAATCGTAAAATTTCCCGCATGAAACAAGTGAATTTTGACAAAAACAGTGCAATATGAAACAAAAAATGGTTTTACTCACATAATTGTTTCTGTATCTTTACTTTGGGAGAATTATCTGTCATTTAAATAATTTTTCAGCAATTACTGGAAGGATGTGAGAAAAAGTGTTTCTGTATCAATATTTTGCTAAATGTGTCTCACAAAAACTGTCAAAATAAGATAAATTTTAAATTGATGCGAGAAAAAAAATTTCAAAAAATGGAGCACAAATTATGTATGATTTTGTATTATTTGTTTTTTATTTGAGGAGAAAGAATTTAAATGATCAAAATAAATAAAACATATTTCTCTATTACATAAGAGAATGAATTTTAAGAGTGACACTGATAACTGCGCCCAAAGTTATAGACATATTATTAACAAAGGGAAAAAGAAAAGCTACAATTAGTGCAATAATAGACCTACAAAATAATTGTTGTGTATTTTTGTGACTCGTTGTAAGTGTTAATTTTGTAACTTTTTAAATTTTGTTTTTGTTTATATGTATATTGTTAAATTGTATGGTAACATAGAAAAATGATTTATGTCTTATATTTCTTTTAAGATTCCTGAAGATGACATCCAAAGGATGTCGAAATATTGAAAAATAAAGAATTTTAAGAATAAAACAGACCTCGAGCTTAAAAAATTGATTTAATTAATAAATTATAAAATAAAAAAAAATAAAACACAATTTTTATATTTTGTTATTTAAATTTTTTTAAGCATTTTATTGTTTTCGTTTTATGTAGGGCTGCCAGATAAATTTGTGGAAAAATCGTTAATTTTCTAAGAAAAAATAAAAAATCATCTATTTTGTTTTAAAAAATCGGACAATTTAAAATTAATTTTGACAAAGTTTGTTCGATTTTTATTAAAACATAATAAACATAAAAAATAGTTTAAATTCATGGGTAAAATACATATTTTATACATACTAAAGCTTGAGGTCTATTTAAATATAATTATTAATTTTATTTTTTCTTTAATCCGTTAACAATTTAAAATTTCAGATTGTTTTTTTTTCCTGAAAAAATCACGCAAAGGCGTGACAAAATATCATATTGGAATAAAGCTAACACTTTTGGCCAAAAAAAAGCAAACATTTCCTATAGTGCATTGACTGAAAAATGGGGTAATAGTTTAAGATTTTTATCACATAAACAAATGTATTAAATAATCTAAGGAAATAAAAATTAAACAGTTTTCCTTCGAAATTTTGATTTTTCCGATAAATTTTTAAAGCTACCCTTTTTTTAAAGATATCGTTTTTCTCTGATGCCTAATACACAAACATATAAAACTATTTAAAATTAGGTATTTTATTTCGAAGACTGAATAATATCGTCACTAGAAAAATTCAGCAAATCGGCACTTTGCCAATTTTGGAGCAAAAAATCGACAAATCTGGCAACCCTATTTTTATTATATATATTTCTTTCGTTGACGTTTCGTTTATTTTATAAATAATATATGTATATCTTCTAAACTAAGGCCCTAATCATGTACAACGCAGCGCAACGTCAAAAAATAACATTGAAAGCACAAACAATGTCATAAATATTTTGTAATTTTGTTGTTGCTTTCACCAGAAATTCATGTACCGTTTTAAAATTTTCAACGACACAAGCAGTGGTGCGTTTGAAATTTTAAGACGCAATGTGAATTATGACATTGTTTGTGCTTTCAATGTTATTCTTTGGCGTTGCGTTAGTTCTGTGGCGTTGCGCTGCGTTGTACATGATTAGGGCCTTAGTTTAGAAGAAATACATATATTATTTATAAAATAAACGAAACGTCAACGAAAGAAATATATATAATAAAAATAGGGTTGCTAAAGTGACTATTAGCACAAATTATACTATTAGTACAATCAAATTAATGCAGTCTCTTCCACTGTTCTGCAGAGATGATCTTATAATACAAATTAAACTTAAAGTTGTCTAGCTCAATTTATTTCGTTTTTGGGTGGTCTCTCTGTATCGGCATTTGCATTGGTTAAAGCAAACAAAATCGTGCCCAATTTCTATAAATTTCGAAATACAACCACGTCATTATAGTTTTTCTTTTTTCATTTTTAACCAAAATGATTACAAATATTGATTTGACAATTTCAGAAGAATTAATTGTATGGAAATGTTCTCTACTTATACGTGAGATCATTGAGGCTTAAGATAAATTGTTAAGATAATAGTTAAAATTTGTACTATTTTTTTTTTTTTGTCCAAAAACACTTTTTCGCGTTTAGTATTCCAATTCTTTAAAAGAAGCACAGCCGCGAATAACGTTGTAAGTTACAAAATAATTATTTTTCAGGAGTGCAACAAAAAAAAACGTTTTTAACAGGCAGGATTTTTTATTTTTTAATTTTTGTTTAGATAATCAAAAATAAAGATAATAAAAACTTTTATGCAAAATATCAAGAAATTTTAATTTTAAATTACATGCAAATTTAAAGTTTATAATTTTTTTTTTAGTGGAAGAACGTTTCATATGCACAATCGCGATGTCATTTAAAACGTTTTTCCACTATGCAAGCGGCTTTAAAAACGTTATTCCATGTTGCAAAACCGTTTCGTTTGTATCATTTTGGTAGTAACTTACAACGTTCTTCCACTGGCTGACTCTTTGTATCGCATTTTAACGGCGTTAAGGTGCATAATTTTGGGTGATTTGACGTTAAAACAGCTCTCACACTGTTTAAAAGTAAAATTTACGGTAATCGGACAAAAAAACAGTTATTGCATAAAGTGGCTTTCTCAACGTTATTCACGGCGTTGCTTCAATTGGAGAAGATTTTATTATTTTCTGCCTAATTTCGATAACTAGTCGACATCGGGACAACATTCCTTAAAAATACCAAATTAACTTCAAAGTGTCGACTTGTTGCAATAACTTACACAACACAATATCATTCAACAATTAAGAAATTATAGTCGGACAAACCCGACCACTTGATACCCTACACCACAGTATATATAGTGACTTTTTCGAAAGTATACCCAACTTGGGACCAACGGGCAATCATCGACTCACAAGAACAAAATTATATTATGAGGTTAAGATTCATGTAAAAGTTCTTACTATCTAATATTATTTAGATAAATTCATCTTTGTGAGATTTATTTTTGCCTTTAAGTGATTTTAGGAACGGGGTTCATATGGGACTAATAGTACAATTTTGAACCTACCAGCACAACATTTTGCTATGACACAGTGGCTATTATACAAGTTATTGTCGCAAATTTGTAAATATCGATATGTATAAGGAAGTTGTGGCATTGAAAGCTACTTTCGGAGGTAGTATTTGTATGGGAGCTTTGATCAAATATGGACCGATTCCAATAGAATTTGGTAAAACGATTTAGATTGCAATAAGATAAGTTAAATCTAAATATCAATATAATAAGATGGCTAAAGGGTAGAAAAACTATTCCAGAAAGAAAGTTGTATGGGCGCCATGTGAAAATTTGGACTGGATCTCACCATTTTCAATAGGATTCTTCCTTGTGACAATTGAAGCGTATGTACCACTTTTCATCAAATTGTCTTTAAAATTGCGACCTCTCCTTTGCGCACAAGTTTACATGGACAGACAACCAGCTAGCCAGCCGGACGGACGGACATCGCTAGATCGATAAAATTAAGGTCCAGGACCAATATTTTTTTGTATTACACATCAGCGCGAAATGTATAATTTTTTGTGGTGTGGGTATAAAAATAACAAAATTGACGTCGACATTGGAAACGACTGACATATAAGGGGTGAATATTTGGCATAAATAACTCTTATATGATTTTTAACCTCATAACATAATTTTGTGTTAGCGGGTCCATGAATGCCGTTAGGCCCATATAACGATCACTCTAGAAAATTTATCAGTAATGTAGTGAAGGGTATCAAACGAACGGACTTAACCGACTATACTTTCTTATTTGTTTTTTGTTTTGTTTTTGTCTTCTAATTTTCAATGGAATAGCGTTTTTAAATTAATGAGATATTCCATAAACAACCACAAGTTAATTAATTAAAATTTTAAACTTTTTATTAACTTTATAGTGGAAAAAATATTAAATCCTATTAAAAATAAATGGTATATTATAACTAATAAAATTAAATGCAAATGTCATTAAATGCAAACAAATTTTAAAGAACTTGATTTAAAATGAATGTACGTTTCCAAATTTTAGTTTTTAATATTTTAATCAGGCTAAAGTTCATTAAATTTAGTTTTCATTACATTGTTTTTATGAAGAAAGAAATTTTACAACATGAAACTAATTTAAATGTATTGATAATTGAACCCACGTTCACGATCTGTCATGTTTCGATGGTAACCACAATATCTCTTCAGAAGTCTTTGCCGTTTAACACTCACCGCCATTGACGACGGCTGGCAGTCAATAGTCAAATATCAATCTTTAAACCAAATCGTATTTTATACTTAGTAGATCGAAATTTACTGTGCATGATTATCTATTTAATTGATTTACATGTTCTTCCTTACTTCTGTTTTTCATATTTTTAGGCCAGTACATTTTTGTATTTTTTTATGATTTTTTCTTTTTTGTCTTTTTCCCGTTGACCTTGTTTTATCATTTTGAAGGACAAATGTAATCATAGAGCTTGTAGCTTAGCAGTTTAACAATTAGAACTGTGTTTTTTTTGTGAACTGTTTATGGCTTTTAATTCAAATTGGGTTCAATCCCAACGTCAGTCGAGAATGAAAAATTATCAATAAATTTTAATTAATTTCATGTTGTAAAATTCCTTTTTTCATAAAAATATATTAATGAAAATTAAGTTTAATGAACTTTAGCCTGATTAAAATATTAAAAATTTTGATTGCAAACCACACAGAAAAAATTAAACATTGTCTCTAATCACCAAATTCATACCAAATTCATAGAATGAAACGAAAAATTTGTTCATTTTGCACCTACTACTAAAATGATTATATTGATTACTAAAAATTTTAAAAATTTAAAATTTTGAACATTTTTTTTTCAATAAATGATATTTTTAATTTTAATTAAAAAAATTATCCAAAAACTTTGCCGTTTCAAACAAGGTCTTAATTGATTTCATTAAATATAGGTCAGGTTTTGACAGTTCCCAACAACAATTCTACAAGTTTAAATTATTTTTTTTAGTCGAAAAAGTAAATTATGATTTTTTGTTATTTAATTAATATTTTAATCAAAAATTTATTTCAAAACAACTCAGATGATAATTAAATCAAAATTAAATGTTTGATTTTCTTTCAACTAAAAAAATAATTGATTCAATTATCACATTAATTAAATTGAAATACTTTTTATACCATTTTTTAATTGATAAAAAAGTACTGATTATTTTTCCTGTGCATAAACAATTCAATAAAAAATTTTTAATTTCTGTTAATTTTACAAGAAATAAAGGGAAACATTTTATTTTTCGATCTGAAATTAATATTATATAAAAATCTTTTTTTAATATATTCCTTACTTGCTTTAGGGTTTAGCTTATAAAAAGTTGCAGAAATTTTGTGTAGTTTTCTACATTTATATTTATTTTATGTTAAAATATTTCTATAAACCACATTAAAGCAACTATTATTTTTTTTCCAACACATACATACATATAAGTTTTGAGCACTCGATTATTGATGAACCGACATTCAACTGACCATATGATTGAAAAGCAATGGGGTGTAGAAATATATTTATTCCTTCCACTGAACCATATGCCATCTGTATACAAAATTCATCCAAAAGAGAAAAAGTAACAATTTTTTTTTATATAATAAAACGTACCCTATATTTAATCTGGGCCATATACTATCTCTACACCAAATTTTAAAAAAAGAGAAAAGTACCAAAGGTAAAAGAGTACCAGCTTTTCCTCATTTTATGCCCCCAGAAAATACACTGTTTGTTAATGTAGACTTTTATCTGTATGTATATCAAATTTACTGAAAAAAGAAAGAGTACCAATTTTATCCCGATTTTACCTCTTAAAATGTAGCAATTTAATTCCATAAAAAGTACCCTACATTTAAATCCTGACCATTTGCAATATGCATACCAAATTTATTAAAAAGTGTAAAAGTACTAACGTACCAATATTTTCCCCGATTTTCCTCTCTTAAAGTACCTTTCTTTTGAACCTGGGCCATGTGCTCTCCGTCTGCCAAATTTCATCCAAATCAATTCACGAGATTGAGCTACAAACTGAAAATCATCTAAACATACAAACTATCACATTTATAATATCGGGCGATTTATTGTGAGGTTTGATGTATAATGTAAAATAAACCACATATATTTGAAAATGAACTTAACATTTTTACTATCGCACAGTGATCCGGCTAGAATATGCTAGCGGGACAAAACTCATGACGTAATTACTAGGAGCCACTGATAACATCTTGCAAGCAACCCCCCAAGTAACAAATTCCAAGAATTAATTTGTTTATCACCTCATAAACGTATCTTATCAGGGGTCAAAGTAACCCTTATAAGGGAGGTCATTTTCATTTGCAAATCCGTGGCATTTTATGCACACTGGTGATACAATATTTTAAAATTGGTAGCAAAGTGAAACGAGTTTTTTGTTATGGAATATTCTGTTGAAGGTATGTACCCCATTATGACTTATATTTTTTATACAAAACATGTATACTTTTGGTGTAACATCAATTTGTAAATGTATTGATAAATCCAGCAAATTTTGTATTAATTGTAAACTTTGTTCATCCACATATATCCACCTAGATTTTTCTATATGTAAAACCTACAACACTTAAGCACAGATTCATATATATTATAGACCCCGAAAAGGGTCGAAAGTAAAATTATTTAATTTTTCCAGAACGAGTCGCAAATAGAAGGAGTTGTCAGATATTTTTGAAATTTGGTAGACTAGCATAAAATATTTTAGTTAAGAAAAATGCAATTTTTGGAGAAATCGGTCCAAGGACACGCCTACCTCCCATGTGTCCTGAAATGAAAAATGTAATCTTAGCTTCAATAATGCCTATTAAGTTACAAAAAGTGGTCATGCTAATAAACATACAACCAGCAACGTGTGTGTAAATTTTCATTTAAATCGGACGTAAGGTGCTGCCATATATCCTTTTTCTTAAAAACGCTATAACACCTACAAAAATTGTCCGATCGTAATAAAATTTCGTATGTAAATTGAAATTTGTAAGATATATATTTATGCCAAATTTATTGATAGAATCGGATTATTAATATGAAAAATACAAAAACATCATTTATTGAAAAATGGGTTAAAAGCGATTAACGAGTACAGTACACATTTTTCAAATTTTTATTCTTAAAATAGCTTAAGATGCCTTGAATATACATAAACAATTGAAATAAATGAATAAATAATTTGGTCCCGCTAGCTTGTACTAGTCGAGACACAGTTAGAAGAATAACTTATGACATTTACGGTTTGAAAATGATATCATGTAAATGTGGGCCATGACTACGTGTGAGGTGGTCCATTCGGAATGTCCAATTTTGGCCGTCTCGTGCGAGCATAGCGACTGGTATCTCGCGTATTACACGAGTATGTTCGTTTCCATCGTAGCTGGCTTATTCCTAAAGACCTCAGACTTTACATTTCCCTAGAGAATATTGCCCAAAGGTGTGATATCGCATGATCTAAGTATCCAATTTACCGTAGCAAAACATGAAATGAATTGCTCACCAAAATTATATCTCAACAAGGTCATTGTTTCACGCGCTAATATTAAATATTAGTATTGATATATATGGCTGCAAATATTTTTATAATAGCTGCTACGGCATGGCAAACTTTTGCAATGTTAGGTCCAGAATTGACCAATGGAGACCCCGTCACCCTAAAATCACTTTACGACCAAAAAATCTCATATACGTATATGTTTATACGAGTATCTAGATAATTTTCGGCACAAATAACTCTTGTTTCAATATAAAGGGTGGCCCAACCAAAACGCAGGATGTTAATTGTAAGTAAAACAAAAAGTTTTCAGATAATTAACTTTATATTTTTTATTAGGATAGAAGGATCTGTGACAATTATGTGTGAAACAAAATATCGGCCAAATGCTCGCCATGGCTTCGGTGGCACAACTCTATCCGATGTTCCACATTTTCAATGACTCTGAGACATAATTAAGTTTCAATGTCGTTAATGGGCCAAATTATCTTCTCTCGACGTACACTTTTTCTTTTAAATATCCCCAAAGAAAGAAGTCCAACGGCCTCAAATTACATGATCGTGTTGGCCAATGAACATCGACACGATGTGAAATAACACGGCCACTGAAATTCTCGCGCAAAAGAGCAATTGTTTCGTTGGATTGTGGCAGGTAACGCCATCTTGTTGAAACCACATATCGTCCAGATCCATATCCTCAATTTCTGGCCACAAGAAGCCCGTTATCATATCGCGATAGCGAACACCATTCTCGGTAACTGCTTGGCCGACCTCATTTTTGAACAACAGCAATGTTTTCCGCAGAACGAACTGGGCGAGCACGCACAAGTGTTTTTACATTTCCGACAGACTCGGTTTGCTGAAATTTGCGCACAATTCTTGTGGGCACATTTGGTGGATTATGCTGACCAAAAGAATTACGAAATGCATTTCGATTTGAACGCTCATTTTCGTAAAAGCCTGCAACAATCTTAACGCGCTGCTGAATTGTGTACCTCTCCATTTGTCTCCCATTTGTCAAACACTAAAACAAAGACATTTCAAATCAAGTTGGGCAAAAAACTTGACGTTAAGGTGTAACTCACAATTTACATCGTTCATTATGTTTGGACCACCTTTTATAATTATTGTTATGTTGTGCCCCTACACTGCACATGGGTCCCAAATACGTAACATTCGCATATTTGTCTGTTAATACTGTGGTCTAGGGTATCATAGTTATGGTCAGAATTGACATTCTATACTTTGTTGCTTGTTTATTAAATGCAAATATTTTAAAATTATTGTGTATTTTTTTCAAAAAAGCCATTTTTTAGAGCATATTTATTAAATTTTTTAGGGCATATATTCTAGTTTTCACTGCATATTTAATGCGTATAAAACACTGTTGAAGAGCATATTTTCAGTTTGTCTTCTTTTGAATTATTTTTTATAATTACAATATCCGAACCATCTTAATAATTTCTGACCATTCGAGGAGGTCGAAGTTTGCTTTTTTATAGCACTCACTAATGCCAATATTTACCGAATTTCCGTCTAAATTGCACCTAAGGGACCCAATTTGGGTCTCTTAATGTTGTGCAATCCGCTTCAATCGAAAACCATATCTCAGATGTAGCAGCGTCTGTAAATAACGCCATATAATGATAATGGATTTTGCTAACAAATCGGTCAGACCACTTTTTCAAATGTATAAAAGTGGAATTAATTTAGATTCATCATATGGCAATACTTAGTATTGTGGTTATTTTGCTGAACCGTCTTATGGTTTGTTAAATTTATTAAGGAAGGAATTTTAAACCACGAAATTAATTAAAATTTGGTGATAATTTTTCATTCTTAACCACCGCGGGGCTCGAACCCACGTTAACGGATAGGTTGGTCTGACGCGTTTCGATGGTAACTACACTATCTCTTCAGAGGTCTTTGCCGTTTTACCCTCACCGCCATTGACGGCGGCTGGCAGTCAATAGTCAAATATAAATCTTTAAACCAAATGCTATTTGTACCCTGTAGTAGATCGAACTTTGTTGTGAATGATTATACATATTTAAATCAAATGTACGTATTCTTGCTTACTTTTGTTTTTCATACTTATTGTCAAGAAGTCTTCTTGACGTCCAAAGGACATTTTTTCTATTTTGCATGTTTTTGCCTTTCTTTTTCTCGTTGTCCTTTTTCAGCACAACTTGAAGAAATGTAAACATAGAGCTCGTGCTTCAGCTGCTAACAATACTTAAGGCCGGTATTCACTATCCTACATAATCGTACGATTCATTCACACGAAAATCTGACAAAATTCTATCCGACATAAAAAAATGTCTGCAAAATCGGCTGTCAAATCCACACTATCCCTCAAAAAAGATGCAAACTCAAATGACTCATCTACTTTACAAGAAAATGCAACTCTGATCGCATAGAATCTATCATTTTATGAAAGTTTTCATAAACTTTTGCAAGTCGGACAGACTTGCCAGAAAAATCTGTTGCTCAATTCATTTTTAAGCCACACTGGCATATATTATAAGCACACACGATTTTTTGACAGATCGTGCGACTAAATAGGATAGTGAATACCGGCCTTTAGTATTGTGGTTATTTGATGACTATAGATCAAATAAATTTTTATAAGATTTTCTGTTTTTTCCCTTTAAGTCTGCTTTAAGACTGTATATTATTGTATTATCCCATATTCGGCCAAGAAAATTTAAACGTGATATTTTTTAGAATGTATACTCTTTTTATATTAATTTGGGTCTTCAGAATCCAAATCCGTTGTCGGTTTGACGCTGCCCTCTCCATGAGTTCCGGAAATGGGTGTTCGCAAGTGCGAGCACTGGCTGCTATTTGACATGAATTTGCAATATCAACAAATTTCTGTTCATTTATAAAAATGGTAAAAATAAGATAATAACAAATGAGCAATGTTTCAAAATAAATTTATTAGAATATTTATTAGAATATTAGAAAACATGCACTTTTCATTTTTGCACATCATTTGATTGGTTTGCCACATCCTTTAAGTTGGCACCTGCGAGGTATCCCTTGTGGCTGAACTATTGGAATATGCTCCCCTACAATATTTGGCAATTAATAAGCAACGCTGTTGTCGCATCTTTCCTGAGCGGATTCAGCATCTGTTTGAGAACTAAGTAGCAAAGCTTTGCTTACGCTTACTCTGAATGGTTTTTGAGATAGCATATTTTTCTTGTCTTCCTGTTTCAAAAAGCAGTGCAGTTTCCATGCATTATTGAGTGAGGAGCTTAGAACAGAAATAAATAAGGGTCAATACCACTTCTTTTGACCTTATATATATTCTGTAATTTGAGACGGCATTGTTGTGAAGGTCTACGCTCCCCATTCCCACTATTGTAGGTGTTGAGAAGCAATGGTTGTGGTACATTCTCGTATTTTTTTTACTTCCTTTTTCCATCGCTTAACGCTGCGCATCGGTTCAATTTTTCGAAGTTGGCGAGAACCGTTACGTCTTTGTTATCTGCCCAACGACAAACAAATATAGAATTTGTTCTATCATATTGATAGTCACTTTTTCCCCGCTTCAGCTGCTTTCCTGTACATAGTGCGGCTTTGGCAAATCGATTGGGTCGAACGGTTCCAGTGGCGCAAAACCTTCTTTTCACTTAAAAGGCACATCAATTAATATGATGTGAAAAAGTTGTCAAAATAAATTTAATAGATAATGTGATCTTTTACACATTCCAATAGTCTTAAAACCACGTCTGCACCCAAGCCAATTTGACGATCGTAGTTGTCACTCGAACCAGAATATGGTATACAATTAAACGAATAACCACCACTCGAACACAAACACCAAATTTTGCACCCAAATTGAATTGGTTTATTTCGGATATACATTTTACATGACTGACGACCAAAGTATGAGACCATTTGTTCATCAATCCATAGTAGTTCACTCCATACACCAAATTGTATATATATCTTGTTGGCAAGATCAAACAACGGGCGAACCTAAACAACATTGTATCAAAGAAGCGTATTCTCCAAATAGCAGCCAATGTTCGCGTTTGCGAACAGCGAAACAAACAGCTATAATAAGGTAGAAATATTTAGTCAATTCACAAGGTATCCTAACATGTCATATTGTCAAAATGTCCTAATATTTCACAATGGTTTAAAAATATTGTTGTTGGTTTGTTAACAAAAAGTGTCTTAAATAAATAGAACGTTGCTTGCTGTGTTTATTGTGCTGTCGTAATTAATCAGAAAAGTCCAGCGCTAAGCGGCTGAGCAGTACAACAATATTTTTAAACCATTGTGAAATATTAGGACATTTTGACAATATGACATGTTAGGATACCTTGTGAATTGACTAATTATTTTTTATTAATGTTTGTTCATTCAAATTATTTAGCCAAATTCCCTTTATGTAGTTTAAACATTTTTTAACAATTTATGTTTTTTTGCAGTTATATAAAAGTCTTCCTAAAAAGCGTCCCCAAAAATACCCCTGCAGGCAAAACGTAAAACACATTTTTGTTTTTTTTTTAACGGCTAAATAAAAGAAAGAATTTATTCGCACATCGGAAATAGGCTATAAGACTTTATATTAAACATTTATATTAAACATGGAAACATTAAATTTCAACAAATAAATGTACAAAACTTTGTTACTTGGCAATCAAATTCAGTAAATTTACTGTTCGCAAGAACGAACAGTGGCCAAAAATGGGCTAGAAGCAACTTCAAAAGAGGATTATAGTAAATGATAAAAAAAATATATAATTAATATTACGGATTTTATACCTTTTCTAACTGTAATAACACAATTTTGTCTTACATCGACTAAAGCTACTCTAACAAATGACCACAGATATATTTAAAATTCGCAAAAGGTTACAACAATACAGCACTTATTTAAGGTCCGTCCATCCGTAAGTCGACCCTGGATGAAACTGAAAAACGTTACCTAACTTTCAATTATTATTATTTATTTTTTTTATAAAAATTTTCACATTATAACTAAAAACACTATTCAAATACTTTAGAGTGTTGCAAAATATGGATTAAAACAATTAATAAAGAAATGCACTTAAATGACCATGCATGTCTTCTTAGACTCTAATACTTATACAATCACATGTATTTACAATGTACATATACTTTAAAAAGCTTTTAAATAAGAGTTTTGTATTTTTTTTAAAAAAAGCTTTTTTTAAAGTAAATGAAAATTATATTGATTGTTAAAAGGTGGTGAATATAAAATTTACAATTTTTAAGACCACTTAAATTACAAAATACCTATAAAAACATTAAACTAGAAAATTTTTCCAAAAATAAAAATTTTTAAAATAAATCAAACAATCAATTAATTGAGTTTTTAATCACAAAAAACAAAACAATAACAATTATTGATATAATGGAAGTTGTTGAGTGTTAAATTGAAAAATGTAACTTAAAGCAGAGAGTAAGTGCAATAAAAGACAATAAAATATAAAATTAAATTAAAAAAAGAAAAAAAAAAATACCAAGCAAACAAAGCCACTGACAGCATTAAAAAAAGGTTTCTTTTAGCATTGTCTTGACTTAAGCCACCAACCGCTAGACAGCTCAGCTTAGCAGCATTCCCTCTACCACTAACACTAACACTATTAAAAGTTTCTTTATTATATTTTTTTATATGAACGAGTACTTTTTTTAATATTATTTTCCACTATACAAATCAAGTACAAGCTATAAAAAGGCCAAGATAGTTTTCTGGCGGTTCAGTCCAAACGCGAAGTTTTACAAAGTCATTGAGAACAAAACGGGGTTAAACTATTGGAAACAAGATTAAGAAAATTTGAAAAGAAGTATTTAATTAAATAATTAACTTTAATGCGTTAAAAAAAACTTTTTTTTTTTAAAAAATTTGTGGTGAATTTGAAAAAAAGAGAAAAAGAATTCAATAAAAAGTTTATAAAATAATTATTTAAACAATTGAAAAAAAAAACAAAAAACAAAAGCAACAATGCTAGTGGTAGGTTCAAGTATTTTTCATAAAATTTTTTAAACAATATTTCATAACAAAAATCTATCGACATCATTACAATCAATCATTTTCAAAAGATCAAACAAAAAGGTCAAAGTTAATAAAAAAAAAAATAAATATTTTTACAATTAGTGTATAAAAACTATAAAAAAAAACTTTAACAATGCAATGATTTTATGTGATTTTTTTTATCGTTGAATCAACAAAATTCCTTGGGAAAATCTTAAATAAATATGAACAAAATTTACATTATTTTACTCGCACAGCGTCTCAAAAAGAAGACAAAAAAAAAAACATATGACTTCAATATGAGTTTAAGTTTGAATGTGTATTTGAAAATAAAACTTATAAGTCTACTGATTTTTTTGCTCCGATATTTTTTTCTTGCTGATTCGCTTGTGCTTGTAAATGAACAACTTGCTATCTTTGTTTGGTGGTCGAAAAGTGAATTTGCATACTTCAACCGAGGTACTAACTAGACTGTGTATTAGAAACACTCACACTATTCGCTTACTCGACTAGTACTGAATTCAACAGTTGTCCAAATGATAGAAGTGTTTTCGGTTACCAGGCCACTCAGGCCACTTCTATTGTCTGATTCGTGAATGTCTTAAGGTGTTGTTACAGTTAAATATTTACCCAATTTGGTTAATTTCTTAAATATAAAGTGGATTTTCCAGTCTAGTGAAGTGGAAATGCATACGTGTGTTTGTGTGTGTGTATGTGTGTTTGATTTTGTACGTACATATGAATGTGTGCGAATGCAAATTTAAATACACTCACAAAATAATTAATTAGTTCAATTCAAGAATTTGTTTTTATAAATTTTAATATTGTGAAATTAAGACATATAAAATTAAGACATATAAGTTATTTGAAAGTTATTTATGTGCTGTTTTCACAACACAAGTGATTGAACGTGTAGTAAAATTTATATGAATAACACTCGAATAACACGCTCAATCACTTGTGTTGTGAAAACAGGATATAAGCTTGCATTTCAGTTTAAGCAGTGAAAAATAGTAATCGATTTCTTAATATCCGGTTTTACAATGGGGATGTCCCCATTTTAGTTCAACTTTAGAGAGCCTCCATACACCTGTTTACAAATTTTGATAAACTATTTCGTGTGCTAGAAAGTAAAGATGATTTGGAACGTTCCGTTTTTTGGAACGCTCCGTTTTTTTCATCAGCTCTTTTTTTCACGATATAGCGTTATGTTAAACATAAAAGCACTTTCATAACAAATTGAAAAGAGTTCTCCCTATTCAGGGTGTGTGTGAAACGGTAGCAAAGTAAATGCTGACACTGTTGAGGTGAATTACAGGGCTAGTATACATTTTGACATCAGCGTAGTAATTTTTGACAACTTTAATACACCACACAATTTTTCTACCGTCTTACATACACCCTCAGTAAAAAAAATCCGAAGTTTAACAGGAAAATTATCTTTAGGTCGTGCAAACATTGTTTCTAAATTTGCTCAGTTGTTTCAGAGATATCATTAAAGTTTGTCTCAAAAAAATAAAAATTATTTCCATATATAAAAAAAAAATTTAAATTTAAAACATAAAAATTTTTCTCGAATGTGCTGCTCCAATTGGGGCATTTGCACGATGTCTTCTCAGACATGTCTAACAAACAGGTTTGTTGTGTTTGTTGGCAATCGCATTAGAGAGGAAAGAGGGGTTGCCAAAAAGATACGAAATGAGTTTTCATGTTTGTTAATATAATTTTTCATGTTTTTCAATATGTTTAAAAAGAAAATTAGGCAATTAGATATGAAAAAGACATGTTTCGAAAAACATCGTGTAAATGCCCCCTATGAGTCCTATTTAAATTCTATAGCTTCAATGTTAACGAAAAGTTAGCTTAAGAAAAAAGTATGTGAACTATTCACAGAAATATTTTCGCAATATTTTTTCAATTAATTCTTTAATCAAAAATAAAATTAGTTTTAATTGAAAATTTAATCAAATGAATTAATTCAACGTTTACTTATATCAATAACAAAACTGCACAAAATGTTGTTTGTATCAAAAAATATGTAGTTACTACTATTAATTTGTTTACTGTTGAAAATTTAATAATTTTTTAATAAGTATCACAAATTTTTTTTAATTAATCTATTTTTTTTTTTTTTAGTGCTGAGGGAATAGTACTTTTACAATAGTCCCATTTAAAAAATTTTAAATTTTAAGAGTTCGTATAAAATAAAAATACAACAACAATCCACTTTTTTTGTTATGTAGTTAAATATATTCCAAAGGAATCAAGCCATTTTTCCTTTAAATGATTTTATTTACAATTTAGTAAGAGAAAATATTTTAAAAATAAAAATGTTGGTTTTTAATTAAAGTTTTTGATATTTTTATTAGGCTTAAGTCCATAAAATTTTATTTTGATTAAACTATTTTTATTGAAGGAAGAAATTTACAACATGAAATGAACTAAAATTTTTTGGAAAACAGAATTAAGGAAAAACATTTAAATATTATAACAAATATCGATCCACCAATAACATGGGTAAAGATTGATGTTTGACTATAGACTGGCAGGCGCCGCAGTCGCGCAAACGGTAACGATTTCTGATTAATGTTGAAAATTCCTTTCTTCAATTAAAATAGTCTAATGGAAATTAAATTTGATGAACTTTTTTAAGCCTAATTAAAACATCAAAAATTAATATGTAAGAAAATATTTTTTAAAAAAACTTAGGCAATTCACAAGGTGTTATATTATGTCATATTAAATACATATGTATATTAGGAAAATCGATTATTCGACTTTTTTCAAACACCGGTTTTCGGTTATTCCGAATAGTTGCTATTTTTAATAAACCTGTTTTCGGTTAGGTTAGGTTAGGTTAGGTTAAATGGGTAGCCGTCACGAAGACGACTCACTTGGGTCCTTATAGTGGTCCCTTTGTGATACCCCCAGCCAGTGACAAGGGTCAGCCAGTATCCACCAGACTATTCCCCAGAGGTCACCGCAGTCTCGAACCACCCCGATTCCCTGCAGAACAGGTAGATCGATTTCAGTCCCGCATTGGACAAATCGTCCAGACATGGCAATTCCGGTCTCCCAAAATGCCTCAACCTAGCGCCCGCCAGTCCGGGGCATTGGCAGAGGAAGTGAAACACCGTCTCCTCCTCCTCCACATCATGACAACTCCTGCAGTAGTCATTGTACGCAAGACCCATCCTCCTAGCATGAGTCCCTATCGCCCAGTGACCCGTGATGACCGACATCACTGTCCTTATCCGATCCCTGCCGAGACCGAGTAGTACGCGCGTTCTCGCCGCGTCATAGCCAGGCCATAGAGTCCTGGCCATCAAACAGGTATGCTCGCCCTGCCATCTCTCCTGAGCCCTTCTGTACGATTCCCGTCTGATGAGAGTCCTGCAGCGGGCCATTGAAGTGCCAATCAGGCCGTCGACGAACATGTCGTCCAAGAGACAGCCTTGTTTGGCTAGACTGTCCGCAGTATGGTTGCCCAGGAGCACACTGTGTCCTGGTACCCATGCCAGCGTTACACTGGAATGTTTCGCGATCTCTGTTTTCGGTTAAGAATTAAAAAAATAACCGGCAAAATTGTTTTATTCAAATAAAAAAAAAATCACAAAAATCAAATTAGTTATTGAGATAAAAATTTTATTAGAATAAAAACAAAACAATTCGCAAAGGTAAGAATCCAACAAAATATATATTTATTACTAAGAATTTTTAAAGAATTTTGGTTTTTAAAATTTAAACGAATTTTTTAAATTTATTATTTAAGGTTTTCTCCCAATTTTATTTTAAAAACATTTTTAATTTTTTGGTAGTTCAGCATGCCGTTTAATTGGTGTTAATACCAAATCATCAGTAGGATGTCATAATCATATTTTTGAAAAGTTACAAACAAAACCTCTTAGCCAAGATAATATATTTCAAAAGATTTTTTTCAGCATTATAGAAACGAAAAATATTATGAACATATTGCACTGGTTCTCCTAAAGAGCGTTGATTCAAAATTTTCAGTAGAGACAAAAACTGTTTTCTTTTTATATGTCTCTTATATCACAAAGGGGGATACAATTGCATTTTTTTTTTTTTTTTTTTTTTGACAAAATACTAGAGACAATGATATACGATTTTAACAGTGGGTAGATTTGACTACTGTACATCGATTTCTTGCATAACTTGAATAGTTCAGTTTTCAATTGACTCTCTTTAGAGGAACCAGTGCGATATTTTCTGTATATCTGTCTTTTCGTCGACCACAATTTTAACCTTCCCTGACTTTGTTTAATTTTTTCAATTTTATTTTTTAGTTTTTTGTGTTTTAATAATTAATAATAATTAATTTTTCCATATCGTAGATTCCACCGAAATGTTGTCGTTTTATGCTAGGAAAACAACTGGGACGAACGACGAATTTCGCCCAACACGACGAATTTTTAAGTAAAAATTCGCTGAGTAAATTCGTCGTATGAAGCATGATGAAATAAACAGGTGGCATTACTACGCCAGATGACGATTTTTTTCTCTTGTATTGTTTGTCTAGTCTTATGTCAAAGTTTTGTTTATGTTTACAAAAAGTCCACGTTTTGTGCTGTGATTTTTGTGTTGTAATAAAGTTTTTGATTATTTAAATTAAAATTAAATAAGATAGTAACCATAGTGAAATAAAAATTGGCTAAAAATTAATTTATTTCATTGCGTTCGGCGGCAAAATTTGATTTTAGTTTAATATAATTTTTGACGTATAAGGAGACTTATTTCTCATTTTTACTTATTCCACCATGGTATGAAGCACAATAACGACGAATAACAAGCAGCTTTTATAATTGAGAAAGTTGATTGCTGTTTGTGCAAAGAGAGAGAAATAGAGTGACCATTAAAAAAAATTAATGCTTAAAAATTAAAACCTAATCAAAAACACAACTAAAAACTATTCTTATAGCAAAATACTTTGTATATATATTTAAAATGTTATACAATTAAAAGAAAAACTATTATTAAAATAAAAAGTAACTTTATTTACTAAAATACTTCTAAACTTAAACAATATATGGTCACCTAGTACTGATTTGTTCGTCGAAATAGAAATAAATCTATTGCAAAGACGCCGGTATGACGAATTTCGGCGGACGCTATTATTGTGTGTATTTTCATATACACTAATATGTTTTATTTTTGGCGACGAATATTCACGGCCAAAAATTTGGCATTCGTCCCAGTTGTGTTCCTAGCATTAACCATGATTTTTTTACCCAATGATTAATTTTTGCAAGCGTATTTAATTAAACTATTTATTGCCGTCTCTTAAGACTACTTGGAATGAAGTTAAGTTCTATTTGGCGCACATTTCTGTCAAGTTTTTTTACTAATTTTAGGAGATTAATAAGCCGTTACGTCGAAGAACCTTTGCAACTTATCACTTTAGGGTACTTCAGGCAATTAGCTTTGTCTTTTTAATCCCGTTCGCAATATCTCCAGCGCGGAAATCTGTAAAAAATAAATTTAATATTCAGAATATTCTCACACAAATTTCTATTTAACTTTTTAACTGAACACTTTTTTGTTATATTTTCAATTTTTTTCTGTTTTTTTTTAACATGAATACGCGTTTTTTAGTGATTTGCAATACACAGTTCATTGAGTTTATCGTTTTTTCTCTTGTTACATTTTGTTTTGACATTCTTCATAAAAAGTTTGAGGCTGTCCAATATTAGAAATAATACTTAAGCTACGGGTATAATTACAACAAAAGTAAGAAAAGCGTATATAAAAAACACATCTTTTAAATAACAGATTTGTCATACCACAAAGACCGGTTTATTCGATATTAATATAAAACCGGTCGGATAATGACCGATCGATCTCCTTATTGTATATCGTCATTCACAGGTTGACAACTCTTAACTCAATTTTAAATTTTTTTAAATTGTCCACTTTTAATTTTTTTTTAATCTGAAATTATTTCAATACCTTTGTTTTCTTTACACCATCTTACAATAAATATCTCCTACTAATTTTGGTTTTTTTTTTATTTACTTCCAACACGGCTTAGTAACGTAGTAAAAACGTTTTTTTTTTTGTCTCCTGAAAAGTACAAAAAAACATGTTAAGAGTTGTCAACCTGTGACCGACGATATGCTATAATTTTATTAATGTTTCATTAATAAAATACGATTTCGCTGAAACTAATGTCAAAATTTAAAACTGATGTTTGCTTGTCTTGAGGATCATTTTGTTGTCGAATTTTGAATTTTTTTATTTTACTAAATAGAGTAGAACCTTCTAAATTTACACATGTCTTGCAAATGCTCTTAATTTTAATATAACGTTATACAAAATTATTCCGGAACTCTGTAAGCATGTGTTATCTAAGCAGGAAAAGATTTATTTTTCTGAACTAAGATTTTTGCCAATTTCACCAATTCTATTTAAATATTAGTTCATATTTTAATAAAGTTTATTTTCATTTGACATGAAAATCGAATCTTAAACATAAATTGATATTTAAATAAATTGGTGAAACTGGCCATTAAACTTATAGTGTTTTTTTTTCTTTTCAAAAAAAAGCCAAAAAAAAAAATAACGCCATTTGAATGTTAAATATTTTTATCGTGTAACACACATTTAAATGGTGATACGTTTTCCTAATTGCAATCGTACATATTCACCACTTTCATGAATACTTTTTCCCTTGAAATGTTTTCACTTATCCTTAATTTACTATCGTTAAAAAATTCCCCTTAATAATTGAATGCTAAAATAAAATTCCTTATAACGTAAATGATTTTTTTCCCTCGAGGGTTTTCATTTTTCCCTTTAATTTATTCAGTTTGTTTTTGATGGGGTACATAACAGAACATGTTAATAGTACTTGTTATAATTCGAATATTACTTTAAAAAACTTTTCTTAAGGGCATTATCCGTTACTAAGGCACAAGCTGATATATTGGTGCATGCTTTTCTCCTCTTACAATAAAATTGTTGCTCCAATTCTAAACATTTTGTTCCCTTTAATTTGTGGTGATTCTTTTGTTTTGTTAATTTGCCCAAAGAAGCGGAATTATTTTACAACATAAAAGTTAAATGGTACAATAAACTTACGTTGCAATGAAACTATCACTCCAATACTAAATCTTTTGCTTTGTTTTTCTAATTTTTCTTTAAAATATTATATACGGGAATATTTTCAAGAAAAATTTCTGTGATTCTTTTTGTTTTTTTTTTTAATTTACTTAAAACTAAAAAGTTTTTATCTGAATATTTTAGTCTTATTGACAGGTTAGCACACGAATATTTGGAGCCTCAACCACAAGTCCTCTTTCGACCTAGACCTTCGTATACGAGCTTCCAGAATTCGATGCAGAGTATTTTTGGTCTCCACCAGTAAACGTCTGAGTTTTATATGTCTCTCCTCCAGTCACGTTGAGTTATTATTCGTTCTCCAATAGACATACAAGTTAAAACATTGAGGTTACGAAGCACAAACACGTTAAAACATTGAGGTTACGAAGCACAAAGTCAATGGTGACAACCGCGAAAACTGTAACTCGGTTCAGTTATACGAAGCCAAGCCATTACCCATGCGAGGTAAAAACTCAAAACGCAGGAAAAGTAGACAAAAAAGTACGACCTATTTGTCCTTAAGAAATAATGACAACGAGGGCGAGCTGCTTCACCACTCAGAGCAGTTTTACGAGTTTGTTTTTGATTCTTAATTTTTTTAATCTTCCTTCTTTTTTACAATCACTGAGAACTGATAGCGGGAAAATTTTTCACGTGCGATTAACGATAACATTTTCCCTTCGAAGGAATTAAAATTTCATGGGAACAAAAATTCCACTTGCTATTCACGATAGGGATGATTAGTAGCTTGATTTTACACTTAACCTCCCGACCCCATTAGCAATTTGTGTGTCTTAACACAATCAATAAGGTCGGCGAAGTAGTTGCGTCAAACTTATATCTTGAGGTGACGAGCACATGTACATCTTAGAACAGAAATTCAAAAATCCGTATGCTGAAAAGGAATTGTAATTTTCATTGCGAAGAAAAAGATGAGCGCTAAAAATAAAAATTTGAAACGTTTACGAGCTTTTAAAGCAAGTATTAACTCAGTTTTATTTATTTGTAGTGTTTTAACAATCCGTATAGTCTTTTTTGCCTAAATTTTTCTTTTCATTATACTAGATTCCCCGGGAAAGCGGAATTGAGTTTTTAATTTTCCGTTTTAATTTAATCCCGTAGATTTCTACCCAATACAAAAGGATGTAAAAAATAATTTAGTTTAATTTAATTTTTTTAAACAAATAACAATTCGTGAGAACTTTTAAATAATGCAAAGAAAGTCGACAGCATTGATATAAATCAAAAAAAGTAAAATTATTTAAAAAAACTATTTTTTTTGAAAAAAAAAAGAGTTAAGAACAGAATAAGCATTTAAAGAATCGTTTGACGGCCTCTCTCTAAATTCAAACGATTTTTAATTTGTGTGGATGCTAATATGCGTAAACAACATGGATTTTAAATTATGAAAGTCCCCTGTTGTAAAAAATGTTGCGCCATATACATATGTTTACTAAAACGAACAATTTGTCAATAAAGGCCATGTCAGATAAAACTTTTGCTTCGCGTTGCGTTACCGATTCGCTTTGACATATAAGATAAAATATACATACTTATACGAAACATGTCACATAAAGTACTTCCAAAGCGGAGCGAAGCAAAAAGTTAGCCAACTCTCATCTTTTTGCGCACTTTGACAATTGTCTAGTATAATTTTCTTTTGTTTTTTAATTTTGTTGCGAAATTCAATTCCAAAAACCGTCCAATTAAATTTTTAACTTTTATTTTTATAACAAATAATTAACGGCCTAAGTTATACAAAATAAAGCATGCCAATCAAGGGTTTATGAAACGGATTTTGTATGAAAAATTTCATTCAAAATGCTTGCGATTTCAAACAATGTGTTAATTGATTTAATTAAAAAAATAATTAACAAAAAATCAATATTTTATTCAATTACCTCAGTTGATTGAAAATATAAAAAAAGAGCAAATTTACACAAATTTTAATTCGTACCGTTTTTATTTTGCTTTATTAAATAAACAACGAATTTTTTGCGTTTTACATTTCCTAAAGAAGGTAAAAACGTTTTTACTTTCGTACGAATTTGGTTTCTGTGACACACCTGATAGTAATTGAATAAAGCAAACAAGTAATCGAATTATTTGTAAACATCAATTAGAATTTTTAAGAAAACAATTAATATGCATAATTTTTATAAACTAGTATGCCAGCAGTCGACACAATCGACTTCAATTTAGGAATAAAGACTTTGTTTAGTGTATGCCAGCTAGCCAAACGCACTTAGTCGATTCCAGAACCAGTATTTTTATTAGTAACACACATTATTCCAATCGCATTATAGCCACCTATGATACTGTGGGTACCAAGAAGATTTGTTTTTATACCCACATCACCATAGGAAGAGGGGATATTATGCGTTTGTGCTGAACAAAAATGATGATTATTTAAATTTTAATTATATATAACTATCATACCAAAATCTTGCCGGAATATTATTTTGTGCCCATTAACTATCTTATTATATAGCTTTTAACATTATAATTGTCATTTAAATATGTTATTGCAACCTTAATCATTTACCAAATCTTTTTGGAATCGGTCCATATTTTAAAAGAGCTCCCTTACAAATACCCCTACCGAAACTGCTTTAAATGCTATAATTTCCTTAGAAATTTTATCATTATTATAAAATTTGGCAACGATTATTTTTATAATACTCATAGCTACTATGCTGACTTTGTACTTGTACGTCCAGATTTAACCATGGGACCCATATGAACCCCATATGGACAGGGAATTATGCGTTTGTGCAGAATAAAAAATGGTGCCTATTGCATATATATGTATATGGGAATGGGACATATTTCACATAGCCCTCATACAAAATACTTTCCGGAATAAAGTTGTTGTTGAATTTGGCCCATACATATTGTATTTATACTGTGCATATCTACATAAAAATGCCTTTAAGCCGATATACGTTTCAATTAAATCGGTGGACGACAAGATACTTAAAAATTAACTACAAAAAAATTCTTCCCTTAGTTATATATAAGATTATATATAATGTGGTTATTTTATAGAACTCTTAATGGTTTTTAATCCAAATTTCGATATTTTAATCAGGCTTAAGTTCATTGAATTTAATTTTCATTAAATTAGTTCTTGACTGAGCTGGGAATTGAACCCAGGTTTTCACAGACATGTTGCCCAGACTAGTTTCGATTGTAACCACACAATCTCTTCAGGGGGTTTTGCCGTTTAACATTCACCGCCATTGACGACGGATGACGTCAATAGTCAAACATTAATCTTTAAACGAAATGGTATTTTACCCTGAATTCAATTTTCATTAAATTATTTTTATGAAGAAAGGAATTTTACAACATGAAATGAATTAGATTATCATAAAAAACAAATATTTACCCTCGATTCAACTTGTCCAATTTAGTTTTATATGGCGTGAAACAAAACAATTTCACGGATCCAATAAAACCCGCCTTCTGAAAATCCCTTTTTCAAAACAGAAATGAATCATGATATTTTAGTTCAGAAAATTGTCTAATGCAAAAGGGAGCAACAACACATTTTATTTTTTTACAGGAGAAGCAAAAAACTTTACATAATGAATAACAACAAGGTGTTATTCAAGTACTTGGCGTTTGAGTTTCTTTTATTAATTTAAATTACGATATACAATAACTTAAACTTTAACTGCCGTATTCATAAAAAACTTAAATGGATATGAAATCAGTTTTAAGAAAAAATTGTATGGAAATTTAGTTTTAAAATACGTTTGAAATCTATTTTATTTTTTATGAATACGGCAGTAAAACTTTAGATTGTATATTCTTACGAGTTTTACAAAAACAAAAAAAAAAAAAATAAATAAATAAATACTAATAGTATTTTAATAAAAATAATTTTTTTTGTCTCAAAAATAAAAAAACCTAATTTTACCTAATTTTAAGTTTAAACCAGAGTGTAATAAGTACGAGGTAGGTTCATTAGGGAGAATTGTCATTTTTTACCCATTCAATTGCAAATATACAAATTTTAACATATTTGCCACTTTTTAGATATTGCAACTCACTTTTTTTATATAAAATTATATTTTATTTAATATATTGTCTATTTGTAATTGATTTTTGAGTAAAATTTGGTATTACAAAATTTTTTTATTAAGAAATTTTTTTAAAAATATTAAATGAATTAATTTGATTTTTGAAGCTTGTCTTAATTTTTTTCGTTATGTTCAGTTGTTTGACATAACATGGGTTTCAAAATTAAGAACATGGCTTAAACTATTTTATTTAAAACGAAAAAAATCAATAAACATTTTGATTAGGTACATATGTATTAATTTTTAAACTATTAAAATGCTAATTAAACTATGTATTTATTTTTTGTTCAATAAAAAAATAATTTATTCAATTAACACATTCATTTATTTATAATACTTTTAAAACAATGTATTTAATTGAAAAAAAAAAACACTGAACATTTCTTCTGTGAATCAACAACTTTTATATCAATTTCAGTTAATTAAACTTTCTCAATACAAATTCAATTGTACACAAATACAAGAATTAAGTAAATAAGCAAAACACTCAGTTGCACAAAAAAGTAATTGCAGAAGCACTGCCGCGAATAACGTTGTAAAAGCCACTTTTTTGCAAAAACTGTTTTTTGCAGATTACCGTTAACATTACTCTCTTACTCTCTTTAAACATCAAATCGCCTAATATTATATTACTAAAGGGCATAATAAACCACGCAAATTGTTTGGCAAACATGCACTTTGTTTTTGCTTCTGTTTGCCAATAAACAGCGCAATCATATTTCGTACAAACATTATTTTTTCATTTTTGTTTTGCTTTCAATGAATACTGACGACGATTGTGCTTCGGCAATTTTGCTCGCTCTTTATTTAAAACGCAGAAGAAATATAAAATAAAGAAAAAAAAATTGTAGTAAAGAGTGCTCTAAACAAAAAACTGTTTTGGGGCAAACAATTCTGCTAAAAAAAATTAGAATTTACGGCTGAAAATGATTTTATTGCTTCTTCTTCTACGTCTTTACTCTGCAAAGTTTTCGCTTTAATGATTATTTTTAGCACTAGACACCACAAAAAGTTTGACAAATATCCAACATGTCTGCCAAATATTAAAAATTTTTAATATTTCTACAAACATTGCTTCAAATGTTTGTCCAAACAGCAAACACCCCAATTAACAACACAAAATATTTGTACAAACGTAATATTTTGACATGTTTGCCAAGCAATTTGTGTGGTTTATTATGCCCTTAACAAAATGATACAATCGAAATGGTTTTGCAAAGCGGGTTAACGTTTTTAAAGCCGCTTGCGTAGTGGAAAAACGTTTTAAGTGAAATCGCGATTGTGGGTATGAAATGTTTTTCCGCTAAAAAATTATAAACTGTAAATTTGCGTGTAATATAAAATAAAAATTTCTTGATATTTTGCATAAAAGTTTTTATTATCTTTATTTTTTTATAATATAAAAAAAAAATGTTGGATATTTTATTCAGGTTGGATATTAAATTATTTTAATGAAGAAAGGTATTCACAAAAGGTATTTTGGAAAAAAAAAAAAAATATTTTTTTTAACAAAATTTCGAAATTATTGTTTTTTAAAAATTCATAAAAAATTGGAAAATGCAGTTATGCCACTAATTTTTTTCAGACTTATAAAAAACACAAACAAAACAAGCAATAAATGATTCAAATCTGTTTGCAACTTTTGATTTTATTCACAAAAGTCGACAAATTTTAATTAATTTAAGAATTTTATAAAACGCAATATTTATATGGGAGCCCCCCTAAGAAGTGAAGATTAGGGGCAAGTATGTCTCGAGAAAATGTTAAGGACAAAAAATTAATTAAGGTCGGTCATACATTTTATACCACTAGGGGCGACTTCTGGGAATTTATGGGACTTTTTCTTCCATATATATGAAGAATATAATTTATATGGAGCATGTAAATTAGTGTCAATTTCTTGCACAGTGTAATCGTTAAAGCTATAAATAATCAGAAAAATTACAGTAAAAAATAGCCCTTTTCATGAATCGTGCAAAAATTCGCGAAAAATTCATAATCGGAAACAAACTCTAAAATTAATTTGAAATCGCTCAATCGGTTAAAAAAACAAAATGTCGGAAAATAGCATAAATAGCTTTAAAAAAATCAACTTTAATGATGAAGAACAAAAATAATAGAAAAAAAATTGGAGATGGGATTTTTTTTTGTCAGATTTTCGATAACTTGTCAACGTCGACACAACTTTCTTATAAAATACAAAATCAACAAATAAAATTAATGTCGACGTCGACAACGACTTACATAATAGGGGTGATTATCTCACCCTGATATTTAACTAGGGGTCAGATATGGAACATTATTACCATTTATTAGTGCAAAATATTTAGTAAGGAAAACAACAACATTTCATATTGTTTTCATAGAGTTTTAACACATCATCTTACTCATGAGTCTGGCCAGACCTGCTACAAGGCATTTTAAATGGAAAATGAAAGCATGTGTAAGACGGAGGGTTAAAATGATACACAGGCCGCTGCGAATAGTTGCATAATTGAAACATTTTTGTCAGAGAAAAAAACTCATTAGTCTTCCACAGACAACAGTATACTTGTTAATCTTGTTTCTTGTCCCTTAATTTAAGTCGGTATAACTTAATTTTCAGTTATCAAATTTTACATACATATATGCAAACACAATTCTTATAATGTATGTGTTTTTATTGTGATCCATATAATATTTTTTCCATATTTGAGTTTACAGCATATAAACTGTATATAATTAAGCTCCTTATTTATGACAAATTTATTTTCTAATTACTTTGAAACGATTTGCATGTGGCTTATGTAAATTATTGCAGTTCCATTTAATAAAGTTATATAATACAGTTGATATATTTACAAATAACCCAAAAGGGTTACTAATTAAATGTCCAAGAGTATAATATTACATTTCTAAAAATATATTTTCATTTTAAATTATCAATTTCATGTAATCTGTTAACGGTTAAATTATTTTGCATAACATTTCTTGTAAATGTGTTTTCCATGAAACCTAAATTTAATTTGATTCCGCGAAATTTTGTTTATGTTAAACGTTTTGCAAACTGCGCTAAACTTTGTGTGTATTACAAAATTTCAAAAGAAAATGTAATTTAAATTTAAGCTTTTTACAGAACAAAATGAAAAACTGCTTTGTAAAAAAAGAAAAAAATACTAGATCGAAAGCATGTTAAACATCAAACGCTTGTAGCCGCAACGAATAGTTAAAGAAAAAATTGTTAGGCATACAAAAATTAATAATAATGAAGGCATTGAATAGACAAGTGCAATTATATTAGGGCCGCACTAATTTTGTAGAAAAGCTAGTTAGAATGCTGTTCGGCTGTGCTGAATCATTAATACTCTCCACCGACGTCACAGTATTATAATTCGTTGTAACACGTATTAAACACAGAGCACACAGGAAAACAAATTTGTTTCATTTAAAAAATTGTGATATTAATTAAAAAATTAATTATATTTGTACGAGTAAAGAAATTAATAATCTCAATTAAACGTTTAATTCAATTGATTAAACGTTAAATTCACTTTATTAAACGTTTAATTGCCTTGAGGAAATTTTTTAAAAAAAAACTGATTTTATTTTTGATTAATGCTTTAATTGGTGAAAAACTTTGGAGAATGTTTTCTGTGCACAGAGGTGTCTTTTTCTTTGAAAGCTACACCTTTTGCATTTCTCTTTGCACCGTCTTTTATGCCGCAATACAATTAACACAAATTTACTTAGTTAAGATTTATTTCTAAAACTGTTGTAAAAATTAACTTTTGAGTTTACCGCAACACAAGCTAATAATATTTAAGTAGGAAAATAACATTACAAAACAAAATAATATTACTAAATATTTTTTTTGCACAAAACAAAACGATTGTAAAACAAATACTTTTGTTTATCGTGGTTTGTGTTTTGTTACTTTTGTTTTGATCATGAAATTTGTGTTCAATGTAGCGGTCTGTTTTTACTCATTGCCGCTTTACTATTAAAAAAACACTTTCTTTCTTCGAAAGCTGTCCTCGCAAATGATTTGGGCATTTTTCACTTTTTTCATCTCTGTGTGCTCTGTAGTATTAAAGTGATTTTCAGGTTCGTTCATCCCAAAATTCGGTAGAATAATGTCTAGTCGTAAAACAACCTAAGTTAGACCGAATTTTAATACAGTAATACAAACTTTTTTAGAATTTAATGTTTCTTAAATTGCTTTTCAGAAGATCGCTTATGGACCGATTATCACAAAATGAGCTGTTATTTCTAGTCGTATAAAGTTAAATGGGATCATATTTTACCACAAGAAATATATCTGTTACGTTTTAAGTCCTTTTTAGGCGTACTAAAGTGCTTTACGAGAGTGGTCTCTTTATTAGGCCCATCGTAAATTGTGGACCGATCTTCTTAAAAATTTATGGTATGATTTCATATAAAACGAATTTGGGCAAAATGTAATGATAATCCGTACATTTTGTCACCATGTTAACACCACTTAAGCTTGTTTTTGTAACTAAAATATGAATTTTGCAGGGTGGTTGTTTCACATTTGAGCTCATATATTTTTTCCTTCTGGGACGAGTTAGCGGGATTTCTATCCCAAACTGTTTAGGATAACTAGAGAGAATTTGACACCAAGATTGTTCTTTTCTGTTGAGGCTTTCGAAACTGCTTAATAAAAAAAATGTTTTGTCTATTTTGACAGAAATCCAAAATGCGCTTCGTGAAAAACAGATGCGGTGCCCACAAGCCCGAAATTGTCTTCAGGTATTAATGACATGTATTTATCTTGCGAATAAAAAAAAATGTTATTCAAGTTTAATTTTTTGTGTTATATTTTACAATTTAAATTTTTATCCGGATTAAAAAATCGCCCTTTATATCAAATTTTTGTTTATCCAATTTAATCATTTTGTATCCAGTTTAATTTTTAGAAATTAGTTTTTTAAGATTGCATTTTTTCAAATAAAGAAACATGTGAAGCGATAACACAAGCCAAAAAATTTTTAACCCTGGCCTGTATCAGAGTAAACTTTTTTTTAGTTTAAGCTAAGGTACGATCTCAAAAGCTTAATGAAGAAATTCTGAGAACAGACCCGAACTTCTGAAAACAGACTAGCGCAACTCGAACCCTTATAAAAGTATGCTCTAGGCCCAGGGTAACAACTTGTTTCAAATTTTGCAGGCCTGTGTAATTTTCGAAACTATATTAAATAAATGTTAATAATTGAGACCTGCACAATTAAACATTTTCTGAAAAATGTCATTCTTAAAATTTTCAAGCATCGCTATGCCATGTCAAATCAAACAAGGTGTTATGACATGTAATGCCAGCTCAAGGCGAATTCAACTACAGGTGGTGTCATTGTTTTTTTACGGTCCAAAACGTCAACCATTCCTAACAAAACACTAACAAATCAAAACAAATTGGCTCGAACTCAGATGGCGTTTCAACACCACCTGTAGTTGAATTCGCCTTGTGCCAGCTCAAACATACTGTCTTGGCATGTCAGTGCAACTAAGCGAAGCTGTTGTAGGGGCAGATTAAACAAATATATCGATATATATCGTATCGAAAATTTTTAAGAGTATCGATATTAATTAATTAAAAATATCGATATATCGAACGTATGAAGCTGAAATTATTACCAAATTTCAAAACTTAATATACCTATGTACGTCAAAACATATTGACATATGTACAAACATATTACATGTAATTCCGATCTTACTTTTTATTATTTCTTTTAATATCAAGTTAACTGCCTGTCCCTCGATTTCGAACAAAACTTACATTCGCTTAACTTTTATTTAAAACAAAAACCAATTTTAAAATTTGGTTTTTAAGGTAAGTTATGCGAATGAAGTTTTCGTTTGAAATCGAGGGACCGGCAGTTTATTCTACAATAAAAAATTTAAAAAAAAAAACAAAAAAAAAATACAAAAAAATTTTTAAATATTATATTTCAATATATTTTTATTAAGCTTTAGGTCACTCTTTTATAAAAAACAATTTAAATATTATTTATTTTTCGATATTTCGATTTCCGTTGGAAATCTTCTTCAGGATATTTTTTTTTTTTTTTTTTTTTTTTTTAATTTCCTGAAGAAGATTTCCAACGGAAATCGAAAAATAAATAATATTTAAATTGTTTTTTATAAAAGAGTGACCTAAAGCTTAATAAAAATATATTGCAATATAATATTTAATTGAAAAAAGGTCGAAATAATAGGAATATAATTAAAAAATTTTTTATTAATTCGCAAAAAATTAGTTGGAATTATATAATGCCGGATAATATACTGCCGGTAAACGAAACTTGTGACACATACTATGCAAGTAATCTGCACAATATTTTATTTTTAATATATAAGAGCATGCTCAAATAAAACATTAACATTCCAACTTTCATAAGTCTATTGCTGCTAATACGCCATAATTAAGCCGATTCTCTGCATAATTCTAGGAACCCTTTCCAGAATATTTTTTCCGCGCTTATTTTTTTGTTGTCATCTCTTAAAAAACCGAGACAAAACTGAACTGTGCAATGTATGAAAAAATACAATGGAAAAGCGCCTTTATTTTCTCATTATTAGTTAAAAAACATATGATGCAATTCTTAAAAATTCAACAGTATTGTTAGCAGTTGAGCAACTGTTAAAATGTTGAATTTTATTATAAAAAGATCTTAAATATACCGAGTTCGTTAGTCGTAGATAAATATCGATGAATCGATATATGGGTATTTTAATATCGGCGATATATATCGATAATTTTTTTAAATATCGGTATTTTAATATATCGATATTTATTGCCCATCCCTAAGCTATTGTGCGATGTTGTGTGCAACACATCATTCAGTGTTTTTAGCCGTTTACGAGAAATCTTGCTCACCAAAACTTGATATTGATTAATTATTTTTTTTTTGCCTTTTGCTGCATTTTTCATACATTTCTCGAATTTTCGATGTTTAATACAGCTGGAAAATGTGGAAAGGCATTTTCCAGTATTATAATTCTCTGAAGAATTTTGAATTATATCTGTTATAAAGACTTTTTTTCTGGAGATAACTTTAGTGAATTGATGGTGAATGATGGTGAATGTATGTATGTATGTATGTCCGTATGTATGTATGTTTTTTTTTTTTTTTTTTTTGTGTGTAGGTAGGTGAAAATCTTCCATCAGATACCCAGGTACTTTTCCCCCTGAGTTATGTCGGATTCCTACCGACTAAAAACACCACCTTTCTCTTCCCTCAGCCCTGCGGAACTGTCTGTTATGATATTCCTTCGCAGGGTCGGATAGACTTAATTAGTCTCTGCTTCTACCTGCAACAGCATCTTTCTGTGCTTCTCTTCCTCCCTCAGCTTTCTGTGAACTTCCTTGACTAGAGAGCAGGTCGCATCCCAGTTATCTTTCTTTCTAGTCATCACTTCTATTATGTTTTCAGGATTTATACTCTGTCCCATTAGATCCTCTGCGTGCCTACGCTCGTTTTCAAATCTTGGACATCGAAATATTGCGTGTTCTGCATCCTCTACTTGGTTTGCGCAAGAGGGACAGTTGGGTGACGTGTCGAGTCCAAACTTGTGCAGATATTTTCTGTACCCTCCATGCCCCGTGAGGAATTGCGTTAGGTGGTAGTTCACCTCGCCGTGCTTCCTCTTTAGCCAAGACTCTATTTTCGGTATAAGTCTAAAAGTCCATCTCCCTTTTCCACTTTCTTCCCATCTCTTCTGCCATGCCTGCATGGTTTTCAGCCTCTCCATGTTTGGAATCTCATTCGCATTTGGTGGACTTAATCTTTTGCGTTCATACACGCGTTTTGCCTCGTCTGCCATCATGTCAATTGGGATTAGTCCCGCTATAACGTAAGCTGCGTCGTCCGATGTCGTTCTATATGCGCTGCTTACTCTTAAGGCGCATAATCTGTATACGGAGTTTAGTTTGGCCGCTACCGATTTGACCTTAAGGGCTTCCGACCATATTGGGGCCGCGTATAAAATTGTTGATTTTACCACTGTAGAGATTAGTTTTCTCTTCCCGTGCCTAGGTCCCCCTACGTTTGGCAACATCCTAGACAAAGCTACCACTATGTTCGATGCCTTAGTGCATATTTTTTCAATATGCGGTCTGAACTTTAGTTTGTCATCTATTACAACTCCTAGGTACGTAAGTTGCTGCTGTGACTCTATGATGTGTTGTCCTATTCTTATTTTTATTTTCTCTCTTTTTCGACGACTACTTATTAGTAGTGCTTCTGTTTTATGTTCTGCTAGTTCCAAGCCGCTAGACTTCATCCATGACCTGATAGCATACACCGTTTCATTCGCTAGTAGTTCGACTTCGTCCACATACCTAGCAGTGACTACGATCACGATGTCGTCTGCGAAGCATACTGTTTTTGCCCCCTCTGGTATGTTAAGGTTCAATACCCCATTGTACATAATATTCCACAGTAACGGTCCTAGAACCGATCCCTGTGGAACGCCTGCGGTTATGTTGAATGTACGCGTGCCCAAGTCCGTGTTGTAACGAAGCTCCCTCTCAGAAAAGTAGCTCCCCACAATTGTAGTTAAGTACACCGGTACTCCAAGTCTGCCTAGGTTATCCATGATGCGTTCCCAGTTTGCAGTATTAAAAGCATTTTTTACGTCTAGGGTTATCACTGCGCAGTATTTCTTTCCTGCACCCTGACCTTCTATAGCACTTTTCGCTGTGTCGACTACTATCTTAATAGCATCCATAGTCGATCTAGACTTCCTGAATCCGTACTGGTGGTCTGAGAGTCCACCCCTTGCCTCCACAATTGGGACCAATCTATTGTAGATTACCCTCTCCAACGTTTTCCCAATAGAATCAAGCAGACATATTGGCCTGTATGATGAAGGGTCTCCTAAGGTTTTGTTCGGTTTTGGAATGAGAACCAATATCTGTTTCTTCCAGCAGTCAGGAAATTTTCCCTCCTCCAAGCAACGGTTGAATACTTCAACAAATAGGCTTGGATTGATTTGCATTGCCTTTTTTAATGCCTTGTTAGGGATACTATCTGGGCCTGGAGCTTTTTTGTCTGATAGCTTCGTCGATATCTGGATCAGTTCCTCTTCCGTTACTGCCGTTACTGTACCCGGGTTTATAATGGTATTGTTAGTGCGCAGGGCTTCGGTGTGTCTCGGAAACAGAGTTTCAACGATTTGTCTCACTAATAGGGGGCATGTGGGTTGTGGTGATCTTCCTGCCTTGAGGCGGGAAGTAACGGATTTATATGCCTTTCCCCATGGGTCTACTTCCGCATCCAGGCATATCTGCCTAAAGCAATTAATTTTACTCCTTCTTATAGCGCGTTGGAGTTCTCTTCTTAGTTGCTTATATTCGTTTTGTCGTTCAGTAAAATCGGGTCGGTTTCTTTGGCGTTGGCTCTTCCTTCTAGCACTGAGGCATTGTTTGCGTAGGCTATTTATTTCTGGATTCCACCAGTATATTGGTCGCCTGTTTTCCGAATCCCTTCGTCTCGGCATGGAGGTGTCACACGCCTCTTTAAGTTTCGACATTAGATGTTCAACCATTTCCGAGGCTGTGCCATCAAAAGATCGGACATTAGTAATTGTCTCCCTAAAGGTTTCCCCGTCCAGTTTGCCAGCTGCCCACCCCCTATAAGTGGGGTGTGCGTCCTTCACCCGGTCTTGCCCTCTTCTTGGTTCGTTAATAGAAAAGATTATGGCCTGGTGGTCACTATGTGTGTAATGCTCACTTACCCTCCAGTCTATTTTTCGGACCAGTGAGCCACTTACAAATGTAAGGTCCACGATTGACCCTAGGCCTCTTGCCCTAAAAGTAGCCGCCCCTCCTCTATTGGCCAGTGTCAAGTCGTCGCCGGAGAAGGTCTCCAGGAGGACACGACCCCTGTTGTTCGTTGTCTTGCTTCCCCATTCAGTAGCCCATGCATTAAAATCTCCTGCTATAATCTTCGGATTGTGGAGCTGTGCGTCTCTTTTCAGCCGAGCCATCATCTGTTCGAACTGTTCGATTGATGCACTAGGTGGGGCATAGCAGCTGTAGATGTAGATGCCTCCTATTTTGGCTCTTACAAATCCTTCCTCAGGTTGTTTTTGGGTACCCTCAATCGCTCGTTTTCCACATGCCCATATTGCTGTTCGTATGTATGTATGTATGTATGTATGTATGTAGGTAAATGGTAAAAAAAAGATATAAAAAAATTAAAACTTTTCAACATTTTAGCAATGTTTTTTTGTGTAAGCTTGTTAAACACTGTTTTTTCTCCAAGTCTATCGCTACAATTGTGCCGAAGACAGGAAAAACAAATTGCATTTTGTTTCCGAGATATAGCCGTTAGACAAATTTCATATTCTTCGGGAAAATCAAGTTTTAATCAAAATACACAATGAGGTTATAAAATATGAACTGTAGATAAATTTTGCAAAACTCAAATTGGGATTTGTCAGTTTCGATAAGCACTCCGAGAAATTCCATATGAGAAGGAGTTGCACTCGATGACTCCTTAAACTGTTACATTGTCTTATTCCAGTATAGTAGAGCTCGGTTAATTATTTGTTTTATAAAGCTTTAAACAAAATTCCTTAAGAGTAAGACAATCATAATCAATAATTTTCTAATTTGGTTTAAAGTTGTATGGCATAAAATATGCCATACAAATTATTAGAATGCACTACTAAAAACATATGCTGCACATGTCGTATGCGTTGACATTTAAATTTTCTATGTTCATGAGTGCAAAATCATTGTAGAAACTTTTCGCAGACTTTATTTCAATTTATTCGACAATGGTTCATCGTCGTTGTCATTCATGGTCGGCAGCATTTAATTGATTTCATGATTTGACACATGTCGCAATGTAGTATAGTTCAACATATGCAGACATTAATTATTCAGAATTTAACTCGAGGGAAATTGAATCCGTCCTACTTTGTACGTCGCCTATTTTAACTATCACTAACGTAGCGCCGAAGGAGGCAGGCACAATCAGCTGCTTTTGAAACAAAATTTAATTAAAATACACATGCATATGTATTAGACCGACTCACCTTGTATGGAGCTGAAAAAAGTGTTTGTGTTACCCCTCTGAAAATAGCGCTTGATATGTTTTATGATGATTCCCAAAATATTTTGGTTCTAGCGGTGGCCATCCGTGAGCTGTACCATTTTTAAAAAAGGTCTTTTTCAGTTTTTCGAATTTTTTTTTACTTTGCTCCAAGACAGCATAAATAAAATTTGGTATCATCGAAAATAGTTTTTGAAGTAGCATCCAATGGTATATAAAACTTGACCACTTGCGACCTACTAATTGAGATATTTAACTAAATACATATTTTAGTTTCGGGTTTTCATACAAATTCTTTGAATGTGGAAATAATGTTATGCTTTTCTAATTGAATCTGTTTTAAAATTATGTTAATTTATTAATTTTTTTTGTGGAATTATTCACATAAAACGCGAAAATTACGATATATTTTACCTTTTTTCATATATAGGCAATATGGGTATCAAATTTTTTAATCATAACATGTTTAGAGACAACTTTAATATGGTTGAAGCTTCTTGATAGAGGACTAATTTAACCATAATACGGTTGCTAGTGAGAAAAATAAGGTTAAATTAACCATAATATGCTTAAAAATAGTTTTGTTGGAGGTGACCATATTGCAAATTGTGTTTTCTCTACTTGTAAATTGCTTAAATACACATCTTCGTTTATTTGTGTACATATGTTTGTATGTATTTATGTATAACATTATTTGTTTATTCTTTAAAATTATTAATTAAGATAATTTTATTTAGATATTTAAAAAATTAATCAGCAACTTATTTAATAAATCTAGTTATTCATTTGTCTTTTTTTTTATATTAAATTGTGCGTTAATTTGTTGATTTATTCCTCAATTAATTAATTTATTTATCGATTAATTAGTCAAATTACTTGTCAATTATTTGTCATTTAGGCCTTTAAGTATTTATTAATGTATTAAATTATTTATTTTAATAAGGTACTTAAGTATTTATTTATTCATTTAGATATTTTATTTTTTGCTTATTCGTCTTTTTATTTGTTTAAATATTTAAATATTTATTTAGGCATTTCAGTATTTATTTATTTTTATTATTTAGGCATTTCAGTATTTTTTATTTGTTTAGAAATTTAAATTTTGTTTAGGGATTTGTTTATTAAATTATAAATTCATTTTTAATATTAAATAATAAATTCATGCATTGAACTATTTAGTGGTCTATTAAGATGTTCAGCAAACTATTAAAATATTGAGTATGTGTTAAGTTGCTTATCAATTTATTATCTGGTTTTTTAAATTTAATTTTATATATTATTAAATAATTTTTTAAATTATGAGATAATTTTATTAAATCGTTCATCAACTGATTAAATTATTTATTGAATTATTAAAGTTTTCAGTAATCTAGTGAATCATTTTAGAATCAATTAAATCTTTAATATTATCCGACTGAACGCATTTTTTCAGATGGAACAGTGACCTTCACCCGAAGTTCGGTAGGTTTATAAGACCGAAACCAAATCCGAACTTAAACCGAACCCGAACTGTTTTTTATTGAATAAAATCAAAGTGTTTATTTAATAAAAACAACACTAATAAATTTGTGGTCTTAAAAATATTTACTTTTTTTTTTATTAGAAGTTACAAATACAAATTAAGCCCAATCACGAATAAACTTTCCGCGGAAATAGTTTCTCTTCCCCATTCCTCCTATAACGAATAAAAATTCTGCATGAAATTTCTTATTTTTCCCGAAAAAATTCTCTTGCAAAACAGAAAGGAGTTTGTAAAATGTGTAAGTCGCGTTTTTGGAAGGATGCTGAAAACAAGCTTAACTAAAGACCGTTGGTCCTACCGACATACCTGTCACAATCTTTTGAATTTTTTATTTTGAACTAAATTACTTTTACTTTTACTTGTTGCGCAACCACAATAAAACAAACTTCCAAGGCGATTTCATACCAGTTGGTTTTATTTTGAAAACCGATACAACAATGTAAAATATCTTAACGTTGTGTCAATATAATACAACACTGCAGTAAACAATTCAAACAAACCTTTTATTTTGTTTTTAATCATGGCTCAATTAGTAGGTCTGCTCGAAACGCCTGCTGATTTTTTGTAGAGTTGTGGTTTTATCGTGCAATTGTTTTTGACATCTTGTCCATTTTTCACACAAACAAATACATTGGGTTTTGACATCTTTAACATAATTTGCACAAACAAAATGTGTGCTGTTTTTTTTTTTTTTGTTGCATTGCTGTTGTCTTGCACAGACCTACTAATTGGGCCATGGTTTTTAATTTTAGATTGTGTATTTTGAAATGAAATAATTTAAAACGTTTTAAATTTCATTATTCTTAGTGAAAATTATAGAAGTTATAAAAGATTCCCCAGAACTACCAGAACGGTATACGGTATATTTTTTGCTCACGCGGAATTTATAATTGGAGATTTTTTTTTCTCGACAAAGGCTTTTTCCGTGAGAAAAAGAATTACTTGGGAATATTCGTGATTGGGATGATTACATTCCAACAAATCGACAGATTACTGGAAATACTGCGAATACATGGACGACACGCTAGATCATTAGACATTTTGGGATCGGCCGTAAAATTAATTGCAGGGACCCCCACCACATTGATTCGGTAGTCAAAACGGCGCGAAAGGAATCTTTAATAAAAAAAATTGGAACTTTTGGACTGATGGCGAAAAATAAACATTCCTATATTTTTTTTATTAAAATGTTTTAACATAAACATAAAGTATAGATGTAAAAAACTGCATAAAATTTTTAAAAATTGTTTATATGATAAAGAATTTTCTTTAAATCTTAACCTAATTTTCACGTGAACGTAGTCACGGTTTAAAGTTAGTTTATCTATTTAAAAAAAGGCGAAGAGGAAAGACAAGATAAAAATACCAGAATTGCAATACTATAATTATATAATCTCTCCACTTATGCAATTTTAGAGCATAATTTTATTAAATTGCGGCAACAAAAAATGCAAGTCTGGACGCTGACTTTGGATCAAGGCATAAACAGGAAAAACACACACACAAGTTAGCGAAATCTTTTTGAAATTAAATACAGAACAAAATTTTTTAGACATTACTTTATACACTACCAGACTATTATATTGTATAAAGTAATTTCTAAAAAAAATTTAAGGAATAGAGCTATTACAAAAAGCTTTATAAAATACATAACTGAAATTTAACTCATAGAATAAATTCGAAAAATGAAAAATATTGAATATAATAAAGTTGCTTATGAAAAAGAAATAATTCCCAATATTTAAAAACTATAACAATTAAAAAAGAAATAATCAACATCTAGATATTCACGTGTAAATCACACAAAAGCAAAAATATTACGCCAGATCCATATTAGAATTTAATTAACTATTATTCTTATAACTAATTAAAACTACTTACATAATACAAATTGGAGTTTTTATTTTCAAAATTTCTCTTAAAATATTGTGTTCTTTGAATGGTCCTTTAAATAATTTATATGATAAAAGATTAATTTAGCATTTCTATAAATGTTTTAAAATATATTACACTTAATGTCTGTAAAATACAAACGAGAAAATGTTGATGGAGTTGTACTCTATTTATATTACGAATAACATTCGAAATGTTTTTAGCAACATTTTTTTTCCGTGCGAAACAAGTGCAGCTCATATTATTTCGCACGGAATTTTAAGCAACAGCTTATCATTTTTGTAATTTCTTGTTTTCTATTTGTAAAGTGAATTTTTAAAACAAGCGGTTCTCAAAGAAATATGTAGAAAACTGCTAAAATTAATAATAAAATAAAATTTTTTTGTTTTTTGATTTGGGAAATTATAAAAATAATTTTTTTTACTTTCTTTAAATGACAATTAAAAAAACGATGACTTTTGTTTACCTTCGCAAATTAATGTTGTATACTTGCAATTAATAAAAATGTTAAGATTCGAAAAATCGCAATATAGATAACACAGTACAACATTTTTCAGTTAATTGATTGCCAACTCAATTCTGTGAACTGTATGTGAAATTAGACCCAAAAAGAAGAATTTCTGCATCATTCGTTTTGTTGCGATTTGAAGTTAGTATCGATTTGAAGTTAGTACTATCGTATAGGGGAATTTATCACGTTTTAGGCCCTGTTGTTTGACATAGCTCGACAACCCCTAGCCCAATTTAGTTGAAATAAATTTTAAAAAATTAAGAATTACAATTCCCTTAATCTGTTCATATATTGTTTTCCTATACAAGTAACACTTTCGAAGTTAAAAATAAATGTATGAAGGGAAAAAATTATTTTTTGCCTAAAAATTAAAATTTTTTTTTTTAAAATACATAAAAAATGCAAAATGGAAAAAAGTTTCAAGTCTATATTATAATATTGATACATGTCAAAATTTTCGTGTGAAAAAACAAGTGTTTTATTTTTATAATTTCTCAAAGGGAAAAAAACAAAAAACTTAATATTATTAACTTGACCCAATTAGTAGGTCTGCTCGAAACGCCTGCTGATTTTTTGAAGAGTTGTATTTTTAACGTGCAATTGTTTTTGTAGCAATTGTTTTTGACATCTTGTCCATTTATTACACAAACAAATGCATTGAGTTTTGACATCTTTAACATAGTTTACACAAACAAAATGCATGCTGTTTTTTCTATTGTTGCATTGTTGTAGTTTCGCTCAGACCTTCAAATTGGGCCATGGTTATTAATAATTTTTGCCCTTTTTTCATATTTAATTTTTCTTTTTGTAACGCTTGTTAAAAAATTCCTACACAAATAAAAATAAAAACTATAAAAAAAAGATTTGGTGTTGCTTAAAATTCCCTAAGAAACAATATGAACAGCACTTGTTTCGCACGCAGTGTGGCCATTTTGCCATTTTTGCAGCTAAATTTAGCTTTTCATTTAGCACTTGGCATTTTATTTAGCATTTTTATAAAATGTTTTAGCTTTTTTTTTAGCATTATCGAATAGTTTTATTGATTTCACTTACATTATTTTTATAAATTATACAGCCATGTCGCAGAGTACAATTCCGCGCGGAAACGGATTTTGGTGCTTGGGAAAATTACGAAAAAACTGCGGAATGAAACAATTTTTTTTCATGAATGGAATGGGAGTTTTCTGTATCGTAAAGGCCAAAAAACTATAATTTGGTCCATCTTCAACTGTGTTACTGACATTAAAGTTTAAACTGTGATATTTTTTATTAATTATACATTTATCCCATCTGTTCTGCAAACCGAGTCCGAATAAATTTTTCGGTTGTAAAACGAATCCGAATGTTTTGGTGTTCTCAAAACCTAATTCGCACAATTTTACACGATTTGAAATCGAGTACATAAACCTGGTCGAAAGCAAATCGAAAGCTGTTTTTTTTAAATAAAGCTTACAGAAATGAGGTAAACACGGTATATTGTAAAAAGTTCCAAGTCTTATTTTGCTTATTGTAAAAAAAAACATTTAATGCAAGAAAATTCTTAATTAAACAATAGTTTTACTAACACTTATAAATTTGTTAATCACAATAGTTATTTCAATATGGCTTCCACATCTTTGTTTATATGTGAAACATATGAGTAACCCAACTTTTGAATATGAAATTGTCAATGTTTGACTCATTATAACATGGAAAGTATTAAATTCAAATATAATCATATATATATTTTTTTTCAATATAAAATAATCAAGAACATGTAGATAAATTAAAATAGGTAATCATTCATTCAAAAGCAAATTTCGATCTACTCAGGTAAAATACCATTTAGTTTAAAGATTGATGTTTGACTAATGACGACATCCGTCGTCAATGGCGGTGAGAGCTAAACGGCAAACCCCTCTGAAGAGATTGTGTGGTTACAATCGAAACTAGTGTGGGCAACCTGTCCGTGAAAACCTGGGTTCAATTCCCAGCTCAGTCAAGAATGAAAAATTATCAATTAATTTTAATTCATTTCATGTTGTCAAATTCCTTTCTTCATAAAAAATAATTTAATGAAAATTAAATTCAATGAACTTAAGCCTGATTAAAATATCAAAATTTGGATGAAAAAGCATTAAAACCATTCAATAAAATTACCACAATACTAATTAAAATAATCAAAGATATGTGGTAAATTTATTTGATATATTAAAAAAGTTTTAAATAAAGCATTTTAAATATCTTTTGCCTTTATTCGAAAATGGCTTCGAATAATGCAAATCGGGCGATTTAAAAAAAAAAACAAATGATTTAATTTTCGGTTTTAAAAAATCACTCGTTTTCAAATCGACTCGGTTTGCCGAACAGAGGGGTATATTTTTGTTTTATGTGTGTGTTTAATTGTACTGTGTGTATTGTTTAAAACCACATTTAAATTAAAAATTGAAATGTAAATAAAAATTCAGGATTTTTCAATAAAAATAATCCCTGAAGAGAAAAACAGCCTACGAAACGTCGGAGGAAAATATGAAATAAATCGGTTCCGAACGGAATTGTACTCTGTGACATGGCTGATAATAAATTTTGACTAAAAATAGTTGCACCCAAAATGAAATTTCATATGAAAACAAATAATTATTATATAAAGAACTGGAATATTAGAAATGCCCTCATCATATTGAATGTAAAAACTAGTTGCCCTTTGATATTACGATTTTAAAGTACAAGAAAATTTCACTTTATATGCAGATAAAAATTTAATAAATATTTGAAAAAAAATTTGTCCTAAAATGATGAAAAAATAATAATTTTAAAACTTCAACTATAAGAAACAAAATGATAAAAAAAATTTTGTAAAGCATAAAAATAAAATCCTTTAAATTTTGCATGTATCAGAGGTTTTTGGGTCCCCTAAATTTAAAATTTAATTTCAACTACCTGTGCTACGTATTTAAATGTATCTAATGTTTTACCAAAATCTACCCATTTACTCAAATATAATCATTTATTTCCATTTCGTTAGAAAATAAGTCACTAAAATGTATTTATTTTCGAGTAAAATGTTATACTGGTAATAAAGTTTTAACAAAATTCTTTAAAAAATTTAGCTTAATTTTTGCATTTTTAAAAATCATTTTTAGCATTTTTTGGCCATGTCTATTTTAAAGATCTTGTCACACTGATCGCACGGAAAACAAAAATGATGCTAGAAACATTTCGCATGTTTTTCACAATATAAAGACATTATTTCGTACGTATTTTACTGACATTTTTTTTATATACTAAACAGAGTACCAGGCTTGAAATAAAAAAATGTGCTTTTAACGAAAAAATGTACTCAACGTTTTTTTTTTTTAATTTTGGTAGATATTGTTTATAAGTGGGTGAGTGAGGCGCTTCTTTACGTTCGGTAAAGGGTATTACAGATTCGGCACAGCCGAATATAGCACTCTTACTTGATTTTTTATTTTATAATTTCAGATCAATTGTTTTGTCAAATTATAACAATTTTTTTCTTATATTATATTTGTATTTTCAAGCGTCCAATCACTACTAGTTATATTATTTTTTACAATGAAATAATTTTTTTCTAAATTCGCGTAACGAAAACAACTCAAGACTGTTATCGTAATTTTATTATACATACATACATACATACATATGTATACATGTATAGATACATTAACGTACATATATTTTTATTCGCATTATACAAAATACCACCATCATCACATCAAGGCTACAACATGTGTCGCCAGGTTACCAATAACGTCCATGATAGATTTATCGACAACATCGTACTACAGCATCGCTGCAGTAGTTATTTTCCATAAAACTCAAAGCAAAAACAAAAATCTCACAAAAATAAATTAAAAAATCTCAAACTTGCAAACTTAAAATCCATAGAAGTGAAAGGTTTCCATGTGAATTTTTATAACATCTGTGCGAATTTTTTTTTTTTTTTAATTTAAGTTTTTCCCATCTTAAATGATAGTTGGTCCATGACATGAGAGGGGGGTCTATATGGCAGTAAAAATCGAATATTTTGAAAATGTTTAAATGTTTGTTTGTCAATTCATTTCAAATTCGTATAGATTTGTTCAATTTTTTTTTAAAGATAATGTCTTCGTTGGCCGTTTGTTAAGTGCAGTTGAAAATGAATGCTGAGAAGAGGAAACTGTATCCAATAATTGATCAATTGAATAATTGATTATTTTGTCATTTATTTCCATTAGCTGTTTGTTTGTGGCGTTTTAGTTAGAATCGATGTCAAAGATAGAAAATGAAATGATAGAAATTAGAAAAGTAAAAAATAATTAAAGAAATTTATTTAGTTGACATAAACTTACGCTGCAGTCACGAGTTAAAGTTTTGCTTTCAAGATTTTTACACATGCTGCTCATCAAAAATCACAAAACTTGAAAGCTGTGACGTAGACTGCACGCAATGGTCACAACTGAAAATAGAATTTGTAGGCGAATTCGTATCAACCCAGCGGGAGAACTCAGAAGACCTTCTTACTTTAGGCTTATTAATGGCCTGCTTAAAATTTTAAAGTATGAATGTATTAGTGAAAAAGTGTAAAGGTACGGTCACATACGGCAAATATTAGCCCCAAATATGTTTGGCTTTATTTGGCAAAATTTTTTTCAAAACAATGTAGGTTTCATTTTGTGGCCACACTACTCACATTTATTTGCTCATTTTTGTTTGCTCGAACAGATGTCAAATAGCGGCAAACACACATATTAGCAAGCATGTTTTCCATATGGTCACACTTAAAAAAATATTTGCCGAAGCAAAATATCTGACCAAACTGTCAAAATATATAATTTATTTGCCAAAACACTATTATACAAATTGTGATGGAAAATATAGAGGAATTTCTTTCAATTAGAGCGTGTTCTATTTTGATCTGACAAACCATCTGACATCAGCTGTTTTGCAAGTCTTCTGTTTGTGGAGGCAAATATATATTAAAATCTATTTATTTACACATATTCTTAAAAAAACACAACTAAAATACAATAAAAAGTGAATATAAATAGAAATCAGTAAATAGTTTGCTAATGTGAATGTTTTTAGGTTATGTCAGGTGAAACCAAAAAGCAACGTGTGAAAGCAAAACTGATTAACCTTCTGTAATTGTTAATTTTGACAGACATGTGAAATAACATATGGACTTTACATCTGACAAACCCACCGCAAAATACATATCGTGTAAAATTGCTTAAACATTTTTGAAAAGATTGAGTTTTAAATCGATTATATGTATATGATTTCAGTGTTCTTTTTATATTTCGTAATCCATTTTTGATATCTTAAAATGGTAATTACTCTAAAAATGGTTTTATACAATAATTAGATAACTTTTTTATTTTTGATCCAAGGCAGTAACCGCACGACGATTTGGCTACAACAACAAAAAATACTGAATATCAAAAACGAATTAAATGGAATTCCAAAATCATGTGTTTTTTTTAATAAATAAATTAGATAAATGTTAAATTTTACAAAAATATTTTTACAATACTTTGTGTTTTTTTATTTGATTTTAGTGGTATTTTTTTTTAAGTTGTTCCCAACAGCAGTTATTTGCTACTGTTTGGTCTTACAAAATAATTGTAAGAACAAATATTTGTTTGCTCAAAATACAGGCAAATGTTTGTTATTGAGTGGTCACATTAAAAGCATTTTTGTTTGACACCAAACAAATTTATTAGCCCAGAATCAGCTGTTTTCCTGTTTGTCGCAAATAAATATTTTGTGTTTATATTACGGCAAACAAATATTTGACGTTTTTCGGCAAATGTTTGCCATATCTGACCGTACCTTAAGAAAAGGCCTGTCAAAATCGTTCTCTGGGTAGTTATATGGGAATGTGTAGGAAATACTTTTCTAATTTTTTAAAAATACTTAAAATCAACAGTTATTTACTCACGTTGCCGTATTCACAGAAACAATTGTGCTGAAATCAAATTAATTCATAATTATTTTTAGAGGGACTTCTAGAAGCCTTCAAAGTAGGTGCGGGAAGGTAAGGCCTTGGTCTCCATAGACACGCAGAGTACATTAGAAATAAAGTTGGAATGCGGATGGGAGGTCTTAGGTATGCAAAAAAAAACCTTATAAAAGAAGTAAAACATATCCGGTTTACAGTGTTTTTTTATTTCACAATTTGATATTGGCAGAAAAACAAAAACATTAACCATATCGTATCATAACTAAGAACGAAAAGGGCTAAGTTAGCATCACTTGTCGGTTTCAACAAATTTAGACAAGTCGTTTGAATGTCATGCTGCGTTGGCAATTGTACAGATTTATCAGCATTTATCAGTTTTTCTAACCATTAAACATTTTGGTTTTTGTTTCCAAAAATAAGTTTTTTTGTAAATTGTGCACATTTTGCAATTTTTGCATCTCAATTTTTTACTTTAAATTTTGTGATATTATTTCTTATGTTCTAATCCACAGTATTATCCAATTTGCTTAAAACATACTCGTATGAGAGTATAAGCTATAAGACTAAACAAACCACACAAACGGCTTGGGAAACACACACTTTCTGTTCACAAATAAACGACACAAACATAATTAAATCACTTTTCAATAAGTTAAAATAACAAACTTTTATCCGCTTAAATTTTTTTATGTTTCGTCTTCTTCATTACTCTGCAAAATTTTCAATAAAATCATTAAGCTTAGCACTAGTCAGTGTAAACGGTTTGAAAATATTCAACATTTAAATTTTTCTACAAACACCTTTTACTGTCTGTTTTTCAAAATAAAATAATCCTGTATACAACGTTTCGAGCCCGCGGGATCCCAATCTTACCGAAAACCGTTCCCGTACTTAAGGTTTGTTAAAGTGAGAGAGCTTTGAAGAGAAAACCTTTCTTCTTCTTCTTGCACGAAATATCCCATACTTTTTCTGGCTGACTGGCATAATTTAACTGACATAATTTAAAATATCTAAATTTGGATTAAAAACCATTAACAGTTCAATAACCACAATACTAATTAAATTTTGTTTTTATTTTAAATGTAACTTCCTATGCGAACGTTCGAAATCGTTGAACATGCTGTTGCAGTGTTTTTTTTTAAAAAAAAAAAAAAAAATTATGGCAACGCTGATCTCACACTTATTTCTATAACAAAAGGTCACAAATTTACTAATACATTAATAACCTTGACCTTGATTAAAATCTGTAAATTTTGCATTAGAGTTGCAGGGTAGAGAGTTCCATACAGTCTATAATGTTAATAAAAATTTTATTTGTTTAAGTTTGATTTTTTTTTGATATTTATTTAAAGAATTTTTTATTTAATATGTAAATATATTTAATGTTTTTTTTTTTTTGCCTTGTTTTCAAAAAATTTATGATCAGGGAGTCACGTTAAAGCCAATAAATTTACTTAAAGTTATATCATGAAAGCAGAATTGTAATTAAATAAAAATAATCAAGCAGCATTAATGTATTCTTAAATAACAAATGAGTTAAGTATAATTGTATAAAGTATTAAATGAATAAATTACTATTTTACTTTTATTATAGGAATTATTAAAATTAAGATAAAAAGACTCAAATTTTCAAAATTGTTAGTTATTTTAAAATAACAAGTTTTTATTCTAGAAAATTGCATCAATAAATAAATTTTTCCGAGAAAATAAATAATCCTTTAGATTTGTGTTTCTATTCTTGTACAGAAATGCTTATTTAAAAAAATACCGAAATTTTTAAGAATTTTTTAAAAAACCTGTCCAATTTTCCCCAAGCTACAATTTTAGTAAAGAACAAGTAAGAGTGGTATATTCCGCTATGCCGAATCATATATACCCTTCACCATAGTGCGATAACAACAGAAAGTGATATAAATAACGTTTTTTAGATATAATTAAATCATCTTTGTGCCACGCCCACTTCTTCATTCCCGCCCAAATTGGCGGATGTTGTGTTTTAATAACCAAGATGCGTGGATCAGGCTGAATTTCAGTAGCAAACAATTCCGGGGTATATGCGACATAAATAGATAACCACACAGTCCCCATTATAAATGGGGTCTTCGGAAAACCCATGTTAGCGGACACTCGGACAGACGGACATCCTTAAATAAACTTTGCTCCTCATAAGGACTCATAATTGATATACATTATAGGGTCTAAGATCAATATTGCAGAAACTACAAGCGAAATGGCAAACTTTATCGTCATCTAAAAAGCAAAAGGGCGTAACAACACTTTTTATTTTTTTACGGGAGATTAAAAAAACTTAACAAAATCAATAACAACAAGGTGTACTTGGCGTTTGAATTTCGTTAATAAAATCGCCAATTTTTGATCGCAGGGATATTAAATTTTTTGTGAGCATGTAGTTTCATTAAACGAACAACAATCAATCCAAAACTTTATTTCGAATTTGTTATTGTTAAGCCCTTAAGCCCCTTCGGTGAAGAATATAAAATGCCTACTTGTAGAGATGTTTATCGGTACCATGTCATTGAGTTATTTCACTTTCACATTTGTCTCTCGGTCTAACCCCAAATTTTTAAATCCCAAATTTTAGAAAAAAATTTAAAAAAAAAACATAGAATTTGAAAATATCCAGTAAAGACTGGGATAATAGCTATCTTCTATAACTACAGATTTAACAACTTATTTTCCAGATGTATATAAGTAAAAGATAATGATTAACTTTTGAATGCGTTCATTTTACGGCATCCCTTGTAAAATTCAATGGTTCTTTCAGTAGAATTGTAAGTAGTCTTTTTAGTTTTTCTTGATTACTTGAGTACATTATTTTGTAGGCGAAGTTTTTACTGGGATGATGATTTTTGTAGTTAGGTGAATATAGCGGGTCAAAAAAAAAACAATTGCTCTTGAAACTAGGAAAGGAAACAGGGGAAATTACTTCGGGGTAAGAAATTTCCGGATGCATTTGCTGGTTTAAATTCTTAAATGATTTTTTGCTGCTTTAACAAAGGTATGTATGGCATATTTAAGTTTGCCAATCGGTTTGAAATTTCTACAATAGTGATTTTCTGCACATAGAAAAAAAATATGGTTGGAGGTAACTATATTCTAAGAGTTTGCAGGTTACAATATTATGGTTAAATATGACCATAATATGGTTAAAATGAACAAAAAATAATTCCGAAATCAACCATAATATGGTTAAAATTAACCATAATTTGTTTTAAATTAACCATTTTCGGTCAATATTAACCATAATAATGGTTAAAATTAACCATAATATTTTCAAAATTAACCATATTATTCTCCAAATAAACCATAATATGATCAACAGTTTTTAGCATTGGGACAAAGTAATGGTCAGAATTAACAATAATATGGTCAATGTTTACCACACTATGGTTATTCATTTCAGCCATATTTACAATTTCCATTTAAGTATCAATTTATAATTTAATTTCGTTTTTCATTCCTGTTACGTGTTACGTCCCACTTTTAAAACAATCCCATTTAAATCATTTTCAAACTTTGACGGCCCTCTTTAGCTCCTCCAACCTTCTCCTTATATTTTACTAAAATTAAGTTTATAAATTTTAAGCAAACCAAGCAAGAGCAAAAAACATGATTTTGTTGCTTTTAAACATATTACATATTATAATTTCAAACATGTTTTAGTTATTATTGACCATAACAAGTTTGGAGACAACCATAATATGGTTCTGGCTTTTAGATGGATGAATTTTGCCATAATAAGATTGCCGGTGAAAATAATATGGTTAAAGTAAACAAAATATGTTTCCGTGTACGGATGTAGCTTTATTTTATTTAAACATATATTGTAAAATTTAACCATATTTGAAAATTTAAGGGAGGTAAACACTTTATTGTTAAATACAAACATAATATTATCAATCGTGAAAAAGTAATGTTGAACACAACAATGACTTGTTTGTTGCCATTGCGGAGACCATAATATATTTTTTGTAACCATACTTCAATCATGTTTTTTCTGTGCTTGTTGGTCCTTATGAGTAGCGAAGTTGATTTAACGTTGTCCTTCTGTCCTGGTGTAAGTTGAAATGGGGTTTCCGAAGACCCCAGATATAATGGGGACTTGGTTGTTATACATTTATGTCACATATACTCCGTTAAAGTTTGCTATTCAAATTGAGCCAGATCGGCCCATAAATGGCTGAGATATTAGCGAAAAACCCCGACTACGTCTAATTTTTCCCATAAATTGCCATGTTGTTGTTGTTTTTTATACTCATCACCGAAAATAAGAAGAAAGTAACACAAAAGTTTTTTTTTAATTTTAATTCAAGACTTTTTTGCATTTTTTACACATAACAAAATAACAAATACATACATGTACAGCGAAGTTGATTTGGCGATATCCGTCTGTCTGTCCGTCTTTCTGTATATCTGGAGAACGGAAAGAGCCAGAGTTTCCAAATTAGGTACAAGCATCTTGGTTATCAATAGACAACATCCGATAAAATGAGGGTGGAAGTGAATAAGTGGGCGTGGCATAAAATATATTTATTTATATCTAAAGAACATTAAGAGAACAATCGTCCAAATTTGGTACACACAGCTGGGCTATCAATACACAACTTCTCTAATGATTGAAGAAGTGGGCGTTGCACCTCTTTTACAAAGATATTTTAGATTTTTGTATATCTAGAGAATGGCAAGAGCCAAAGTTTCCAAATAAGGTACAAACATCTTGGGCATCAACACACAACATTCGCCAAAAAATGGGCGGGCTTGGAGAATATATAAATAGGTTTTTTTTTAGATCTCACGAATGGTATTTATATAATTTTCTGGTGAAGGGTATATAAGATTTGGCATAGCCGAAAATAGCACTCTTACTTGTTTATTATTAAACTTTATCATTTTTTTTTTTTTTGTTAGTAATAATAATATTCAATATCGATGTTAAAAAAAATCAAATATTTTTCTTTCTGTTGATTTTATTACCTTCATTGCCATTCTACAAGTTTGCAGATACGTGCAGCAATTTGAATAAAAATATTGATTAGCTTCAAAATTTTGTTTTTTTTTTTTTATCTTCTTAAACAAATATCCATGTTGCATACATGTTTTTTCTCTAAAATTTTGCTTCTCTTCCTTCTGGCTTTTGTTGGGAGTTTTTTTTTCAATTCTTAGTTATTGAAATTTTTTATTAAAAAAGTTTGAAAATGTATTTTTGTTGGTATATTAGATACTTACGATACGATAGATACCGTTCTTGGAAACTTAGAAATATTAACATATTATTGAATTTTTAATTAGTTCTCCAATGTTTACCACAAAATTTATACGCCAGTTTTCTTAAAGTTTAATAAATTTATGCAATTTATTGCAAATGTTTTATAAACTTTTGTGTTTTAATGGGTTTTAGTTTTTCGCAAATTAAAAAAAGGTGTGTAATTAATATGCAATAAAGTAAACAATATTAAAAAAAAGAAAAAAGTCTAGTATTGTATTGCATTTCTTCCTGTATGACATTGATCACGATATTAATATGTTTATGAATCTATGGAATGTAAAAAGTAACTCTTATTTTTTTTTTTTTTTATTATACAAGTTTATTGTTTACAGTTATTGGTTATAAAAAATATTTTATTTCATTTAACGGTGTATGAACACATGTGGGTTGTACTTACAAAGTCATTGGCCAATAAAAGTGAAAGGGCTTGTAAATTTATAATAATTTGCAATAACAACTATTGTGTATAATTATTATATATTATTTAATGAATGATGTTGAAATAAATGAAAATGTATAGTTTTTTTCTTCCTAATCTATTTATTTATCTAAGTTAGCTGTTATGTGATAGTTTTGTCATTTTATTTGTTATTAAACAGATAATTCTTAAAATCTTTTTATCTAGTTAATTAAAATAGATTTGTTGAAATCTTAAATAATTTTTTTGTAGCTGCATTTTTAACACTGACGACATTTATGTGAAACGTATGGAAGGTTTAAAAAAAATTAAACATGCGTTTATATTGTTCACATCTAACATCTACCATCAATCAACACTGTTAATGATAAAATGTACAAAAAAACACACACAAATAATACATAAGTAATACAGAAATAAAAGTAATACATAAATAAAATTTAACAAACAAAAAGTAATTTGTACATAAATAAAATTTAGCAAATAAAAAAAAACACAAGCAAAAAGTAAGAAATAAATAAAATTTAACATACAAAAATAAAATATAGTAAATAAAATTATACAAAAAAAAGCATTTTCTTTAATTTTGTCTGTGATGCCACTGTAACAATATAATTTTTTGGCACGTTTCTAGTGATGACACTAAAATAATCGAAAGATGTAGAATGGAATAAAATTAGCTTGGTACATCTTTTAAAGATGTTGATTTTTAGCCCTATGTCTTTCTTAAGGAAAGATGTTAACATCTGCGCAATTGGATGGTAGATGCTAGATGTTGATCAGTGTAAAAAGGCTATTAAATATTTCCTTAAAGAATTTAGTGGGTTTAAAACTCGTGTAGGAGGTGTATAACTTAAACACAAAAATGGGCCTCACAACATACGGCGTATCTTCATTACATAGGTTACACATAGCGGTATCAACTCGGTGGGTTTCGCACCATTTTGGGTGCTTTTCTAAATTTTGTGGGCGAAAAATTCCTTTGTTGGTGCGCTTTTTTTTAGTTCGATGCGTTTTTTAATTTGCGGTGGCACCATAGCAAATTCAACAAAACTTTTTGTTTCAGTGTGTGATAAAATTTTTGTACAATAAAATACACCTGAATCAATATCATTTCCTCCAACAGTGCAAAATTGTTACTAACAATTTTACAGACCACAGTAAGAGCAAAAAGTAATGTTGTTAAAGACGTACCAAATCATATGCAGAAAGTTAAACGGCCTTGTTGTTGTAGATAATTGGTATTACGTAAAGAAACATTTTAATATACAATTTTAAATAAAAAATAAATTTTAAGTTGACAACGCTGGTTACACAGTACAAGGCAGAGAGAGAGAGAGAGAGAGAGAGAGGTTTTCCTTACAGCCCACACATATGCTGTGGACATCTTCTATAAATCGTTGTCTATGTCCGTAGACCCCATGAGGGCCGCGAATATTGTTATACCCTCCACCAATAGTGGTGAATGAGGTTATTCTTTGTGAAACATTTTTTAATATTTAGACCCCATAAAATATAAAATATATGCTGTGTCCTTGAGTAATAATTTAAGCCATGTCCATCTGTCTGTCCTTCTGTTGAGATCACGCTCACTTTCGAACGACTCAAAATAAGAGAATAATATTATTGTTAAATTAATTATAGTTCTCTTAAGCTGCTTGGGATTAAAATCCAGCGCAATTGCTTCAGTAGGAAAAGAGTTATAAGTCCAAATGTGAATAAACACCCTAAAAATTGTTATTTCTGTTAGAAAACCTAATATTAATTGGTGGCGCAATGCACCGACTGTAATAAAATTTTGCATAAACTCGTTCTGTAGTACTAGAAATCATACTTCTTTAATTGGTGATGATCGCTTTATAGTTTACCATTCTCCCCGTATGAAGCCAACTCTCGGAAAACACTTTAGTACGCCTGGAACTGTAACAATAACGGCATTGAAGTAAAATTTTATCTGTACAGTTTTATTACACTTGAAATCACTCATGCAAATTTCGCGAAGATTGGTCCATAATTTATTAAATACCCCATAAAAAGTCCACTTCTTAAATATTTTAACTCTCGGTGGAGGATTTTAAAGATTCGGCAAAGCCGAATATACCATTATTATTGTTTACTTTTACAACTAATTTTATTCGCAAAGAGGGTTTATAGTAACCAGGATCCTTAAAATACTTTAAAAACCTTGGAAGCATTGCTGTCAATCTGTGTGAAGAAGTTTTGGACCAGGGGAAATTGCTACACAAGTCTATCATTAGCTAACTACTTGCCTCAACATATCTGTGGCATTTTGCTAAGATATCTTAAGTCAAATTCAAAAAGTTCATTCAAAAGCATTTATGTTTATGTTTTTAAACTTTTGTATTATAAACGATATTTTTCCTTAATTTTGGCTTATTTTATTATTTGATAAAAATGATCTTTCACCGAGTCTTTTTTAAAAACTGTTTTGCTATCTTATCTCGACTTAAGATGTTTTGTCAAAATGCCACAGATGTGTACATCTGATCTTTAAGTGGGTTTGAATATTTAAGTCCAAGAATAGTTTTAAATGCTGTATTTATTGTGTTGTAACGTTGAACGTTTCTTAATTAACGCAAATGACTTTTACAATAAAAAAAAATAAATCTTCTCGATAGTTTGAGTTTTTCGTTGTTTAATGATTTTTCTTGAGCTTATTTAATTTTTACTAAAAATGTATTAACACAAACAAAATTAATTGGAAATTGCAATTTCAGTGTAAAAAATAAATTTTATAAGTTTTTTTCTTAACATTGATGCGCTTTTAGTAATAAAATCTTGCTAAAGGGCACTTTACACAACCACACAAGTCGTACGTATATTGTGGAAAGTAGGACCCTGTCATGATAAGTTGTTTTTGTTTTTCGAAAATTTTCAAAAAATTATTACATCAGAGAAAAATTTTCGTCAAAATACGTACGACTTGTGTGATCGCGTAAACTACCCCTAAACCATTTATAAGACATTTTTTTTTTAACTAAGCCATTTTTAGTCGTGTAGAGTTTGCAACACTGATGACATTATTTAAATTGTATATCTGAATTTTTTAATTTTAGGTAAAACGCTTAATACTTATCACAATATTGTGTGCCGCCACAAAGGCGCAAGATTATCAAGACTATCAGGAAAATACTCCCCGACCTGCACCTATAAGACTGCGTCCCAGTTCCGGACAAATAGATGCGCCAAGACCGACACCTGTGCCCATATTAAAACAAATTAACAAGTAAGTAATGAAACAATTTTAATTAATTGAGTTACTATAAAAATAAATTCGTTTATATTATGAAAATATACATTAAAATTATTATTTTTTTTGAGATAAAATAAAGTGCATTGAAAAAGTTAATATTATTTACAAGACGAATTCATTCCAGGTAATCTCGGTAGTACAACAAGTACAACTCGTACAAAAACTACAAGCAATTTGTTTTTGTAAAATCATTGTACAATGTCAAAAACCGAAACAAATCAAAACAGAAACAAAGATAATAAACAAAATTTTGACATCCAACAATTATAAAGCTAAAGAAAAAAAAGTTACCAGCAGGGCTTTTAGGATCACCTGTAATGAATTCGCCTTGAATTATTTCTTTTCAAGATTCAAATTATATTTAATAAATAATTAAATTAAATTTAATGTTTAAGCACAATTATTAAAAAAGAAAAATTTTATTAAAGACGTAAAAATAATAATTAATTCATCGTATCACGCAATTGATTAGAATCATGATTTATTCCAAGTTTTTTAATATTTAAGGCTAAAATCAATTTTTCTTGTTTCCTTTGAAGGCACAACGAAGATGGTTCCTATACTTATGGTTATGAAGGTGCTGATGGTTCATTTAAAATTGAAACGAAATTGGCCACCGGTGAAGTGAAAGGAAAATATGGTTATGTCGATGAAACCGGCAAAGTGCGGGTAGTGGAGTATGGGGCCAACAAATATGGTTTTCAGCCATCTGGTGAAGGCATAACCGTAGCGCCACCCACTTTAGTGGATGAAACTAAAAGACAACCAGAACCAGATTATGAAGATGAAATTGTGTCGAGACCTCAAAGGCCACATGTAAGTCAATAAGATAGTTTTTTTTAATATTCATAAAAAATAACTGTTAAACCCTTTGATTTCAGCGCGTTAATCGTCCTCAACCGCAATACAGACCTGCACCTCCTCCACCACCACCCCGTCCACAGCCCCAGCCTCAATATGTCCAGTATGAAGATGAAGAACAAGAACCAGAGCCTCCACGAAGACCTCAATATGTACCCCAAACTGCACCACCAAGACCTCAACCCCAATTAGGGCCGGCACCGCCTAGACTACAAATATCCGGTGCTCAACGTACTACTGATGTTGTTTACTCGCCAATACAGAAACCTTCCCGTCCCGACTATTCACAACAACAATCTTCTGAATACTCGCAATCAACATCGTTTGGTGATGGCCAATCGAATATACGCATATCAAGGCCCGTATATGCTCCAGCCCCTGTAACGCCAGCACCCTCAAGTGCTAGAGCTCAAGGCTTTTTAGGCCCCTCATCAGGTGGTCGTCCTCATTTAGAACCTTTCCAATTTGGACCCTCCTCACAACCAGCACCCGCACCACGTCCCATACCCCAATCAATACCCGTGCAACAGCCTCGTTATCAGCAGCCACAATTACAAAGTCGTAGTAGTGGTGGAGGTGGTAGCAGTTTATTGGATCAACTAGCACGTGATTATGCCTTGCCCGAGGGTACAGCTCAACCATTGCACGACATTTCTTTTGGTTATTATTAGAGTGTGTGGATTCCCAAAAAAGCTAGAGAGTGTAGCCGAGGAAAGTCATGTAACGAATTTATGTTGTATTTACAGTTATAGAGTTTTTTCTTTTTTTTTTTTGATAAGTTCGTTGTTGAGATTAGGAAATTTGTTTTTTACTGTGAGATTCTGTGTCTTTTTAAAATTGATTGATTGTAATGCAATAAAATTTAAAAGAAAATTTGCCATTTCTTTTGGTAAGAATTATAAAGAAAATTTGAATGGGGTTTTATTTATCTCACCACTTTCCAGCACTATTTAAAATTTAAAGTCGTTACTAAGTCTGCATTCACATGTTTAATTTTTTTATGCTCAACTCTGGTGATTTTAGGAGAGGGAAGAAAGATGAAATGTGGTTGGTACGAAGTAACCTGAACTCGGTCAGAATGCTTTGTGTTTTCATTCAGAAGTATATGCCCAATAATGGCAGCATTTAAATTTTTTTCTTTGGCTCGCTTTAATTAAATTGTTGTTGTTTTGAAGCAAAAAGAGTTGAAACCGATTGCTGCGTGGGATCATATTGGCACCTTCAAAAGGGAAAGGAAAAGAAGTTGAGCATCAAAAGATTAAACGTGTAAATTCAGACTAGCAGAGATGTCATGAGATGGAAAATATTGCTTTTTTTTGTGTCTTTTTCTTTCTCTTTGCACCATCTTTTATGCCGCAATACAATGAACAAAAATTTATTTTGCTGAAATTTTTTTTTGCAACCCTTGTGTTATAAACGTCATAAAAAAAGCTCTCTAAAGTGATTTATTGTTTTATTAAAAAAACTATAGTACGTTAGTTTATTTATACACAAGTGTAATAAAATTGATATAAACAGAAACTGTTAAATAGTAATATTATAAAGTATGCCTACAAAAAATCGTCGTAGCATTAAAAGTGCAAAATTAATTTGTGGCCAATGTAGAATGGAGGTAGATGAAGAAACAGAAGAAAACATAGAATGCGACAAATGCGCTAAAATCTTTCATGCATTGTGTACCAAACTAGATAAACGTCAGTATGAAGATTTAGTTGAAAACGAAAATAAACCATATGTTTGTCATCTGTGTGATAATGATAGTGATGGTACAGTGAAGGCTGAACTAAAAGAAATAAAAACAAAACTTAGTAAGCTTGATCAAATAACTGATGCAATTGATTTTATGTCAAAACAATACGACGAGATATTAAAAGGTATTGCTATTAATAATAAAAAAAAGATGCGGTACAAAATAAAAATCGCCTTCTAAAAAATGAAATTATTACTCTAAAATCCTCCGTTAAAGTTTTAAATGATCAACGTGTAAAAAATGATTGCATTATAAGAAATGTTTATGTTAAAGAAAATGCAACGGCTGTTGATACGGTTATGGAAATAACAAAAAAAGTGGGAATTGAGTTAAAGGAAGATAATATTGATGATGCTTTTTTCTTTAAAAAAAGAGGTGACAAGAAGGACGATAAGCAAGCCATGGTTGTGAAATTTAACAACAAACGTGCTAAGGATGCTCTTATGTTATCAAAATCTAAGCTCAAAGAAACTGAGGCAACCAAAGAAGTTTATGTAAATGATTATCTAAGCAGAGAAACGCTTAATCTTTTTAATTATGCGAAGGGTTTGAAATCTATTGGATATACTTCAGTATATACTAACGGCGCTAGAGTTTACGTGAAAAGAAATGAGATTTCGAAGCCGAGATTAATTAAAAACGAAGGTGATGTTGATGATATAATGTCTGAAGCTGCAACTTTAAAAATCAAGCGTAGATCAATTAATCGAACCACTGTTGCTGTAGATGAATCTGAAGCTGAAGATGATCATGAATCCGCATTTTTATCTCCTAGTTAGGAGTTTCAAGTATTTTATTTTTAAATTGATTTATAAACCTCTTTTTCTATTTTTCTTTTTATGATAAATAATCAATATTTTTCAAATTTTGAATATTTTATAAATTCATTAAAACAACTAAAATTTTCTTATTTGAATATTGTATCTTTTAATATTAGAAGCATTTCGTCAATAGGCAAATTTAATAAGTTTAAAACTTTACTTGTTAATTTTCCACAACTACCCAATATAATTGCTATTCAAGAAACATGGTTTCATTCTGATTTAGTTCAAGTTTATCAAATTCCTGGATACAATTGCATTCATTGCTGTAGAGAGGATGGCTATGGAGGAACATCTGTCTATGTACGTGACAACTTTCAGTATAGTGTTGAACTTTGTAAGAGTAGTAATTATTGTGAGAGAATTGTTTTATCGTTAGAAAACTTCAAAATCAATGGAAGACCACTCAAAATTATATCGTTTTATAGATCTCAAAAATGCAATACTCTTGATTTCTGTGAAATTATGGAAAGGTTAATGGAATCGTATGGTCGAAGTTCTTGCATTATTGTAGGTGACTCCAATATGGACTTTTTTGTTAATTCGTCATATGATTTATCAAATATACTTGAAAGTTATGATTTTAAAAACTGCCACACGTTAGTGACACGCCCTACGTCTGGGACATGTATTGATAATGTGTTCAGCAATCTTTCAAATCCCAGTTTTATTGATTCTATTGAATGTGGCCTTTCGGATCATAATATGATTTCATGCAAAATTAGAAGCAATATTCAGAATGATAATTTTGTTGAAGTTATTGAGAAGTATATTGACTATAATAAGTTGAAAGAGTGCTTTCAAAGTGATCTTATCACACGGAAAACTGGTAACCCATCGACCGATACTTCAAATATAATCTATGTCCTTTCAAATGCTTATGATAATGCTACAAATATACATAAAACTAGAAAATTATTAAAAGAACGAATAGCTCCATGGATGAATGATGTTTTAAAAAAATTAATTTTATTAAAGAAAAGTATTTTAAAGCAGAGAAGAAGAAGACCAAATGATATTGATATACAAAACAGGCTGAAAAGGATAAGCAAAATTATTAAAAAAGCTTGTAGTGAATCAATAAACAATTATTACTATGATAACATATGCAATATACAGCAGGACCCAAAAAAATGTTGGAGATTTTTAAATGATTTTTAGGAAGGAAGACTAAAACTCAAACTAATTTAAAAAATGTCCATGGTGAGCTGATATGTGATGATGCTATTAAATGTCAACGTCTTAATCAATATTTTCTGCAAATTCCTAAAGTTATGAAGGATCAAATTCATACTGCTCCTACAGATCATTTTAATAGCCTCAGAACTCTTAGGTATCATAACAACCACTTTCATTTGACCAATTCAACGGAAGAGGAAGTATTACAGATTATTACAAATCTTTCTGTAAATAAAAGCCCTGGTCATGATAATTTATCGCCAAAAATATTTATCAAGTGTAGTTATGAAATTACACCACATTTGATAAGCATTTTTCAAAGTATTGTTGAAACTTCTGAGTATCCTGATATCTTAAAAATATCAAAAATTGTGCCCATACCCAAGGAAACGAACGCATTTAGTGAGGATAAGTATAGGCCAATTGCTCTTTTGTCTATTTTTGATAAAATTTTCGAGAAAATTATTCATCAACAACTACTAACATACTTGGAATCTAATAAATTACTCTACGAAGGCCAATATGGTTTTCGAAAGGGAAGTGGAACTGAGAATGCAGTTGTGAACGTTGTAAACTACATTTATCAGGGCTTAGATCAAGGTTTTCACGCTGTAGCTGGTATCTTTTACGACTTTTCGAAGGCGTTTGATCTTGTAGATCATGAGATATTGCTTCAGAAGCTTGAATATTATGGAATTCTCGGTAACGAGCTAAATCTTTTTAAAAGCTATTTAAGGAATAGAAAACAATACGTTGAAATTAATGGTAGTCGTAGTTTTCTTGGTGATGTGGAGCATGGTGTGCCTCAAGGGAGTGTTTTGGGTCCGCTGTTGTTTTCGATATATGTGAATGATATTATGAACCTTGGTCTCTCTGGAAAAGTATATTTGTATGCAGATGATGTATCCTTGTTTTATCCCTACAAACATGAAGCAGTAGTGAAAGCCTATATGGAAAGAGATGCATCGCTTATTTTTGAATATTCGAGAATTAACAAGTTGGTAATTAATACTAAAAAACAAAAATTTTAAGGTTCAAGCCTTACATGAATAGTAATGCTGGTAATTTCAGTATATTTGTGGAAGGCGAGGAACTATTTGAAAGTGAATCTGTTAGATATTTGGGAGTACATTTACAAAATAATCTTTCGTGGAGCATACATGTGGAAAAGCTTAAATCAAAAATATCACCAGTTATTGGGTTACTTTATAAATTCAAGAACAAGTTTAATGAACAAACCAAACTTATACTTTATCAAGCATTAATCCATAGTCAACTTAATTATTTGGTGTTGGTATATGGTAGCAGAAAAAGTAATGAGCTCAAAGCCTTGCAAAGAGTTCAAAACAAAGCACTCAAAACTATTTTTAATTTACCAATTACGCATTCTACGTTTTTATTATATAAAGATGTGTCCAAAAATGTTTTGCCAATCAATGGATTATATAAAATGCAACTGCTAGTTTTCGTGTTTAAAGCATTGCATAATATTGGTCATAATACGTTATTATTTGGAAGAAATCAATCCGTTTTCAATACAAGAAACAATTCAAATCTAAGGGTGTCAAGATGCAAACTAGAAACTACTAAGCAGAAGATAGAATATATTGGTTGTTGGGAATTTAACAATTTACCACAAGATTTAAAAAGCACTAATAGAATATCGACTTTTAAATTGAATTTAAAAAAGCACTTGTTAAATAATTTAGAAATGCTGTTAATGTAAATGTCATTTTTCTTTTTTTAAATTTCTTTTTTTTTTTAAGCCTTATACTGATCTCATATTGATAATTAATTTATTATTTTGAGTTTATTTGTGCCAACTCGCCCCAACAATGTCATATGACGCTGGGGCAATACAAACATTTAGTCAATTCACAAGGTATCCTAACATGTCATATTGTCAAAATGTCCTAATATTTCACAATGGTTTAAAAATATTGTTGTTGGTTTGTTAACAAAAAGTGTCTTAAATAAATAGAACGTTGCTTGCTGTGTTTATTGTGCTGTCGTAATTAATCAGAAAAGTCCAGCGCTGAGCGGCTGAGCCGTACAACAATATTTTTAAACCATTGTGAAATATTAGGACATTTTGACAATATGACATGTTAGGATACCTTGTGAAATGACTAATTGTAATATAAAACGTATTAATAAATTAATAAACAAAAAAAAAAAAAAAAAAAAAAAAAAAAAAAAAAAAAAAAAAACAAGTAAATAATTTTTATGTAAGTAAATGACATTATAAGACAAAACAATTTTTCTAAATAAATTGCTTTTGCACAAAACAAAAGGTTTGTTGAAATAATGCTTTTGTTTAACGTGGTTTGTGTTCTGTTATTTTTTTTTTGTTTTGATCACGCAATGTGTATTGATTTTATCGTTTATTTTTACACATTGCCGTATCACTATCAACAAACGCTTTCTGTCGTTTTCTTCGAAAGCTGACTTCGCAACTGTTTTGGGCCTTTTTCACACGTCACTGGTTTTGCCACTGTATAGTACGATGACCCAATTAGTAGGTCCGCTCGAAACGCCCGCTGATTTTTTGTAGAGTTGTGTTTTTATCGTGCAATTGTTTTTGACATTTTGTCCATTTTTTACGCAAACAAATGCATTGGGTTTGACATCTTTATTGTTGTATTGTTGTAGTTTTGCGCAGACCTATTAATTGGGCCATGTATAGTATGGTGTGTTAGGAGTTCATACTTTATTTATTTTTATTAATTCATAAAAATTTATTATTTTCTTTTATTTTCGTCATTAGCTCATCCGCTAAGACGTCCGTTTATTTTTCTTTCCAAAATTATCTGTCTTTTCTTCACCATATTTACAATTGTATATACTACTTAAAATTACCTAAAATTTACTTAAAATTTACTTAAGGTTACTCAGTGCTGTTGGAGCAATAACGTGTGACCCAAATATATGTCACCCAATGGTGCCGAGTGCATTCTGTTTGGTCAGTGTGTCAAGTACACAAACATATTTTCTTCATTCTTAAATGCTGACTTTTATGCCGAATTTTATTTCAATTGTTTTGCCACACGCATCGCAACACTTGGTTTGTTTATTTTTGTGTACTAAATACAACACATGTATACCAAATGTTACCATGTGAGGTTTCCAATTACCTTAGTTAAACACTCTATGTGCAGTGCATGAATACCCTACAGTATGTACGCAGTGCAATAGTACCCTGTGCCTGAGACTTCGAGCAAAATATAGCTGTTTTTGAGTAGACCTGCCATACAAACAAAAGCTACTTCGGGACTATATTTTGACCATGGTATAATCATCTACAAGGTACGCTCGAAGAGCCAGTTGATTTTTTGTAATAGGAACTGTCAAATGTTGTTCACATACACACACGCTATATAATAGCATAAACACAATTTGGCAGTTGCTATTACAAAACAACATCAAAAGCCATTTTGTTCTTTCATTGTACATTTGTTGTAGCTTCGAGCGTACCTGGTACATAATTATACAGTGATTTTGACAATAGGTGCGTTTGAGTACTTTTACAGTAAAATGCAGTAAATGAGTAAACTTAAAAATTTGCTCTCACAAAAAGCTGTTGTCCAGAAAAAGTACGCGAACGCAAAATTTGTAAAAATTCGTACAGCTGATGACAAATAATTAAAGTGTTGAAAAATGGTTACACTTTTGACTACTTAACTCGTTTTCTTATCGGTACTCGATTAAATACTTTTTATAACACGAATATTTTTGAAAAATACAAACAAATTATTTTATGTAATCTTTCATATTTGTTTGTTTTTTATTTTATTTGAATTTGCTAATTTGTGTCCGGCTAAATTTTATCAATAGTACACGAATACTTTTGTTTACTATTGATAACTTTAAAAACAAGGGCTGTTCTAAGTACCCGAGTACTTGACACTTTTACAACTCCAACAAATTAACATAACTAAACAATGGTTTAAAAGTTGGTGTTTAGCCATATAAATTCTTCACAAACAAGTTTAATTATTTTTATTTTAGTTTTATTTAAACTTTTCTTTTTTTAAACAACTTTTTCACAATTTGTATGCCTTTTGTTTGCTACTTTTGTTTGTTTACCTTTTGAAACATATGGTTTTTTGTTTTACTAAATTTTACTGCAAAAATTTCTGCAGTAAAAATTTGTAAGTACTCAGTCAAGAACTGTCACTTTACGCTCTCAATTTGTGTTCTCATTTAGTGTATTTTGATTTCTTCAATTTTGTTTTTTAGTTCTTGGTGTTTTAATAAATAAAACTGAAGAATTTTTCCCATATCGTTGATTCCGCTGGAAAGTTGTAGTTTGTAGCACGAAGATGTGCTAGAACTACTTAAGATTTTTTAGTGCCTTAACGGGCATTCTTTCTTCGGCAACACAATGGGTTTATATTTCACCCAATGATTAAATTTTGGCAGCGTATTTTAGTAAAGTATTATTTGTCGTCTCTCTAGAATTACTTTAAACTGATTTAAGTTTTATTTGGAGTACAAATGTCAAGCATGTGGACTAATTAAAGGTGATTAATAAGTCGTGACCTGGAAAAACATTTACAACTTATGATAAAATAACCGGTTTATTTTACAAAAATAACCGGTTTATTCGATATTCGAAAAATGGACATTTCACAATAGCCGGCTTGGGCAAAACTAAAATAATCGCTTAAAACCAGACAAATAATAACCGTTCGATCTCTCTAGTAACTACCCTTTAATTTTTTTACAGGAGAAGCAAACAAATATTTCAAAATCAATAATAATACAGGATGTTCAACAACTTCGAACGTTAACGTTCGAACAGAAAATGTCTATGAATAAAACTTCATATTAAAAATATCCATATAAAATTCTATACGAACTTTGGCGTTCGAAATATGTGAAGTTATGGGCCAATTCTTTCTATTTACTATCATTAAGACAATTTTAGCATTTAAACCAAATTCATCAAATTGTCTCTAAAATTGTGAACTGTACTTTGCGTATAAAGTTTATACAGCCAGCCGGATGGACGGACATCGTTAGTTCGATTGAGGAGGTAATTCTTAGTCTATTGATTTGCTTAAAGAAAGGTCAAGAACCAATATTTTTATGTGTTATACACATCAGGGGGCCAAATCTTGTTTTATGAAACTGTGAGTTGAAAAGTTTTTTCACATTTTTATAGTACTTTTGATTCTGGCTTAGTGAAAAACGAATAAAGGGAATCGACACAACTTTGTCGATTCCCTTTTTGTGATGAAGTGAAATCTAGTGCCAAGATATTGTCATATGAAAAAATAATTTTCATAGAAAATTTATTTGTGAAAAAGAATGAAAAATGACTGTGAGGAAAGTGAGACAGTGGAAATCGTTCAGCCTTGCAAAAAAAAAAAAAAAGATTATGAAATAATAGTTTTTCCATTTTTGTATATTTATCTTGTCTTTCCTCTTCTCCTTTTTATATTTTGTATATAAATCAGTGTTGCCAGTGAAATTTTGAAAAAGATACATTTTAGTTTCCAAAAAGATACACTTTTTCCCAAAAAGATACTTTTTGAAAAAAATTTGAAAATCCATTTTTGACGTTCAGCATTTATTAACATATAATTATTATTTCATATTTAATGAAAATTTTAAATAAAATTATAACATATAAATTCATTTTTATATTTATTTATCTCATAAATATTAGGTAATTTTTAAAAATACAGTAAGCAAACTTTAAAAGAAATTATATATAACTATCTTTGGATGATATCGAAACAAATTCATTTTTGTAAAAATTAATATGCGAGTTTAGGCGTTTATACTAAGGCGATTATATCAAAAAATTCATATAAATTGTTCTTCTAAAATTTCATAATAACACACATACACAAGCTGAAGCAGACGACAGAAGATTTTAGAAAACCTATCAACAAAAAACATGTTATTTTTGTATTTAGTTGTCATTTTTTTATTTAGTATTAATAACGAAATGATAACTTTGTCAGAGACGGAAAGTTTAATATATTGTTTCTGTACATTTTGCGTACAGATTCAAAAGATACGAAAATGTCAAGATTATACATGGTACCTGGTCATCAAAAGATACAAAAATGTACCTTTCGTATCCTAATGGCATCACTGATATAAATACAAATACTCCTACAGCCAACTTCAAGTTCAAAAGTGTGTGAATAACAAAACAAAACAGAATTGCAGAGTATGTAAAACTGAGAACCCCAGCCCAATCTTCTCAGCCCTCTTACCAATAAACTCAAGAATTGCTGCAACAATAATGGCATGTCTGGACGATGACCATACCATGCACAAACTTTTCCAACACACTAGCCCTATTTACAATCTTGTGTATTTGATATTGCAAATTAACAATTGTGAATGACTTCTTTGGATTAGTTAACAATGCTTATTTCAAAACACGAAACAAGACACGCCAACCGAAGATCATACATCGTAATTCTACTGCAATTACGCATATTCTGTAGCTACGAAGAAGTAGTTTGCAATAACAAACGAAAAATTTACTGAATAATGCACTTGCTACTCCTTTTTTAATATGCAACAATTAAAACCAAAATTATATATTTTGAATATTAAATAAGGAGTGGCAAGTGCATTGCTGTATATCGTCACCTAAAATGCAAAAGGGCGTAACAACACTTTTTTTTTTTTACATGAGAAGCAAAAAAATTTACAAAGTCAATAACAACAAGGTGTTCTTGGCGTTTGAATTCCTTTAATAAAGTCGCCATTTTGTAAACATGTAGCTTAATACAACGACCAAAAATCAATCAAAAACTCCATCTCGAATTGTTTTGTTGTTTCGCCCTTTTGCAGTTTAGGTAACAATATGTTGTTGGTAAAGAATAAAACTACCATACCATTTTGCAAATGCTGTGATGCAAGACCAATTGCATAAGATTGTGAATAGGGCTACTGTTAACTTGTAATGCTCAAAACTATAGCATATATCCAAGTATAGTCCAATAATTAAAAAAAAAACAATTTTTTGTTAATTAGAGTGTAAAAAATATTTGCTTTAATACATTTTGTTTTTATAACTAAATTACTTAATTTATAATACATACAAACATACGTTCAAGGAAAGTTAATATAAAAAAAATTAATATATTATGAAAAATCTGTCAGAGAAAAACAATGGAAACAAAAATTTATTAAAATAAATAATAAAAATACTTATTGATAATGGGCTGGAAAGTTAAAAGTCACGTAAAATAGGAAAAATATAAAAAAATGGTATAAAAATAATGCATAAAAACACCAGCTTAAACAATAATAGGATAAAATTTTGTCATGATTTTAATGAAGTATTATTTAGAGAAATCGATGTATACTTATAGGCTTAAATTTAACTGCATATGATGTATTAACTCGAATCGCATCCACAAACCATAAACACACAAAAGTGGTAATCGTTATCGAAATCGTGCACTCAATTTAGAAATTCCAAGTAGGAAATTAAGAGAGTTTGGTAGTTTAGAGTTGGAGGGGTATAACAAAAGATTTTTTTATGAAGTTGAAAAGGTTGAGAAATTAATTTAATTTTATTTTACTGGTAATAACCTGGAAAAAAGAAAAAAAAATTATTTTTATACTATATTTGTAATTAAATTTTGCATTTTTGTTTTATTTGAACAAAGAATTTTACATATTAAATAAATATTGTAAAGGAAGAAAAGAGTAAAAGTGTAATACTTACAGTTGATATTTAAGAAAATTATATTTTATTTGGTTTTGCAATATGTGGTAGTTACAATGAAACAAAAAGTGATACTATAATCGTAATAAGATATGTTCTAGCAGCTTTGGATTAATTAATAAAGAAACCTATTATAAATAAAAATAAATCATGCTTTCGAATTAAAAGTTTTTTTATTCTGATTTTTATCAATTGCATACTAAAATATGTAGATAAGGGCAATCAATAGTTTGTGTAGAAAAATAATGGAAATCTTAAGAAGAAGTGCACATTGTGTGTAAAAACGGCAACGCTAAGCAAAGAACTAAAGATGACGGTAAAAGGAAAAAAAATTTTTAAGATTTAATGTAAGGGCACTGAACACTAGAGATAATGACTGAAAAATATTGTCAAAAAGAAAAGGTATGTATAAATATTTGTATGATATTATTCCTTAGTTTTTTAAAAAAGCACGTAAGAATAAAATAAATATTAATTCTATTTAAAAAGCAAAAGAGAAAAAAAAACCAATAAAATTACAAGATTCGGTACTCCACCACTTTTTAATGGGCTTATTGTAAATTATGAACAAATCTTAATTATTCGTTACAGTTTAAGGCGTACTAAAGAGTTTTCCAAAAGTAAGCTTCACATGGAAAATATGGTAAATTATGAAACGATCATCCCCAAATTTAGAAGTATGCTTTTAAGCCATATAGAACGAGTTTGTGCATTCCTCCACCAATTAATGTTTGTTCATCTAACAGAACTATCTTTTTTTTAGGGTGATCGGTTCAAATTAGATTTTATAACTCTTTTCCTACTAAAAACGATTGTACCGGATTCAATGCCAAATGGCTCGTTTGGAGTAAGCGTGATTTCAACATACGGAAAGACAAGTGCACATGGAAAAATCGACTTTGAATTACTCAATGATCCATAAAATATATACTTAATGTGCTCTTAGATTAATATTTAACAAGTTTTACATGGAATGACAAACTTAATATTACCGCACTAACCACTACTGGTGGCCGGTATAAATATAGCGATATAATTCTAGAACCGTTGAGTCGATTGTGGTTGATATACAATACAATTTGGCATCATTAAACTGCGGAAAATTTTAAACATATTTTAATAAAGAATATAAATTAAAACAAATAACCCGAATTGTTTCATATATTTTATTTTCTGAGAATTTTGCATGTAACTTATAGGAAAGAAAAACATAAAAATCAGATAGGGAATTTGAAAGAAAACTGTATGTTCAATATAGTCACATGGGTGTAAACAACTTTTTACAGTAGCCCTATTCACAATCCGTATGCAATTGTAAATATTTTCATTTCTTATAATGAACTCTTTATGTTAGTTTACAATATTGGTTGCAAAACAAAAACTCACTGCTGATTGATAATTGGTTCACTGAGTAACAGCTGTAGGTTTGCAATTTAGTATTGCTACGGGTAGTAAATATTAGCGATAGGTTTTAGGTGGTGCACATTAACAAAAAAGTAGCAAGGAGATTGTGAATAAGGCTATTATTTATAGCTTAATTGCATTTCAAAATTTGTACTTATTTTAGTAATTTAAAACGAGAAATACATCTATAAAAACTCAGTTAATTGCATATACAGTGCGAAAATGAATCAACATTATTTAACATTCACGATGCATGTACAAATTCGAAGTTTAAATAGAATTTAGCAAATTGCGTTTAGATTAAATATGGTTTGCACAGTTTTGTTTCTTATAAGTATAAAATAATTTTAAAAGTGATTTATTAAAATGGTCTTATATAATAATGCATCAATGTGGGCTATTTTTAGAAAGCAAACTATAATTTCACACGTTGGAATGCAAAAAGGGATGCTTAATATTTACAAACTGTGTGCATATAAGAAGCAGATAATGTAATTTATATTCCTTATTATTGTTGTGGCAACTTAAGCTAAATATCTTCTGGAAAACTTTCTGGTCCAATTTTAATGTCAATGTCCCCGTTTAAAAATATAGAATAAAACCTATTTTTAATATTTAGTGATAAGTTTAATTTTGTTTTAAGTTGCACATTTTTCTGACAGGTTTTTTTTGTCCATAAATATTCACCAAGTGAACTGAGTCGTTTCGTTCAAAAACTTTTCCAAACAATTTTTTAGAGAACTTTGTTTAGTAATCAAATATAATAATCATAATGATTAGATGGAAAATTATACATTGTAGTCTCCCATAATGGGACATCTTTTTCAGTCAAAAAAAAAAGGCTTAGTGCTTTTTTTTCTCTTGAGGGGACAACCCTCCCATAACCGGACACGGGCACTTTTTTGCATACCAAATGGAATTTAAATTTCTCATGACCGGAAGGCCGAGATGGCTCTTGCCAGCTTCGATAATACCACTACACAAAAATTCAACACTATAACACTGATTTTCCTAATCTTACAGCGTTGCTTTATCAATAAGTAACACTTGTCGGCATAAAAGGGATTGCCTTAAAACGAACAGGAATTCATGTAGTAAATAAACACATATATATCTTCTGATTGTATAACTATTTGAACCGCAATGCCAAAAGAAGTATTGAATATTAAAGACGAAGTTATTAGAGTTTTTTTATTCCCGCACTTTTTGGATTCCCGGGAAAGCGGGAAATAAAAATCAAATTCCCGGGATTCCCGGCCAACATTTTGTATTTATTTATTTACTTATTTCCCCAATGAAGCTAATATTTCTTATTGGTTATTATGCTTAAAAGAATTAAACTAAGTATCTATTATATAACAAAAACCTAAAAAATGTAAGATTCAAATTATCTTAAGACACTTAAGAGGTTATATTGATGCCAATAGAATAATAGAAATCAATATACGTATCTACATTGTCAAATTCAGAGCTCATTTGCGTAATTAGAAGAAAAGTATTAGTCTTACGTTATACAAAAACTCAACATTACGAAGTACGAGTTCTGAAACAATTTTACCGTTTACCAAATTTAATAACATATTTTTTACAATTGTATAACCCTTAATCAGCAGTGGTGTATGAAGGTATGTATACTAAGTTTCATTCAATAAAGTATTTTTATTATTAGTCCTTTATTAATTCTAAGCCGATTTTTCCATTTGGGTGTCAAATTGTTTCAAGATTTTCTAGGCTATTCGGGATTGAATTACAGCAGAATCGCTTCAGTAGGAAAAGAGTTATGCACCAAATATGGAACTACCTCCCTAAAAACTCAACTAAAACTAACATAAATTTGTGGCGAAATGCACACAAATTTTTACTTTCTACTTTTATAAGATTCAAAATCACTTGAAATACCGCATATGAAAAACAATCTAGGAAAACTATTTACTACGCCCTTAACCGCAAAGCTTTATAATAATGTTGTAAAATTTACACTTCAATTTGCTAGGACAAGAAATAAAATTTCGTGATGAAAGGTCTTTAATTTATTATAGGCCCAATATAAAGCCCATTCTCAAAAATTAGTTTAAAAGCCTTAAACTAGAAAAATTAAATATTGTGGTGAAATTAAGTTGGATAAAACAAATAAAGACACAAGTCTGATATACATTTACCAAAGTCTTAAAAAAAGATTTTCTTCAAAATTGAAAACAACTGAAAATCCCGGGAATTCCCGGGACGAGAAATCCCGGGAACAAACTCTAGAAGTTATTGAATATTATTGAAATTTATAAGTGTACGCGAATTAGCAAGAAAATGTAAGATCATAAAAACTCAAGCTGCATGAATTATAAAAAACAAAGACAAAATATATCCAATGACTTATTTAATTAAAGGAACTCGTCGAGCCAATATTTCCTTGACTCAAATGTATGTGTTCTTGTTTTGGTAATGAAACTATTAGAAGATAAATATTTTATAAGTAAGGTGAACTCTTTAGCACTGTTCCTTAAGCGGACAAATTCGGCAGTCCCTTATGCTTTGTTCGCACAACAGCGTTTTTTTGATTCGTTCTATCATTCGTAATTCACAGCCCAATTATTATCCCAATTACATAATTCGTCACACAACATTTTCAAAACGAATTATCTCATTTTAACGTAATTTTGAATCACTATGAAAACTACATACAAACAAATCATTGTCAACACAAATTGTTATCCAAAGCTGTCAAAAAAAAAAAAAAAACAATTAAGAAAATAACATCATATTATAAAAAATGTTGTTGTTGCTTGCTTTTGTTTTCATTTTTAAAGCAAACACATTTTCATAGATGTAAGAAAAAGAGTTGGTTAATTATGAAAATGCCGTCTGAAAAGCGTAATTTGCATTCGTAATTCAAAACGCAAAAAACGTCATTCAAAATGCCGTGCGAAGATATAATAATGTGTCCGCTTAAGAGAGAGTACACCGTAATTACTGAAATAAATGTAAATTCATCATCACTATAATAAAGACATATTGTTATCGTTTATTAAAAGTAAGATATTAAAATATAGTGCATACTCTAAGGAGCAATTTAAAATAAGAAAAAAAAATTTATTATCTGCTAGGGAATGTTTTTAATTAGTGGGTACGATCAGGGCTGTCAGATGTTGCGTTTTTTCGCCAAACGTGGCGATTTTTAAACCTCTTTGGCCACGAAATTTTGTGCTTAGCGACATGGCGATTGTTTTTGGCGATTTCTAAAATGAGTACGGGTATATTTTTTTCTCTGAATTTCAAACAAATTTTAAGATCTCAATACGAATGCGATTGGTTTGGATGATAAATTTATAATATACCCAGATAATTCTATTGAAAACATTTAAAATTTGTTGATATAAAAATTTATACAATTTTCCTTACCAAAAGTTATCAATAAAACAAGTCAATATTCAATTTTTTTTTTGGAAAATAAATTCTAAGCACTATAATAGAATCAAGCGTATTTTTCAAAGTGGTGTGCAGAGCAAAAAAAGTCACAGTTTTTTATATATCTCGTCTCGTTTTTTTACGAAATTAAATCAAAAATTTCTTTTAATTAAAAAAAATCACCTACAATTTTTTAAAACCTTGACTTTATATAAAATCGAAAACGAATCTAGGTCAGAAGCTTATTTTTTTTTTTAATTTCATGTAATGCAATTTTAGTATTCTAATCCAATTCCAAATACTCAATTTGAATACAAATTTAAAGACATTTAACTTTTGCTTCATTTCTTGTCGAAGTAACATTATGTTTCAATGAAAATCGATTACGAATAAATATAGAAATAACGCTTATATAAACTGACTTTTCTTTGCACCAAACTTATTTAATTTTGCATTCTTCATAAAATAAATTTTTTTTGTAAAATTTAATTATAACTGATCTCACAAGTTCTTGGTTTTAAGATAATCAGCCATGTTATGGCAATGGATTTAATATCGCAAAACACCAGATTTATTTGATGGTGCTCTGAAACTCGTGCACTTTGCCTGAGATCTGCGATAGTTTTTTACAAATATTCTAGTTTCCTTCAGCATGCATTTGCTATTTGAAGTCGCCAAACTTTTTGCGATTACGATTTAAAGAACACCTCTTTTGAGATTTCAAGTCAGAATCGCATATTGTAGGGGTTTTGAGATTATTAAAACATGCCTGATTTATTTTAAAACGTTCAAAATACTAAAATATAAACAGGCTACTAGAATAATGCTAAATATTGAAAATATTAATAAAGGTAAAATACTTTTGTACTCCTATTTAGCAAATTTTTTTTACCAAAAATCTAGAAAAATAAATTTTTGGCTTTTTTTTTTTGGCGATTTTCGATATAGTATTTGGCGGTGAAGGTGAAAAAAAACTGACAGCCCTGGGTACGACATTTCCATTTAAATATTATTAATTTGAAAATATGTTAATTATTCTTTGTAGAAGACAACCTAAGTCTTCTGTGGAGATAAGTTATTTAATCACCAAGAAGTTTTATCAGTAAATATTATACTAGTGAGAATCGCATGTAACAAAAACTATTTAACGCTTTCAAACTTGACGCTAAACTACTGGGAATTTTGTCATAATACTTTTAATATATGGTCTCTAATTCGTATGAAAGTATAATCAATGTTTAGGTATTAACATTTTTATATCCTTCAATGGTTTTTGGAACACTCACAATTGAAGCATCTCTTTTACATTTTTTTGACTTTAATTAACTTCAATTGTTTAGAAACATTAATATTTACCATTTTGTTCAGGTAAAATAAGTCTAGTTCACTATTTTAACGATTACTATTTTTGTTATTGAAAACACAATTTACTTCTGTGCCTCACTTTGACAAAGCTAAAATGTGACGCGAGAATTTCGCATTCATTGAAGTAACGATAAAGTCAATAGCAGAATAATGTGAGAAATAAAAATCAAGAACAATTATCGCAATCGATACATGTAGGTCTATTTGTAATTGGTCAAATAGAATATAAAATATTGAGACCGAAAGGCCATCCGCACAATCGATGCATCACGGTCTGAAAGGGTTAAATGAAAAGTACAATTTATGCAGCTGAGGCTGCAAGAATATTAAGAAATTAAAAAGGTTAGAAGGATTTAAAATAATATAAGGATAAGAAAATAGAACCAAAATATTTATGCAAAGGCCATATGGGAAAAACAGCCATGTTATGTTAATCGAAATCGGGTGAAATTGAAATCGATTGAGGGTTTCAGTTAAATTTTTTGAAAATTACCGTGTTGTTTTTCTTATTTAAGAAGAGTGTTTCTGAAAGAGGAAAGTTGTACTCAAAGTATGAAGTAGATATATAAAACGGAATATTTTTATGAACTTTCAACACTGGGGCGTTTTTAAAGTCAGTTCGATTTCAATTTCACTTGATTTCGATTTCCAGAGCATCGCTGAATATTTTAAGAAATGAACAGCAGTTTTATTTAAAAGAGTAGAGGGCAGTTTAAAAGATGCCCTTATGTTGTTCTATTTTTTAACGTTTGTTTAAATTTCTTTATATTTGGGATTTTTGACGTTCCCTTAATAAAATTGAAAAAGCGGTTGTTTTCAATAGCATAGTATAATAGTTCTCTTCTCGGTCCAGAATCTTATTAAAAAAGATAAATGCAATGTGACTTTAAAAATTATGTACATTTTATGGTAATTTTCGGAACTATTGTTTTTTATGTCATCTTAATTATAATTTTGTACTAAATAACGTAAAAAGTCGTTGGGGAAGTTAATTTGAAGAAAATTCAATATTGTAATCTGGGCTCTAATTCTGGTAGTCGTGATCGAATACTTCTTCGATTCGAAAGCAATTGTTTTTCTCATTCTTTCAGTCGATCGAAATTATTTTTTCTGTGTTGTGAAAACTCAAATAAATTCTTTCCAACACCGATAAAATAATATCGATGCGTTCAGTATCGACTGAAAGACTTAAGGGCATAATTAACCACACAAAAGCTTGGCAAACATGTCAAAATTTTACGATTGTACAAATATTTTGTTTGGTTAATTGGGGTCTTTGCTGTTTGGACAAATATTTGAAGCAATGTTTGCAGAAATATTAAAAATTTTTAATATTTGACAGACATGTTCGATATTTGTCAAACTTTGTGTGGTGTCTAGTGCTAAAAGTAATCATTTCAACGACAACTCTGCAGAGTAAAGACGCAGAAGAAGAAGCAATAACATCATTAGGTGCGTTTGTTTACTTTTCCAGTAAAATCCAGTAGTTGAGTAAATTTTGGGCAATATGAAAATTTGACTTTCAAAAATGGCTCTTGCACAAAAAAGTAAACGAACGGAAAATTGCAAAAACTTGCAGGTTAATTCAAACAGCTGATCGCTAAAAAGCTTAGTGTTGTAAAATATGTGTTGTTTAGACTACCCAGTACATAATGTTTTTGGTACTTGATGAAATGCATTGTAATGATTATAAATTCGTAGCAAATTTATTTATTAAATGAGCTTCTGTGCAAGTTTTAAGACTTGTTTATTTTGTACATGACTTTTAATTTTGTTTCTAGTTGAATTACATACGAAACTACATCAATATTTAATTTTTGATATTTGGTACCCTCAATAATATGCAATAAGAAGTAATCATATATTCATTAGCTTTACATCTCTAAAATATTAATGTAAACAAAAACAAAAATAAGTAATATTGAACAATTAACACAAATTTTACCATGGATGCCAAAAAAAGAAAATGTTTTTATTACAAATTGTATGCTTTTTGTTTGCTTACTTTTGTTTGTTTACTTAAATGAAACATATGTTTTTGTTTTCTACTGGTAAAAATTTGTTCATTAAAAATTTGCAGACTCTTTGCTTACAACTGTCACTTTACTCTCTCAGTAGATGCTCTCTTTTGCAAATTTTTGTGTAAGCGAACGCATTTCAGTAAAATCCAGTAAAAACTTGCACAAATTTGTGCAAATTTTGGGGTAAACGAACGCACCTATTTTCAGCAGTAAATTCTAATTTTTATAGCAACATTGTTTGCCCCAAAACAGTTGGTTGTTTAGAGCACATTTTACTCAAATAATTTTTTTTCTGCTATATTTTATCTCCGTTTTAAACAAATAGCGAGCAAAATTGCCGCAGCACAATCGTCCTCTGCATTCATTGAAAACAAAAATGAAAAATTATTGTTTGTACGAAATATGATTTTGTTGATTATTTTTGGCAAGCAGAAGCAAAAACAAACGGCATGTTTGCAAAGCAATTTGGTGGCTTATTCTGTCCTTTAGAAATAAAATAGCATTCGAATGGATAAAGTATATGCTCAGAACTATCAGACTTGGCCCCATTAGCTGGTTTGATAACGGCTTTCTAAATATTTGGAATCTTTTGCTGGCAATAGCATATTTTAAGGGTTTAACACAATCACTTTTGTCGTTATTGCAGCAGCGAGACTTGAAACTCAGGCATTGCTGAGTGGACAATCCTTGGTCATTAGTCCTTAAATTTTGGGTTTAATCCAATAGCCCAATTCACAATCTTGTGCAAATGGTCTTGCATCGTAGCATTTGCAAAATGGTATTGCATTAACTATAATCCCACAATTATACTATAGTATTTATTATACCATTTTGAAAATACTACGTCCATCTAAATGGACTAATGTTTATTTTGAGGGTCTGCGACTGAAAAGTTTAACAAGTGCAAAAGCTCCGACTGATTTCTTTCGCAATTGTGTGTGGTTTTATTTAAAAATGTTATGTCAGAATTTTATAATGGTCCCTGAAAGTGAATAAAATAAATTTTTTAGAAATGTGAATATAAATCAGAACTGTAATCTGGGGAAATGTATAAAAATCGTTATACCGAAAATAATAAAATAGTTTATGAAAATTTTATCCAGCTGAAGTTTAACATTTTAAAGTTTTAAAACAAATAATAAAATTGATAGCTAAATTAAAAGTCTTAACTAACTGAAATAGTAAATTCTAAAAGTAAAAAAAATATCAAAATATTGTGCAAAATATATATATCAAAGATCTTAAAATATTCTTATAGTCTAATATTCTTATTGCCTAATAATAATGTGTATTTCAACAAGTAAGAAAGTATAGTCGGTCAAGCCCGACAAGCTTCTACCCAACACCACAGTATTTGCAGAGAAAAATTTTCAAGATTGTACCCTATTTGGGATCCATGGGAAGTAATGGACCTATCAAAACAAAATTATTTTATAAGGTTAAGATTCATACAAGAGTTCCTTCTGCCGAATATTATTTTTATATTATAAACCGATTATAGAGATGGGTTTTATTAAGAGAGTTTTTGCCTAGATTTATATATGTAAATACAAACGCGTTTATTAGGAAGTTATGGCATTAAAAGCAATTTTCAGGAGTGGTATTTCTATGGGAGCTTTGGTCAAATATGGACTTAAAAAAAAATTTGATAGGACTTTTTGCTACACTTAGATATTTTTGGACCAAATTTAATCTAAAAACCAACAACATAAAATAGTTTATGGGCAGAAAATATTTTTTTGGAAAGAAGTTTGACTATGTAAAAGTATATCTAGACCGACTTTCACCATTTCCAATAGGGTTTTTGTGTATGACAATTGAAACGTATGAACCGTATTTCATCAAATTGTCTTAAAAAGTGCGACCTGCAAAAGGTGGATCTAGATCCAATATTTTTGTATGTTACATACACACCTTTTATACCCTCTCCACCATTGTGATGGTGTTATACAAATTAATAAGAATAAGAGTTAATAATAACAAGGAGGTTACAGTAAAACCTGAGTGTGTTCTTATTCGCTTTACAGTCAAATTTTTATAATATTTTAAGTCTTTCTAATGGCTTGGGAAAAAGTCTCCTGAAGAGCTGGCCTAAGAAACCGCGTAGAAATTAGCTTTCCCTCAACAATAAATTTCAGTGTAATTGCCAAAAATAAAAATTGGGAATTTAGCACGTCATAGAGAAATCTTATTAATAATAAATTTTTTATTCCCAAAAATAACTTCTGAAGGAGGAAGAAAAGTTGGTGATGCCCGGTCATATGATACCCTATACTACAGTATTTGAAACCATATTTTACAGAGTGTATCCTATTTGGGACTCATGAGCAATCGTGGACCCGTCGGAACAATATTGTGTTAGGAGGTTACAATTCAAGTAAAAGTTCTTTGTGCCGAGTTTTATTAAGATATCTTATGTGCTGTTTCCAGGTGACAGGCAATGGATTGTGTAGTAAAATTTATATGAAAACCACTCAGTTTTTTGAGTGTTTTTCATATAAATTTTCCTACACAATCAGTTGTCTGTCACCTGGAAACAACACATTAATCTAAAGGGTGATTCATCGTAAAGGTTAGATTTTCAATATGCTTTTTTTTTACAGACCACTCGTGACTCATACCAAACTGCTTTGTCATTTTTGTTCAGTATCGTTTGGAAAGACTCACACCATAACATCGTCTCTAAATGGGCTCTGGTAAAACTCAATGAAAATCCGGTGTTTTATTGTGAAATTTTGTTCAGTGATGAAGCACATTTTTGACTCAATGGATACGTTAAAAAAAATTGCCGTATTTTGGCTGATGAGCAACCCGAAGGGTACCAAGAGCTACCATTACATCCATTAAAACAACGGTATGGTGTGGTTTATGGGCTGGTGGAATCATTGGTCCATATTTCTTCAAAAATTAGAAAAATCAGAGTATTACCGTCAATGGTAACCATTATCACACCATGTTAACGGACTATGTGCTGCCTGAAATTCAAACGCATGGTCTCGTTGAGTTCTTGTTTCAAAAAGACGGTGCTTCGAGTCATACAGCGCGTGAAACAATGACCTTGTTGAGAAATAATTTTGGTGGGCACTTAATTTCACGTTTGATACGGTAACTTTGCCACCTAAATCGTGCGATATCACACCTCTGGACTGTTTTCTCTGGGGATATGTAAAGTCTGAGGTCTTTCGGAATAAGCCAGCTACGAAGACAATATTACTCGTGAAATACCAGTCTTCACGAGTAATATTGACTTCAGGAAGCTAATAGGTTAGGTTCCATGGGCAGCCATCGAGAGACAGCTCACTTGGGTCCTTCATTGGTCCCTTTGTGATACCCAGCGCCAATGCCCATCCTAAAGAGCAGTTACTCAGATGGCGTCAGTGCAGAGTTGAGCCAATTCGTCTTCCTAATGAAGAGAAGAAGCAATCTTAGTTCTATTTTAGATAGATCCTCTAAACAGGAAAACACCGGCTCTCCCAGGTATTTTGCCCCGATGCCCCGTAGCCCAGGGCATTGACAGAGAAAGTGAAGCACAGTCTCCTCTTCCTCCTCATCATGACAACTTCTACATTAGTCATTGAATTCCAGACCCATTCTTCTAGCAGGAAGCCAATAATACTCGTGTTATTCGCGAATTACTAATCGCTATGCTCGAACGAGTCACCCTAAATTTGACCTTCCGAATGGACCACATCAGACGTAGTCAGGGCCAGCAATTAGAAACAGTAAATGCCATATCTTGTTCTTTTAACCGATAATAAACATTTTAAGTTCACTTACAAATGTATGTATTTTGTTTTATATTACAGATTAAACCTCACGATACATCACCCGATATATGAGATTTGTTTCCCTTTAATTAATTTTAACAAGGGGGTTAAATGGAACTTATGAATAATTGTGGCTATCATAAAAGTTATTGTCGCCAATTGTTAAGTTAATGCCAACATTTAAAGGGAAGCAATGACATTAAAATTTTCGGACGTAGTATTTGTAATCAAATAAGTTTAAGCCAAATTTAATCTAAATACCAACATTATAAGGTGGTTTATGGGCAGAAAGATTCTATTCCGGAAAGAAGCTTCTATTGAGGCTTTGTGAAATTATGGACCGATTGTCACACATATGGTGTCGGACGGACGGTCCGGTGTCTATTGCTTAGACACATATCAAACCCTCTTTACTTTTGTGGTGTGGGTAAAACTTTAATAAAAAAAGTATAAGTACATGCTTATAATAACAATAATTATAATAATAAATAACTTCGTAATATTTGTAACAAATGCATAGGATTACTCCAACAATGACTTAGACTAGAGACTAAAATTTAGTTTTTAATTTTGAAAGGTTTCAGTAGTTTGTTCTTATTTCTCAACCGATTGTTTTTTAAGTCCAAAGATTTCCCAGTATTGGATTATACAGTATTGTCTCTTGATTATCAAATTCATGACCAACAAAAACTGGAACCCTGCGCTTAAAACGTGTTGAATCCACATCAGCAGCACGACGTATTGGCTTGTAGGGACCATTATAAGCTGGTCTATTATTTTGATTGTGATATTCAAATTTGGCTGGAGTGGGTTGATAGAAGATATATTTAGTCTTTTGTACTGCCGGTGGTAAATATTGAGCTGGTCCACTTTGTGCGGGCAATTTGTGCACATTTTTCTCTATGGTATAAGAGACGTGGGACTTAGCAGGTTCTTGCTTTTTCGCCACTTCTAGAGCTGCTATGATAGGTGTTAAATCTTTTAGGGAACTCTTGTTCGATCCTCCCGGGCCAGCATGATAGTTGGCATATTTGTAGGTGTTGGCATTTTCCTCTTTGTAAGGTGGTTTATATTCATAACCCTCATTGGGATGCCTTTCGATATAAACTTCTTCTGGAGTTTGTTTCTGTTTATGCATTTGATGATACAAATCGTAGGGAGTTTTGGTGGCGTAAGCTGCTGTAATTTGTTCAGTATGTGAGAGAGATTCTAACGGTCCTACATCTTTTGGGAAACTATATGAACTTAGATCGGCACCTTCTCCAGTACTGCTAGAAGAGGCATAGTTTGAAGTATCTAAAGTTACAGTTTTAGAGGCTGAATACTCGGTCTTGCCATTGGGCAGCATACTCAAAATTTCCTGTAATTGTACGGCAGCTTTACGTGCTTCCTCATCGCTTAATTTATGATGACGTCCATAAATGTTAAATTCCTCTCCTGTAGAAGTTATTGCATAGATTTTTATATGGTATTTAGAGTGCAAGGAAAACATCAATTGTTATTGTGAATTGTAGTTGGAAAAAGTGTTTAAGTGTTTTTTGTTGTAAAGTAGTTGATGTTGATGTGGCAACATAGAAAATTTAAAAAAAAGAAAAAATCTTATACGGTATCATTTAAATAATTGATTTGAGATTTGAAAATGTTAAACAAAAAAATTGTATTAATTTATCATTAAGTACCAATTCTTTTGGGTTAGCATTGTTAAATTTGTAGCAGTTTTTTATATGTACATGGATTGTATGTATAATATGTATGTTTTTGTAAGTGTATTAGTGTAAGCTGGTTTATATGTAGGTATTTGTGTGTGTTTCTTTACATTGTTATCTCGTTATTTACTTACATTTGTGAATTTTGTCGCATATTACATGAAAGAGGGGCTGGGCTGTAGGTCTGTTTTTGACTATTTGAAATTTCTTAAAATTATTTATTTACAACAGAATTATTACTGCTTGTTTTTAGAAAATGAAAACAAAATTTCGTGTGAGAAATTACATTGAAAACAAAAACAAATTTTCGTATTTTATTGTTGTTTTCAATATTAATTCTCACTCGAAATTTTGTTTTCATTTTTTAAATCCAGTCAGTTACTTATGTATCTTACAAAGAAAAAAAGGAAAATTGTTTTTAATTAAAAAGATTAATGTATTCATTAAAATATTAAATAAATTTGCACCAATAAACAAATTCATAGTATTCATTAAACGTTTCATTCACTTGATTAAACGTTTAATTCACTTGATGACATTTTTAATTAATACTGATTTTATTTTTTATTAATGCCTTAATTGGTTAACAATTTTGGAGAATTTTTTCTCTGTACTATAATAATACATAATATCATATTTATTAACGTATAAAAGGGCATTATAAGGTAGAAAATCTAAAATAGATTTATTCTGGATTCGTTTATTTAAAATAACTTAATTACATGTAAAATATAATAGTCGGACAAGAAAAATATTAACCTCTTATTTACTAGGAAGTCAAACAACATTATTTTTCGAATCAAGTTTAATGGTTCATGATTTCAGAATAAATGATGGTTAAAAGAAGTGCTGCCACTTCAAACATTTAGTGGCTAGATTTAACCATTTTTTCCCTTGCTTAGCTATTAAAAAAAATGAGTTTAGCCGTTAGCCATTTGTTACCTAGCTTAGCCATAAAAAAATGTAATTTGTAATTTTTTCAGAATGTATGTACATATATAAAATTGAAGGGTGGTTTGTTAGACTGCTTGACCACAGTGGATACTTCTTTTGTCTGGGTTGCTCGTGGTTGCTAGGCGAAGGCTTACGAAAAAGGGAATGTCGCCAAAACAGGGTAAAAATTCGTTATTGGTACTTCCCAGTAAAAAAAAATTTTTCTTTTTTGAAGCACTTAGAGAAAAAGAGCATAATTGAGCTCTTCAATAAGAGGCTTACGAAAAAGGGAATGTCGCCAAAACAGGGTAAAAATTCGTTCTTGGAAAATTTTTCTTTTTTGAAGCACTTAGAGAAAAAGAGCATAATTGAGCTCTTCAATAAGAGAGCTCTTATACAGCAGTAAATGATAACGAAAAACATATACAAAAAAAAACTATTTTAGTGCTGACAACAAAGAAGATTTTAATGCGAAATAAAATAAAAATATATTATGGTTTACGAAAATGCTTGAAAGAAGGCATTTAAACCAGTAAAAGCAAAAAATTTATGAATATTTTAATATATTTAGCCCTTAAAAAAGCATTTTAGGAGTGCTTTATTTGCATGTTTTATTATGTTAAAAGATGCGCTTATTGTCAGCAGAAAATAGTCCTCCAAAAATCAGGCATCCCATCAGCAGGTTTGAAGCGATTTGAGGTATGAATTCATACAAAAACCTGCTCCTTTTGGAGCACATTTTTTACTGGGTTGTTGTAAACACGTTCTTTTTTTTTTTACTAAATTTGATAATAATTAAAACGTATATTCTATATATAAAGTACATTTATGGGGCAATTCAGTGTAAAAATTCCTTCTTTTGGTACTTTTTATGACCACGCGTTTTTCAAAATTTTACGCATATTTAAAAACAATGTTTTTTTTAACATTAGGGTAGCAAAGAAATAAAGTACGTTTGAGGGAAAAAACTGGTTTAAAATTCATACTTTTAGTACTATTTATAAATACATTATAGTAAAATGAAAATTTGGCACAAATTTAAAACCTTTAACATAAAGGCAATTATATTGGTATATAGAAATACAAAAAAAGGAATAAAAGTAGTACAAGCATGTGCTATATTCGGAAGAAGTTATATAAATACCGTTCTTTAAATATAACTTAGTCAGTTTTATTTCACGCCTTTATAGGGTCTTAGATCAATATTGTAGAAATAACAAAGGAAATGGCAAACTAATGGAAAGTGTATATCCTTTCCACCTACACAGAAAAAATTAAAAATTGTCTCTTATCACAAAATTCATAGAATCAAACAAACAATTTGCTGATTTTTGACCTATAACCAAAATAATTATATTGATTACTAAAAATTTAAAAATTTAATATTTTGAATTTTTTTTTAATAAATGATATTTTTAATTTTAGTGAAAAATATGATCAAAAAACTTTGCCGTTTCAAACAATGTGTTAATTGATTTCATTAAATAAAGCTCAGGTTTGTCAATCCCAACAAAAATTCTACAAGTTTAAATAATTTTATTTTAAACGAAAAAAACAATTTAGATTTTTTGTTATTTAATTAATATTTTAATTAAAAATTTATTTCAAAACAACTAAAATGTTTATTTTAACTTAAAAAAATAATTAATTCAATTATCACATTAATTAAATTAAAATACTTTTGAAACAATTTTTTAATTAATAAGAAACTATTGAAAATTTTTTCTGCATGTGGTGAAGGGGTATAAAAAGAGAATTTTACTTATCTTTAGAGTAAACAATCTAGAGACTTGAGATTTCAGAGGTTGGTTCATTTTTAAAAGGAAATATCATTAGGAGTAAAAATTTGAAAAAACGGGTAAAGCTTTGTACCTTTGAAACTTTTTGTAAAAATAAAAAAAAAAATATATAAATACAGGTTCAGGGTGCCGCGTTAGGCTTGTTGGTAGTGAGCTAGTCTATCAGCGCCGGGGTTGCGGGTTCGATTCCCGCCAGATACTCTGGTTTCTTTCCTGCAGACAAGCGTAACGTTTCGCGGGATAAGCATAGGAAGAAAAAAATTCCAGACACAATTGAGGCACTTTATGTAAAAGTTACACACGTTAGAGAAAATAGTGAAAAAGTGTAAATAGAAAATTTCATAATCTGTAGGAAAAGGCCATCCAGAAAAATTATCAAGAACAATAAATGTATAAAAATATGGAAAAATAAAAAATATGTAAGGAGTGTTTAAGAATACCCAAAATACATTTATCATTAAAATTAGTTGGAGAAAAATTTAAATAGTTAAGAATGTAATAAACTCCGAATTCAAAGTAACATAATAATTCTTTAGAGTAAAAAATCCATTGTAGAAGAAAAAGTACTTAAAAGAGTAAAAAGGGAAGCGACTTGAATATTTTGGAGCAAATATAATCATTAGAGGGGAGATTAAACTAAACGATTTATAACATTAATATGAACTTAATAATCTAAATTTCCTTTATACATACATATTTGGGCTTTCTTGTTATAATGTTTTTAGAAAGTGTTTCAAGTAAGGAAAATGATTTTATCGACCCGGGCGACGCTGGGCTCTAACAGCTAATTTCATATAAATATGTATAACATCGCTAAAAAAAAACAAACAATTTTAACAATTTAAGCGCAATGAATTAAAATATTTAAAATCGCTATAAACGATCAGTATTCACAAGAAGAAAAGCAGCAAAGCAAGATTTAAGTGTCAAAAACGCAACAGTGTTTTTTGTATGTGTGCTTTTTTTGCAATAATTTATGCAGTGGCAAATACCAACAAGTAATTAAAAATTAACTAAGAATGTATAAAAATGGATAAAAAATAGATACAAAAGTTTAGAAAAGATTGGGTTAAAATATATTTACATTTATTTCTTTTTACTGTTGATTTGGACTCAAAAGATTGTTGTTATAATTTACTATGGTATTCATTCGGTTAACCGTTAATCGGTTATGCATATCTATAAGTTTTTCATTCCGTTTTTAATTTCTACGATACTGATCTTCTACCCTTTAAAGTATATATATTCTGGATCCTTATGAGTAGCGAATGTCCTTCCGTCCGTTCGAAGACCCCAGATACGATTGGGACGTTGTTATATTTATGTGAGACATAGTCCCGAAATATTTGTTACTGATATGTACAAAAAAACACAACTGCCTCTAATTTTACTCATAAGTCCCTTGTTCTTGTTTTTTTTTTAATGGAAAGAGTCAAAATTTTACAGCTAAATATGGCATTAGACATGCCAAAAAATTCTAAAAATGATTTTAAAAAATGCTACAATTTTTTTTAAGAGTTTTGGTAAAAATTTATTACCAGTATGAAATTTTGTTCGAAACTCAATACATTTTAGTGACTTATTTTTTAAGGAAATTGAAATAAATGGTTATATTTAAACCAGTAGATAGATTCTGGTAAAGCATCTGATACACATTGATATGAAGCACATGTAGTTGAGATTAAATTTTAAATTTAGAGGCCGCAAACCCCTGATAAATGCTCAATTTCAACGATTTATGTTATACAAATTATTTTAGACCATTTTAAATAAAACAATTCGTCCAAATTTTTAAAATAATATTATAAAGCTAAAAACATTTTCTAAAAATTCTAATTAAAATGCCAAGTGCTAAATGAAAAATTTGCAGCTAAATAAAAGTTTTAAATGCTAGATTAAGCTGCAAAAATGGACACACTGCTCTCACTTGTTATGTATCACATTAATCTCTAAATACAATTTTATTAAAACACTGTTTGGGAATTATTTTTGTTTGAAATCCAAAAAAAAAAAGTTTCTGTAAATTTACAGCCTCTTTGTAGAACACGAGAAAGTTTACTCGTGACCAGCGAATTGATGGACGAATACGTAATGCATAGCGTTTGTATACGGCGGACACGTGACTTTGTCGTACAGCTTACGTTAATTCGTGTATGTGCCAAATATTTATGAGATTGTACTGTTGCCAACATCGAAACAAATATTTTTTGTTTATATTTCATCATATGAAATTGTAATTTAAGCTCAAAAGAACGACAACCCTATTCTCGTTCATAAATAAAATACCGCTGACATACACCAATAATAAATATATAAATAAACTAAACCAAACAAATTTGCTTGAAAATTTTATAATTTTTGTTTTAAAAAATTTTAGAAACCCAAATTTGTTTTTCTAACAAACTTTACTTGTGTAACTTTTTCTAATATGTTAGTGAGTTTGATATTAGTTATTTTAATGCGAAAAATGTATGCAACCAAAACAATTGCATTTTTAATATGAAATTTTAGTACACTTTTTTTGTAGAAAGTTGCATTTTTTTATTTTTGTTTCACTTTAATTAATTTTTTCCAAAAACGAGTATAACTTTGATAATTATGATAAGGCAAATCGGTTTATACAAACCAAAATTAATTGGCAGCTGCTACGTTTTTTTAATAAAAATCGTCATTAGTCGCGATCTAAAACCCAAAAAAAAAAAAAAAAACACGCTAATAAGTTAGCGTTTATTATAAGCGAGTCGCGTTCTACAAACAGGCTGTTAGCTATTTTTGGACATCAAGTTTTGGCAACACTATTTTAAAGTGACCTATTTTGAAACTACCAACGTAAAAATGTGTAGTAAGTGGATTTTGACAATTATCACTTTTATGATATTAAAACTTATGAGACTAGCAGATACCCGGCGTGCGGTACTACACTCCACTTTCCTCCCCTCCCCACCCCTCGTAATCCGATTTTTAAAAACACATAGCTTATGTGGCTATTTCAGCTAAAACTTCCTTTCTGTCTTTAGTTGTCTTACCAGTGTCATACATATCGTCAATAGCAAAAGTTTGGATGTTGGATTTTGTATGAACTGGTTCCTGAGAATGATCTACGGCTTCTTCCACGTCATCATTAAGTTGGGCGTCTTTCACTTAAGATTTTCTTCTTAATGGCTTTCCTCCGCATCTGCATTCTCTTCATCTTCTACGCCATCATCATCATCTTCGCAAGCCACTTCCTCTTATTCGCCATCATCGTGTTCATCTTTACCCTCGTCATCTTCCGCATTTCATCATTTTCGGTATCTGCTGTTTGACTTTGCGGACTTTGGTTGCGTTATCCTCTGCCTACAGATATATTTACTCTTTAAAGCACAATTTTACTAATTAACTTTCTGATACATTCTCCAATATTATTTGTTTTTGTCGTTCCCGTAGTGGATACAATTTTGGCGCAATTTGTGGTTACTCGACCCACTGACGCTAACGGCAAACTTTGATTTGTTTTGCATTGTATTTTTGTCAAAGGCGGAGAGGGAAGTGTTGATATTTCGCCAGATCTTTTGATTTGCTGCTATAGTTTTTTTTGTAATTCTTTTATTTTGGTTATCCACGAGAACATTGTGGGTCCGTTTTATTAAAACCAGTGAAACAGTTTCGTAAATTTTCCCCTACATCCCCTCGCGTTCCTTGTTTTGAAAAAATATAAAGCTCAAACCATCTTCACAAAATTTCCTTTCCAATGAAACTGGTTACATACATTTTAAATGATAAAAATACACTATCCCGAATTGCTTATAAAGGTTATTTTTGGATATTTTTCGATGTCAGTGAAAGCAGGTCCTTCCAACGCATTTATTGGTTCGCAAAGCTCTTCAGGCGTTCTCAAGTTATAAAATGTCGAATATATGGCCAATTATTTTTATATATATAACTAGAAACAAGACACCCATGGTTACTTATGCTCCGGTAATAAGCAAATTCAAGATAAATTTTTCAAGTTCAGCTTGATCAATAATACGCCACAATTTTAACACAGTTTTAATCAATCTAACACTAATCCATCTAGAGCAGCAAACTGTAACGTTTAATTGATTTAGCGGTACTTGGAGAGTTATCGTGATTACCAATTATAAATATAATCCCCTAAAAGATGGCTCCTAAAATTTGTATCCAACAGAAAGACGTAGGCTGTTAATAATCGCCCTACTATGAAGAGCATTAAAGGGATCTATATTTCAGAAATGGGCCAAGTAATCGGCTCCTAAGATCGAACGTTTTTTTAAGACTTACGCAATAACTCTTTGAAAACCACATTGTTTTTTATATTTTCATAAAAGTTATAATAATTATTAAGAACTACAACTTCCACATAAACAAATTTGCAAATATATAAAAACTGCATATTTTTAGTTTTACACTTTTAATAACAATTTTTGTTCAAAAAATTCCTCAATACAATTACTTTATACATTAACATACATAAATGAACATTTTTTAAATGTTCATAAATTGTTTAACAGGAAATACTTTAATAATCTCAATTAATACATGTCTAAACCGTTTTAAAAATACCCAGTTAATAAAATTGCATAATATTGAAAAAACTTTAGCTTAAATTCAATAACAAACAATAAACACCACCAGACCAAACAATCAAATTCCCAAACAAAACTTAGCTAATAATATCTATAAGTATTACGAAAATAATAAAAACAATATAAAACGAAACATTTAAACCGCCTTTTTTTTATTAATAGACACTCTAGTATGTATCCACAAGCAAGTATCGGTATCTTTTGCGATCACGTCAAGACACAAAACACGCAAACAAAAACTTTGTACTCGTACACTTTTAACAATAACTACGTCATTTTGAATCGGCGGAGAAGAGAGTCAATAAATGAGAAAATGAATATTGACTGTCAGTTACAAACAACTCAAGCAGAAGCCAAAAATATGCTTTCACTTTCTTACTCTTTAATTGCTGGACAGCGACCGTTCGCATAGGGGCCTTCATGCAAAAAACCCAATCGGAAGTTCATTGTGAGTTTTTGCAATTACCGGTCAATAAGTAATAATCAGGGCAAATTTTTCAAGTTTTTTGCGAACATTTTTAAAAAAGAGCATGTTTTTCATAAGTCACTGAACATTGTATTTTAGATATATTTTTTTGTTTGTATTTTCAATTTTTTTCTTTTTTTGCTGAATTAGAAACTACATCTGAGATGTTCAGTAGCCATGTATAGAATTGAGGAACAAGCAAAAACTGTTGAGTTTATTTTGCTACTCAACATTTTTTCAACACCAGAAATGCACTATTACGCAGTGTTACCATTTTAGCATATTTTCCGCTAGATTTACCAGATTGAGTTGGGGAATTGCTTATTTTTTTTTAATATGCTGACTGCATTTTAGCATATTTCCTTTTCCAAGAGCAGATTTTTAGCATATTTTTACTTTTCAAAAAAGCAGAATTTTTTTAGCATATTTTTTCAAAAATAAACGTTTTTATGAAATATATATTAAAATTCCTTTTTATTGAGCAGATTTTTAGACATACATATTTTTTTTGTGAAAATTTTGCATATTTTTAATAAGTTTAAAATATTAAAAATTTTAGGTTTTGTTCTTAGCAGATTTTTAGCTTATTTTCTTCATTTTACGATTTAGCAGATTTCCTCTAAAGTTTTGGCATATTCTCAGCAAACAGTTATGGCAATACTACTATTACGAAATTAAGTCGCTCGTTTTCAGTCATCGGGGTCTGTTAGTGACTTATCTCGGGATGGAAGACCACTTGGAGCACGAAGACAAGGTAATATCGAACGAGTTCCGGAAAGCATAAACGAGAACCCTGAAACATCGACTCGAAAACGTGCCATCAACTTCAAATGTCCAGATTGCAGGGATTGTAACAGTTATAAGAAGTATCATAAAAGTTCTTTTATAACAGTCCATCTGAAACAATTATTTTTCAACGTAAAAGTAAACGGTCTAATTAAAGTCTTAAAAAGAGAGTTTTATTTGGCCGTCATAAAATAAATCTCATCTGATGTGTTTTAGTTTTTCCTTCATAAAATAAAACTTAGTTGAGAAATAAAAGGTAAAATAAAACTCTTAAGAAGAGAGAGTTATATTTAGCCGTCAAAAAAACCCCATTTGACGAGTTGGATTTTTACCGTCAGAAAATAAAACTCTTTTTATGTAAATTGACACCCAAAGATTGCCACTGGTCAGATCATTACAATTTGTAAGGCAGTGTGGAAAAAGAAGCAAAGAAACAAAATGAGTTTTATTTTAGACGGAAAAATAAAATTCCTTCAAAGAGTTTCATTTTATAACAGCGAAATGAGTTGTCCTTGGGCGGAAAAAATAAAACTTCTCATAAGAGTTTTATTTTATGAAGGGAAAAATAAAACTCCTTAAAGAAGTTTTATTTAAACTCAAAAGAGTTTTATTTTATGACAGCGAACTAAAACTCTCTTTTTAAGAGTTTCATCCGAACTTTTATTTTTTCGTTTAAAAAACTCCACAGAGTTGAGATCGTTTTCCCAAGGTGAAAGTGCACTTCAATACGAATCTATTGGTAAATGACAGTATAGATCTCCGTCGACTGTTATATAGAGAGGTTTCAAGTTAAAATTTTATGGATAACTGTTATTTACGGTCCCTGACAGAATGCTGTTTCCGTACAAGATACAAATGGAACATGAAATTTTTCCACAAGACTATTTCAAAAATACAATGTTCAGTGACTTATGAGTCACCTTGTATACTTACAAATTTTGCCATCAAACAATAAATTTCTTAGCAAAAAATATAGTTTTATAACTTTTTCAACCAGGTTATGTTCTTGTAAAAAAGCTAATTTTACTTTTTTATTTAGCTCCAAAACTGACTGAATGAATAACTTTGGCACATTAAATTGATCTGTGCGGCAAAACTCAAAAAAAAAAACTTTTTATTCCCTACACCAACTAAGATTGGTAGGCTATTTTGTGTTTGTGCTGAAGTTTGTTACGTTTGAAAATATAAGTTTTAGACTCACCGTTAAGTATAGAGTTCGACTAAGAATGCCTGAGTAGATTTGTAATGCGTATTATTGAGCAAAGGGCGAAAATGGGTTTATAAGCTCTTATTGACCTAAGGACTGTTAATAATCGGTCCTTGATCTAAGTTAGCCCTCGTTCAAGTATCCTCCCGGAATAAAGCATATCTGTACATAAATCTTAGTATTATGGCTGGCAAATGTAGTAAAATAATTTTTCTTACCATATTTCTCATATAAGTAAGACTCTCAAAAATTACTTTTACTTGTTCAAAAATACTGTATCAACTCAATATTAGCAAAGCAATTTTTAATTTAAGATTGAAGGCATATGAAAAAGAATTTTTAAACCAACCGTTTCATTACCCAGAAGTAGACAAAATAGCACGATATTTTAAAAGCGGTATGATATGAATGTAACGTGTAAATTTTTTTTTAAAGTGCAAAATAAAAATTTCGAGTTAATTGTTGAACCAGTTCGATATGTAAATTGCTTATAAATTTTGATATTTATATGAAATTTGGCAAACACAATTTTGTGTATCATTAAAAATTTTTATCAAGACCGAACAAGTATTGACCATAAGTCTTTTATGGTCTCTCTCGTGAAAATCACGTTGAAGCGAATAAATTTCGAATAAATTTTGGTATTTAGAAAAAATTCGGCACAAATATCTTCAATATAAAAAAATTTATGTCAGAATAAATTTTTGTTCTAGTAGATTTATGTATAGCCAAAGTTGTGCATATTTATGTTTTTCTATTTTTATTTTTTTAGCATGTTAATTGATTTTTCAATCCGTAAATAGCTTGTATTTGTCGGCTCAAATGAAAACTTGCCCTAGTTATTACTTATTCACTGGCGACAAAAAACTGATTAATCCTCTAATGCCAAGTTTAAGAATAAATGGGAATATATTATGATCATAATTTTTTAAGGGTAATTTTGGGCCTCTGAGTTCAAAAAAATATTTTTAAGCCCGTACAATGAGTCGAGAAAACATCAAGGAGTTCTTTGAGGCACCCTTGGGCATACAGAGAAAAAAGTGTGTTATCAATTAAACAAATGGTTTAGAATATATTTAAATTTAATTAATGTGATAATTAAATCAATTATTTTTTTAGTTGAAAGAAAATTATAATTTTAATTTTGACTTAATTAACATTTTAGTTGTTTTGAAATAAATTTTCAATTAAAATTTTAATTAAATAACAAAAAACCTTAATTGACTTTTTTCGTTTAAAATAAAATAATTTAAATATGTAGAATTATTGTTGGGAATTGTCAATATTTATTTAAATAAATTAACACATTGTTTGAAATGGCAAAGTTTTTTAATCACTTTTTTAATTAAAATTAAAATTATGATTTATTGAAAATATTTTTTCAAAATATTAAAATTCTTAGTTATCAATATAATCATTTTGGTCATAGGTGCAAAATCAACAACTTATTTGCTTGATATTATGAATTTGGAATACATTTGGTGATTGGAGAAATTAATAATTTTTTCTGTGTAGATCACATAGATATGAAACTCCTTTGAATTCACACAAATAGGAAATGTGTGAATTCAACACACTAGTAAAAGTTCACCTCAATTTTTTGACAAATATTTTATAAACAATAAAAAAAAATTTTTTCAATTTTTTTTTGATGTGTTTCTTTACAATTTATTGAAAGAAATTTAAATTTTTTACATTTAATTGCATTTAAAACTATGCATAATGTTGTATTCCGTACTATCCTTGGCGCTGGTCATACTAAACCTAGAAAACCCAAAAGAAAAACAAGCCATTTAAATGTTTCCGAGTGTTCTTCGTATGCGTATTGAGGAGCTTGTTCTTTAGGCGTTGCTCTCTGGCTAAAGCAGTATCCTATATCTCAAGCTTATACAGCATAAAATTAAAACTTTTAATAAATAGCGGTGACCAAAGTCTCATCCGGAATTATGGTACCCAGCAAATATACTCATTCCAACATACGTGGAGAGGGTATTGCTTGTGCTGATATGTGTTACACATACAAATATTGGTTTTCGGGCCTTATTTTAGCATACCGATCGACTAAGAATTACCTCCTGAATCGACCTAAAGATGTCCGCTCATCCGGCTGGCTGTTTAAACTTTATACGCAAAGTACAGTTCACAATTTTAGAGACAATTTGGTAAACTTCGGTACAAGTTATTTAATTTGCATAAGGACGAATAGCAGGAATCGGCTCATACCTTCATAAGCCCCCAAATAAACTTCTTTCCAGAATAGAGTCTTCTTTCATATAAACCATCTTATTATGCTGGTATTTCGATTGAACTTGGCCTAGAAATATTTTATTCCAACCTTAATCATTTAACCAAATCTTATTTGAATCGGACTTTGTTTGGCCACAGCACCCATTTAAATACTGTCCCCCAAAAAAGCTTTTAACGCCATAACAACCTTAAAAAAATTGTTATTGATATGTAATTTGCTAATGATAACTTAAGTGTCATGACATGAAGGTCCAGAATTGATCGCAGGTGCCACACAAACGCTCCATGTGTCCATGATTGCACATAAGTCCCAAATAGGGTACGGTGTCGGTCTTTTTCACTTACATTTTAAAATTAGGTAAATATCATTAAAGTGGTGAAATATTCCAAGCAAACAGTAAAGCTTGATGTGAAATTAATAATGATATTTAATTACACCCATTCTAAAATATATATTGCTACAAAATGATTAAATATCATTCAAAACTTATAGTGTTATCAAAAAAAAAAATTTTCTGTGAATTTCTTAATAAAATTCAAATAAAATCAATATAATTTTTCAGACCTTTTATTTGTGCTTGCTGGGAATGTGGGGAATATTTAAATAATTAAAAATTAATAATTCTGTCACACTAACACAATGATAACATTTTTACTAATACATTCTTATCACTTAAGTTTTTTTTTTTTGACAACAGACTTAGGTTTTTGACAAGCGAGTTTCATATCAATGTAATCTATGCCCGTCTAGTAATAAAAGCACATTTAATTTTTGGGGAATTCTGTTTGTTAGTTTTTATTGAACATAAATTAGTTTTTTAATTCAAAATAAAATCCAATGAAGCAAATTAAAAATATTTAGTTTTATTTATGATAATAAAAAAAAAACCATTTTTTATTATTTGAGCAGTATAAATGAAGTTTGCATTTTGAACAATTCATTATGTTCGAGATAGTTTATAATGCTTTTAGAGCTGTTAAGAACTATCGAAGATTCTACAAATATTTTTCTAGATCTTTATGAAGTTGTTAAAAAGGGAAATTAATATAAATTAATTATTTATTGGGCGTCAGTACAAATTTTTGCATGCCATGAGGCCCTCTTAGGCATTAGAGGGTTAATTTGTTCTCAAATTAAAGCCTGTGTTCCCACTTGTGTTGGTCTAGGGTGTAGGATATTAGCATGTTAAATAAAACAGAACAATCTCAAACTTTTAATTAAACTTTTAATATTAAATAATACTCTTTGTTTAAATGGCTATTCATTAAAAATTTAATAGAATTTTACATAAAGTTTAAAGCGCAAAGTTTACAAAAATGTTGTTGAGCTTTTCAACATTTCTAAACAGTTCGACCGAAAAAAACCTTAATATGGCCACAAAGTTAAACGTATTTTCCAAAAAAATGTGCATTACCCTCATGTGGAATATTCTTAAAAGAATTAAGTCATTAACCGGGGAAACAAATAAATTTTTAATTACATTATTATAAAAAGGCAGACCATCCTAACTTGATCTGGTAACAGATTAAATAGATAAGGACGGATAAAAGAAATTTTAATAGAATATAAAATGCATAGTGTTCTACGTTCATCGAAATTTTTCATATTTATCTCTTGAAAAAGAGATCAAACAAATATAATTGCTTTCTTTGTTTATTTTTTTGAGAGGAAATTTAGAGAATGGAAATTGAAGTACAAAAAATGGTTTTCTAATTTCCGATTAAATATTATTAATATTTTTTATATTATTTTACAAAGCCTTGATTAAAATATTCTCTTAGAAAATGAGTGTTAGCTTTTAAAGGGTGACATAGCGATTATACTCTAGTGCTGGCAAAGTATTGAGTGGTGGGTACGCGGTATTTAGTATTTGCACTGTTTTTAAGAACTCAATATCCAAAAGTCGTTTCTGAAACAAAGATTACGCCATACCAAAAACAAAGTTTAAATCAGAAAATTACCGCCTAATTGCAATTTGTGCGGCACTTTTCAAAGTTATGGAGAGTATGGTGAATCACCATCTTGTCAAATTTTTAGAGTAAAATTATCTACTAAGCGACCACTAGTAGCCTTTTATAGAGGTCACTCTTCTCATTCACCATTGTTAGATATTTAGATATTTTCAAGGCGATCGACAGATTCTGGCATGGTGCACTCTTGCCACACCTAGTTGCATTTGGTGTCGGCGATAATTTTTCTTGATTTATTTCGAGCTTTCTCAGAGATCGCACTGTACGAGTTGTTAAAGATGGGATTTCGTCAAACGAGTTCAAGAGTATTACAGGGATTCTTTCTCTTACTCTATTTTTTATATATCTAAGCGATATCCGATGTGAAACTTCCAACCGTATATACTCTTTTGCAGATAAAAGCAGCCTTTGTTATCCGCATTAATTTAGTTATAGACCAATCTTAATAGAACTTCACATAATCTCGGAATGGGGTCGTGCGAATACAATCGATTTAAATGCCAATACGACCCAGTGTTGCTTGCTAACGCATAAACACGCGACGGATCAATGTGCCTCATCTGAATATATGGGTGGTATAATTATTGAGGAATCAGAATCTCTTAATTTTCTGGGCATGAAAATACAATGTGATGCCCGATGGACAAAACATATATTCTAGGTGTCGAAAGAAGAATTCAAGTGCCTCGGTTTTTTAAACAGCCACTCCATCTGATCTCCTTACTATTTATGCCACCTATATCCAACCGAAAATGGAATACAACTCTCATATGTGGTCGAAGGTTCTCATTGGTGACATTAGGGTATCAAATTCAATTGACTTGAGCACTGCAATGTGAGTTTTATGTCCCTGTTCTATAGTTACTACAATGGAATTTTGTCTGGTGAAATTAGGGATCAAGTTCACGAAACTCTTACGTTTGTTCGTAATACGCGTTTTTCCTCAAGAGCTAATCCTTTTGTGGTCGATTAGTCGGTGCATCTTAAAACGCATTACAGGTAAAATTCGTTCTTTTGCCAGACTTTTCTTACAAAATTGATTTTGTTCGGGCCGCCTACGGCTTAAAAAATTCTTTTGGGCACTTATTTATAAAAAAATCTTTGAAATCTAGTAACTTCTACACCACGCCAACGGTGGTATAATTAGTAGTTTTTGGCAAGTGAGATTGGAAAATTGATTTCGTAGTCTCTTATTTCTTCATTTGATCCATATACTTTTAAAGCTGTCGACCCTGCTAAATGAAACTTTTTAGACAATTTTTTTGTGACATTAATTTTTCGTACATATTGGTTGTTTTTTTTTTGCATGAGATCTTTTAATATTAATAACTATGATTTGACAGCTGAGAATGTCAAATTGTATTTACATTTTTGTTCAGTATTGGCCTTTTTACACTGATCCACATCTAACATTTACCATGTGATTGCGAAGATGTTAACATCTTCCCATAAGAAATATATAGGGCTAAACATCAACATCTTTAAAATATGTACCAATCTCATTTTATTCCATTCTACATCTTTTGATTATTTTAGTGTCATCATTAGAAGAATGCCAAACAATTCTATTATTGCAGTGGCATCACTGACAAAATTAAGGCAAATGTTTTTTTTTTTTGTATAAATTTTTTTACTATGTTGTATTTTTGTTTGTTAAATTTTATTTAGTTGCTAGTTTTTTGTTTGTGTTTTTGTTTGATAAAAGCGCCCGTACACGACATGTTTTTAACATCTGACTTATCAAATTTCCCACTTCAAAATACGTGCATGTCCTGCATTACCTTTAAAACATTGCTTCTGTAAAAGTCAATAAGACCGTGCTCTATTTCCTTCTGTCAAACCATCTGACATCAGCTGTATCAGAAATCTATGCCGGGAAGAAATCGACAGCGGCGGTGCGCTATTGACGGAATCCTCTGCAGGCTGAAGTTAATATTTTACAATACCGATATATGTATGATCATTTCACCATTGAATAGATATAATGTTCATAAATATATGTACACCGTTTCATGATAATATCCTAAATTGGTTTCTTCGAATTTAAAGAAAAAAAAATGTTGAGATAGCTGAACTCTTCTCCGATGCAAATAAACATTTTTGTGCTGGCAGAACGCTGTTTTCCAACCGGGAACTTCTTTAGTTTCTGCAATTACTATGCAAATTACATGTTTGTTTGTGAACAAACATTATAAACCTTATTACCTGGCCACACGCGCAATATGTTTGGCAATTATTGCCGTGGCAATTGTCAAACTTCATATATAAAAAACATTGGCAAAAATATTAGAGTTAGAACCGCTGGATTCAACGTACTCAAATAAGGTTTACCCACAGGGTTCAACGCCTATTACAAAAAATAGTTTTGATTTCCCCACATTGTAATTTGAGTTTTTCGTTATAAAAGACTTGTCTTACGAAATAATTTCTTATGTACTTTTTCAATGTTAGAAATAAATTTTGTAATGTTAATGCGTTTTTAGTACAATAATCTTATTTAGCAATTTTTTACTAAGAATTTAGCCAGTTTTAATGGTGAAGAGTGGCCACAACTCGTCCTAACATAAATTTGTATGGTATTTTAAATTTTTTACTTGGAACCCTAAAAATTGTTCCAATCGGGGTCCGTAATACTAAAATTTATCTTTATAGCCTTTTCACACTTGTTAACATATAACATCAATTTGCGAATTCCCAAAAGTATTATGTCTAGTACATAGGGCTAAAAGTCAACATCTTTACATTATGTTCCTATTTCATTGTATTCCATTCTACAGCTTTGGAATACTAGAAAAGTGGCAATAAACTCCATTTTTATTGTGGCATCACTGGCAAAATGACATTTGTCATGTTTTCTCTTTTTTGACAGTTATTTTTGTTTATTTTTTTTTTTTCATATTTTTAAACCATATGAATTCCACATATATTTTGGTGTTTTCTTTTAAAATTTTGATACTTTTGTAGAAAAAAAGATAAAAAAAGTTTTTTTTTTCAGAAATGTTGAAATTTTTGATTCATAGTAGATGTTAGATGTTACAAGTGTGAATGCATGTTTCACATTTTCTCCATTTTCCACGCGTTCCTCCGAAATGTATGCAAGTGTGGAAAGGCTATAAGCTACTTCTCTATAAAATGTATAAATTTATATTTTTTAAAATTTAAATATTGCAATCATTTACATCACTGATTTGTTGCAAACGAGTTTCAACATGAAAACAACAAATAACTTTTGCTAAATATAATTATGATAGTGACATGGCGGTGACAATGAGATGAGATATTGGGGTAAATTTGTTGGTTACTCTAATACAAGTTTCAAGGGTGGGTGGGTGTTGATTTGCTATGAATGAATAGTTGGATAAATGGTTGGATGATGATGGTTGATTGTTGGTTGGGTAAATGTATGAATAAATAAACACAAGGAAGATGAACGTGTATAAAAATAAATAAATAAATATAGTTAATATTTACAATTTTTACATAATATATGTATTTATCTACACATGTAAAACAAAATTATTTACACAATCACATGCAATAATTTTCATGAAAAAATATTTAAACGACATAATTATATAGTACACAAACAGATAGTTACATCAATACATACATATGTATATACAAAATCAATACATATTTACAAAATAATAATAGTTAGAAATTAGACAGGTTTGGATTTACATACAAAGTATGAACTTTTCGAAATTGCAACAATGTAGATAAAGAAAATGTTCATTGATGAAAAGAAATTATGAAAATGAAATATTTAAAAATGATTCGTATACGCTTGACTTGATGATAATAATGATGAACAGTCGTCCTTCTCTGAGGCGTCGTTATTTTAAGCAAAATAACTCGCTTAAATTTAAATGATTTTATTTGATATGATCGTACATTAAAAGCCACACCAATAAAACAGAGATGAAAAAATAAATAAAACCCTTTTTATATTTCATTTACTGATATGACACCCAAAATATTTTAATAAAAAAAAAATCATTTTATTTTAATACGCACCATCTGGTCCATAGGCTGTTGGCAAATAATTGCTAGATGGCGCTTCGAATGCTACATGTCCACCACCGTAACCGGCACCACCACCAGCATAACCACCTGAACCGGATGGTGGCAAATACTGATGTGTGGCACTGCTATATGTTGGCGGCTTTGATGGTGGACCGTAGCTAGAGTGACCACTTGGTATTTCGTATGATGTTATGCCTGTAATGGAGACACATAGAAAGAAGGAGAGAGACACACACAATTAACAAACATTATTTTTTTTTTTAAATTTCATTCAACATTAACGTTATGATCATGTTGCAATACAAGTATAACCAAAGTTTTTTTTTTATCAAAAATCGTTGAATTATTTTCTTGTCTTATTGTTTTTAATACACTTAAAGAAATTAAAAAGAAGTTATATACAGATATATACAAAGTTGAAGGATTTCATAGAAATTGGCTTAATTAAATGTAATTTAAACTTATGATAAAAATATTTATGCAAAATTAATTGTCAGTTAAGATTTAATAAAGTTATAACTAGTTAAATAAAGTTTAATAATTTTTAAAATATGTTTTATGTCAAAATTAAATATATATAGAGAAAAGCAACTGGGGCCAAACAAAATAGACCGTGGTTTCAACATACATGATGGAAAAAACAGTTATTGTTACAAAGGTTTATTCTAGGTTAGCGGGAGTTCCTACCATAATGAGCAAGCAAACCTCAATCATGATTAAAACATCGAGTGGACGCCTAAAAAGTTGTTATTTTATTAGAAAACTTTCTAAGCCACGCACAGATTGTTTTGCTTAGGCGCTTCTCAGCAAAAGAAACTTTTGTCAAAAAAAAAAAAAAAAAAAATTTTTGTTAAATAAATACAACTTAAACAAGTTAAACATTTTTCCCCTAGCTGGGCATTAAGGATCACTATCCCTGTAATTTGGGTTTTAAACACAAACACTATGTGTACCCTGAAGGGCCTAACTAACAACCAGCTTAGCACCTACAAATTCCTGGGGGTTACTAATTTTCTTGGACCAAAAAAGAAATTGGGCAGCTGCGATATGCGAAATCTTTTTTTTCGATACTTAACGCTCCTGCGCTTCAACTCCGCCGAAAGTTATTAATACACAAAGACATTATTTCGGTATATGCTAAAAGAGCTCTTTTTAATATTTGAACAAGGCTAATTCATTAAAGGTAATCTCGGCACTACAACAAGTACAACTCCAACAAAAACCACAAGCAATTTGTTTTTGTAAAATCATTGTACAATGTCAAAAACTGATACAAAATAAAACAGAAACAAAGATAATAAAGACAATTTTGACATCCACCAACTATTATCTTAAAATAAAGTTTTCAGCAGGGCTGTTAGGTTCACCTGTAATGAATCCGCCAAGTATTTGAATCTCTTTTGATTTTTCTTATGTCGTGACATTATAAAAGAAAGTTTAAGAAAAAATACTTAATGATATTTTTTTGAAATATCCTTTAATAATTTTTTTGTCGGAGCACAGTTGGTTTAAAAAAAATTTTTACTTATGTCATGGAAAACCATAAATATTTTATTGTATAGAAAATCGTTTAATTGTGTTTGATTTGTCGTGCAACATTTTTACTATATTAAGCCTGGTACTCTGTTAAACATTTCTCTGTTCAATTTGTTAAAAAGTTACGAAATATTTCTGGCAACATTTTTTTACAACTGCTAAATAATATAAGCTGCTCTTAATTTACGTGGAATTTTAAGCAAATGAAAAAAGGACTTTATTAATTTATAAGCTCGAGGACACAGTTGCTTTTAAATAAATTTTAATCATTATTTTTCTTTCTATTTTCTATATTTCCCCATCCTTTGGATGGCATCTTCAGGAATAATCAAATACGAGTCACAAAGAGTGCAATCTTACAAGTGGACGAGAATAGTCGTTTTGTGTTTTATTATTGTTACTCGTATTTTATTATTCCTGAAGATGCCATCCAAAGGATGGGGAAATATTGAAAATATAAAGAAAAATAATGATTAAAATTTATTAAAAAGCAACTGTGTCCTCGGGCTTATAAATTAATAAAGTATTGAAAATTAAAAGGTTGAATAAGGATAATGATATTTAAATGAAAAAAAGTTTCAACTCAATATTATATGAGAACGGAAAAAAATAAATAACAAAACCGGTAACAGTTTTCCATCAATATTTACTTTTATTTTTATTAAAAAAATTATTTTTACTTAAATACATATGAGTTTTTTTAACATACGCAAAACAATGTCGCATACTTTGAAAGATTAAATACTACTAATTATGCAAACTCGCGAGATAATTAACACTGATGCATGTAAATTTTTTATTATGAAATACTAGTTGTTCCTGAACCTTTTTCATAAATTGAAACAGAGTACTTGTTATTAAATCTTGTCTGTTAAAAGGTTTTCTAAACTTGAACAATGCGATGTAAATTTGGTAATTTTTTAAAAAAAAAGAAGGTCGCTTTAATATTTTATAATATAAGTTTTTGCATTACAAATTTAAATACTGACATTTACCCCGGACAGTTAGGCTGGAGTATTTCTATAAGACTGCCGGATTATAGCAATGCCATTCAGTTCATTCCGTATGATGGGATATGTGGCCGTTAGAAACGCGGCCATAAGATCCTTTGAAAATGTGTTCATCACATCGAGAATTATTCAAGAATGCAGGACGTCTCTGGAAGAGAAGGCGAGACAGGCAATGGTTAGCCTTAAATGGGTCCCTGGACACAGGAACATACATGGCATCTTTATGGCTTATTCATTGGCGTATGCTGGCACCATCTTGAACAATATGTGATACATTGTTCCACTCACGAGGAGCAAGCTACTTATTGCACAAAAATTTCATCTAATCACTATTTAGAGAAGGTTCGATTAAACTACCCGTAGCGAAGCCACAAAATTCTGACCCATCGTACACGGTAAAAATCAAGGGTGTGGAGTTGGAGTTGAGGCTTTTGTACCGGTGTCGGGCTCGTAGTAAAAATTCTTTGAAATTAATGATGTAATATTTAAAATTTCGATTCGAAATTTTTCTAAAATAATTTTCTTTCTATATTTAACTATTTAAAAGGTACTGCATTATAGAAAAGAGTTTAAAGTCAAATAAGGACCAGTCTCATATAAATTTAGCACCAATGTAAGAGCATGAGTCGAAATCGGCGTTGTAGTCGGAGTCGGCTTAAAAAATTTCCGCGATTGGAGTCGGAGTTAGAACTGTTTTTTTACGACTCCACAGCCCTGGTGAAAATACTCCGAGGGCTTTAAAAATGTCCCTACCTCGCCTAAAAAATATAATTGCCGTTATAACTGGCCATTGGCCTATTGGGAATCATGCCCAGAAGTTCGGGCTCCCACACAATTGCAGAACATGTTGAAGTTGCGATTACGAGGAAAAAGGAAGGAGTCAATTGAACATCATATCTGTAATTTTCCGCTATTAGGAAACTAAGTTTTAAACTGCTTGGTCATAGAACTCTTAGAGACAAAACTAGTCTCTCTGACACTAATTTGAAGTGGAAATAGTCCTTCATTAAATCAACAGTATGGCTAAAGAGTAGTGGTAGCTGACAGGTAATATAGAACGCCTGGGAGATAGTTCGACTTTGTAACATAACGACAAATTTGTATTGGAACCATGCGAGATAAAGTGAATTGCGGCTGCCAATGGAACATAAGCTAACTTTATGCTTTTCTTTGCGTTCAGCAATTTTAAAAATACAAATGTATTTTTTTTCCAAAAGAAGTGTTATGTCATAAATATTTTTCTCAGTGCATTTTGTGTTCAACTTAGAAATATTGTCATTAAGTCTTAGCAAAGCACATTTAATTTAGTTTTTTTTTTCATGAAAAACGATCAACGTTAATTCAGTACAACTCAAGTGGCATGACTGGCTTAACAATTATCCGTACGAATAATAAAAGAAATGAAGTCGACATGTTGCAAATAAGGAAATCCTTAATATTTAGTTATTAATAAACAATTAAAATAAAAAATAAATTGCAAACCAATAAGAAGCGTGTGATTTTTAGCAGAAACTTAATAAAAATTGTCCAATTTGAATAGTGAATGGGAAAATTATGAATCATAAAACGCTGGCGTAATTTATGTAACCATAAAAATTTTATTATCACTTTTTTAATTAACTATGGAAATTGTAGGGAATCAAAAAAAAAAATGAATGTAAATGATTAATATATATTATTGTAGAAAATGGCTACCAAAGATCTAAACAACTTGCAAGTTTTCACCAATAAATGCCTAAGAAGAATATTGAAAATTTTATGGCCCAACAGAATATCAAACTCACATCTCTTGCCACGTGCTCATTATAATGAGCCTGTAGAAATCAACTTGAGAATCAAATTACACTTAAGATCATGTCAGATAAAACTTTTGCTTCGCGTTGCGTTACATATTCGCCTTGACATCTAAGATGAAATATACATACTTACACGAAACATGTCATATAAGGTACTTTTAACGCAGAGCGAAGCGAAAAGTTAGGCAACTCTCATCTGCGCGCGCTTTTCCAATAAATTTTCTAACAAAATGTTTAACTTTTGTTTTTATAACAAAAAATTAGATGTATAATTTACCTGAGTGTTGTCAAAGTTTAAATTGTATCATACACCTTTTGCTTTACGCTTTTCGTTCAAAGTTAGAAGCGTCACGCAAAGCGACGAAGTTGTATCTGACACTGCCTTTACAGACGTACCTAAGCAAAAGCGGAATGCATTTTCTAGTTGTCAAAAATTATCATGCCCATACAATTTGTATTAAGCATCCCTAAATAGTGCGGCGTCAACGCTTTCCATTTGGAAAATCCGGTTTTGACAGCGTTGGCAGCTATTGTTAATAAATAAGGGCAATTAAGCTCTTTTTGGTCAATCTAGCTATTTTATCTCTATTTTTTATTTTTATTATGTCGGATTTATTAAACAAGAAATTTAACACTACTGTTTGTGACACAACGTTGCTTAGGTATGGCATATTAGAATAAAATCTAAGCGGAAGAAAACGTTCCGCTTTCCGCTCTTATTTAGGTACGGCTGTTAGTTTTTGAAGTGCTTGAAGACAACACACGTACACAAAAATACTAGAGGCCTCGTTGTTCTTACGTAAGTGTTGCGGATACGTTAACGTTGCGAACGACTTCAATGGTTTGTAGTTACTAAGCATACGTAAACGTGTTATATGGTGTTGAAGTGTGTTAAAAAACACAAAATATTAAATTAAAAAAAAATTTGTTATGATTTTGCCCCAAGTGTTGCTTAAAACATGTCATTAATGTTCTTGTTTAAAACGCCAATACATAACGATATCGACGCTTTTGTAATTAAGGTACAAAATAGAACAGCATTGGAAAATGCTTTGAACATTAAGATCATTAATCCTTTTTTTTTGCGCCTAAGCACAAAGTTAAGCAGCTATGGACCTTAAATATGTTTTAGGTCTTTATTATTATCTATTTAAGTACAAACTTGATCTCACTGATATGGGTTCCAGTAAAAAGTGCTTCTTAATACCTCGAATATATTTTTATTTTCTAGCTCTTAATTCCCAGGGTCAAACCATCAAAATTACTGCAAAAAACGTGTTCACAAAAAAATATTAAAAATACAAATTCTTAACCAGTATTGCCCCTCAAATTTATGTGAAAGAAAGTAAGTATCAAGTTTGCGTAAATTATTTTGCAAAAAAGAGTTTACAAAAAGAATGAATTTTTACTTTGTTTTGTCCCTTAAATTTAATATTTTTTTTATCTTATGTATGTCCTTGGTGATAGTATAGGCATAACAATTAATACACTTTTACGGCCGTATTCATAAAAAAATAAATTGGATATGAAATCTATTTTAAGGAAAATTTGTATGGAAATTTGTTTTTAAAATTCGTTTGAAATCTATTTTATTTTTTATGAATACGGCAGTTAACATTTTGGAGCCTAAGTGCGGTTGATTAAAATGTACCTGAATTTTCCCTTTTTTAACCACTTTTACCCACTAAAAGGGCGATATTTGAAATTACTTTTTTGTGACAAACCGTTGTTGCTATAACAATCAGCCTTTTGAGCGTGATTGTGAACAAATAAACAAACTTACACCATTTCTCATTAATGAAATCTAAAATTAATCCGCCGGTTAATAAACTTTGTTTACAACACTGCTTGAAAAATTTAATTTATCCACGCCACGTTTACGTAAGAGTACCTATTTATACATAAGCTTGGAAAGGAAAATACAGAACAACATATACATTTACGTAAAATTAACGGCGCCTTAATACTACGTGCGTTCTTATGTGCGTCGCACAATTCAAATCATTCACTACCACTGCATGAGAAAACACAAGTTACCTGCACAACAAGAGTTGTTTAGAGAAAATTACTTGTATGACTATGAAAATTGCCAAGTAATGTTAAAAGTTATCAATTTGTTCTGTTAATTTGAATACATTTTTGTTATTTATGGCTAAAGTATAACTAAATGTAAACAACAGGGTTGTGAACTATTCATATCAAAATGCGCCATGCATCTAATCAAAAAGCGCTAAATGAAAAATATTTAACAAGAAATTTAAATAAAATATTTTAATAAAGTTATTCACGTAAAATTAAATAAAACTTAAGCACGTCAAAAGTTGCACTCTGGCAAAAAAGCAAAATTGCAAAAACATAACAACAAACATATAGACAATTATTTGTACAGAATAATTGTCTATTTGGTTGCTGTTATGTTTTTTGCAACTTTGCTCTTTCGCAATACAAGTATAAGGTACATTTACACAAGATAACAGCACTTGGATGCAAACTGTCCCTTTTTTATATATTTTTATATGGATTTGACATATATAGAAACTAAAGGAACCAATATAAATATGGTTCACTTTTGACCAATGATCTATCTCCCTTTCTATTTTTTGCCTTAAACGAACATCATTAATTTAATTTTAAATTTAAGACGGTTTTAGAAAATGTTGGTGTTTTAGATCTGTAAATATCTACTTTATTTCATTTATCCCACAAAACTTAATTAAATTTTTCCAATGACCTTAAACGAAAAGAAATAAGAAAATACTTTTACACAGCTAATCAAATTGAAATAGAAATCTTTAAATAAGTTTCAAGGAAATTCATATCAAGCACAACACACGGCAGGATACTGGTTTGTTCGTATATAAATATTAAAATAGATTTGCATATTTTTTTAACTCCAATATTATACAACCACTCTTCAGTTTACAAATATATACAATACATAAAAACAAACACATACATATGTATGCGTAAATGATATAATATGAAGGGTACGAATTTAAAGGCCTTTATTACTTATAAGAAATGCTTAATTGACATCGCCAAAATTTCCTTTACAAAATACAAAAAAAGAAGAATTCTGTACAAAAAGTATGAATAGGGGAAAAAATAAATTGAAAATAGATAATAATTTACAGCAACAAATTTCGATTCACCAAGAAAAATACAATTTAGCTTAAAAATTTATGTTTGACTGCCAGCCGTCGTCAGTGGCGGTGAGTGTTCAACGTCAAAGATTCCTGAAGAGATAGTGAGATTGCTATCGAAACTTGTCAAATCAATCTGTCCTTGGGTTCAATCCCAGCTTGAGTCAACGATGAAAAATTATCAATAAATTGTAACTCCCTTCATGTTGTAAAATCCTTTATTTATTAAAAGTAATTTAATGAAAATTAAATTTGATGAACTCAAGCCTGATTAAAATATAAAAATTTGGTTTAAAAATTATAAACAGCCAACTAATAGAGGGAGTTTACATGGTGTCTTTTCAGACATGTCTCACAAATACGTTTGTTTTGTTTGTTGGCGATCGGGTTAAAGGAGAAAGAGGGGTTGTAAAACAGACACGAAACGAGTTTTCATGTTTGTTTGTATGAATATTTATGTATTTTAATTTGTATGTATATGGATATTAGACATAAAAACAGACATGTTTGAAAAGACATCGTGAAAAGACAGTAGGTTCTTGGAAGCATATTCAAAAGAGAATGAATAAAACAGACATGTCTCAAAAACCACTGTATAAATGACCCCATAGACATGAAACTTCCCCTTCTTATGGTTAAGTGTTATAACTGGTTAATTATTCTATATTCCATTGAGTCTTTAACACTTAAAACTGATGGCGCAGATTTCTTCGATTCTCATAGACGGATTTAGCAACCAATAATGAAAGAAGACTGAATGTTCATAACCAGTGATAATATAAGACCCCGCATCACAAAGGGCAAAACATCGTTTATAATGCTCAATAAAGTCTGGTGATCAGCATTCATATCTAAGCGCACCAAGCTCAAAATCTTTGACGCTAGTGTAAAATCCATTGTTTTATACGGGTGCGAAACATGGCACGGTGCCGCTAAAGAAATAAACGCTCTCCACGTATTCATAAGCCGGGGTTTACGGCAAATCTTGTGCGTATTCTGGCTTAATACGATACAAAACGCCACATTGTGGGCAACAACATATCAACTCACAATAAAAACTGAAAATCGACGACTTCAATGGAGGAAGTCCCAGACAATATCACTTGAACAAAACTTGACTGGTAGCCGAAGAAAGGAAAGACCTTTTATATATGGATGAGACTTCTTGACTGTGAATGACTAGTAGCAGGGCGTACAAGGCGTAAAATAAAAGCTTTGGCATTAGGCAAACCAAATTTTAACTTGTCTGTTGAGGCCCTATGTTACACCTAGGAACTACAGGCATTCAATAATAAAGTTATTTTCTCTTATGCTAATCCCGCAAGGTTTTACGCTTGTCTGCAGGGGACCATGGTCTCTGAAGGGAATTAAACCGGCAACCCCCGCACAGATAGACTAGCTCACTACCAACTAGCCTTCCGGGGCACCCAAATAATAAGAAGACTGAACACAAAACGCCAACTACTTCATACCATCAAAATTATTTAAACTTCTTCTTTTTTTTATTTACATCATCCGAGAAGAGAAATTCGCATTTCTTCTGCTAATATTAAAAGGAACAATCAAGAGTTGGCGTATGATTGAAAGAGAGCAAATGTCTTGGCTATGCAATATCAGATCCTGGACGGTCATTCAATCGATGAGAGCACTGATATGACTGGAGGAAAACAGGGAACAGTTTGAAAACATCTAACCCATTATCAAATAGCTGTGATTCGCTTATATATCGATATTATTATTATTATTATTATTATTATTATTCCTACTCTAATATGCACTTAAAAGAAGAGAGATTAATTGTATTCGACTTATTCTCGGGAAAGTTTATTCTGACCTAAACTACGGCATTCGATATCAAACAAAATTACTTTAAAATTTAAATTTTGGCCTCTGCTGATTTTAATGCTGATAATAAGGTCGTATGGGAAAGGGAGATACAAATACAAAAAGGGGCGAAGAAGAAAACAAAAGAACGCGACTTGAGAATTATACCACAGGGTATTTTTTTTTTATCTCAAACCATTTGAATCTGTGTTTACATTATGAATTAAAGCCGCAATATATCAAACGTCTTTATGTCCGAATTGCTTTAGTATATATTTTTATACCCGCACCATAATAGTGGAGAGGGCTTATGCGTTACTGCTGATGTTTTTAGCACCTTACAAAATATTGGTTTTGGATCTACAATTATGGAAACCGATCGACTACGAATAATTTTTGAATCGATATAACGATGTCCGTCGGCCTAATGCAATTTTAGAGATAATTTGATGAAATTTGGTATATAGATTATCACAATTGCCACAAGGACCAAGCCTATGGAAAAAGTGAGAATCAGTTTATAAGTTCACATATCCCCCAAAAAAAACTTCTTTCCGGAATAGAGTCTATGCGCCCATAAACCATCTTGGTATGGTGGTATTGACATTAAATTTGGTCCAAGCATTTTACATTGCAATTTTAATCATCTTAAAAAATTGTATTGGAACAGGTCCATATTTGAGCATAGCTCCCATTCAAATACTACTTCCACAAATAAATTTTAATGCCAGAACTTTCTTAAAAATATTGGAATGTTTATAACATTTGGCGACAGTAACTCTTACGATATCTTCTATGTCATGACAAAATAATGTGCTAGTGGTCCAAAATTAACCTTAGATCCAATATAAATGCCCCTCCTAAGATCACAAATCTCATATATGTAGATGGAGATATAAACATAATATTCAGCACAAAGAACTTTTACATGAATTCTAACCTCATAACATAATTGTGTGCTGTGGGTGGTTATGAATGCCCATGGGTCACCAATAGGTTAAAAAATCATTAACATTTAAATATGCCAAAATAAGCACGAAAAAAATCAATCTGTAGCAAAAAGTGTGACTTGGATAATAATAATTTTTGCGTTTAAGTCCGCCACCCTTGAAATGAACATGTTTTTGTATGTTTGGCCACTTTAAATGTTAACAGCATTACGTACATCATCGTCATCATCATGTGGACAGAGCCAATTGAAAAATTGCTGAAAATTAAACATGCAACATATAGCAACTACAACAAAAACATAATGTTATAGTTTCTTATAAATGTTGTCATCAATTGGAAAGTTGCATTTGAAAAAAATTGTAACACAACAACAACAATATAACAAATATTGAGGTTTTGTCGTTAAGGTCAATGTACATCATTTTAAATGTACATACAAACAGTCATGAGGAAACTTATAGTAGAGCAAAGTCTATATTGAACATACGAGTTCCATAGCTATAATATTTGTTTTTACAGGGTGGCGCGTAGAGCATAAGAAAACAAAAAATTTTGTTTTTTTTCAGAATTAAGTATGAAAAACTTGGAAAATGTATGATTGAAAGACTCTAAAAAGAACAAAGAACCAAAGTTTCTCAATTTTGTTTTGAAGTATTCAGGGACAATAAGCCATAACGCCCATTTTCTCTTCAATTGCCACCTCAATAAAAATATGGGGCATCAAAAATCCAAGACTAATTGTTGAACATCAAATGGACCAGCTTAGAGGCACAGTGTGGTGTGGAATAACTTCAGAAATTATCATTGGACCATATTTTTCCAAAAACGATGAATATGAATGCCATTTAATATCGGACAATGATTCAACATTTTGCAAGACCAGAGGTAGAGATCAATCCAAAATTGTGGTTCCAATAAGTTAGGGTTACAGCTCGTCCAACTATGGCTCTCTTGTGCAAAATTTTTAGCAATCGAATTATATCGAATTTTTCTGATTTTAACTTCCACGCGTTCGCGTTTATTGTTTGGGGTTAGCTAAAGGGTAAGGTATGTTCCAATAAAATGTGAGGGCGCTGGGGTCTGAAATTCTAAGAAATTTATGGGAAATGCTATGGAAAGATCGCTACAGGACGAAGAAAACAATGGACACCATTTGAAAAAAATTATCTTCAAAACATAATCAGCCCAATTATGAGTAAAAATTCCCCGGGAGTTATTTTCATTTTCCCATTTTTACAATTGAACTTAAATAGGACTCTACATTAAAAAACAACCTTAATTTTTAAAAACATTTTTTTCTCAGAGAAAAGAAAGAACCAAAACAGATAATCATAAAAGCAGAACAAAGGAGGAACAAAGGAAAAACTCTTGATAAACTAAAATAAAAATACAAAATTAAGTTCTATGGTGTTTGCCTTTAAGAATTTTGTTGATGGGAACGTTATTTTTTATTGTAGGAGTGTTAAATTTTCAAGAAGAATGTATTTTGATACGGCGCATCATAATCGATTAAGAATATTTTGTAACTTAGGGATTTTTTGAAATCATATGACGATATATTTGGATCTACTCTGGGATTTTTCTTTTTCTTGTTTTTTTGGTCTCCCGCTTCCAGGCATATTATTAACATTTTTGAGGTTGCCATAGTCAACTGCGATTAATTTCTGGAGGGATTATTACAGTTATCTTAGGAACGAAACACTAGGCCTGATCGTAAATGCATCATACAAGCAAAAATTTTTAAACACTGCCAATGCAAATTTGCTGATAATTTTTTATAACAGAAGGCATTTCGCTACTATTTCGTTGACACTTGTTTGTGCGGCATCTGCTTTAGCAAAATATTTAAAGACATTTATATTTTCATTCGCAGAGCAGTGATGCATTTATGTACATACCCACTTTTTAATTGATTCCATTACAGAACTGAATAAAGTTTAACTTTGTTGAGAATTTCGCACCAGTTTTGATGCCTTCAAATGGTAATAGAGTCGATAAACTTCAATGCGTATCTAAAATTGTCTCCTCGTTATTTTTTGTTTGTTTCTAAATTACCGTTTTTAGAATGCACAATTAATCAATTTATTTTTTAGTTTTTTTAATATCAATCAAGAGAAATAAAATTGCATACTACAAGTTTTCGAAAACACTTTAGTTTTCCTAAAACTCCAAATTTAAGGTGTGTATTTAAACTTTTGTCTCTGACTGTATGTTGTAAAATACGTACATTTGTATGACCAAAAGACTCGAATAAAGCAAATAATAAGTATGCATTGCAAATTTTATTAGAAATCAATCAACATTGACAAATATTTACAGTTTTATCTTGTTTCTTTATGGAAATTTTGTCATGTTTTAAAGATGAGGGATGTTAAGTTCATACAAATATTTCGTAAGATGTAATGGATTTTACATGTTTTAAATTGTGAGGAATAAACAAGAAATAAATGTGTTTAACTAAAATGTATTCGGCAATTTTGACATGTTTAATGGGAAATGTTTAAGCCAGCTATTTGATCTAGAATATAAAAGCCAAAGAATTATTTCCAAATTTGCTACATATATTTTATAAAAAAAAATTTGAATTATTTCGAATTAAATTTTCACTTTATGCAAGAAATCGATGTACAGTGGTCATATCTTCCCACGATGAAAATCGTACATAATTTTCTCTAGTATTTTGTAAAAAAAAAAAAAAATCCAATTGTATCCGCCTTTATGATATAAAAGTACATATAAAAAGAAAACCGTTTGTTGTTTCTATTGAAAATCTAAAATTTTTGAGTTAGTCCTCTTTAGAGGAACCAGTGCGATATGCAGAATGATTTTCAAGGGGGGGTTTTTTTGTTTTAGATCGTTAGGCAAATACAGCAAAAGGTCCCGCAGATGGATTTTGACAAGAGATAGATAAAATTTTTTCCGCCAACGGAATATGTCTGTTAACCGTATCGTTGGTTTTAATGTGCCAAGGAGGAAACTAAAACAACCAACAAATCTTCGAATATCTCCGCCTATGAGAACTGTCTGGCTGGAGCAGTTCTTCAAGGGCTGAACTTTCACTAAATAGTATAATCGTAATATAATTATTAGAAAGTGGTCAATTATTTGTAACGAATTTATCGTTATCAAATTCTTCACAAATAATTCATATTTTAAAGAAAAAGTGTGCCTTGCGAAAAAAACCTTGCCATTAAATTTTTTTAAAGGACTACATTTCTGCCTAAATATACGACATCAACTTGAATAACAGTGGTTTTTGAAAGGAAATCTATATTAGCCACATCAAACCAAACACTTAAAATTTCGTAATGACAGTTAATCTATTACAAAAGTTATTTTTCCCACTTAAAGTCGATATGAAGAGATTAATGAAAGTAAAAGTGGACTTCGGGGGTGGAGCCATAGCCAAAAACGACCCGATTTGAACTAAATTAAGTTTTTCAACATACTTAGGGTTACAAGAAAATATTTTATGCTCTTAATGAAAACGTTTATGATTGCTTTAGGACTATTCCGGGAGAATAGTTATTTAGGGGGTCAGAAGAAATTTTGAATTTTCATAATTTTCGATTGGATTTTTTCTTGAGCAAATTTTGACATAATTTTTTTTCATTAATTTATTTGCTATTTTTTGTTTCAGAAAATAACAATTACTATTTGAAAATCCTAAATAAACTAATAATTACTGGGTCTTTTGCCGCTGCAATAGAAAACTAATTTTCGTTACGTCTTTCATGCGGTTCCGTGAAGGCCAATGTGTCGACCTTATTACTTAGCATTCATACATGCCACTGCCGATTCAAAAACTCAATACACACATGATTTTTAACTAATCCACTCACATTTTTTGCAATCGCAGCTCCAGTGGCAGCAAATTTATCATGCAATTGGAAATTAGGCACTTTCATGCCTGTTAACAATTTAATGCAAATTTACTGGGTTATTGTAAAATTGTAATTAAAGTTTTAAATGTTTTATTATGATTAATTATTTGAGATGCGCATTAAAAAAAAGGAAGTTAGCTAATTATAGAGCATTAATATTTTTAAGATAATGCTAATAGATATAAATAAATGTAAACTATTTCCACAAAAATGTGCCTATACGATGAACTCCGTAACTCTATTTTGTTTTGTGGTACTTTTTTTTTAATTTGAGAAGTAAACAAATTTTCTCAAGTTGTCAACGATATATTAAAAATGAACTCGCAGTGGCATGTGTAAACAGAAACAAAAACGCAAATGCATGTTTTTTCGGGGGGTGCTTTAATACCATTGGAGATAAGGCCATGATGGCTTTATCTCTCATTCAAAAGGGAGATAAAGTCTTTTATTTTTTTTGTTCATTTGAATGGGAGATAAAGCCATCATGGCCTTAGCTCCCATAAGTAATATTAGAAAATGGCTTTATCTCTCATTTCAGTTTTGAAGAACTTTTGCATTTTACATTGATTAATGTTTTCTTATTTTTATAATTAAAAGGTAATGATTTTCCCTTTTACTAAAGTTAAGTATTGAAATCTGGCTTCGCATACTAAAGTTTTTCTGCGTGCTTACGGGTTTTCTCCTTCAGTAGGACGCGGCAGGTGGCTTCGCTGAATTAAGTTTTCCTGCGTGCGTCACAAGAACAAAAAAATGTCTTTTCCCGGAAACACTAAAGTAAAGTTTTGGAATCTGGCTTCGCATACTAAAGTTTAAAATATGGCTTTATCTCTCATTTGCGAAAAAAAAAGTATGGCTATATCTCTCATTTCGCAAAATTTTAAATATGACCTTTCCTCTCAATGATTGGGCAATAAGGCCATTATGGCTTTATCTCCCATTCAATTGAGCAATAAAGCCATCATGGCCTTATCTCCCATGGTTTTAAAGTACCCCCCTTATTCGGCATTAATTGTGTAAAACGCAACGCAGCGCCAAAAATTATATGGAAAGCAAAAACAAAGTCAAAAATATTTTGTAATTTTTTTAAATTTTGTTGTTGCTTTCTACAGAAATTCATATTGAATTTTTAAATTTCAAACGCTGCAGGTCTTGTGGCGTTGAATTTTTTGAAACGCAATATGAATTTCTGTAGAAAGCAACAACAAAATTATAAAATATTTTTGACTTTGTTTCGGCTTTCCATATAATTTTTGGCGTTGCGCTGCGTTGCGTTTTAAATATTTAGGACCTTAATTTGCTTTAAAAATGGCATCGATTTGTTAGTGCTTATTTTTGTATATTTTGATGATATTGCATTTTTTGAATATTTTTGTTATAAATGCATATTTGGTGAAAAATTCAGATATAAAAAATATATATATTTTTGGCAAATAATGACGCATACACAAATATGGGGGAGTTTTTTACAAATTCATTTGCTTACATTGTTTAGGTACACGATTATACAACTATCAGATTAAAAATAAGTTGCTATTTTGACGATTTTCAAAGACAATCATTTATTATTGACGAGTCTTTTCATAAGAAGTTAACAACCAATTTGTTCTGGCAGCGATTTATACATACGCCGGTTTTTCTGCTTTTTAGTTATACCTGTGCACTTCCTGTTTGTGTTTTTAACGACTATAAAAAGCAACTAAGAAGGTTTAGCCGGTTATGCCCGACCATTTGATGCCGTACACCACAGCATATTAAGACAAATTTTCGAGGCCTGTCCACATCTTACTTTTAGACTCTTCAAATTTCTTTATAACCCTGCAAATTCAATTTTCAAAATTTTTAACTTTGTTGCGCTACAGAGCATTCGTAAGCTTCAGCTACTACTACAACTACTTTATTCTGTTTCAGGGCCCTGTTGCTCAAAACTACAAGTTACAAATCTACAAGTAAAATACGTTAAAAAAGCAAAAAATTTTACTATTTTCGTTTCAAATCTATTTTACTTGTAGAATTTTAGTTTTGAGAAACAGAGCCCAGGCCGAAGTTTTAAGATCCCTCGACTTTTGTCATACGGAACTGTTTTTTGGTTAAAACAAAACTACTGGGTGCCTCTTAAGACGAATTGGTATTGAGCTAATCTATCAGCGCAAGGGTTGCGGGTTTGATTCCCACCAGAGATTCTTGTCTATTTTACTACAACGCGCTGAAGGGGAACGGTGCTCAGAATATTAATTAAAAATATAACTTAATTTTTTTTTTTGAATATTTTATATATAAAAAAAGCCTAACGGCATAAATTGATGAATCTATATATATAGATATTAAACAAGAATTAAATATATAAATCTAATATAAAAACAAGTTTGAAGCTATAGCCGGTCAAGCCTGACCATTTAATACCCAACACCCCCGTTTATAAAGACAAATTCTCGAGAGTGTACCCGATTTGGCCACCTCATTACTTATATATTATGAGGTTAAGATTCATGTAAAAGTCCTTTGTTGCGAATATTATTTAGATGTCTTCATTTACATCAGATTTGTTTGCCTTTAAATGTTTTTAGGAAGGGCGCTTATAGGGGTTATAGTTAATTTTGGATCTACCACAACATTTGATTTAAACACAGTGACTATTGTGCTAATTATTTTCTCCAATTTGTATATAAATATCGACATTTATAGAGAAGTTATAGCATTTTTAGCAATTCTCGGAAGTGGTTTTTGTATGGGATCTATGGTAAAATATGGACCGATTGCAAAGAAATTTTCTAAGAAGAAATATATTGGAAAAAATTTTTTTGAGCACAATTTATCTAAATATCATTTCAATAAGTTAGTTTATGGGCACAAAGACTCTATTCCGGAAATATGTTTAAATAAGTCCATGTTAAATTATGGACCGATTTTCACTACCTTCAATAGGCTTATTCCTTATGAGAATTGAGATACATGTACCCAATTTCATTCTTTAAGATTGCGACCTGGGGGGCTACTCTCTATTGCGATGCGAAACTGATTTCGATGCGAAAGCTAAATGTCAACTTGGTACTTACTATCTATCACTTTCGCAAATTTTTTTAAAATGAAGCAATATTGGTAATAAAAATTAAAGATTGCGCAGATTGACATCAATAAAATGCCAAAATATGTAAAAATATTTTAAATTGGAAAATTTAAATAAAATAAATAGTGATGGTTTGCGAAAACAAAAAAATAAAAAGATGCGAAAGACAAATGCGCAAACGCATTAAAGAGTACCAATCGCTAGATTTGCCACCATTTTCTTTCGCATCGCAATAGAGAGTAGCCCCCCTGTACTTTACGCTCAAATTTACATGTACAGAAAGTGATTCTCAGTCGACCGGTATACTAAACAAATGCATAATACCCTCTCGACTAATGTGGTGTGGTTATAATTATGATCGAAATGTCATATCCGCCTAGTGATGCCAATAGAAATTTCAAAAAAATCCCTACGTGTCTAAAAGAAATTCCCTTTTTTATATACAACCAAATAACTATCCCTACGTAAAAAATGTATTGTTTTTAGCTCTAGGCAAACAAATACATACTCTGTTTACATATTGTTTTTTTATTAACATTTATTATAAACACATGTATTAACACAATAAAAAAAACCAAAATTAATATGTACAGTGCAATAAAAAACACAGTGGTACAAATTAAAATTTTCTTTTTGGCAGTAACGCCTCTATATATCCTTCAATCTAGAGTCAAAACTAAGTCAAACTACGTGTTTGATTTTCATATCCTCCTCTTTGGACCTTTTTTAAGGACTTAACCTTTTTCAAGAATTCTTATACGAGTATTAAATATTTTTTTTAATATAAGTATCCAATATTTTTTAGCAAGCTCGGTACCAAATAAAAGGGAAGCCCCTGTAGAATTTAAAAAAAAACATATTTATTTCAGTTCCCCTAAACAAAAATAAAAAAAAAACCTTCTTAAAATATATCCCTTAAAAGTTTTCATTCATTTTTTAAAAATTCCAAATTGTATGATTTTATTTCTCTTAGTTTAAAAGGTGTGATTGTTTTTTTCGGCTATGTAGAAATTTCATTCATTTAATATTCTCTTTTAATATTCGCATACATTTCAGTGAATTCGAAAAGGAAAAATAAGCGAATAGTTCGAAGGTTTGGCACTTGTTGAAGATTGCCATACTGTTAGGGCTTATTGTAAAATACAACATTTGAACTTAAATGCATTTGTATATGAAACATTTATATTTTTAAATACAAATAATACTAATATTTACATATTTTTACACAACTTATTGAAAATTTTATAATATTTTGAAAATTCCCTACACCTACGCTTTAAAATTTGCGAAAAAAATCCCTACAAAAAGGGAAAATTATCTTCTACTATTGGCATCACTGCATCCGCCATACATCAGATAATATTAAAAATATCGTTATAGGCTTTTGTATAGGAGATAAAGTTTCTTATATAAAAAAGAAACCAGAAAACTGGCCTTATTTTTTAATTGAAAAACAGTACTGGGATAAATTCCCTCTGTGGCAAAATTATTATAATTACAGCAACAATTAGAAGTTTATTTAAAAAGACTTTGCTAAATTAATTTTAGTTAAAAACTGTATTTTATTCAAACTTAATGTACATGTTTTTGTTCTATTTTATAAAAAAGGCGTCTTGTCTATTTAACATGTGATTTAGAAGTGTGTTTATTCATTACAATATACAAGAATGTGCTTAACCTAAACTTTATAATAATAACAGGGTGACTAGTAAAGTTAGTATACTTTGGTGTAAAAGGTACAATGTATGTAAATTTACACAAGCATAATAACTTCACAACATCTCCCCTTTATAAATACATAATATGAAAATAAATTTAAAATTATAGTTTAATATAACAATTTAAAAATACTCGTTTATCAAACATTTATTACAAAAGCAATATTAAAATTTCATGTATAATTTAGAATTACAAATCAAGCCGTTTAGGTTGCCTTACTATTCTTCCCCTTCTCGTTACATACTCCCTATTAGAATCCTTAGTCTCCTCATTCGATTCTACTACTTCCTCAAACTTTTCTCTATCGCTATTCGTACTGTTTAGCTCCTGTTGCTCACTATATTCATCACAGCTAGTATCCAAATTACCACTGGGCGACCTTCTTATATGTTCCAAACTCCTCCTATAAAGTGATCCCTTACCATCCAGAACTACATAAGACCTTGGTTCTTTACACACCTCTACTACCTCACCCTGGAACCAACAACCAGTAGGAGTCTTTTAAAACATAATACTTTCACCCGTATTAGGTAACTCTAAATTCTTTGACTTTCTATTGTAATATTCTGAACATTTTTCCAAATTCAATTTTAGTTTATCCGTATATTCTTCCACATTAATCAGTCTTGGCACAAAATTTTCTACCACTGAAGGCACTCTAGTACGTAATGACCGCGACATTAACAACTCAGAGGGACTCGGAAGATCTCCCTTCGGTGTGGTTCTATAGTGCAACAATGCAATATAAGGGTCAGAATTACCCTCCAAGGACTTCAATAACAATCTTTTAACTGTCTGTACTGTTCGTTCTACTAAGCCATTTGACCTCGCCAAATATGGACTAGACGTCCTATTATCTATACCCCAATTATGACAAAATTTACTAAAATCGCTAGAATTAAAGGGTGGTCCGTTGTCCGACATAAAAATATATGGAATCCCATGCCTTGCGAAAATTGATTTTAGCTTTCTTATGACATGAAAGGCGCTGTAACCCTCATTAAGTAACTCAACCTCAACGTACTTAGAAAAGTAGTCCACTACAAGAAGGTATGTTTTACCCCGAAAATCAAAAAAATCACACCCCACTTTATACCAAGGCATATCAACAATTTCATGTGGCATCAATTTTGGCCTCGTATTAGAGTTCTGGTGTCTCAAACAAATCTCACAGTTTGACACAATATTGTCAATGTCATTATAAATATTTGGCCAGTACACTGACTGCCGTGCCAAATTTTGACATCTACTAACACCCATATGACCTTCATGAATCCTACCTAAAACCATCTTTCGGAGGCTCCTTGGAATAATTATTTGATGATTCTTAAGCAAAACGTTTTCCAAAATACTTATTTCGTCCTTTATCTTGAAATAAGGTGAAACATCCCTCTCAACTTCCCTTCGTTTTCTAGGCCAGCCGTTCTTTACGTAAGACATAATTTTCAAAAACGTTTCATCTTTCCCACTGTGTTCCCTTACCATGCTCAAATCAGCCAATGGAACCTCCATATTTGAAGCAGTAAAATTACAGTGGAGAGATACCTCCTCATCCACCTCAGACAATGTTGTATGTCCTAATGGCGCCCTAGAAAGTGTATCGGCTATCTTGAGATCCCTTCCTGACTTGTAAATCACGATTATTTCGTAGCACTGCAAGCGCAGCATAAATCGTTGAAGTCTTGGGGGAATCTTATAGAGTGGTCGATCAAAAAGGCTTACTAACGGTTTGTGATCCGTTTCCACCGTTACCTTAGATCCATAAACATATTGATGAAACTTCGTACAACCGAAAAGAATTCCCAAGAATTCCTTTTCAATTTGGGCATAATTTTTCTGGGTATCAGTCAAAGAAACAGATGCATATGCAATAGGATTTTTCCCATGAAGTATCGTAGCTCCAAGTGCATATTGCGAAGCATCAACAGACAAAGTTATTTCTTTATTTGGGTCAAAGTACGTAAGAACCGGTGCTGTCGTAATTTCCCTTTTCAAATTATAAAACTCGGCATCATGAACTGCCGACCAATGCCACTGTACCTCATCCTTTAATAGTTTCCTAAGATTCATATTCTTCAATGACAAATTCTCCACGAATGATCCTAAGTAGTTTATCATTCCTAAAAATCGCTGCAAATCCTTAACATTTTCCGGTCTTTGCATCTGAAGAATAGCCCTTACCTTATCCTCATCGGTTCTTACCCCCGACGCATCAAAAATATGCCCTAAAAACTTTATTTCCGTCTTGAACAAATTACATTTTGACTTATTAAATTTCAATCCTACAGTCTCCGCCCTTTGAAGTACTTTTTCCAAAATACTTTTGTGTTCCTCCACTGAGGATGAAAAAATCAAAAAATCATCAATATAAATTATGAGACCAGAAATATCCCCAAACAGTTTAACCATTTCTGCATGGAAAATTTCAGGAGCCGCATTAATACCAAAAGGTAGTCTTAGGAATCGGAAACGACCAAATGGTGTATTGAATGTACAAAGTTTGGAGGTTTTTTCCCCCAATGGTACCATCCAGAACCCACTACTAGCATCCAATGACGAAAAATACCTGGATCCATTTAACCTTGCCTTACATTCTTCAATATTAGGAAACTGATAGTGAGGTCTTAATATTGCCCTATTCAAATTTCTAGGGTCCAAACAAATTCTCAAATTACCGTTCGGCTTAGTCACTAGAACCACCGAATTAACCCACTCCGTTGGTTCGCACTCCGGAACAATAACACCCAAATTAACCATTCTATCTAATTCCTTCTTTAGCTTGTCATGCAACTTGAAAGGTATCCTACGTGGAGGTTCTACAACGGGCACTACATCATCTTTCATACCGAAATTGCATTCGTTTTGCAAACGACCAAGACCACTAAACAGCTTTGAATACTTCTCAATAATTTCATTTATTGATATACTATTAACCTGCTTAATTAAATTCATTACAACAGCAGTTTCAATACCTATTATACTTTTACAATTAATGTTCACAATAAAAAATTTTATAATAAAAGGCTTATTCTTAAAGCAGACATCTACATCAACTGTTCCAAGAACTGGGATTTTCTCGCCGCTTAGTGTACAAATTTTTACATTAGATCGAATTAATTTATTCTTAATTTTTAAGAAATCTGCTGTCTCCTTTGACATAAGGTTGGCCTGCGCTCCTGTATCAATTTGACAAACAATTATATTATTATTTATTTTTACCTCCACACTCCATTCTTTGACATTTTCCCCATCCTTGTTAACAGCTCCCACAAATAAGTCCTCTTCTTCTTCTTCCTCTTCAGCTTCACCACTAGTCACCATTTGTTTAACAAACCTCTTTTTTTGAAAACACATTTTAGCAAAATGGTTCATTTTGCCACATTCGTAACATTTGACTCCTTCTGCAGGACATTTTACGTTATGGGTTTGTCCACACTTTGAACAAATCATATTTTTGTTGTTGTTTCTGCCGCTATTCGTTTTATAATTTTGATAACCATTACTGCTATTCGAATTCTGCATTTTAGTATTTCTTTTAGTGACAACACCGATAACGCCTTCAACATTTATATCATGTTGTAATATTGTAGAGTTTTGTTTTGCAATCACCATGGTATTAGCAATAGAGACAGCTCTTTGTAAAGAAATATCACCTTCAGTTAAAAGTCTTTCTCTTATATAAGATACTTTAGGTGCCAAACCACATATAAAAATGTCACGAATTAATGCATCACGCAAATCCCTGAATTCACAATTTGTGCTGAGGTTCTTAAGAGCTGTAACGAACTCATCAATAGTTTGTTCATCTTGCTGCTTATATGAGAAAAATTTATGTCTTTCCATTATAACATTAATTTGGGGAACGAAAAATGCCGCCATTTTTTTTACTAAGTCATCATATTTGACAGTGTCAATATCAAAATCAAAGGAGTTAAAAATTTCCAATGATTTGCTGCCCAGGTAATGTAGCATTAATGCGACCTTTCTTTTGTCAGGTTGTGACTCTAAGTCGGATGCCCGTAAAAAAATTTTAAATTGTGTGTGCCACATTTGTCATTCCTTCGCCAAGTTTGGGGCTTTTAAGTTCATTGGTTGTAATGTAGCTGCAATCAGTTGACTATTAGTTGGTTTACAATCTTCTTTCGACATCTTTGTTTTTTAATTTTTTTTTTTCGTTTAATTTAACGTCTTCACAAATTTTTTTTTTTTTTTTTTTTTGATTCATATGATGATATATTTTTCTTATTATTTTAAAAATTACTTATCACTTCTGACACCATGTTCTATTTTATAAAAAAGGCGTCTTGTCTATTTAACATGTGATTTAGAAGTGTGTTTATTCATTACAATATACAAGAATGTGCTTAACCTAAACTTTATAATAATAACAGGGTGACTAGTAAAGTTAGTATACTTTGGTGTAAAAGGTACAATGTATGTAAATTTACACAAGCATAATAACTTCACAACAGTTTTAAAATGAAGAGTGCAAAAATATAGAGTGCTACTAGAAGTTTAAAATGTTCAATAATAAAGTGCCCATGTCTTTGATATATAAATGATATTTAAGAAATAAATCTTAAATGACTTAATCTATTATACAGATTTTAATAATATTAAGAGAATATTGTTCAAATTTCAGTTAAAAATTGTGCATAGCTGTTATAAAGTGCACCACAAATTTATAATTTTATTAAATACTCCTACAATTTAAAATAAATTCTGCAGGTTTTATTTGCTAAATAAATCTATCCATAAATAGAGATACATTTCATTCAATTACTACCTGTCCCTTGATTTCGAACGAGAATCTTTTCTATCACCTAACGTACACTTAAAACAAAAGTAAATTTTAAAAGAGGTTTTTTGTTTCAAAGTTAAGTTAAGCGAACGAAATTTTCGTTCGGAGTCAAGGGACAGGCAATTAGTAAGCGAAAACGAGTGAACAGTTTTAGTACTTGAATCAACACTTTCGATTTTAGTTTTATGATTGGAATTATATTTTCGTGTTATTAAATTGTTTAACAGTGTATTAAGGTGCCAAAGTTAAAGTGCATTTAAAATATTTTAAGTGCTAGAATTTTCTTTTGATTTAAGAAAACTCCTAATTAGAAAACACAAATAAAAAAATCTTAGATTTAGATAAGTTTTTATCGAACTAAATAAAAAATATAATTTACGTTGATTTAATTTTTCGGTTAGAAACCCTTTTGAAAAGCAACATGCTATTACATGACTATAACGCCTATCGTGAATAAAAAGTGAAAAGTTTTTTTCTTTTCCCAATGCATTTTTTAGCGAAAAGGGAAACAATTTCATGGAATAATTCATTCACGATAAGGGTTTTTAATTTAAGTTTAATTTTAATATTTATTCTTAATTCGCATTTAAAAGCTTATTCAAATTTTTTAATTCATACTCACTTTCTGTATGTACAGCAGGTCCTGATGGATGCTTGCCACCGGAAGAAGCGCCTGAAAATGAGGCATATTTACTGAATGGATAAGCACCACCGCCTCCGCTAGGAATAGGTTTCAACTTGCTCTGAGCCGAATTAATAATATATTTGCCAACATCGGTGACTTTATCACCCGAAGCAGCCACCACATTACCACTGGCACTCAAAACATAACCACTGCCCTTGATCAGTTGGCCCTTAAGGGCGGTTACACCTCCGGTAATGGCCTTTACAGCTTGGAATATGGTATTCAGAACTGTCTTTTTTAATGACCAGGGATTATATTCAACAGAGTTGCCCTGCAAATAAAAAAATTTTATTTTTAATTATATGCTTACATTTTCATATGTACTCGTATTCAGTTAAACTTACGTGATGACCATCTCCATATGATTTATAGTATCCACCACTACTGCCGCCCGAACTTGCCGACGCTACAGAGGCTGAGGCATGACCCAGACTAGAAAGAAATCCCTGTTTTATATGCAGCGCATAGTCTGCACTACCACCACCTGATCTTTTATGTAACTGTGAGTCTTTATCACTGCCCGCTAAATCACTGTCCACTGTTACATCATCCAGTGAAATTGTTTTTTCTTCGGCTTCAGCTGGATACGAGTTTGTCAGCAATGGCAGCGTTAGTAAAAGCACATATAAATACTGGAATTGAAAAAAAAAAAATTAAACAAAATAAAAAATTTGTTGTTAAATTCTGTTTAGCAACATTTTTATTATGTAATAGACAGTTTTAGTCAATGCAATTTGTTTGTCTGAATTTTTTGTTGTTGTGTGTGCAGTTAACTCTGCCTTTGTTTGTCACGTTGCGAACAATGTGTATGCCTCATTTTGTTGAAAGTCTTTTTGAAAATATTCGTTTGGCACAAGCCAAACTACTTTTAATAAAATTTTACTTTAAATGGGAATGTATGCCAATGGCAAGTATGTATATGAAATGTGTAGATATTCGTAACCAGTTGATATTATTTTCGAAAAAGCTTTAATTTAAAATTTTTGATATTGCAAACTGGGTCCTCTGTAATGGAATAACAAAATAGAGTATTTTAAACTAGACCTAAGCGTTTTCAGAACAGTTTTTGTTTAAGCACTTGCTTAAATTTAACATTTTTTTTGCCTCTTTCAAAGTATAAAATTCAATAAATTTTTTTTACCCATTACCGACAATAAGGGAGAATGTGGAACCCATAAATATATTTAAGGATATAGCTCGTTTCCTTTTATTGCATTGCTTAAACGATAATCTTCCTTTAAAAAACATATTCATTCATCTAAGGAAAATTCTCTACCAGGTCTAAAGTGGTTTATAAAATTTCTTAAATCTAAATGAAGTAGCGGCATTACTTTTTTCAGCTTTCCTGCCCATTAAACTTAGTCATTAGACTCATGGTGAAATTAGTCTAACGTGGCATCACTACGTGTTGTTGTACAACAATACAACAAAACAGGCAAATTTGTTTGTGTAAAGAACCCAATGCTGCCAAAAATTATGAACAACGACGTTGCCATGGTTTGTCTTTTGCGGCCAAACCTTAGGGGGAACTGTTACATGTTTAATATACACATATATGACTTCGATCCAGTACCGCGATTTTTTTGGACGTAGTGCAGTATTGATGAATCGCGATCCATATTGCAGAATAGCCTAATTTTATGATCCTGATCGCGGATCACATGATAAATATTGAACGTTTAGCATACTTCGTGATATTAATTTCTGATATGTTAGTATGATGGGAAAATTCAAAGTAAATAAGATATTAAAATATTTTTGTTAAGTTTGTGATTGAACGAAAAAGCCAGCAAGTTAGTAAAACAGACCATATTTGCATTCAAATTTAAGGCCTTATTTTGAGTAATATTATTAAACTAGCTGACCCGGCAAACATTGTTTTGCCTAGAAAAGTATTGTTTTTGTGTATATTTAAAATACAGATACAGAGTCACGTACAGGTAATATTCGGTGCAGATAACTTATCTTTATTTACAAAAAAAAAAAAAAAGAATTATTATTGAATAAGTTAAGAGAATATCATTGAAGCAATTTGTGATAAACAATATTTTTCGTTTTGTTGTCAGGTGCGAAAATGAACAACGAGGATGGCTTTCCGACACGGGAACATGCGACATAGAGTTGACCGTGTGAAAAACAGTCATTCTCCAAATTTAGGCCACAAACACTCAATGAAATCACATCAATTTAGAAACCTCCGTCTGCTCATGCACAACTACTTTGATACAGATCAAAGCACAACAACTTTACTAAAGGCCATAGCATGATCAAATGATATAATTTATTTTGAGTAATTTTCAATGGTGCCGCCTATCGGAAATTGGTCATACCAACCTAGAAACCTTTGTATGCTAATGCTCAACAGCTGTGCTAAAGATCATAGCATGATCAAATGCACAGTTTATGATTTAACTCATTTCGAGTCATTTTCAGTGGCGCCACCTGTCTGAAATTGGTCATATCAACTTATAAACCTTCGCCGGCACATGCTCAACAACTTTGCTAAAGTTCATAGCATCGTCAAATGCAGAGTTTACGATATAATTAATACTGAGTAATTTTCAATGGCGCCACCTATTTTAGATTTTTTTTGCTATTCTTCTTACTATTCCGAATTGGTAGGAATCATCGAAATCGGTCCAGACGTTCTTTAGTTATAAACGTAGTAACTAACGCCACTTTCTTTTATATATATAGAAGATGTAAGATGTACTTATATGAAAAATTCTAGTTCACACAACGTTTTAGAAGTTTTAAAAGATACATATATTGAAATTTTATATCGATCTTCTTAAACAAGCAAAATCAAGACTTTTCTTAAAACGTGAATACATTAAAATATTACAGATATCTACTCCTTTAAAAGTGTTTGCTTAAGTTGCAGTTTTATTTCTGTTATTTATTACATTTCGCACTTGTTCAACAATACTGTATTAACTCAACATTTTTAGTAGAAGCAAAACAATTTTTAATTTTACATTAAAGGCATATCAACTACGGTTTCATTACCAAAAAGTAGAAAAATAACCACTACATATATTTTTACAGCGGGTAGATACTAAGATTGATTTTTTCCAAATAGTAAAAAAGTATACATTTTGAGTTAATACACTATTGTTGAACAAGGAAGAAATACAAGGAAGAAAAAAAAAAGATATCAACTGTAAGGCCTGGTACAGAATAAATTAATTGTAGTTGTAGCTGAAGCTGAAGCTGACGAAAGCTCTGTAGCGCAACACAGTTCAAAATTTCGAACTTTGCGCATCAACTTCAACTGCAACGACTACTACAACTACGCATTCTGTTGACACTAGTTTCAAGCTGCCGTTTAAACTTTTCACAGCTTGCACCGCTATTCGGAACGTTGTACTACAGCGACTATTCTGTTCCCCACTTAACAGTTAAAAAATTTGTGTTAATATCAGCGGGAATTCCCGTCATTAGTTCATTTAAAGGCTAGTGAATAACGGGAATTTCCACATAAAGGCCGAAAGGTTTAATTAAAAATTTAATCAAGTAAATTAAACGTTTATTTAAATGAATTTATACTTATAATTTATTTACTGGTGCAAATTTAATAAATTTTTTAATTAATATAATAAATTTTTATATTGAAATAAATTTTTATTTTTTTTCTGTGTAGACAAGGCTGTGTCCGCTCTATATTTATTTTCAATATTGTCCTTGACAACACATTACAACAAGCATTGTCCACAGCCAGATACATATATAACCTGGGAATAAATGGACGTCTCGAAGACATAAATTATACCAACTACATTTATCTTCTCTCAAACAGACACGAAAATATGCAGGTGAAATTAAACGTACACAGAAAAAAATAAAAATTGATTTAAATTAAAAAATTTGTGATATTAATTATAAAAAATGAATTAAGTTTGCACCAGTAAACACCTTAATAGTATCAATTAAATATTTTTGTATATAAGCAACATTTTCTGCTGCAATATTGTTGATATAAGTTAACGTTTAATTCACTTGATTAAATTTTTTATTAAAACTGATTTTATTTTTGATTAATGGTTTAATTGGAAAAAATGGACGGAATTTTTTCTGCGTAGAGCAGCTGGAAGTAGCAAGAGCTTAAAATGAATACCGAAAAGATAAAGATAATAAGAGGAAATATGACAAAAAACTCTGACTTTTATGCCAACAAGCAACCTCTAGCAAATGTCACGTCGTTTTTTTACTTCAGCAGACTGCTAACATCTTTAAAAAATAGAATACGTGTCGCTAACCAAGTATTTGGAAGACTCAACACTATCTGGCGATCAGTACACATCTTCCTGAACACCAAATTAAGCATCTTTTATTCAAGTGTTAAGTCTGCGCTGCTGTGTAAATGCGAATCATGAAACGCGGCAGCAAGAGATACTATACCATCCCAATTTTTATAAGCCATTGCCTTCGAAGGATAGCAACATTTTTTGACCGTTACTATCGAAAACCAAAACCTATTGCAAAGAACAGACGAAATTTCTATCAGAATTCAGAGCCTCCGCCGAAAATGGAGGAGGATTGGCCACATCCTGAGGAAACCTGATGGCGATGTAACCAAGTCAACAATTGAGTGACGAGTTCAAGGAAGCCGAAGGAAAGATCGCCCTGCACATATATACGGCGCCGCCAAATTGAACAAGAAGCTGCTACTCAAACTAAATGCTGGAATGAGTAAAAGCTTATAGCTGCGGATAGACATAAGTGGAAGCAATTTGTAATGGGCCTATGATTTTTATAGAATGTAAAGGAAATAGAAATACATACATATGTATAATTATATATCTTTAGAACAAATGGCTTGAAAATCACGACTGCCCCTTAAAAATTTTAAACTAACACTTTGGAATACTTCATAAAAACATGTTAAAATATTAAATGAAAAAAAAACTCTAAAGGAAAATTAGTGTAAGAGTAGTAGTTTTGATTACTTACACCAATTTCTTATTTCTTATTTTTTTTTCTTTATTAATCCGATGCGGTGTGACAACTGTTACCAACATTAATATGTGCCAGACACATACAGAAATGTATTGCATAATTGCATGCATGCATGCATTAGTGCCTGTTTCGTGGTCTAAATAGTGAATTTCATCTTGTCATGCTCTATGAAACACTAATTTTTGGTCTTTTTTGTTTATTTTTTTTGACTCAAATCAAACCAAATTTTTCAATTACGTTTTTTTAAGATTTAATTACAGGCATTTAACATAAAACAAAAGCAAATGATCAATAATTGTTAAAGAATTGGGGAACGACAATTTTCTCAAAAAAAAAAAAAAAACTAATAAATACAAAAGATAATTATATAGTTTAAAGTTGCATTTGTGTATGTGTTTTAATATCTCTATTTGCATTTCTGATTTATTAAGGCCATATCAAGTTTAAATTGCTGCTGCTGGGAATTGTAATTTAATAAAAATTTCGTAAATATTTTTTATTTAAAAACATGTGAATATGTTTGGTCAAATAAAAAAAAAAATTATATTTATGGTCCATTAATTTGTATATTTTGACAACTGAAGCATTTAATATTCAATTAGCACATTAAGCAATCTTTTAATTTAATTTTAGTTTTATTTTATTGTCTTCGTTTAATAAGTTTTATTTATTATTTCCAACAAAATATAAATAATTTTGTTCAACTGAGAATTTTCTGGTATTTTTCGTATATTGTTTATTTTAGGGTCATTATTACAACTGAGCGTTAGTTTAAGGTACGATGAACTTGCATTTAACTTAGCGCTCACTTTAAGTTAAACAATAATGAAAAACTTTTTTATGCCTATAAAATCCTACCTTAAACTAACGCCAAGTTGAAATAATGGCCTTAGAATATTTTTCAAGATATTTTTGTTACATAAAGTTGTCAATTTTTATCAAGAAGACCAAAACTTAAAAATTTTTGTTAGATCAAAAAGCTTATTTTATCACGTATCGAATATTTTAATGAGAAATTTCGTTAAACTCACTACTTCCCTTTCAACTACAGTAGAGTTTTACCTTGTCCGGACTGTTTTTATTTTCCGGGAAAGCGGGATTTATTTCATAATGTCCCGGGATTTAATTAAAAACTGTACAAAATATAATATAATATAATTTAATTAACAAATAACAATTCATGAGATCTTCAAAAAAGTTTATAAATACATTTTTGCAAGCCAAAAAACTTAGTTGAGTTATTAAACAAAATATTGCAGAATATTTCTATTTTTAGTACAGAAAAAGCATTTACAGAATCGTTTGTATTCCTATTTCTAATTTTTATTAAGAAGAATCCTGTCAATGAGAAAACACGTCCCCTTTCTACCGATGTTTTCCTTTATAAAAAAAGAACATCATATAATCTGTGGACACTTCCACTTCCATCAAAAACTTGTAATTCTTTTTGTTTAAGAAAATTATTTTCTGTGAATCGAATCAGCGTTTTCTTTACTAATTGCTGCATTCAAAATTTCCTATTCCAATAGGAAATGCTATTTCAGAAGAAATAGCATTTACTGCATATTCTGCTGCTCTGCATATAAAATCACAACTATGTTTTTGTTTTTGCAACAAAAAATATTAAACTGTGTACATTTTTACTTCTTTTCTCTTACATTTGTACGGCAGAAGGAGCGCAAAAAATCGCGATATTATTACTCTATTTCGCGGTTTTTTTTTTTAAAAAAACTTAATTTTAATGTCAAATGATAGATGTTGTGATATATAAGTTGGTTGGCGGATATTATATGAAACAGTGATAATTTAAAAAAAAAAAAAAAAAAAAAAAATACCTTTGCAGGTAAAAGTTTTATTTAATTTTATTTTGGACTTTTCGGACTAATTTTATTTTTACTTTTACCAATTTTTTTTCTTTTATTTGTCGCGTTATTTCAAATGAAATTTAAAAAAAGTTCAACAGCTATTAAAAAAAATTCCACTGGATGGAAAAAGAACTTTTCCAGATTTATAAAGGCTTAAAAAAATGTTGTAATATAAAAGAAATGGATTTATCGTTTAAAAATGTAATATCTGAAAAATATTAAATTTTAAAAATGGACTAAGTCAAAAAGCAAATTTTTTATTTGGCTGATTTTTTTCTATAATACCTCAAAGTCTTCTTTAAAAATCCTGAAACTTTGAAGGAGGTGTTATTTTTATTTAAAGATATGATTTTTTTATTTCGCAACCTGTTAAAAAATCATCTTAAAATAAAATTTTCATATTGTAATTTTAAGTAATAATTCCAATTCAAGTATTTAACACATAGAAAAAATTATCAGTAGTTTTTTTCAATTAAAAAAAAATTTTTTTAAAAGTATTTCAATTTAAATAATGTAATAATTGAATCAATTATTTTTTTAGTAGAAAGAATATTAAAAATATAATTTTGATTTAATTAACATTTTGATTGTTTTGAAACAAATTTTTAATTAAAATATTAATTAAATAACCTAAAATCTTAATTGATAGAGACAGTTTTTAATTTTTTCTCTGCAGGAAGTTATTGCATTAAAAGTTTGTTTCCGGAGAAGTATTTCTATGGGAGCTATGATCAAATATGAACCTATTGCAATCAAATAAGTTTGGGCCAAATATGTAAATACCAACATAACAAGATGGTTTATGGCCACAAAGACTCTATTCTTGAATAAACCTTTATAGGGGCTCTGTGAAATTATAGACCGATTAACACCATATTTAAAAGCTAATGTGACAATTGGAATCAACGTACCAAATTTCATCAAATTATCTCCAGTACTTTGCTTACAACGTATAAATGGACAGCCAGCAAGAAGAACGGCGTCGTTAAATCGATTCTAAAAATGATTCTTAATCGATCGGTATACAAAAAGGTGCGTCTTAGACCAATATCTTAAGATCCCAGGAGAAACTTTTTGAATTTTGGTAGTAGGTCGTAGTTATTTCATACGTTACCTGGTAAGTAGTCGCCATTACAATTGTCATTATTCTGAATATACAATAAGTACTTGCAAGTAATGACCTCAGGAAGTACTTTTCACTACTGTTATTTTCAGTTATGAATATATGCTTACTAATAATCAGCTAAATAACTACTTATAAGTTATCTAGTTTTCAATACTGAATAATTACTTACTGGTAACTAGCTCCATAACTACTTATTAGGTCTATTAACTAGCGCCAATTAAATAAAAACTAGTTATTTTTTGGCTTCTAGTAAGTATTGTGTAAGTACTTACAATTCAACTTACTGGTAGTCAAGTAATAACAAGATATTTTGTGACTTCTAGTAAGTGTATTGTAACTACTGAATTCTGTGGACAACTCGAACAAAAATAAGTAGTTATTCAGCCGAAAAATAAGTAGTGTTTATATTTCTCCAACATTACTTGCTAACTTACCAGGTAAGTAAAGTTTTTGCTGGGATGTTTTTAAAACAGCAGCAAAAACGCATAATACTGCACTATTGGGTTGAGGGTATAAATACTTTTCCCCACATTCATAAAAAATATTTAAAGTTTATAGCATGCTTATCAAACGAATTTTCTATGAACATTTGCTTAATAAACATTTTATTAATCAAAAATATTTTTTATAAATATGGGGTTTAGCATTTTTTAATATCAGAGTATTTCTTATTCTATTTATCCTACTTCTGCAATACAGTTCACTTGGTTTTCTAAAATTCTTTACAAATTACGCTGATTATGGTAACAAATTTTCTTTATAACTTCTAATTCATTTTAACAACTTGATAAAAAAAAACACTAATCAAATAATATTCAATTAAACTTGATTGCTTCTCAATACTAACGCAATTAAATTCTTTAATTGCATGTCTATCAACTGCTCTTCCTTAAGTTCCTTAATATCCATTCACTGCATTTTGTAACCAAAGCAATCAATTTTCTTTCACAATTAAATTATTTTCCTTTACCATAAGCTCATTCCTGAACTAATTAATCAAAAGAAATACAAAAAAATAAAAATTACATCATTTTCAATTTGCTCTAATTTATTCATTAATTTTGTATTATGACATGCGGTTGTGTCAACTTCTGTTTTTAAAATTTTGTTTTGAATAAAAAATATGAATAAAGAAAAGAGTTAAAAATAAAGACGAAAAGAAGCCAAAGCTAAAAAAACCCTAAACAGAAAACCAAAACGAAGAAAAAGATTTAATTGTAACGATGATGATGATGATGAAGATGACCTGGTTTAAAGTGGTTTATTGTACCAGATTTACATCGAAATGGGTTTTTTCCATTTTTCTTTTCGTTCTTAATTTTCCGAGTTTATGTTTGTCCCATAAACAAAATATGATTATAAATAAATGATATGCAGACCTTTTAATAATAAATTAACAAACGAACTAACCTGTCACAATTATCAAGCAATTGGTCAGTCGTCTGGTTGGGCGGTGAGCTAATTTGTTGAAAATGTTTGAAACAACTAAAATAAAAAACTGACAACGTGAGAATTTTATAAGGTGCGCAACATGTGCAAAAACAAATTTTAAAGTTTTCGTATTAACGCAAATAAATCTTTTTAGCATTTTTGTGCTTTTTTAAACTCTGGTGTATCTGAGCGCATAAAGAAATAAAAAATTTCAACTTTCACTTTATAAGGGAGTGTATTGCTTATTGTATTTATTTGTAATTTTTTTTTTTTTAACAAATTTTTTCATATTTTTTTACACGCATTTTGTTTTTAAATATGATGAGTGTTAACATCTTGATAAGTTTTAAATAAATGTCAAAAGGTATTAAATTTTTCTTTTGATTATTTACAAAGCTGGAAAAAATATGTAGATTAAATAACACTAAGGGCTTATAAATCAGGGCAAGTTAAACTCTCTTTTTGGTTTAAAATGTGTTTAAGCCAACAAATCTATAAATCAGAAAACATATAAACCATCTTTAAACGCATAAAATTGGGCGTTTAAACTACCAATACAAACCATATGAATTTGTCAACATTTATCGTAGTGCTGCCACATGTTACTTTTTAAACTACATATAATACATGGGACACTGATTTACAACTGTTGAGTTTAAGCTACATATAAATTTAAGTTTAGTTCAACTAAACCAGCGTTTAAGCACTCACTGATTTATTAGCCATAAGCGGCAACAAAAAGTAGTTTTTATTAAAAATATATGGAGTATAAAGGTTTGAAGGCGCTGAATTGAAATCCGTTTTTAGCTTTTTTCTATCTAATTTTTTTTTTTTTTTTTTTTTTTTGTATGGTCCAGTTTTGTTCGGTCTATTTATATGGGGGTCTTCAATTTACATGGCTTATGGCTTTTTTATGAATATTTTAAAACAAAAAAAGTACTAATTTTGCATTAAAATTAAAATTTATCGCCACTAATTTCTTAATCACTCCGACACAGTTGAAAATAATAAAAAATCACTATTTATTTGGGTGACTGAAAGGAAATATAGGGGGTAACTATCTACCTCACTTAAAAAATGTTTTCATACACATTTTTAAAAATTCCATAAAATTTTATATGAAAAATTCTCAACGCAAGGTGAAGTGATTTAGAAAACAACCCCCATAATTTCTAATCAATTGTAAGTGTTTAAATCAAAATCGAACAAATTGTGTTCTCAAGTTATGATAAAATGTAAAAACTAGACATGGTATAATCAATCTGTGAACAGATTTGGATTCAGTACGCTAAAGTCAAAATCACATAACAAAACAAACACGTGCAACGTATGGAAAAAACTAAACTATGATTCTCTGAGGGACTTCTGGCCATTGTGGACAAAGTGGAAGACCCACCAGGATGCGAGATACCTAATTTTTAAGATAATTGGGGAAAATTTGTATTTAATCAGTATTTTTATACCCTTCACCACAGGTGGAAAGGATATGTATTAAAGTATCCAATTATTTGACTCTTGGTTTTGTTCTAGTAAGGAATTAATCGATTTTTAAACCTTAATTTTGCTCGATTAATCGAATAGGAGTTTTAATATCTTCGAATAACTCGAATAATTCATATAATTTTATCCAATGGGAAAAACATACATCTCTATTTCATTTGATACTTTTATTTTATTAATAAAATCAAAATATAGTTTAACAATAAACAATAAAATAACAATTCATTTATACTTCGTATATATATATATATGTTCCTCTAACTCCCACTGGAGCATAGGGCGCCAAATTTCTTCAAAATTTCACGATTTTTAAAGAACAGTTCGAGGAATTACATAAAAAAAAATCAGCCAAAAAAAATTAGGTTTTTGACTTAGTCCATTTTTAAAATTTAATATTTTGTAGATATTACATTTTCTAAAAAAAATAATATATTGTTTGTAGCCCCAAGTATTCTCTTTAAAATGACATACAAATCATCTTCGTATGTGCAGTAGTTTTTGAGATATTGAAAAATAAACTCAACACATTCGGCTAATTTGGCGAAATTATGACATTTTGAATATGACGTAACTTTTGCAAAAAAAATTTTAAAATTTTTTTTCGTTAATATATGTTCCTTATAGGATGAAAGGAACCTTCACACCAAATTTCATTCAAATCGAAGGGGGTCGGGTCCCGCTCTTGGTCGATTTGTCATGGAATTACCCGACTAAGGAAATAAAATTAAAATAAACTATAAACAAAGGAAACACTACTTCGGTTGAAAATGATCTGAAAGTCAAAGTTTAATACAATCATTTGGTTCAGCAGCAATCGGGGTCCATTAATTTTATTTTATTGATAATTTGCAATTATGTCCCGCCTGCTAAACTTAATACGGGAATTCAACATCGGCTTTCACCTCATATTTTTATAAATTATTTTTTAATTATTTATTTTATTTTAGACTTATTTGTCGCGGCATTTTTATGAGATGTCCAGCGTACCCAAACAAATTTATTATTCGCAATTTAGTTAACCTAATTTATTGTTCCTGAAAATCAAGTAAAATTGAAATTAATGGAGATTCTAGTTAATTTTTTTTAAATCACCGTAATTTTCCAGATTTTAAGAGAAGTTCTGGTTAAGATAAGAACTCAAAGAATGAAGTAACTTTTATATAAAATTTTTAAAATGGATAGTTTTCAAAGTTTGTTCGATTTTAATTTCACTCTTATGTATTCGATTTTCCGAACATCGCTGATAACTTTATTTTTCTTTATTTGAAAGCTCTACTCTATAGGATTGGGTAATATGTTTTTTTTACCGAATTATTATTTTGCGCCAACAACCCGAGACTTTGTTTTTAACTACCTATCTTAGGACACTTCGGTTTTAAAGACGAATCTTAAAATACCTAAAATGTCAAAATTCATCCAGCCGTTTGGATGGTACCAGGTAATAAAGATATTGAAGACAGGTAAAAACTGGTAACCCAAAATCTGACAGTGGATAGTTTACACAATTATAAATGTTGATGAATTTTTTAAAATTATCGTCAAATTCAATATCAAAAAGCGCTATTTTAGTACGAAAACTCTTATGTAGTAGTAGTTAATCGTTAATTACATGATTTGTCTCACACACACCCACATATAAAAAGGGACTAAAAAACGTTCAGAAGTGCGTGTAATACAATAGATACAGAATATAACAACATGTTATATAGTTGTTAGATATTTTATAAGATAGAAATCCAAAAACTAGAAAGAAATTCATTTTAATCGATTAATTGACATACATGGTTCGAGTTATTCGTTATTTGAAATTGTCTTTTTTACTTATTCGATCAAATAATGGCGAAAAATTTCTTCGATTAATCGAACAACGATTGAAATTCAGCCAGATCGGTTCATAAAGGAGGGTTCATAGGAGGAAAACACAAACACTGCCTCCATAAGCCTTGACTTTTTGAAGTGTTCTTATAATCTATAAACAAATTTTTTCACTTTCAATTAAAATAAACTTAGTAAAATACAAGTATTAAAAATACAAGTGTTCTCCCGAATTTTAGGTTTTGGTACGATTTTTTGTACTATGATTCGGCACAGCTGAATATAGCACTTCTGCTTGTTTATTAATAAGATATACTAATGGGCTGTTTTTTAAATAAAACAGGAGAGAAACAAACATGTGCAACGTATGCAATCAATGAGTATAATTTACAAGGGGCAACTGAGGTCTAAAAAGTTGCAAGGATGCTTCAGAAAGAATTTTGCTAGGGAAAACTGAAATTTACAATATACTGCTCATTGTTTGTAATAACAGCGTAAGTTTTAAAATCATTTTTTTTAAGTTAAAGTAAAAAGAATTAACAAAAATACTCGTAGGTTTAAATAAAAAAATGTTATGGCAACCTTTTTGTGAAAACCTGGGTTCAATTCCCAGCTCAGTCAACAGTGAAAAATTATCAGTAAATTTTAATTCATTTCATGTTGTAAAAATTCTTTTCTTCATAAAAATAATTTCATGAAAAGTAAATTTAATGAACTTTAGCCTGAATAAAATATTAAAAATTTGGATTAAAAACCTTAAACAGTTCAATAAAATAACCACAATACTAATTAGAAAAATTAAATCAATTATTATTACATTTTCACATTTAGGTTAGTCTAATCCGCAAATGCAAGATAATGACTAATTTGGGGACTGTAACAATTATAAAACTTATATGGCCTTAGCCGGCTTATAATTAATTATTGAAAATAATTCATATCCTCTTAGATTAAGGAAACAATCACGATATATAAATGAATAAATAAGTCATAAAATGTAATTGCAATTTTGTGATTTTTTTTTTTTTTTTTTTTGGTAAAGATAATTGTAATTTTTCGGCTTTTATATCATTAACCCTCCATCACTAGAAGAATGAGGGTATACTTAGTTTGTCATTCCATGTGAAACTTTTTTAATATTAATCTAAGACCCCATTCAGGCTTTAAGAGAAATATGGACATGGTTCTCAAATTTTATCTGTCATTTAAAGAAGCCTTTTGTAAGAATTGGTTGATTAATTAACTTCCGACCTACTCGTATTACAAATAAAAAGGGACTTATTTAACTGTTTTAATTATATTATAAAATATTTGTAAAGTTCTGTACGATCAATTCTTAATTCATCGTTTTTAGCTTTAATATAAGACTAATATCCAACAAACACTTTTACTACCATTAATCGCTCAGCACTAGTTTTTCAGAATTAGTTTTTATGCAAGCAAAAATTTCTGTAACTTTTGATTTATAATTGTTAATGATTGCTTACCAAAAGCCATATTTTGAGCAACAAATTTGATAGGCATATTAATATGTATTGACAGACAATTGGTTAAAAAAAATACCTTCTTTTGAAGTTCCAAAATCGCCCATACCGCACACTAAATCATAAACAGTCACAAATCAAATTTTCCAAATGTTCAGGAGAGCCAAAAACTGTTTTTAAAAGCATTTTATAATTAAATCAAATTGTCGTGGTCAAATCGCTAAGATTTATGAAGTGGTCAATGAAAAAACAAAAAAAAAGATGTTTTGATAAATTTTGATTTAAGACTGTTTATGATTTAGTGTGAAATATTTTCAATATCATTAGTAGATGTGTTGTAGGGTATATTATTATTGGACCCTTCCATAATTCAAAGTGTTTCAAAACAGATTTCAAAATGTTGTTTTAATTAAATTGTAAACAAAAACTTGTATTTGAATCGTTTTTTTATAAAATGTATTTAAATCGTTTTTTATTAAATACGAGTAACTCGTATATTAATTTCTGCATTAGATGTATTTATCGCTTGAATTCACACCAGTTTTAAGCATTTACCACTTTATGGCATTCCAAATTGTGCAATTATAAATTGGTATTTAAAATACCCGATATTGTTTTGCATTGTGCTTTTTCATTATGCTAATAAGTATAAGCGAAAGATTTATATGTGTGCATACAAACGGGTTTTATAGATGCATTTTTTGTTTAGTAGTACTTGTGGGTTTACAAATTATGAAATACATGTTAGCGATAAATAATGTATTAATTATTGTGATTTAAATTTTGTTCGTCTTCTAAAGAGAATTTGTTTTTAATGAAACGCTTACATAAATTGGAGAAAATTCAAACATAGATTTTTGCTTAGTTTGTTAAACTAAATCTCGAAAATTTCTTTAAAGTTTGAATAGAATATGTTAACTTGCTACATTTATTTTAAATACTCGTAACAAAATCGTGCTCTCCTATTTTGATACTTCTCTTAACTAAACGAAGCAAAAAAGTTGTCTTGTAGGGATGTCTGCGATAACTACACGCAGAGAAAAACTATGGTTGAGCATGGTTGCGGTAACTACACTATGTTTATTGTAACAATATATTGTTGTCCTATACAAAATATTGTTATTTTTATTTAATATCAACAATATTATAGTTACTGTAAACATGTCAATGTTCATCGCAATTATAAATTTCAGTATGGTCCACTGAAAAAAATTCATTTTTATAACAACTAAATAATGTTAACTTAGAAAACATATTTAGTCAATTCACAAGGTATCCTAACATGTCATATTGTCAAAATGTCCTAATATTTCACAATGGTTTAAAAATATTGTTGTTGGTTTGTTAACAAAAAGTGTCTTAAATAAATAGAACGTTGCTTGCTGTGTTTATTGTGCTGTCGTAATTAATCAGAAAAGTCCAGCGCTGAGCGGCTGAGCCGTACAACAATATTTTTAAACAATTGTGAAATATTAGGACATTTTGACAATATGACATGTTAGGATACCTTGTGAATTGACAAATTATATTCCTCACAACCTTTTAATGATATTTAAAGCCATAACATGATAACTTTCTATAGCTGTAATCATAATATGTTTAAAATGCAAACAAAATATCTTTACTCTAATAATATTTTGTTATCGCCATTTTTAAAATATTTTTGCATCAGTTGTGTCGTTTGTTTTACATATTCCTATCGAATTATTTGTTATTCAGTGGTTAAGCAATTTAAAAAAAAAATATCCATTAAAAAAACAAAGTTTAAAGAAATTAAAAATATAAAGAAATTGTAGGTACATATCAATGCTAAGACAACAAGACAAATATCAATGCAAGAAAATTTTAATATTGTTTGAAAATGGTGCACAAATATTGACCATGGTCTTGTGTTATTTAAGAGAAAAAGAATGACAATTCTTTTAAATAATTGCGACCTACGACAAAAATGGGTTAAAAATGTTATGTTAATGTTAAGGATGCCAGTAAGTTATTAAGAATAAATATATATTAAAAATATTTTGTTTTTTCTTTGCGTGTAGGGAAACTGCAAAAACATTGTAGAAATTTTAATGAATTTTGGCATCGATTTGTTAGTGCATAATTTTGCATTTTTTACACTTTCCAGCGTTTTTCTTGCATAATTTATTTAAAAGAACATTCTTGTCGCATTTTATAAGTTTATAGCGTATTTTTAAATTTTTTGTAGCATATTTTGATACATGTAAAAATATTTTAAGGTGTCGTCAAGTGCTTTCGCAGTGAATAAAAAAAGATAAGTACGAAATTTTGCTTAACAGATGGATTTTCTCTATATACAAATGCAATTTTTTTTAGATAATTTCATAAAAGTTTATAATTACGTTTAAGTTAAACTAAGGACGGTGCCTAAGGTGAGATCCGGTCTAAACTTTCATTTAGTTCCCATACAAACTTCGTACCGAAATAGATTGTTTGTGTCCATTAACCATCTACTAAATTAGGTTTAAATTCAATTTGCTCCAAAAAAATTTAAGTGCAAACTAGATTGTCACAAGAAGAGGGATTTATATGGGTCTTTTGGTTAATTTTGGACCTACCAGCACAACATTTTTTCATAAAATAACAGGTAAGAATCGGTTCACAATTTCATGTAGCCCCCATACGAGTTTTTTCCGGAATAGAGTCTTTATGGCCGTAAACTATTTAATTTTGTTGGCATTTACATTAAATTTGGTCCAAAGTTGTTTTAATAAATTCTAAATCATCTTACCAAGTTTTATGGAAATCTAGCCATATTTGACCATAAATCCCATATAAATATATATCTTCTTTTTTGAGCTGCATGAGAACTTTAAATGATAAAACAAGACAGAAATTGTTTCGGAATGAAATTGTTCTTACTATAATCTGGTACACAGAAAACATTATTTATTGCCTCTTATCACTAAATGTATACCAAATTCATAATATCAAGCAAAAAGTTGTGGATTTTGCACCTTGCACATAATGAATATATTGATTACTAAAAATTGTGAATATTTTTTTTCAATAAATGATATTTTTAATTTTAATTAAAAAAATGATCAAAAAACTTTGCCATTTCAAACAATGTGTTAATTTATATAATTAAATATTGACAGTTCCCAACAACAATTCTACAAGTTTAAATTATTTTATTTTAAACGAAAAAAGTCAATTACGATTTTTTGTTATTTAATTAATATTTTTATTAAAAAATTATTTCAAAGCAACTAAAATATTAATTAAATCAAAATTAATTTTTAATTTTCTTTGAACTAAAAAAATAATTAATTCAATTATCACATTAATTAAATTTAAATACCTTTTAAACCATTTCTTTAATTGATAAATAACTTTTTTCTGTCTAGAAAGCCTAATAGCATTTGTTTTTTAAATATGATTTCCGGTATTTGTCCGCCGCGGCTACGGGTTACATGGTCCATTTGATCAGTCCAATTAATGGCTAGAATTTTGATTTCCAATGCTTCAGGAGTTACTGGTATATTGGTATAAACAAATGAATTCACATATCCCCATAAGAAGTTTTCCAGAGGCGTTAAATCGCACGAACGAGGGCGCCAGTGAACAGGACAACTTATCGAAAAAAGTTGTCACCAAAATGATTTTGCAATAAATCGATTGTTAATTCCGCTGTATGACAAGTTGCGTCGTCTTGTTGGAACCAAATGACGTTAAAGTCAGAATGGCTCGATAGCTCCTTTCGAAAGAAAAAAGGACCGGTAATGCCGCCAGGATGTAAAGCGCACCAAACAGTAAATTTTAATGGATGTAATGGTGATTCGTTAATGCCTTGAGGCGTGTCTTCGTTCCGAATACTGCAATTTTTCTTATTGAGGTAGCCACTTAACCAGAAATGATCATCGCAAAGTGCAGGGCCGGGTTGTAGAGTCGGAGTTGAGGTTTTTTTTTACCGGAGTCGGAGTTGAAGTACCAACAAAAACTCGTGGCTCAGGCTGTAAAATTTTTTTTAATTTAAATATGTAAATAACTATACTAAAGCGCAATGCGGCGTATGTTAGAATTCAAAAATCGATTTGAAATTTTTACGAAATCATTTTCTTGCTTTATTTAAGCGTTTAATAGGTACTGCATTAAAAAAAATGACTTCAAAGTCAAATAAGACAGCTAAAAAAAAACATCCGATACAACTGCCGAAAATAGCTATTTTTGCCACAACTTTCCAATGTATGGAGCATTGACATTAATATAGGCGACAATAACTCTTTCTATCATAAAAAATTTTGTGCTGGTAGGTCCAAAATTAACCATCGATACCTCATCCTAAAATCACCTTAATGCTAACAAATCTAATACAGATGAAGATATGTAAATAAAATTCGTCAGAAAGAACTTTAACATTAATCTCAACCTCGTAATATAATTTTGTTCTGGCGGGCCCGTGATTGGCCATAGACCCCCCTCATATCTCATATCACCAACGCTAAAAGAGATACAAGCAAAATGTTATACTTTTCATTGTTCATTCGAAAAATAAGCGGACAGGTATCTGCTACTGCAAACTGGTATACTCTGTGTTTTGGGACTTCTTTGTCACCCCATCTATCTTTTAAGCCAATAGACATGGAAACAAAATTATATCAAATTCGAAACTTATCTAAAACATACAAATATTAATTTGGTACTTTTTCCAATTCGAACGTTTAAGTGGTGAAAATCGTACCTGTTTTTGTACTTTTTACAAAACGTTTCTCTCCATTCACTGATATAAACATACAAAATAAAGGGTACCCACTTGTTGATGGAAAAAGTATCAGAAAAGTTAAATACGGGAAATAACATTTCTTACTTTTACTTTTCCGTGCTGCATGTGGTAATCTTTGGATTTTCTATAATATTGAACTTTGAAACATAAAATTATACATGCAGGGTCCTGAGTGAATGAGAACCTTTAAGATGAATAATTTTGGACCTTTTTTGTTTTTCAACTGGTACTTTTTAATTTTCGTTGTATTGGACCTACACGGAAAGAATGATTTACTAAATCACCAGAAAATATGAATTGAACCAACAACATTTGGCAAGATTCTTGTCCAAGGCACTAAATCACTTATTTCTAAAAAATACGAACGAAATTAGTTAAAAGTAAGAAATTGTTATGGATTTTCTTGCTTTAAGAAACGAAATTAATTACTTTAGAAAATAAACTTCTTTCCGTGTAGAAAATTAAAATTAAACATGCATGCCCTTCAGTGAATAAGAATCTGTAAAGGGAAGCTTTTTGGTACTTTTTCCTTCTACAACTGGTACTTTTTGAACTTCCGCTAGTATTGGACCGAGAAACATAAAAATCAACATGCAGAGTCCAGACCATAAATAGAAAATTTTTGTTACTTTTTGTTTTTCAATTGGTACTTTCTGATTTTTTTATATTATTAAACATACAAAATTAAATTAAACATTCACGGAATTGAGTGAAAAATAACACATGGACCGGAACGTGGTCCCTCGCCAAGTCGATACACTAATGGCTAATAAATCAGTGAGTAAATGCTTAAAGGCTCGCTTAGTTGAACTTAACTTTTATTTTTTTTTGGTTAGGACCAGCACTCAGGGGTTGGCCCCTACAAATGCAATGCATTGTGTTGGAACTAGGAAAAAATGTTATGGGAAGGAGGATAGAGGGGGTAGTGTTTGTGAACAATCGACTTGAACTTATTCATGTTGAAAGTGAGAGGGAAGACTTAAGCAAGAAGATTGTTTCACATACGAACAGTTCGGCCAAAAAACGAATTCTCTCTGTAATGCGTTGTACGATTTACCGGCCAATCGACCACAAAAGGATGAGCCATTGAGGAAAGACGTTTATTACGAAAGTTCCGGCCCATACATGAGAGTTGTATTCCATTCGCGGTCGGATATAGATGGTATAAATAGTATAAGGAGATCAGAATGAGTGAAGTATGTCTTACACCGTTTCAAAAAAACCGAGGCACTTGAATACTTCTTTCGACACCTTAAATATATGTTCTGTCCATCAGACATCACATTGTATCCTCATTCCCAGAACATCAAGAGATTCGGTTTCCTCAATAATTATACCACCCATATATTCAGATAAGGCACCTTGATCCGTCGCGCGTTTATGCGTCAGCACACAACATTGGTTCTTTCGGGCATTAAATTCGACCCTATTCGCACGACCCCATTCTGAGATTATGTCTTACTTAAATTTAAATGTAGTTTAAACTCAACAGCTGCAAATAATTGGCCCATATATTATATGTAGTTTAAAAAATAATATTGTGGCAGCACTACTTACTGTACTGGTTTTGGAAAAGGTTTGTATGTGCACTGATTTAAATATTTAGTGGTTTTACCACATTTTTACCCAAAAAAAGAGTTTAACTTGCACTGACTTATATTCATTTATACTTATATATTTGTTATTTAATTTTTACATTCATAATTATGGCTGAATTTCTACCACTAGGTAAACACTAGTTGTATGAAATTGTTGAATATTTTTCTTACAAATGTGTAATTTTTTGTTTTTTGAGCCATATTTTCAAGTTTTTACTGTATAGTTAATATTCATAAGACACTTGCTTTAGAATATATTTCCGGTTTCCCTTATAATAACAAACGGTGCCTTGGGGAAGAATTAAATAACATTTTGGTGTTACTGCAATTGTTAAGCTGATTCTGTTTTTAGACGATGAAAAAAATTGTTTTTGAAAAAAAAAGAATTTATTCTTTCAAACGCCTTTTAAATATATACATTTTCGTAATATATATAAAAATTAGTAACATATTGATCAACTTTAAGAGAGATTTAAAAGAATAATTTCACAATTATTTTTAAATTTATTGAAAATATTATTAATATTAAGAGTTACTTTTACTTAAAACCTGGTTTTATTTCTAGACAGTGTATGAATAAACATAATCCTGAGGCAAAGAAAAAAAGGCTGATGCTAGAGCAAGCTTAACAACATATTTTTTAAACCCATTATAAAGTCTAACAATAACATAATACAAACAAAAAATTATCAGCAACATTAAAAATTTAATTTTCTATTATATTGAAGTTAGAAACAAAAAATTATATATGCATGGTCCTGAGTGAATGAGAACCTAAAATACTTAATAAAAACTTACGTATTCAAGTAATTTACACTCTCAAAGGTCTCATATCTCAAAATATATGTAAAATATGACTTAAAATCTCATTCATTGTTGAATACGTGATGAAATTCGATCTCTGTTAAGAAAGTTAAATGCATTTGAAAGAGTAAATTTCTTTAAAAAAATATTATTTTTTGCCCGCCAAAAAAAGCGCCTAGTACTTTTTTTTGGCTCATTTATTGTCTAAAAACAGGAACAGCTTAAAAATTTAAGTAACACCAAAATTTTATTTTTATCTTCACCAGTGGTGCGATTCACTAACTTTTAACGATCCGACAATCATAATATTTGTCGATCGCAGTAATGATAGTGTGATTCTGTGATTTATTTTTAACGATTGTAAACAGCTGTAGTTTTTGTAACATCTCTGTACACAAAATGTTAAAATAAACGAAAAGCACAAAAGAGAATACATGGAATTGTGCTTAATTTACTGTTTTTATGTTTTATTTTGTGAATTTTTAACTTAGAATTTTGCTTTTGTTCATAATTTGGTTTTTTTTATACATTTTGAATTTACAATATACATATGTATTTAGTATGTTTGTAAGAAGTCGGGTCTCAGCTACTTTAAACATAAAATACACTTTATCGATTAAATAAGCACAACGTAAATTATTGTCGTTAAAATAACGTTAAAAATGTTACTGAATAGAAAATTCGATAAATTTTCGTTATATTTATTTTAACGATACGATTATCGTATAAAAAGTTAGTGATTCGCACTACAGGGCACCGTGAACAGCGATTATTCTTAAAGTTTGTTTCTTAAATCTTTTGTTTTTAACAATTTAATGCAATCAATTGTCTAAATGTAATATGCCATATTTATTATATTTAATGTTAATATATTGATAATTTAATAATTATTAGCTTATTGTTTTGCGAACAACCATTAAAAAAAGTTTATGAAAAAATATTCCATAACATTATTTGTATCGTTTTGTCTCAGCCACATGAATACAAACAACCTCATTATTAATGCAAAATTTTACATACTTATGATTAAAAATATATTTTAAACTATATTTGTGTATAAAAGTCTTTGCGTGTTTGGTTGAGTGTGAGACATAATATTTAATGAAATAGTGGGGCTGTTACATAATTTCTAATACACATATAAAAGCTCAATTACTCATCTTGAAATAAAGAAACTCTCACTTTATTATTCTACTGTCATTCACGAACTCAAAAGAAAGTAAAACCGAAATAAATGGCGAGTTAAACCACTAATACTTTTACAAATTGAGTGATACTGCAATTTGGAGAATAAACAAATAATAGAGTGGTAAGTGGGAGTAAAAGAGTGCAGAAATAGAGTGTGGAGATTATGCACTTGAACTTGTTTTATAAGACAATATTATTTAATTACATTAGTATTAGTGTTGTTTATGCTTTTTTTCTACTTCTACTGATTGTATCGTGATTTTCACTTAAATAAATAGGAGAGTTTTTTTTTCTCCAATTGTTTTTGTTTTTTATGCTGAGTATTTAAAAAATAACAACACCAAATACAAATGTAAATAAATCAATAAACATTTGTTGTTGTTGCACCGTAATATTTTGTTTGGTTTTTGTTGGTCATTGTCACTTTGAATGCCAAATATTGTGTTGGTAAAATTAACAAACTGTTGCTGGTATCTTTTTTTAATTTTATTTATTTAACGTTTATTTCTTTTTGACTTGTTTAATAAACGCACAAATATATGGATAAATTGTTGTGGTAATAAGACTTTCACTTAAACTTTTAGCATCCAAAAATATTATTTTATTTATTAAATCATTTTTAATTTCCTTTGTTTTCTCTTTGAAATATTATTCCTCTACACTTCTTGTTCTAAGAAAACAATTTTTAAGATTTAAATTGTTTCTTTTTTATTCTGACACATAGTTTTTTATTTTTTTTTTAACTCACCTTCATTTTTTTATTAAAACTTTTGATTGGTTTTGTAAATTAAATTACAAAGTCTTTTCTCTGGTGGCTTAAAATTTAACTTTTTGAATGCGTTAAAAACACGTCCGTTACGTTTGGTATCGTATTGACTTTTACTCAAGCTCAGACCGGCATGTGTAACGTTTGCTGGCACTAAATAATGTGTATGGCTGAAGATTGTTTTAACAAATTTTTCTTTCTTAAACCTTCTTTAACTTTATTTTTTTTCTTATTTCTTTATGGTTGTTAAATGAGTTATTTTTTGAGTCGATTTCGATTTCGATTTTTTTATTGTTTGCACTTTCTTTCCACTACGTTTCTTTTTTGTTAAAAAAAAACGTCTTAGCAATGGTAACACTTGTAAAAATTTTCCTTTTATCAAAATTTCATCAAATTACTTTATTTTTTTTTTTTAAATTATTTTTAAACAAATTTGAAAATCTTGTTAAATTATTTTTAATACGTCGTTGTTGCTCGTTTAAAGTCTTAAAAACATTTGTTAGTTTTTCCGTTTTGCTGGCGTCTTTTAAAGAAAATTTGTTTCAAATGCTTCTTATTTTTGTGTAAAATTTGTAGTTTATATTTTTTTTTGTTAGTTTAAAGCAACATACTTTGTGTGTGTGTTTTTTTGACTCTTATTTTCTTTTGTATCTCGTTTGATATGTAACTTTAGTTAAATGTTTTAGTAGCATGAGTTTTCATATTATGGCCACCTAACAATTAATTTTTGCTCTTTTGACTTTATTTTTTCATCATCATCATCATTATAATGTTGTTGGTTTCTTGCTGTTGGTGTTTTATTGCTCTTAATATTAAAACTTTATGCTGGTGTTCAAGTACATGAATACATACTTGTGTATACGCTAACACACACACATGCATATTTACTGCTCTTTACTCTGACAGTTTCCTTGAATGCATTTTGTGTATTTTTTCTGGTGAATAAGCGTAAATTTTTATGTGCTGCTTTTAATTTTTGGTAAAGATTACAGTGGAATAGGATAATTTTAATACAGAGAAATCATTTTTATCAGTGTATACAAAAATAATTATTTTTATGGAATGTATTGTATTTCATTGTGACTAAATTTTTTATTTTTTGATGAACTTTTCCCATTCCTTGGAATGTATAATTTTTGTTTTTTTTTAACTGGAATTTATTTTTAATTTGAATTTGTATGTAAATTGAAGTATAACTTTAAATATAATCAGATATTGGTGTTCAACATAAGTTGGGATACTGATACATTTGGTTAAAAATTCTAATCATATTTATCAAATCTTAGTGTTTGTTACTCACGTCACACAAGACTAAAAGATAAATTGTACTACAAACGAAGGAACTTAATTATTTGGCACATTTGTACTTGTATGTTTCAGTATTTGGTTGTCAGAGGTCGTGCTATGGTTATTTAAATCATATGTTTCCACAAATAATTGTATGTTTGCGTGAACAATCATTGCATGACGCTCAAAAATATAATGTTATATTATTGTTTGATAATAAAATAGTGATAGACAGTAAACATACTGTTTCAGTCACTATAGTCAAACATCTTCTACAAACTATTACAGAAATAGTTTGATTAAAGGAAATCGTGTAAATTTTTTTAAAGCTCGCGCTCTGTTTGCCAAACTTACAGCACTTCGTCAGGTTTACGTTGCATATAAACGTCTAAATAAATCTGAGCAGCAAATACGCACATATACTCCTTTTTAATTATATTTACACAAATCGAGCCGCCCAGAATAAGCCAACCGCTGAAGACGAGAGTGTGACAAAGAACTCTAAGTTATTGATCCGTTGCCGTTCTCTGCACCTTAGTCTCTGCCCGTCCACTACTTGAAAATAAATTTGGTTACATCCATATAAGATTCAACTTCTGCAAGAATTAAATACAGCAGACTCAATTGTGCCGTGTCTTTGGTAAACGGGCTAAAAATAAAGAGGAATTTGAACCAGAAACCATCATCAGAGATGAGGCTAATTTCTGGCTTAAAATTTATGTAAACCGGCCGAATTGTCGATTTTGCAGAGAGCACAATTTAAGTATATCCCAAAAAATCACTCTTTGGTGCGGTTTGGATGCCGAAGGATTCATCGCTTCATTTGCCTTTAAATTCGAAACCGTAATTATCGCCATTCACGCTAATGATGGCATTATCGTGAATGGCGAACGCTACAGGCGATTGATTCATGTTTTTTATTCCTCATGTCATTGCAAAACATTTATGGGAGAAATGGTTCTAACTATATGGCGCAACGTTCCATATAGCGCGTGACACCAGCACTTTGTTGAGCCAAACGTTAGGTGACCGAATTGTTAAAAAAAATTGACTTCCTCGTTCGTGTAATTTGACACCATTGGACTTCATTCTGTGGGGTACGTCAAATCTATGGTGGTCTTTACTGATAAACCAACAATGATTGCTTAGATAGAAGACAAAAAGCAGTACAAAATTGTATCGTCAGGATGGCGTTCATAAGGTGCAGTCGCAGAGGTCATATATCCGAAATTATTTCTAAACATTAAATGTCATTAAATTTATAAGTTAATAAAGCCAAAATCTTTGTCTATAAATCGATACTATTTGCGACCAAACTTACCACATTTTTTTATCAAAATGTCATGCATCTTAAGCCAATAAGTTTTTTAAAAGCGCTTTCAACAGTTTTTGTGAACTTTATCCACCCTCAGATTTCTCAACATTTATTACACAGAAAAAGTTATGAGTAGTTTTTTTTATCAATTACAAAAATTGTTTAAAAAGTATTTCAATTTAATTAATGTGATAATTGAATCGATTATTTTTTTTAGTTGAAAGAAAATTATAAATACAATTTTGATTTTATTAAAATTTTATTTGTTTTGTAATAAATTTTTAATTAAAATGTTAATTTAATAACAAAAAATCTTAATAACCTGAACTTGTAGAATTGTTGTGGAAAATATATTTAATTTTATATTTAATTAAATTAATAAGCACATTGCTTGAAACGGCAAAGTGTTTTCATAATTTTAGTAATCAATATAACCATTTTGGGAAAAGGTGCCAAACAAATTGTTTGCTTGATTCTATAAATTTGGTGATAGAGGTAATTTTTAAGTTTTTCTGTGTATTGGCCAATAAACAAACTAGATTACGAATAAATTGTAGTGCTTCATCATTATTATAAGGACTTGCTGAGATGATGAAATAAATACTTAATTTAAATTTGCCTTGTGCTTAGGCCTCTCTTGATTTATCAAAAGCCTTTGATCGTATAGATTATACCAATAACGATAGAATACAAGACTACGCCTCCTTAAATGACATAGTTTGTCAGTTTCAAGGCTGATTCTTGGGTTCCAATTTTTCTGATTTTCTAACTATTAAAACTCTTAAGAAATTTTGCAAACTTATAAAGAATTTACCTTCTTCGCTTTTAGTTTGACCCTTTGAATTTATATATTTTCGAGAAACATTCAAGTTTTTGTACTAAGAGTTTTTAACTCATTTTTTGAAAGATCGTTCCTTTTAAGAGTTGCTAGAGCTTGAAACCATTTGCCACATATACAACAAAACTATAGTTTGTTTCCGTATACAGGGTGGCGCATTATGAACGTTATGACTTTATAAAGTTTTTTTCTCAGTATTTATTTATTAAATCTTCATATATTAAATGAGGAGTTCCATAATAAACTGCAACCATTCCACTTTTCAAAACGCAACAATTCCAAATTTGTTTTCTAAATAACTTAATAACTAAATGCCAGACAAACTAATTTATTTATGATTTGTTTTGTGTTAATAAAACCTTTTACCACAACAAGTCTTAAATAAAGTCATCGATCGGGATATAATTAATTTTTTTCATTTATACAAAAAATTGTTATAGTGGAATTGTTGCATTTTGTTATGGATATCCTCAAATTTGAAGTTACAATAATTAATAAAATCGTATCCGTATACTTTATTTTAGGTCCTGTCAGTGCCAGACAAAAATTTCGTTATCGCGTATTCTGTTCACGCCTGTAGGTGCTTATCGCTCTTCCAATTGGGTGAGTTTTTTTCTTCCTATACTAGTCCCGCGAAGTCCTACGCTTGTCTGCAGGGAAGAAACCAGAGTTTTTGGCGTAAAACGTACCCGCAGCCCCGGCGCTAGCTCACTACCAACTAGCCTACCGGGGCAGTGCCTCTTCTCCTTAAACGAGTGTGACCGCCATAATTTAAAACATTTCAAGCTAGTGAATTTGGGTGCAGTTCAAGCCTTTTTAAATATTTTACTGCATATTTCGTTATCATAGTTTTTACTAATGGCACTTATTATTCTACGACTTTGTTTAATTGTTCTCTGTTTTCTTCTAAAACCGAATTGATGGCTTGAAATACAACTATTTTCAATTAAAATCGGTGTTAATTTTGACACTAGTAGTTTCTCAAATAGCTTTGAAATATTAGATAATAAGCTAATAGGCCTGTATGACTTAACTTTTGTTTGATCCTTTCATGGCTTTGGTATCATGGTTACTAAGGAAACCTTCCATTTTTTAGGGTAGTATTCAAGGCGTAAAAAAGCATTAAAAATAAAGAGAATACTTTTTTTTTGCTATACTTGGTAGCTCCAAAAGCATTTTATTACTGATCTTATCAATGCCGGGTGCCTTCTTGGTGTTTAAATCACAAATAGCCTTTTCGATTTCTCTTAACTCAAATCTCAGGGGAATAGATGCTCTAAAATTAACAGGCTGTAACTCGACTGCTATATCGTGTGATATATTTGGGATGAATACGTTTTTCAAATGAATAACAAACAGATTTTCTTTTCCAATATAATTTCTTGTCCAACTTCCATACAAGTTTGTTAATGGTGGCTTAGAGATTTCCAGCTAATCTAATAAGAGAATAAATTTTTTACCTACGTTTTTTTTTGTTTTATTTTTTTAGAATTAACTTTGAAGAACTTGGGAATTTTATGGTGGATAGACTCAGCACAGTACAAAAAACCAAAGTTATTCACTTTCATTTTGAAAGTCAGCATTTAATTATTCGGACACAAAGATCATATCGAATAATAAGCGATACAAATATTGGGCATCAGAATCTAAGAATAATTTTTGAACATCAACTGCACCCACTTAGATGCACAGTATGGTGTTTTTCCATACACACAGAAAACATCATTGGACCATGTTTTTAACGAACAAGTTGCAGTTGCTGGGAATGGTATTTAATACTGGGTAATGATTGAAAAAAAATTGTAAGGCCCAAAGTAGAGAATAATTCAGAATTATGGATCCAACAACATGGATTCACAACTCAACTTTTTGGCGATCAAAACGTTACTTATGCGCCGTTCTTAATCATCATGAAGCATTTAATAAATATTTGAATACAATTAAAATGAAATCGTTAGCAAAGTAATATAATTTTACGATTTATTAAATGATTCCTTATATTTGTATAAAAAGTTACAAACAAAATAAGCAAATTGCTTTTATTGTTTTCACAAGGAATCGAAATAAAAACAATTTGCCAGTTCAGTTTTTAATGAACGTGCACTTGCAAATATTTATTATTATTTATTATATTTTGAGTGTTTGTAATTCTCATTTCCTCTGTAGTCTTATTTGCTGATATTTTTGGCTTTTCTAAATTTTTTTGGGAAAACCATTTCCTGGGGCCGGATTCTGGCAGTCGTGATTGAGTACTCTCTCGATTCGAAAGCAATTTAATATCTAATTATTTCAGTCAATACTGAACGAATCGTTATTATATTTTCAGTGTTGTAAATCATTAATTTAAGTTTCACAATACTGAAAAAATAAGTTCGATTCGCTGAGTATCGACTGAAAGAATTAGAAATAAAATTGCTTTCGAATCGAGAAAGTACTCGATCACGACGGCCGGAATTAGGCCCCTGGCTTAAGCAACCAGTGAAATGCGCATACAAACAGCTTATCCTCCAATAATTAATTTTCAGTTGTTTTCCCAACAATAAAAATAGGGAATTAAGCACAACAAATAAAATCTTTTAATAAATAATTATGTATACTCAAAAACAACTTTGATTTAAATAAAATGTTTACGGAGAACATAGGGCGCCAACAAATGCAATTTAATATATAAAGTTCTAGCAACACTAAGTAAAACATTTTTAATATATCTTGAGTTTTATATTTAAAGTTTAGTAGTCTCCACCCACTGTTTCATATTAAAATGTTAAGAGCTCTATACAAATGTTACAAGTAACATCCATTTCAAACAATCAAAATACAAATTTATTAAAGTGTGTTGTCTTTCATTTTCCTTTAAAAAATATTTCGATTTATTTAAAATGATTTTATGTGCAAATTTGTCTAGAAACAAACATCATCAAATTTGTTCAAATGTGCAACCAAACTGCATTGTACCACAATAAGAAAATAAAAGAAGACCACAAAAAAAGCATAACCAAAAAATAAAACGAAAGACTCAAGACACAAGCTTGCCGCATTTCAAATGCATTAAAAACCCACAAAAAATCATTTTAAAATTTTTTCCTTTATTTCGTTTTTTGTGTTAAAGACATAATTTATCATTTTTGGAATTTTATTTTTTTACTACTTCGAAACCGAAAGTTTGCATTTTATAGTTGAAGATTTTTTCTAAGGATACCAACTGAAAATGAGATTTGGCGTTTATCAGGTTAAACCCAACCAGGTATTACGTATTAAAATGAATGTGTTTGTGAGTTTGTATCACACCTGTTTATGAAGTAATAGATGTGGTGAAGAAAATTTCGCAAAACCGAAAGAAAAATTAAACTAGAGTTATTAAAATTAAGTGAGTTTTTAAATACAATTTAATTTTAAAAAGTATCTTATAAAATAAAGATGTCATACATAAAAGAGTTTTAAATAAGAATGATTTTAGGATTATGAAAAATTTTTATATTGAGATGGTACAATAAAGTAGAAAATTTAAGTATTAGTATGAATTGCACTTTTAGACGGATATTTTTAATTTTTAGAAGTTTGGATGATTTCGCAGTTTGACCGTATATTCTTCAAAGATTTTACGAGACTCATGGGCACTGTAAATCTTTGCTACTCTTCCCGCTTTGTATGTTTCATGGCGCCTTAGTAATGTCTCCAAGAGTTTTTGTCAACTGTATAAGGCTTGCACTGGATTTGTTAGATGTTGTCCAAAATTGATTTCAAAATGGTTTTATTTAGGATCAACTAATAGTCTAAGCTTAATTTCGAATTGTCTCTAATTAACTGGTGAAGTCTAGAGACTGTTAACTTCATATCAAGTGTTTTGATTTATATGTATATGCCAATGTATGTTACACAATTGGATAAGGGCATTATAATATTGCTATAATAATATTGGGGTAAACAATTGATCTCCTAGGCGTTAACGTAACATTATTAACTTTTTACTCATTTACTGAAATAAACTAATATTTTAATCATGTTTTCACTTAACAAATAGAGTCGTTATGTAGGCGAATTCTAAATACGGTTTCTCAAGTGAACTGGGATTGTTGGATTATTCGTAAAAAAAATTTTATTTATAAAATTATATAAAAAAAGTCCTGTAATTTTTCACAAGGTTTACATGGATACAAATATCGCAAGATTGACACAGAAAATAGTTCTAAGTCCATCTATACTAAAAGGTTACGGCAAATGTAATGATCTGTTACAAGCTTCAGGCAAAATGCATTAATAACTTCCATAAAGCCAAGTCAAAAACCAAAAAATTTTCAAGGATAGAGCGAAAACATATTTATATAACTAGTAGGGTATTCATTTAATCGGGCTTTTGCTTTAATCGGTTAATCGCTCGATTAATTAACCGAGGTTTTGGTTTAATCGGTTAATTTTGTTATTGATCGGTTAACCGATTAATAAAGTTTTTTTATAAATTAAGTAATTTCAATATATAAAAATGCATAAATTATTTGTTATTTGGAGCTTATTAGTAAAAAAAACCAAAAATATAACAAACTACAATTCTTGAACTAAAACGAGCAAATAAAAGAATAATTAATAAATATGTAATACATATTTTTTTATATAATACATATACAGCCATGTCACAGAGTACAATTCCGTTCGGAAACGGAATTCATTCCGTATTTTGGTGCTTCTGAAACTTACGAAAAAACTTTGCGGAATGAAACCATTTTTGTTTTCATGAACGGTGTGGGAGTTTTCTGTATCTCAAAGACCAAAAAACTATCGAAATATACTTTCTATCAATAAACAAATATGTTTTCTTCAATTCCGAACGGAATTGTAGTCTGTGACATGGCTGATTATGTATTAATTAAACAATAAACTATAAGATCATTTTATTAGTTATTTCTAAGTTATTTAAGAAAATCTTAAAAAATAATACAAATAATTTGGCTTAAATGTTTAGGATTTCAGAGTTTATTTTCTTCCGTTTTGATTAAACTTGACCTTGAGATGTTCAAAATCAAAAGCAACCTACAATACAAAATATTTTATTTCTCAGTCCTCTTCCTGGATTTTCCTGTTTTAATTTGTATAAATGTATTTTTCCCACTTGGCATTATGTCGATTACTGCTGTTAAAAGATTGATATGAGAAGATATGAGAAGAAACTATAACTAAACGCATACATATAAAGAGTGCGTGAAAACAAAAGGCTGTTGACAGCAAACGCTTATTTAAAATGAAGATCACTGAACACCTTTATTTGTATGAAAAAATATTTTCTGAACACATGCCTTTTGTGTATGAGACAAAACAATTAATTTAAAACCCAAAAAATATGTAATAATACTACAAAAAGTTAAAAATTTTGTTACATCGGTTAATCGGTTAATCGACTGAAATTAATCGGTTTAATCGTTAATCGAAAATAGGCAATTTTAAATTAACCGATCAGTTAATCGGGTAGTAATTAATCGGTTAACCGATTAACGGTTAAGCGAATGAATACCCTAATAACTACCCTGCGGGAAATTTGTGTCAATTGCTCTTAAAGCAATTATCCCGTGACCAGTGAACAAAATTTTATAGTTAAAAGCAACGAATTGTGATAGGTGAAAACAAGACTGGTGATAATGTGTTTAGAGTGTAGTTGGCCCAGAGGAAAGGTAATTGGTACAAAACTATTAATGTGACTGGATTTGTGCGGGTAGTGGCGGATCTCTCTAGTTCTATTACTTTAAATGAAGGGGATCTATCATATTGACATGGTTCATTTGTGACAATATCTGCGACAGGCATTATTTTAACCGAAATTGGATGTGTCCATTAAGGTTATTTCAGTGACCTGTTACAAAGTGTCAAAAAGGTGGCAATTAACCCCTCGTAGGACAGTGACATGTCACGTGACAAGTTTAGAGTTAGTTCCCTTTCCCCTAGGTTAATACAATATTCCAACAAAAATAATTGCAAAAATATGCAAAAACTTGGATTTTTGTGTCGTTCTACAAGAAATAAGCACTAAAATGGTCCACTGTTTTTAGGACTTAAAAAAGAAATTATTATTACATAATATTTCACTTTAAAATGGTTATTTCCTCAACTACCAGCAAAAATCTTTAATTGTACCTTTGTTTAAATCCAGATGCAGTTCCAATATTTCCAACTATAGAGTTAAAGTTAAATTGAGTGTTATTCTCAAACTATCTACAATAATCGCGACTAATATTTTCCTACCTTTTAATCCTGTTCTTAGTCTCGTCTGCAAACTTTACAACTCTATCTTAAAATTAAGTTGGTGCTACGTTTTCAGCTATGGAACACTGCCTCGGCTTCTAATATAGAAAAAATTCAAAGGCGACAAAATAAACTTCTTCGAATAATCACAGCCGCCCCCTAGTACGTCAAAAACGCAAATATCCACAAGGATCTCAATGTGCCATTAGTAAAAACTATGATTACTAGCTGGAAATATTTTAAATTATGGCGGCCAAACTCGCTTAAGGAGAAAAGACACTGCAGCACACACCCAATCAGAAGAGCGATTAACACCAACATATGTGAACAGAAACCGTGATGACTAAATTTTTTGTCTGGCACTGTCAGGACATAAGGATACAATTTGATTTATTATTGATAGTTCATATTTAATATATAACGATTCAATAAATATATGAAAAGAAAAAAAGTTACTTCTTTGCTATCACCATTCCAACATGGACTTAGAAAACGACATTCCACTTCTACTAATTCTTTTCGAATTTACAACTTCCAACTTTCGACAAAATCGTTCACCTTCCTTCACATTTTAAATGGATGTTCACCTATCTGAAGGGGAGATATCAGTGCATATTGTGTCGAAATTGTTATTCTAAAAGTTTACCTGTTCCCTCTGGAGTCCCTCAAAGTAGTCACTTGGGTCCAGTATTAATCCTGTTATACGGAAAAAATTATCGGTAGTTTTTTATCAATTAAAAACATCGCTTAAAAAGTATTTCAATTAAATTATGTGATAATTAAATCAATTTTTTTTTTAGTTAAAAGAAAATTAAAAATATAATATTGATTTTATCCACATTTTAATTGTTTTGAAATAAATTTTTAAATTAAATATTAATTAAATAACAAAAAATCTTAATTGATTTTTTCGTTTAAAATAATATTATTTAAACTTGTGGAATTGTTGTTGGGAATTGTCAAAACCTGAGCTATATTTAATTAAATCAAATAACACATTGTTTGAAACGGCAAAGTTTTTTGATAATTTTTTTAATTAAAATTAAAAATATCATTCACAGAAAAAATTATTAAATTTCTCCAATCACCAAATTTGTTCTAAATTCATAATATCAAGCAAACAAGTTGTTGATTTTGCACCTATTACCAAAATAATTATATTGATTACTAAAAATTTTAAAATTTTGAAAAAATATTTTCAATAAAAGATATTTTTAATTTTAATTAAAAAAGTGATCAAAAAACTTTGCCATTTCAAACAATGTGTTAATTTATTTAAATAAATATTGACAATTCCAAACAAAAATTCTACATGTTTAAAGTATTTTATTTTAAACGAAAGAAGTCAATCAAGATTTTTTGTTATTTAATTAAAATTTTAATTGAAAATTTATTTCAAAACAACTTAAATGTTAATTAAATCAAAGTTAAATTTATAATTTTCTTTCTTAAATTTATAATTTTCTATGAATTTCGCATGAATTGGGTGATAAGAGGCAATTTTTAATTTTTTCTGTATATTCATTTATGATTTACCATCGTGTATTAAATATTCGAAAATATATAAATGTGTACAGATGATTTTAAGCTTATCCTTAGCTACAGAAGTTCAACTATTTTCTAGGGTCTTTTAAACGTTTGGGAAAGAAGTTTGATGATCCATATGTCATAAGACAATTATATAATTTATTAGTTAGACAGACATAGTCAGGAAACGCTTCGGTTATCTTGGATTTTCAGTACTGGAATCCGTACAGAAGCAATTTCTTTTATTCTATCTTCAAGCACTGCATGCGAATTCAAATATCATCTAACCTCCGTATAAGGACCTTTTAGAACTTATTTATCTTTCAACCCTAATAAATTGGAAGATTTATATGAACATCCCCTTAATTAAATTGTCTCAGATTTCCTACTTAATAATGTTGAGTTTTCAGTTCTTATTCGCCCTTTAAACTTGAATATTTTTGAGTAAATTAAAAACAACAAAAACACTTACATGAAATTACAGAACATGCGTACTGAGCTATATAAATTTTCGTACTGAGCTATAAATTTTCAATTAAAATATTAATATATCAAATATCAAAAAATTTTAATTGATTTTTCTCGTTTAAAATAAAATAATTTAAACTTGTAGAATTGTTGTTGGGAATCGCCAATATTTAATTAAATCAATTAACACATTCTCTGAAATGGCAAAGTTTTGTAACTATTTTTTTTATTACAATTAAAAATATCATATATTGAAAAAAAAAAATCATAATTTAAATTTTTTAATAATCAATATAATCCTTTTTGTAAAAGGTGCAAAATCCACAAATTTTTTGCTTGATTCTATGAAATTGGTTATTAAAAATAATTTTTAATTTGTTCTGTGTAGTGGCGTTCATTAAAAGACTTAAAAAAAAACTGTTAAAAATGGTACATTGAATAAAACAAAAGGTTTTGAATTAAAAAACATATCAAAATACATTGACGTTCTAGTTTGTATCAACAATTTTGTTTTTGTGTTCCCGTACTTTTGTCTATTTATAAGATAAATTTATTCTCACTCTCATTTTCACGAACTCTACGCAAAATGTAGATAAGCAGAGCTTTTATATTTTATATTAATGTTTTTTCTAATAAGAAAATTAAAATTAAGTTTATTGTCATAAATAAACGCACAGAACACATTTTTATTACGACTATTTAAATGTAAAATGGTTATAAAAAAGTCATAAGTTGTACTCGATACATGTTAAGCGAAGTCTATAACCCAACCGGTTGTGTCTCATGTTGGTCAAAAGTAAAAACGTATTAGAGACACGTGCACCTCATATAACATTTGATATACATTTGATACATTTGATGTGTCCAGAAAAAATTCTCCAAAGTTTTTCACCAATTATTCTTATTCGCTGTTAATATCATGAGAATTAATTTTAGAACTGGAAAATTCTTTTAGTGCTATTTCATTTAAACAATTACTCTTTTCGTTAAGTTAAGAAAAAAAAAACTAAATTCTATAATCGATAAATTCTTTTCTTCATAACGCTTCAACACTAAATTAGTTTTAAACGAACGTCTGAAGTACCTACTTTAAGGCACATATAAAATTTGCCGATAAAAATTAAGAAACAAATAATGAGTGATAATAACACATACCACGAAATTTTTGATATATGGCTTAAAACACCCGAAAATGAAAGGCTTGACCGTTCCGTAAACTATATTTGCAATCTCCAGAAATACCAGAAGAATACTATTAATTTTAACATTTTATTCTTACTTTTATTTATATGTACATGGTAGAACATACGGCATGCTAAGGAGCTTATACTTTACTCCGCCGAAAGTAAGATTATTACTTGCAAAAACGTATTTATTACCAACGCTTTTATATTCATCCGAAATATTTGCTGGTTGTAACTCAGCGGATACGAGGATACAATATCGTAAGATACGTTTTCGGTCTGAAAAGATTTGATCATGTGTCACAATTCTCCATTCATACATATATTCAATATTACATTTGATAACTTTCTAGTTTTTAAAAATATAATATTTCTTTATTAAGTTATTATGACAAAGGAACTAAGTATCTCTTTGATCGCTTGCGATTTGCCAGATCACCAAGAGGTAAATTGTTGATTCAATTAAGATATCGTAGCCATGCCTCTGAATGTCAGTTTTTTATTCTTAGCATCCGTGTCTGAAATCGGCTCCCTGATAATCTGCAGACTACTAGCAACGCAATAAGGTTCAGAAAATTACTAAAAAAACATCTTTCGTAAAAGAACATTTTTTTTATTTATGTTTCGTTTCTTATTTTTTCTTAAATCGCAAACCAAATAATTTAATTTTAGGTTTATTTATTTGATTTTTTTAATTTAATTTATTTTTCTTTGTTTTTAAATTTTTCATTATTTTATTTCATAATTATTATTTTTTGTATTTAATTGAATCAATGTATGTTTTAACTTGTCAGATTCTTATACTGTAATTTATAAGATATTATGTCTTGTTGTATTAGAAAATCATATTAAATAAATAAATACAAATACAAATACATATGAAATATATTCTTATTTTTTAAAAGATTTTGTTTATTGTGCTTAATTCCCTTTTTTTATAATTGATAAAAAAAATACTGAAATTTATTGTTGGAGAATAATCTGTTCCTATGTGCATTTCACTGGTTGCTTAGGCCAAATCATCAGGAAACGTTCTCCTAAATAATTTTAGAAAAGCCAAAGCTATCAGTAAACAATTCTTATTTTAAAATTAATGAAGAACAATTAAACACTTATTATTACTTCTACCTCTTTATTATTTATTTTAAACATTCTCATGCATACTCGCCGCTTTTTGACTTTTTGAATATTCAACGCGAATAATATCAGATATAAATTTTTGCAGTTATATGGGAGGTGGGCGTGGCAGTGATCCGATTTCGCCCATTTTTTTGACAATCGTACATGGTAGCCTAGTAACACCTTGTACCAAAATTCATAAGTCTAGTTAAATTTTTTTCCAATACATTTAATTTTGTCTCCCTAGAATGGATAAGTCTTACACTGTGCAATGGATTCTGGTATAGGAGACAAAAAAATATACATGTGTCGGCGTTTTGAAAGATCACATCAACATTTTACCTTAGGGGGGCTTATAGTTTTGCCCTTTTGGCATGTTCGTGCTGCATATCGGTATATAAAACTATGCGTTCCTTACATCTAAAGGGTATGAGATATATTCAGCAACTGTGTAAAAAATGTTACGGCAAATATTTTTGTCAAACATTTTTACCCTCTTATGGCGGTTTTCTCATTAGCCGATTATCTTTTTTTCCTACGATTGATAATTTTGTTACAAAAACTAACACAACTGGTGGCTTAATGCACTCATTGATATAAGATTTTGCACAAATTCGTTCTCTGTGACAAGAAATCACACCGTCGAATTCATCATAGGCCCCATCTAAAGCCTGCTCTCGGAAACACTTTAATACGCATTAAGCCGCAACGAATAACGCTTTTGTAATAAACTTTAATGTGTCACAATTTTGTAAGACTAGAAATTACAGTGTCAAGTTTCATTAAAGCCCACACCTGAAATATTCTAAATGTTGGTAGAGGGTATCAACGATTCAGAATGAATATTGAACTCTAACTTATTTTTATCTTATATTTTACTTTAGATTTAATTATTTTAAGCATATTTACTAGCTAGTAAGGAATATATATTGCATGGGCAAATTAAGTACAAAAAAAAAAAAAAAAAAAATTAACCCCTAATCATGTAAAACGCAACGCAACGCCAATGAATAACATTGAAAGCACAAACAATGTCATAAATATTTTGTAATTTTGTTGTTGCTTTCTACACAAATTCACATTGCGTTTTAAAATTTCAAACGCTGCATAGACTGAGGCATTGAAAATTTTAAAACGGTACATGCATTACTTTAGAAGGCAACAACAAAATTACAATATATTTATGACATTGTTTGTTCTTTCAATGTTATTCTTTGGCGTTGCGCTGCGTTTTACTTGATTAGGGCCTAAATATGAAATACATGCACTACACAGAAAAAATTATTAAATTTCTCCTATCACCAAATTTGTTCTAAATTCATAATATCAAGCAAACAAGTTGTTGATTTTGCACCTATGACCAAAATGATTATATTGATTACTAAAAATTTTAAAATTTTGAAAAAATATTTTCAATAAATGATATTTTTAATTTTAATTAAAAAAGTGATCAAAAAACTTTGAAATTTTAAACAATGTGTTCATTTATTTAAATAAATATTGACAATTCCCAACAACAATTCTACATGTTTAAATTAATTTATTTAAAATAAGAAAAGTCAATTAAGATTTTTTGGTATTTAATTAAAATTTTAATTGAAAATTTATTTCAAAACAACTAAAATGTTAATTAAATCAAAATTAAATTTTTAATTTTTTTCAGCTAAAAAAATTATTGATTCAATTATCACATAAATTAAATTAAAATACTTTTTAAACCATTTTTTTAATTGATAAAACACTTTTTTCTGTGTAGTGGCATAAACTAAAGCAACTCAGAAGTAAATATTTTTATCGTTGTTTTGAATTAATTATGCCTGAATTTTTTTTTTATATAATGCATATAATATTAAAGCTTAATAGACTGAGTAAATATAAAAATATATATACATATATATATATATAGAATCTGGTAATTATTTCTTTTCATAAGCTACTTTATTTTATTCAACATTTTTTATTTTTCGAATTTATTCTATGTGCTAAATTTCAGTTATGTATTTTATAAAGCTTTGTTGTAATATTTCTTTTCCATAAATTTTTAATAATTAATTTTTAATTTTTAATAGTCTGGTAGTGTATAAAGTCATTCCTAAAAATTTAAGGAAAAGAACTATTACAAAAAAGCTTTATAAAATACATAACTGAAATTTAGCTCATAGAATAAATTCGAAAAATAAAAAATGTTACATATATATATATATATATATATATATATATATATATATATATAAATATATACAAAGGGTTTCTTCCTCTTTTTTTCGAATAAATATCTTCTAAAAATTGAGAACTTTTTAGTTGGCAAAAACTTAATTACTATTCCTTAATATTGGTTTCTAAAAACTACTATTTTTATCACCTAAGTTTTTTTTTGTTGAGCAATTTCAGTTTCTTTTAAACTAAACCGTTTTTGAGCTGTGCAGCCTCTTCCATTTTCGAAGTAACGGTTTATCTCGAAAATAAAAGCTAACCTAAAAAAGCGGTAAGCACCACTGGGATTCAGCGTAATCGAATTAGATTAACCCGCCGGGTGGCCCGCTTGGCAGTTTTTTCAACTAGCACAGTGCTATTTAACTATAAAATTATAACGGGGGAAAAAACTACTGCTTCAGCTTATGCCACTAGTGTGTTTTTTTACATATAAAAGAAAATTGCAATTTAGCCGTTTAAGGCACTTGTAAACACCCATCATAAAAATCAGTGCACCAAAAATTTTTTTTTGCATTAGACATTTAATATAATTTTACAAAAATTGATTATAAACATTTTTGCATTTTTATTGCAAAGTAATCATAAATATAAACTTAATTGCATTTACCAAAAGTTGTATAACAAACGTTGAAAAAACACAATTTTGCAATCAACATTCGAGCGGCTTTATTGTTTAAATAACCAAAATTTCCATTGTACTTTAGCAACATTTAAGTATAAATCTTAAATTTTATTTAAAAAACTACGAAATTTAAATAAAAATTTTAATGTTAATTTAATGAACTGAAAATTAATAACATCTTCACACTTTGACATCGGATGATAATGAACTTTCTGTGAGAAAAGTTCATGTGCTATATGATTTCATTAGATGAATGTTCCTGAGTTTAGACTGATCTTTTGCTGCCGCATGAATTAATTTACTTTTTTTTAATTTTTTCGTTTAAGTAGTTTAACATGTTGGTAACTTTTTTAAGTCAAGCTAAAAAGTTTAACACAAATTTTTTAATTCAATGAAGTAATTATTTGTTATTACATTTTATTTTGGCATCGCAAAAGACCTTCACATTTAGACGTTTAAAAATATTTTTTGAAATATTATATTTAATGTGGTTTTAAATGGTTTGATTAGTGCGATTTTTTTCTTTTTGAAGAAACGTAATATGATTAAATCGAAAATGCATTTAAATACTAAGAGAGAATGGGTCATACTCATAGTCAAAATAATGTATAGTTTAAACTAAAACCGCGGTTAAATTAGGGAAGTAACGATACGAAATCTCGCCGATACCGATACGAATATAAAATTTAAATTAAAGGTAAAATTAACAAAGTTCAAGTAGAGTAATTTCTTTATTATAAGAATTATAGTGTAGGGCTTATTTATATTTAAAATTGATTTTAATAAGATTTTCAAAACAATGAAATGAATTAAAATTCATGAAAATATTTAAAAAACAGTATAAGCGATTATAAGTAAATAAATAAATATAAAGACAAGCTATTCTTAACTTTTGTGGAGATAATTTCGCAACTCCGTTTAAAGCAGACCTGCAATAAAAATCGGATCTGCGACTCTAGAAAAATTGGAAAATCAAAGGTATATCTAGACTTCTTTTTTAGCTAAGCCACAGCGTAGGACCGACAGAGGATCGCCCTTCTCCGAATTTTCTTTTAAGGTTTGTACGTTCGTTCTAAAGTTCAGTTCTTGCAGACTTATCAGAACTTGTAGGTGTGGGGGTGACCGTGTCTTTAACACTTTCGGAAGAAGAGTCATTTTGAGTAGTTCAATAAGACGTTTTTTTGATCAACTGTCTTTGAAATTTTCTAGCTTTGTGTCGAAGGTAGAGAATTGTAGATAAGCAATAGATTTCATTATTCTCTAAACACTAAAACCTCCCATTTAGAGCTAAATCACCAAATTTTAGAGACTCTAAATTATTCTGCATCTCAGTTTATTCATTTATCGTATTTTCTAATAATGTTCGAAGACTGTTAACTAGCGAAATAGCGTCCGAAAATGTGAATTTGCTTATGGATTTTGTTGTCTATTCGAAATAACCCAAAAGTTGTAGCGAAGTGATTTTTAGTTTCACAAAAATCATTAAAAATTAGCAGAAAATTCTGCTGCAGGTCCAAACCAAGCGTTCAATGCGTATATGCATCAATCCAAAAAGTCGTAGTGTAAAATTGTATTGACAAGTAACACATCAAACGCGTTAAAGGCGTATACGTATTGTGAGCATGAAGTAGGATTACTTACTACTTTAGCATGCGTCTCGAAAAAAGGTCAAAAAGAAACACACGCATAAAACGCGTTGTTTGGAAAGACCTCCAGCATAAGAATTAAAAGAAACAATTTATTTTTTGTTTAACTTTTTGCTCTTACTTGTTATGCAAAAAATAAGTATTGAAGATTAAGTTGTCAGCTGTAGAATACAAACTGCAATAATTATTCCAATAGAAAAAACAAGAATCAACAATATGATTGTCTTCTTTTTTAATATAAAGAAATATTCCCTAAGGCCGATAAGACTGAATAAAATATTTGTAGAAAACAAAACACCGCAAATTGGTCCATATTTTTTTGTTTTGCTTATAGATTATGTTTTACTTTTTATTCAATGAAGGTTGCGCCATATTTAAATTAAAACCATTGTGCCATTTATGGCATAATAAAGGTCAAATAGGGCCGCTTTAAGAATGTTGGTATAGGCAATTCGGCATGAATGATACATTTGTATATGCCAGATTTTGGTATATAGAAATTATTTATGTAAGTGACTTTAAAATGCCTTCTGTCAAAACTATTTCCCGATTGCAAAATTACCTTTAATGCTTAATACGCATGCAGTCCTCTTTATGCGGGTCGTATCGAATTTTTCTAATTGCCATATAAATTTCTGATACAAACAGGTATAAGAGATTTCACACATCTGAATATAATATTAGCACTCTCTCACCTGTTTAAAACTAAATTTCAATTTCATTTTCTGCAATTGAAGGGTTTTTACTTCACTTTACAATTCATTAGTTTTTCTTTCAATTGGCAATAAAATAAATTATACATTCATTATTTAATAATTTTTTTAAATACATATTCATAAAGTTTAAATTAATATTTAACCTCATTGATGAAACATGTACAGTGTTTCAAGAAAGTAAAGAAACAAACTCTTAAAAAAGGCGTAAAGAGTATTTAAAAAATAATCACCACAAATTTCAGTCAACCATATCCAAAAACATTTTAATGCAAGTACTTAAGATAAGTTTCTTAAACTGTAACTAACGCGGTTTGTCACATTACTTTTTAATGACACTGTAACTAAAAGCCACAATGATATGCATGATAAAATATATAGAGTGCGACTTTGTTGAAATGAAAAAAGCAAAAAATATATATAAGAAAAACATTATAAAAAAAATCTATTTAAATTTATTTTTAACAATGATAAAAGTTTCGGATGAACTCTTCAAATAAAAAACTAGTAAAAACATTTCATTTAACAAGTCAATAAACTGAATGATATCTCAATAAAGTTTTATTACTTAAGAAAATAAAATAAATGACGTGTTGTTGGTTTTGTTTATAAATAAATATATTTTTCTCTAAAAATTAAATCCACGAAAATTTTAACTTCCTTGTATATTTAAAAAAAAAAAACAAAATACAAATTTAGTTTACAGTTGCGTTAACTGGCAGTTGAAATATTCCATTTCATTAGGAGTAAAGCAGGTTTATTATGCAACGCCACACATTATTTTGTTGCAACACTTGAACTTAAACTTCACTAGTCTTTAAGACCAGATAGAAAAAAACAAAACTAAAAAAAAAGACTTTTATGAAATTTGTCGGTTTTGCTGGTTACTGTGCTGACTTGTTCGATCGTGTTTTTGTTAAAACAATGCACTTTCAACCAAAAAATCCATGTAAAACAACTTTTTAAAAGTCTTCCAAAGGAAAGGAAAATAATTTTGAGTCCTACAGTCGGTCAAAAACAATTTTAAATAGCTACCACCCATGACACTGTTTCAAGAGGAGACATTTGTATGAAAGATCAGGAAAGTTATTGGCTGATTTGGAATATTTTAAAAATACAACTGCTCTGTTATTTAAAATGTATATAAAATTCAAATGAGAGTTAGAGATGAAAAAAAATTAATGATTATAAGGACTTAAAATCAGCAGTGCTGCCAATTTACCATTTAGTAGCTAAATTTAGTCATTTTTTTTCGCTTATCCATTAAAAAACAAATTTAGCCATTTTATTAGCTATTTTTATGTTGCCAACTTTTATTCAAGTTTTTAAAATTTTTCAGACCGAAAATTATTACCAAGCTTATGAATAAATACGTAACGTTGCGTTGTAGGTGAACATAAAAAATTAAAATGTTTGACTGTTTGTACATATCAAAAATATTATGTTTGCTTATGTTTCTTAATAAAGCGCATATTCCATTGACGTAGACCACGTTTTTTGATATTTCTCAACAAAGCGCTCAAATAAGAAAAGCTTAAATTTATTATTAAATAAATTTTCTATTTTCTTTTCAACACGTTTACCAGCGCCTGAAGTCGAACGCAACGTTTACGTACGAGTAAGGAGGCCTTAACAATCGGCTACATTTACGTTGACGAACAGCTGTTCCGCTTTCCTTGCCAATCATATGTATAATGGGTTCTCTTACGTAAACTTTACGTTGCGTTGCGGATGAAATTGATGAAATTAAAAATTTCCCGTTTTACGTATCAGCTGTTAAACAATTTAATGTTTATTGATAATGCGTGAACATCTAATTTTTTTTTAATATTTTTAACAAAAGTTTAAATTTATAAAATTTTAAATCATCCCTATAAATTTTGACAAATTTTTGGTTGTATTTCTAACACATTTCAAAACCATATCGCTCATTTGCTACGACTTTAAAGTGTTAAATCTACACGCAACATAATGTAAAAAGAAAATGTTATTCTGCTCCAAAGAGTTGAGCTTATAATGTCTTCATTAGAAATATTTCGCCGCCTTAAGGCATGTTCAGACCAAACAATTATTTGACGAAAAACTCCTAAAAAGCATGACCAACAAAGTGATCTAACTTTAGCATTAATTTTAAAATATTTAATTTACTTCCTTATCTTTATTTGTAAGAAGATAATTGTTTAGAAACTGTTAAATGATGTTTGATCAAGCAAACGTTTTACAGAAGCAAAAAACTTTTTAACAAAACTATTGGTTACGTGTAGGAAGTCAAATATTTAATAGGTGTGAACATAGCTTAAGAGTGTAAACCTGCTAACTACATTCTAGAAAATTTTACACGACAGACAAAAAACTTATAATGCTTGCTATTTATGGCTTTGTATTTGGCTTACTTTCCAATATTCTATAGAGTCCCAATTTGAAGTAAATGTTTTTTTTTTTAGTCCTTATCTTTTGACCGGTATCAATAAGTCATAAAAGGTATAAAATGGATTTATCATGCTTAAACTCTAAGCTGATGATTCAAAATTTCTTCTAAGAATGATTTACTATGCATTATTGATAATAAGTCCAAATTTGCGATTTTTGACTTGTAAAGTTGTTGCAGCAAATGAGCGATATGACACATTTATTTACATATTTTTGGTAACTGCCCACTATTGAAGTCGAGCGCAACATTTACGCGTCCGAAACATTTACGTCTGAGTAACGAGGCCTTTATATTGAAAATACTTTTTGTTATAGTTTTATGGCGATTTCTTTTCTGAGAAAAATATGTTACAGTATATACATGTAACACTTTCTAATGTTACCTATAATCACTTAAAGTGTTACGTAACATGTACATGTTGTGCAACTTCAATAGAACAAAATTAGCTGCTTTTATTTACAACTCTTACACTTTTGCACACTATTACGTTTTGCAAACAAGTATTGACATTACTAATGGCTTGAAAATAAATTAATATACACAGAATTATTTCATTTTAATATATAAATATTTTTATATTTTGTTTTTAAACAATCTTTTCTCAAAATTATAAGTGCTATTATGACAAACAAAATTAAGGCCTTAATCATGTAAAACGCAACGCAACGCCAAAAATTACATTGAAAGCAAATACAATATCATAAATGTTTTCTAATTTTGTTGTTGCTTTCTACAAAAATTCATTTACCGTTTTAAAATATTAGACGCCACAAGCTATGCAGCGTTTGAAATTTTAAAACGCAATGTGATATTGTTTGTGCTTTCAATGTAATTTTTTGGCGTTGCGTTGCGTTGCGTTTTACATGATTAAGGCCTAAATATTGGCTGTACAAGCAAAGTAGGAAGTACCAAAGTTGTAAAACAGGGCAGTATGAACACCCTAATTAAAACTGAGGGTAAAATAGGCAACATGCTTTGCATGTTTTTCATCAACATATTCACAAAAGAACTTGAGCATTTTTCCCACAGTTGTATATTTTTTACAAACGAACACGAAAATGTATAACATATAACATTAATGCAACATATTTCTCAGAAAAGAAATCACCATTAGAGAATTTTTAACCTGGCGTAAATGGGCCTATATGGAATTGTATCGATATACATACATATGTATATATTTAAACCATTGTATGTCTATCTTTTTAATGAAATTTTATCCATCCCTTGATTATGTGGATTTGCTTGGCACCCAACATCATCACTTACACCCATTCGTTTTGGAAGTCGTCAGTATGTGTATCGATGTGTGTATGTATACACGTATGGATGTGGTCATAGCACAGTGCCTCTTATTAAAATAGTACGTACGTGAAGATTTAACAGGTTTCATTTATCTTATCATCTCTTGATGATGTCATGTATATATTCAGCGTTTTTCTCTTTTGTATGCATTTCGGCATGATAATGTTGCACCAAATTTATTTATATTTTTTTTTTTTTTTGTAACGGAAACCTCTTGACTTGCTTGTGTGCTCCTGTAATGTGGACCAAAATCGGAAGCAACAAATGAATATTAAATTTTGACGGAAGTATTTTGTGTTTTTCTTTTAAGTTTTATTTATGCAGCATAAACAAGTTTTTTTTTGTTTGTTTTCAATTTTCCTTACAATTCATTTAAAATCAAACAAATTTTCAGTTGGATTTTTCGTTTTGTTAATTTTAAGAGTTTCCAACAGTGTGGCAAGAGTTTAAGGTGTAAGTGGGAACGTATTTTTTTGCTGAAAATTGTCTACGTAGTTTGTATTTGTCCTTTTTGTTCAATACAACTTATTATGTCACGATTTCTTTTTTTACCAATAATTTTATTTCTTTTTTTTATTTTTGTCTTTTTTAATTTTTTGTCATTTTGTGAGCATTTCCTGTAATTCATTTTGAAAGAGTTAAATGTCAAATCAGTTTTTTATTTTTAATTAAATTTGTTATTTGCTGTGGTCCACCATAATTATTCAACATGTGTAACATTTGTGACATATTTTGTATTTATGGACTGACTAATAGTTTTGATGGGTGTGTGAGATGTTAATCTCTGACACTACAAATGGAAAAACTACTAGACATTCCAAATGACATATTTTAAAGTTTGTGATACGTAAATTAAGGTAAATAGTTTTCAAAAGTAGCCATTAAATAATAATGGCGTATGTTCTTGAAAATACAAGTACTGGCACTTACCACAGGATAGATCGAATAAACATAAGTATGTACTTATGCACACATTGATCATTTGCTGCAACAACGGCTTAAGTAAAAAAATCGCACCTTAGATCCTTAGGTGACCTTAGATATATCGTCAAAAACAGAAACCATTTTGAAAAGTGTTACTGATTTGTTTTATTTTGTCTGTTTCTTAATATGTGTGAAATAACATCAATTTTTAACATCCACACCTAAACAAGAGAGTTAAGAGGATCGTTTTCTTTCGATTAGCTTTTACGCTGACATGTGATATCTCAGCAAGATCGTTAACATTGTGTCAGCAAGAGTAGTATTGACGTTCTTGTTTAATGAAACCAACATAATATAAAAAAAGAATATAAAATCGCTAGGTTGGCCTAAAAATAGCTAAATTGCCATTATTTATTAAACTAAACTATTGATTTCCCAATTGCAAAGCGTTTACGCCACGGTATTTCGGTATGCTACATACAAATTTTATGGGCGTGATAATTTTTGACAGCTAGAAAACACTTTCCGCTCTTGTTTAGATATAAGATGTGAAAAAATTAAAGGTACGCAAACAAAAAAAAACTTAATTTCTTATCATAAGCTGTAATCAAATTAAAATTTTCTTGTTGTTGGCAATTTACCCAAACTACCCTGAAAAAGTTTTATTTTGAGCACGAAGAAAAATTAACTTTTTTCCTCAAAACCTTTCCCACTTACACAATTGTTGAGTATGGGAAAACTTTTCGGTATCATTGGAACTTCGCGAAATTTCAACCTTAAGTCAGGGAGCAGGCCTATTTTAAATTTCTGGCTATTAGCCTTTTCACACTTGCATACATTTGGGAGGAACGAATTAAAGATGTTGAAAATGTGAAACATGCATTCACACTATCAATCAAAAATTTCACCATTTCTGAACAAAAAACTTCTTTAAAAAAAAATTTTTTTTTACAAAAGTGCCAAACTTTTAAAAGGAAACAGAAAAATTTATTTAGATTTCATTTTGTTTAAAAATATAAAAAAGCTTATCTAAAAAACACATTCAAAAAAGGGAAAACTTGACAAGTGATAGCGCCGCTTTCAAAACAAAAGAAATTTTGGCAGTGATGCTACACTAACAATATAAATTATTGCCACTTTTTTTGGTGATGACAGTAAAAATAATCGAAAGATGTAGAATGGAATACAATGAGGTAGGAACATCTTGTAAATATATTTACCCATAATCATAGTCAAATATAAAGTCGACTTTTTCTAAAGTATACTTTAGAACAATGGTATTCACATGCATTTAAAGCCGGTTGCAGTTTAAAGTATATATTATTTTGACTATGAGTATGGGCCAATGATTTTTAAACCCATGTTATTCTTTTGAGAAAATTTCAACATCTTCGCAAATTGATGGTAGATGTTAGATGAAAAACTTCCCTTACTTTTTCAAAATGAATAGATTTTTTCACTCATTATTTAGTAGCTTGATTCGCTACTATTTGCGTTACGTAGCAGCAATGTAATAACTACTTCTTATAACGTATTATATTTATAAGTCATTATTAAAATGAATGAAATCAACATTCACAAAAGTGATTCCAAAAAATAGAAATATATTTTTTAAGAAAATGGATGTTTGACTAGTTTGGAAATGTTTCGAAAATCAGCGTACTGTGAGAAAGGTTTTTCGTGCGATTCGAGAAACTTACGGTGCGTATAATCGACAAGCTAAAACGACTATTGCCAACAGAATTCGCAAATTTGAGTCCTAGTAAGTGGATGATACTCCACCGGTTAGACCACATCCAGCACGTTGTAAAGTGAATATAGCAGCTGCAGCTGAGACATTACGCGAAGACCGTCACAAACCGATTCGAGGCTGTTATCAATAGCTTGGCTTGTCGTATTCGATAACTTGACGTATTTTACGTAAGGATCATGGTCTCGGTGAGCTCTCGATTCAACAAGATGACGTTACGAACCGCGTAAAACAATGACCTTGTTGAGAAATCATTTTAGTGAGCAATAAATTTCACGTTTTGCTAGGGGAAATTAGCCACCCGGATCGTGTGATATCACACCTTTGGACTGTTTTCTCTGGGGATATGTAAAGTCGGAATAAGCCAGCTATGATTGACGTCTTGGATGCCAACATTACTCGTGTTGTTCGCGAGATACCATTCGCTATGCTTGAACGAGTCTCCCAAAACTGGACCTTCCGAAGGACCACCTCAGACGTAGTCATGGCCAATATTTACATGATATCATTTTCAAATATGAAGTGCCATAAATTGTTCTTTTAAACGATAATTAAAATTTTAAGTTCACTGCCAAATGTAACGGGTGGGCCAACTTGGACTGACTGATTTGAAATGCTTATAATTTTTGTATTTTAAAATTTTTTTAGTTAATTATTTTTGCAAATGAAAGTATAAATTATACATTTTGAATTACGTTGCGCAACATTTCTGACTGCAATTGAGCAATTTCTGTGCGAATATTCTGCTTTAGCTCCTGAATATTTTGTGGTTTGTTGACTTAAACTCGTTCCTTCAAGAAACCCCACAAAAAAAATGGGGCCGTCAAATCTGGAGAACGAGGTGGCCACGTGAAATCTGCCTTTTTTTGAAATTATTCGGTCATCGAAAAGTTGTCGCAGAATTGCCATTGTGGCTCTTGCGGTATGAGCTGTAGCTCCATCTTGCTGGAACCATATGTTACGATTATTGACAACTATCGGATGAAACAATTTTCCAACATGGTCCGGTATACCACCCCAGAGACGGTTTCTGGCTCATTAGGTTCATTTTCGAAGAAATATGGACCAATAACTTCATCAGCCATGATTCCACACCAAACAGTGCATTTGACAGGGTGTAATTGTCGCTGATGCAATACTCTCGGATTCGCTGTACCCCAAATTCGACAGTTCTGCTTATTCACATATCCATTTAAATGTAAATGTGCTTCATCGCTCATAATCAGATTATTCAAAAAATTGGCATTTTCTGTCGTTAGTAAAACCAATCTATTGGCATATTGTAGCCGTTGAGGTACATCCCTCGGCAGTAATTCTTGGGTCAATTGAATTTTATATGGAAACATCTTCAGATCAACTTTTAGAATACGTCGTAGCGATGTTCTGGAGATGTTCAATTGAGTAGCTCGTCGACGAGTAGACACAGTTGGATCCGTGTGAACACTTTCTCATACAGCTTCTATAGCTTGTTCAGTGCGAACAGGACGAACAACTTTTCTTCGTAGTTCATAACCCACTGAACCCAAGTTCTTAAAACTGGTGATTAAGCTACTTATCGTGTTTACACTGGGAGCCTCTGCAGTATTAAAATGCTGACGGTATTTTCTTTGCGTTGTAACAATTGATCGTCCGGAAACATAATAAGATTACACAATTTTTAAACGTTCTTCCACTGAGTATGATGACATTATAAAATTTTATAAAAGCATTTCAAATCAGTCAGTCCAAGTTGGCCCAGCCTGTATGTGTTTTATTTTACATTATAAATCAAACCTCACGATGAATCACACGATACTTACATTTCGGATAAATGTTGGTATAAAAATAATGCCATTCTTTTCAACTAACCATTTAGTTAAATGGCACGCGTTCATTTTGGGACTCCCTAGTAAAATTGATTGGTTCTTTCAGTAGAATTGTATGTGGACTTTTTGCTTTTTTCTGATTATTCAACATATTATTTTGGGCATGTAGACAATAGGGTGTAAAAAGGCTATTAGCAAAATTTTTTTAATCAGATAAATCAGCAAAAATGCAAATAATTTCTATAAAATTAAATGAAGTTTTGTAAAAATATAAACAAATGGTTAAAATTAAAAGAATCTGTTCAGAACGGTAATCGAACGATTAAACTTTTAAAATCGCGGAAAATCTTGATCACACCAAAGTTGCACCTAATCAGCTTTTACCGCCAAAACGATCCAAACAATACGTTAAAATAGATTCATTCAAAAACCCAAATTTTCATTATCAAATAAAAAACATTAAACTTGAAATCTGAAGTCAAAGGAAAACCGATAAAATTTATTCGCTTCATTTGGAGAATGTAAGAAAATTGAAATTATTTTACGACATCAATAATAATACTAAATCTTTTTCACTAAAAAATAGCCAGCTTGGAAAAACAAAATTTCTGATGATGATTTGACGTAACGTTTAAAGCGCCATGGCCACACATCAAACTGGCTCATTTAACTTACATTTTTGTAATTGTGTTAGTAATAGAAACTCAGACGTAAGGTTTTTTCTGAATTTGGAGAAAATCAAAATACTTTTGTTATCAAAAATTATTTTCGGGAATGAAATATTTATTAATTAATTCATTTATTAATGATGTGCTAATAATCCCAATTTATGATAAAAAACACTGAAATTTATTGTTGTGGGAAAGCAATAAATGGGATTATTAGCACATCATTAATAAATGAATTAATTAATAAATATTTCATTCCCGAAAATAATTTTTGATAATAAATTTGCATGTGCCCGGCAAATAAAAAACTGAAATGGCAAGCTGCTTTATTTAGCAACTTGTTTTTTTTAATTTTGTTTTTTTCTATCCTCTTACAACTACAATTCGTGTTGGAAAAAACCCAGCCAATTGTAGGGGAATGTTAGAAAGAAAAAAATTCACTATTTATTGTTGTGTCTTTGTTGAAGCTTTGATATTGTTACAAGTAAGAGCTGAGTGTTTAAAATTCTTATTCACTTTATGGTCTTACTTGTATAATATTTTTAGCTTTTCTAAAGAATTTGGAAAAAGTTTCCTGACGAGCTGGCCTAAGCAACCAGCGAAATGCGCATAGAAACTAGCTTTCCCACAACAATAAATTTCAGTGTTTTTTATCATAAATTGGGATTATTAGCACATCATTAATAAATGAATTAATTAACAAAATACTTTTGATTTCAATAAAAATTTTACCCCAGTTTGATGTGTTCCCAAGGAATATTTTTAAATATTATTTGAAGCAAAGCCGCGAATAACGTTGTAAAAGCCACTTTTTGCAAAAACAATTTTTTTGCAGATTATCGTTAACACTACTCTCTTACACTGTTTAAACGTCAATTCACCCAAAATTATGCACCTTAACGCCGTCAAAATGCGATACAAAGACTCAGCCAGTGGAAGAACGTTGTAAGTTATTACCAAAATGAAAATGATTTGCAACATGGACTAACGTTTTTAAAGCCGCTTGGCATAGTGGAAAAACGTTTTAAATGACATCGCGATTGTGGATATAAAACGTTTTTCTACTAAACATAAGAATATAAACTGTAATTGAAAAAATTAAAAAATTAAAATTGAAAAATTAATAATCCTGCCTTCTAAAAATGTTTTTTTGTTCTCCTGAAAAATATTTATTTTGTAACTAACAACGTTATTCGCGGCTGGGCTTCATTTATTGGGTTGTTCACGGAAGTCTGGTTATGAGTTTATATGGTTATTTAGTTATATTCACAACAACAAAATACATTAATTTAAATTTTTTTTAAATATATTTTGTTGCTGTCCGCCTTTCGTGAACAACCCATTTGTTTTGTTTGAAAATGTATTAATAAATTTATTTTTAAATTGTTTTTATTGGAATTTTATTACTTGGCAAATCCTACTAAATTATAAATGTAAAAGTTTGTATGTTTAGATGCTTATTAGTTTGTGGTACGATCACGAGAAACCGCTTAAGAGATTTCGATGATATGGCCATTTTTAGGATGAAATCCGGGGAAGAAATTTGTACTTTCTCAGTCGATTTAACTATGTCCGTTCGCCCGGCTGGCTGGTTGTCTGTCCATGTAACCCTGTTGTAACCTTGCGATCAAAATACAGATCGCCATTTTTAAAATAAAATAATGAAATTTCATACGTACGTTTCAATTTTCAATAGAACACAGCCCATCGAAAATGGTGAGAAACGGTCCATAATTTCACATAGTCCGGATAAAAATTTCTTTCCGGAGTATTCGGTGTGCCTATAAAAAATCTTATTACATATATTGGTATTTATTTAGATTAAATTTGGTTGAAACTTATTTTGTTGCAATCGAAATCATCTTCATTTAGAAATCGACTTTCTTATAACTTTATACGACAGAAACTTTGTCACAACAAAAAGTTGTGCTGGTAGGTCCAAAATTAACCATAGATGCCATATAAACCCCCTTCCTCAGTCACTTTAAGGCAAACAAATGTCATATAAATGAAGATATCTAAATAATATTCAGCACATGTAACTTTTACATGAGTCTTGACCTCATAACAAAATTTTGTTCAAAAAGCGTACACTCTCGGGTATTTGTTTTTAAATTCAGTGCCGTAGGATGTCAAATGATCAGGCTTGACCGCTTATACTTTCTTATTTATTTTAATTTTAATTTTTATCTACTTTAGTTAACAATGGGCATTAAAATCTCAAAAATTTTTATTACAAAACCTATCTAAATATATATTTTCTTTATTTTAATTTGATATTATATAATTTGCATAAATAACAAATATTGTAGAAATGCATAAAAATAATTAAATATCCAAGTTTTATTGCATTTTGATAATAAATTAAAATTATTTTATAAACCTTAAAAAGGCAAAAACACTTTGAAAAGAAAATTATTTTTTTAAATTTTATTTTAAAAAAATATAAAATAAAAATTCAATGGCCATTAGCCACAAGAGCGGCAATGAATAAATGCTTTAAATAATTAATTTATTCCAAAAACTACAGAAGCAACAAAAATATGTTGATTTTTTAACAAACGTTTTACACAAAATACTCGCACTTGTTTAATTTCAAACAAGAGCAGGTGGGTTCGTCTGTCTGTCAGTCTTTTTTTTTTCTAATTAATTTTATGCAGATTTTTTTGTGATGTTTTTATCACGAAAAATCTGTGAAAGAAAAAAAAGAATAAATATACATTTAACAAAAGCGCACAAAAGTGCACAAAAGTCAGCGATCAAATTAATTTTAAGTTTATAGAAACTTGTGATTTTTTAAATAAAAAAAAAAAATGTTCATTGTCTCTGATTTGCACTGTGCTATATTGTCTGTTATGGTCACCCTACACATGATAAGGCAGTGTACACAGAAAAAATTAAAAATTACCTCTAATTACAAAATTTATACCAAATTCATAATATACAGCAAACAAGTTGTTGATTTTGCACCTTTTACCAAAATTATTATATTGATTACTACAAATTGTAAAAATTTAAAATTGTGAATATTTTTTTTCAATAAATGATATTTTTAATTTTAATTAAAAAAGTGATTAAGAAACTTTGCCATTTCAAACAATGTGTTAATTTATGTAATTAAATATTGACAATTCCCAACAACAATTCTACAAGTTTAAATTATTTTATTTTAAACGAAAAAGTCAATTAATATTTTTTGATATTTAATTTATATATTAATTAAAAATTTATTTCAAAACAACTTTAATATTAATTCAATTAAAATTATATTTTTTTTAATTTTTTTTCAACTAAAAAAATAATTGATTCAATTGTCATATTAATTAAATTTAAATACTTTTTAGACCATTTTTTTAATTGATAAAGAACTTTTTTCTGTGTATGGTTGACCATATTTAAAAAGGGAAGAATATTTTAGAACAGTATCGCTATCGGCAAAAAAAAGAAAGCAAAACTAAGAGAAGAGTTTAAAAAATTATTGTTTAAATAGGGAAAATTCCGAAAAAGATTTTTGAAGTTGGTGGAGGCGGGTCGACCTTTTTTACTTGATAACCTTGAACTGGGAAGAGTGCGAAGTGGTCACCGCCATTCATGAAGTAAATACAACATTTTTAAAGGAAATATTTATAACAGTTTATGGGAGATATTTTTTTGTTACTTAAATTTGAATTAAAAAAATATAGAACAGACATTCTGAACAACTAAACTATGAACAACATGAATTAAATTTAAAATTAAATTAATTTAAAAAAACTAGAATAAATTTTTAAAAATAAAATAAACTTTAAAGTAAGAGGACAAAAAACTGAACACGAAACTTAGTGAAATTAACCTTTTGGACATAAAACTGAGGGCCAAAGACGGAATTTAGTTTAATGAAATAAAGAAAAAGAAACCGGTCTAACACAAAGAAAAGAAATAGTAATACATAAAGTATTAAAACGAGAAAGTTAATTTTAATTTTAAAGAAGTACAATTAAACCCCAATTTATAAAAAAAAAACTGAAGACTTAACGCATATGAGGGCGCCACCATCTTTCCTTGTCACACCAGCGTGGGATTAGCCGGCTGATTCCGGACAAATTAAAGAAAAAGACGAAATTGATATATATTTAGATTGAGGCTGCCCAAACTTCACATCAAAAACATAATCGTCGCGGTTAAAAGTGCTCATAGGAAGACATGCCCAAAGGCTCCCTAATAATGAATTATGTAAAACTTGTGGGGACGAAGAGGAGGAAGAGTCAACGGAAAATCTCCTAAGACTCAAACTGTTTGGTCGAAGAACCCTTAGAGACAAAACTTTTCTCTCTCCTTCACTGAATAAACCGGATGGCTGAGTGAGAACTTCATCAGCCGAGTAGCACAGGATGGTAAAACACTAACTAGTTGCTGGATCCATGTGAGCTCTGCTCGATCACAGCTGCCAATTGAACCTAACATAACCTAGATTTTAGAATTTTTGACGAAGATGTTTAGATAGGGAAAATTTTCCAACTCCATCCGGCGAGCTTAAGAGTAGTATGTTTTAAAGAGTTCTAATCCACTTTTTTCAAACAAAGTTGGGAACATGACATGGTGCTGCCATCTACATAGCGTTTTTAGTAACCAAATTTTCCCAAACAAAAATCTACCCAATAGGTGATAGAACTTTTTAATTAATTATAGTAAGAAACTTCAATAATCGTAAGTTTCATAATGAAATTATTTCCACAAAGCAGGGGTTCAATGCTCGTTCTGTCAAACCGTGAAACCGTACTAGCTTATTAAGAAAAGTAAACTGAAGGAAGTATTTTTTTTAATTTCTATTATACTTTTGATTCTCGTTTGATTGCTTCTTCTCTTTATTAGGAAGACGAATTGGCTCAACTCTGCAGTGACGCCATCTGAGTAACTGCTCTTTGGGGTGGGCATTGGCGTTAGGTATCACAAAGGGACCGCTGAAGGACCCAAGTGAGCTGTCTCTCGATGGGTGCCCATGGAACCTAACCTTACCTTTGATTCCCGTTCAGTAAAAAAATGAAGGCAAATATCAAAATATTTTCATATGAAAAACAGGGGAACGAAACAAAATGTTTTAATGGTTTTACAGCACTAGCGATTCTTGTTTTGTGAAACGGCGTATTTAACAGTCAACTTCTTTTCATTTGAAAATATTTTTTATAAATGAAAAACATGGATATAGTAGGAAGAGGAAACCGCGCCAGTTAAAATAAGATAGAATTTTTAATAAATTTTTTGGCGGCATGAAATAACTCCCCACGAAATAACTCTCCAAAAATAAAATGAAATAAGTCCCCAAAATTTGAGGACTTATTTCATATGAAATAAGTCCCCAATTCAGAAATGAAATAAGTCCCCAAAGGAATGAAGTAACTCCCCAAACTAATATGAAATAACACCCCATTTCTTTGGGGACTTGATTCATATGAAATAATTCCCCAATTCTTAAAATGAAATAAAACCCCAATAATTTATCAAAAGATTAAATAATTCTGAATTATTTTTTATTTACAGTAGTTGAACATTTTATACAAAAACTTGCATTGATTCGTCAACTATTTGACGGCAAAAAGGACAATTGTATCTTCGTTGGCCAGTTGAAAGAGCATCTGCCATTAATTTTGCATCGCATTCATTACAAACTTTGAGATGCTTGCAGGGAATAAATACAATATTTGGAGATTTGTCTTGGCATACAACACATAAGTTTTCATTATTGGATAATGGAAGTTCCAAAATTTCATCCTCAGATTGTTCGCCGGAAGATTGGTCTTTAAATATATTTTCTTGTGGTATCATATCGACACAAATTCCGTTTCCTTCAAAAACCATCCTGGAAAGAAATTCGGAAACGGTTAGTTTTCCCTCCTGCAATAAAACCAATGAATTTTCAATTTTGCTGCATCTTGCAAATTTGTCTCGCTTTCTTCGTTTTTGGGCCATTGCTCCACCACTTTCACAAAGCATGCCAAAATGTCTACTTTTAAAAAATTCCTCATTTTGAATTAATTTCACAAATTTAAAAAAATGACCATTCTTTCCGGCGAAGCGACCTAAGACACCATTATAGGCCTCTACTGCTGATGTAGTTCGTATTTTCTGATTGTAGACGCTGAAATTTGTACATCCAATCTAGAAATGAGAGTTCCAAATAATATAAGTATATCTATATTTACGAGTATATATCTATAAAATGTTACCTGGTTTAACCATTGGGTTTCAAAATATTTAAGGAAGTTTGCGAAAACACCCTCGCTATCCATCAGTAAAATTTTAGACCTTATTTCCAGGAATGCTATCCTAATTAGATCCGGAGGAAGCAGAGCGAGAGCCATTAATTTATGATAGAGTAGAGCCGCCGCTTTTGAGGATCTAACGAATTGGAGCAGGGTCTTTCGTTTGGTCATATTCCTCCTGATAGCTTGGCAAAAGTGAAACCTACACAGAAAAAATTATGCTCAATATTTTTCTTAACAAACATTTGTGTGCTGCAGATTTTATATCCCATTAATATTTGTGTTTGATTTTATAAATGCTTTTAATCTAAAAAGAAAATCATTTTTCATGCGATTTTGAAAGTAAGCAACACTTTATTCAGAATACCAATTACCATTTTTAATAAATAGTATAATATTTTCATAAAGAAAAAAACCATATTTTTCCCTATCACACATTAATGAATATTTATGGCTTGTGGTATTGGTTTTACGAATTTCGTGATAGGTCCTGTTTCATTTAAAAATTTAAATGATATTACGAAAAAAATAATAGAATACGCATTTTACTTTTTTCTGTGTAGAAATTAATAAAGCAAAAGTTTTGTTTAAAACGCTATTTTATTAAAGAAGACAATTTACACTAAAAAGAGAACTACAATTATTTAGAGTTATATTTTATGAAGAAGTTTTGTAAAAATTTTTTTTAGAAAAGTTCTTCATAAAATATAACTCTAAATAATTGTAGTTCTCTTAATACATATCAGCTTCAATAATAAATAGTTTTATGAAAAAAAAAAACACAAATAATATAGTTAAATTTTGTTTGTGTTTTTTTTTCATAAAACTATTTATTATTGAAGCTGATATGTATTAAGAGAACTACAATTATTTAGAGTTATATTTTGGTGGCATGTCATAACGTCCAGTGTCATAGTGTCCATGGACGTTATGACACTTTCAAAAGTGTCGCAGTGTCCATGGACACTATGACACTTTGCAAGATGTCATAATGTCCACAACAAGCAAGAATGTAAACAAATTTGGGATCATAGCCGGACTTCGGCCGGGCGCAAGGATTTTCTTCTCTATGGTATAACAAATACCGGCTTCGCTAACTAAAGCTTCTCTGCATAGTCGGCTTTCGTTCGGAAACAAGGCAGATATTAGAAGCTTTACTTAGCAAAGCCGGTGTTTGTTATACCATAGAGGAGAAAATTATTGCGCCCGGCCGAAGGCCGGCTGTGCAGAGAAGCTTTAGTTAGCGAAGCCGGTATTTGTTATACCATAGAGAAGAAAATCCTTGCGCACGGCCGAAGGCCGGCTATGTTCCCAAATTTGTTTACATTCTTGCTTGTTGTGGACATTATGACACCTTGCAAAGTATCATAACGTCCGCGGACGCTACGACATTTCTTTGATGGACGTTATGACACTTTTGAAAGTTGGCAAAATTGTTTTCTAATATTTTCCAAAATAAAATGTTTTCCAAATTCGCGATGCAATATTTGAAATATCGATTTGAAATTTTTACAAGATCATTTCCTTGCAGTATTTAACCATTTAAAAGGTACTGCACTAAAAACAAAAATCATTTCCTTGCTGTATTTAACCATTTAAAAGGTACTGCATTAAAAAAAAGTACTCTTACTATATTCGGCTGTGCCGCATCTTTGATACCCTCCATCGACAGTTAGAATATATGAGAGCTATAAATTATTAATTAATCTTTATAAAAACGGACTTCAGTATAAAAATTGGTTCCGGTTTAAACTTATTGGACGACAATCAGACAGTGTTGTGCTGTTATTTCTAGCAATTTGAACTAACTTGAATAAAATATCATGATTCGTAACAGTTTATGCCGAACTAAATTGATTTTCAGGAGGGGAATTTATATAAGACCCATGGTAAATTATGGACTAATCACCACGAAATCCTGTAGAGTGATTTCTGTTATTAAATATCTAAATGGAACAAATTGCAATATAGTAGTGGACCAAAATTTACCACAATATCTGCTACGGATTTTGGCGCATTTAAATAACATTTCGGAGTTATTGGACATTATATGGTAAATTATGGACAGAGCTTCACGAAATTTTTTAGTGTGATTTTTAGTCCTATAAATCTTTTACAAATTGTGTTACAATAGCATTATTTATTACGTGTTTTAACATACTAAGTTTTTTTCCCAGAGTAGGCTTTATATGGGGCATATGGTAAATTATGGACCGATCTTTACGAAATTTCACAATGTGATTTCAGGTCCTATAAGACTATGACGTAGCAATATTTATTACGGTTTTATACGTACAGTATGATTTCTAGTCATATAGAACGAGTTTGTTCAAAATCTTATATAATGCCATTTTTTACGTTAGTTTTTGTAACAAAATTGTAAATTTTTTAGTGTGGTGGTTCTATTTACTGCAATAAAAAGTTGTCAATAACATGTTCTTTCTTTTGTTCTTCCCGATTTCTTTGCGATAAATAATATAAAATTACTATTGCCGACATATGTTGTTTATTTTTTTTTTTCTGGTTTGCCATTTGTTTTTGAAATTATTTTTATCATAGTTGCAAAAGTTTCATAGAACCATATAGAACGAAACACTTTTTCCTACTAACAACAAGAATTAAAAAATAAGTTTTTTGAAAAATAAAGTGAAAAGTATTTGTGACAACTAAAATGAAAAGTTTTTTTGAGCTTCAATTTTTCACGAAACGAGAACTGATCCCCAGAATTGCTTAATGTATTCTTCTTTATGTTTGAATCACAGCGCTATTTTCACTACAAAAGCAAACTAATGGAACATTTTTATTCCGTTATGTACTCATAATGAATGCACTTTGTAATGTTAATTAAATTAAACAAATTGTTGGTGGAAAATAAAAATTTAAAGGTTGTGGTTGTAGTCAGTGCAAATATTTAAAAATGCGCAATTGATTGGTTTCATATTTTACAGTTTAGTCTTAAATTATATTGAATTATTGATGATATACTCTACATTGTATAATGTTAATTTACCTTGTAATTTATGCAATAATTAATTATAAATTGCTGGTATTAAATTTTTATTTCCATGAAATTTTATTTCACTTAGATTACGTAATTGAGTTTATAATGATGTTTGGTCAAATTTAAAGAGTTCGTAACAATAGGAAAAATCTTAAAATGATAAGTAAATAAAGACCAAAAAAACGGGAAAAGTTAAGAATTTTTAAACATATCGAAATAGGAAAAACGAAAAATTGACTTAAACAGAAAAAAACTTGGAAATGAAAAAACACAATTTTATTCAAAAGGCACAATTAACAACAAGTAGGAAAGTATAGTCTGTCAAGCCCGACCATATGATACCGTACATCACAGTATTAAAAAAAATAATTATCGAGAGTGTATCCTATTTTGGGTTCATGGGCAATCAAATTATGTAATGATGTTAAGCTTCATGTGAAGTTCTTTGTGACGAATATTATTTATATATCTTCATCTATATGAAATCTGATTGTCTTTATGTGATTTAAGGAAGCGGCTTTATATGGGCCCTAGGCTCTGCGAAAAATATGGCCCCAAAAAGATAATGAAGAATGCCCCAAAATTTTAGATGAGACACAACCACAAGTGATTTTGTGGCAATTTTTTTAAGGTTTTTTTTTTAATTTTATCGTTGGGGTGTTTTGAGGGCCCAACTATACCATCTAAACTGCGATTTTTTAGCCCAAAACTGTATAATTATTTGGGATATTAAGACTCAAGGTTTTAAAATTTTGGATTTTAAAATTTAGAATTTTGAAATTCGGGATTTTGAATTTGAGATTTTACCCAACCCAAATTTTATTAAAGCACGCGGTTAATGGTAAATAAAAGAAAAAGTTTTCAGAGGATTATCTTAAAATTTTTTATTATAGCAGGATCCATGACAATTATGGGTGAAACAAAATATCGGCCAAACGCTCTTCACGGCTTTGGTGGCATACCTCTATCCGATTATCCATATTTCAAATGACTCAGGTTCAATGTCGTTAATGTGCCGAATTATCTCATTCCTTAGCTCTTGAATTATTCTTGGCTTATTGACGTTCGCTTTTTCTTTTAAATATCCCCAAAAAAAGAAGTCCAACGGTGTCAAATCACATGATCGCTACGACGTGAAATAAAACGGACAATTGTGGCACCATTCTATTGGAACCACATATTGTCCAGATATTGTCATATCCTCGATTTCTGGCCACAAGAAGTCCGTTAATATTTCGCGATAGTGAATACCATTCACGGTGACTGCTTGGACGACCTCATTATCGAAGAAGTACAGGCCGATGACACCACCCGCCCATAAACTGCACCAACCAGTTACTCTTTGTGGATGTATCGTTCAACAATCACTCGTGGATTCTCATTTGCCCAAACTCGGCAATTCTGCTTGTTAACGAATCCACTGAGGTGAAAGCGTTGCTGAAGCAGATTTTCCTTGTAAAGTCACCATTCACTTAAGTTTGATCAACCAACCATTCGGCGTAATGACGACGCTTTAAATGGTCAGTAGGCTTCAGCTCTTGAGTCAATTGAACCTTATAAGCGTGTAAATTCAATGCTTTATTAAAAATTCGCATCAGTGATGTTTGTGAGTTGTTCAATTGTTGGTCAAGACAACGAGTCGAGATTGACGGCTCTTCTGCCACACTATGGCCAAGCATGCACTGGTTTTTTTCACATTTCCTGCAGACCCGGGTTGCTGAACTTTGCGCCCAATTCTCCTGATTGTGGACATATTTGGTCGATTATGCTGATCAAAAAAAAAAAAAAATCACGAAGAGCATTTTGATTTGAACGCCCGTTTTCGTTAGAGGCTTCGACAATCATTTTTTTTTTTTTTTTTTTTTTGGTTAAAAATTCAATAAAAATGTTGAGGTGATTATTCAAAATGAAGAATTACACCAAATTAAGGGTAATATGTAATATTATTCTTAACGCTATTTTTCATGATTTATTTTGGACCTGCCAGCACAATAAGGTATGACATGGTTATTATATGAAAACCTTTTTCCGGGAGTAGTATTTGTATGGGAGCCATTGTCAAATATCGATCGATTTCAATAAAAATTGGAAGGGTAATTTAGATTGCAATAAAATTGCCATAAAATTTGGTCTTGAACAAGCAGAATTGCCTTCACTAGAAAGCTGAAGAAAAATTATTAACAAAACACTAGATGACCCGTGCGAATATTTCGCACCGTTAGTTGTCATTTTTGTAAAATAAAATGAAAATAATTAATAGAAATTTTAGTAACTTCAATACATTTTGTTAAAAGTATAAAAATATTAGAAATCATAATATATATCATACATATTTACATACATACATACATATGTTTAAATGCTTTTATAATACTTCTTTGAATACAATGTTAGAGGTAATGACATGATCATCGTTAACTTTTTGCCCGTACGAATCCTTAATACAAACAAAAATGTCTTTAAACGTACGCAATTATATATTACTGACTTAGTAATAAACGGCATTATAGTAAATAGCGGTATTGCCAGAATGGATTTTAATACATACTACATTATGTAGAACTGCATTACTATTAAGCGACCCTGTATTACCACACTTGAACCAAAACATATAATCATAATGACAACCGTATTATCATGCAGTTCTATATAAAATATAATTTTTATTAGTGTTAGAAATAAGCTTTAAAATGAGATATCATTCATTAAATTTGATGCGGTGGTATGGGAGATATTTGCAACCGACAAAAAAAGTGCTTTAGAAATAATATATATGATTTTTACACTTTAATTTGCTTAATATTTGTTTTGAATTCGTGGCTAATCATGTTAATCTCACAATTGTATACCATTGTATCTTCAAATCTTCCACACAAACCACGCCAATTCCGATCGTGTTCGGAGATTATGCAGAGATTTTAACGAAATGTATAATTTAATTAATTTTTCTTTGAATGTTATTGTCGGAAAACGTAGTATTATCTTGTTTTTAAATAGTTAAGCTAATAATATTGTTTGTTATTTTATAACAGCCTGTAGGGATTTATTCCGGAAAGAAGCATGGGGGCTATGTAATATTGTAGACCAATTTCCACCATTTTTAATACAAGTGGTCCTTGCGACAAACGGTGGGATATCAGTACAAAGGCGTAAACCCTCCCCATTATTGTGGAGTGTGTAAAAAATATGCTCTTAAATATTAATAGGAAGCTTATATTGCCCTGAAATTTTTAAGATTTTAATTTGAAACTTCTTCAAAATTTGCCCCGTATAACTTGCAATTTTATAACAAGCCGCCATTTTTGTTTAGTGTTTTGTCAAAATATTATTTTTTTCTGGAATGTGATTTTAAGTACTAAATGCAAAAACTATTATCACTAGGTACAACTTAACTTCAAATAGATTTTGTTAAGTAGATTTTCTTCTATATGGGAGATCAAAAACAAAATAACTAGAGTTAGCTCTTAATCTGGCAAGAACTAGATTTACATGCATCAAAAAAAAAATTTTATCTGCTAAAATTCCCAACATTTATGAAAGAAAAAGTGATTTTCGGAAGTGACTTTTGAGGCGCTAAAATTTTACTTTGGGAAAGTTTCCAATATTTTTTGAAATTATGTTTTAATGCGAATTGCATTCTGTACCTTAAGTTTACACTTCAGTCTACCACTTAGAAGTACAGCTTTATTGAAATACAACTACTTAAGTAATTCTTCTAAAAGTTTCTGAAATTGGGAGGGAATATAGAATTTTGTAGGCAAAGAATATAGAATGCGGGGTAGATAATCATTTTTTAATTCTTCACCAACTAAACTCGGAGCTTTGATTTTTCACAGAAGCAAAAAAGTCATTATGAAGATTCAGTAATATATTCTACTTAAAGTTTGTGGTAACCGCGATGATTTTGAAATTTTAGAGGCAAATTATTATCCAATTCACCAACTCGTAGTATCATTCTATTCATTAGCAGAGCTCAGTGTTTAGTGCAAATAGTCTTGCAAAAGAGCAAATGCAAAATATCATTGTTCTTTTGTTAAATCCAACAACAAAATACGCCAAGTTTTCGTTAGGTTTCATAAAAAAACTACAAATATTTGCATTTGCAAGACCATTTCCACCATAAGCTGAACTCCGCTATTGTATAATCGCCTAATTATACAATATTGTATATTTGTTGTTGGTAATTTTCATACAAAAGCGTTGTCTCATTATGCGATTGACTTTTATCTGTTTTGAAAAATGTTGTATTTATGCCAGACCTGGAAATGTTTGATTTGCTTGGTGATTTCGTAAAAATCTTTTTAGAATGTTATAACTACCACCACAAATTTAATTCTTCTGAATGATTAATATATGTTTGATTCAATTCCATTTATTTTTTAAGCTATTTTAATTTAAATTACTTATCAATTAATATTGGTTACCATTGAATTAAAACTCCTGTTTCAATTACATGGCATCAACCAATGTAAATGGCAAATTTTATTAAAACAGAAGAAAGAGTAAATAAAAACTAATAATGAAGTAAACAATTATAACTAAAATTTAATAATTTGCTTTTTTTATTTTATTCTATATATTTTTTTAATCCTCTTAAATAGTTGTCTCAAAATAAACTGACAATGTACATTGATTTTCTATTTTCTATTTTTGAAATTTAGCAATACGACAAAGTGGTGACTCAACAAATTTGCCTATTCACCAGTGCATAAACATAAATCGTATTTTTTTTTAAACGCTTACAGCCATACCTAAATAAGAGCGGAAGGCGGAACGTTTTCTTCCGCTTAGCACTTACGTTGAAATACCATACCTAAATAAAAGCGTCAATATTGAGTCAAGAACAGTAGTGCTAACTTTCCTGTTTAATGAAACAAACATAAAAGAAATAACAAATGGAGATAAAATAGCAAGATTTACCTAAAAACAGCTAGATAGCCATTATTTATCAGCAATATTGGCCAACATCACTATTAAACGCACTGTCAAAAATTTTCCAATTGCAAAGAGTTGCCGCCGTGTTATTTCGGTATGCTACATACAAATTATATGGGCATGAGAACTTTTGACAGATAGAAAACGCTTTCCGCTTTTATTTAGGTATGGCTGTTAGCCATACGACAGAGCTTGTGAATTGTACAAATGTCAAATACATGCAGGTAAAGTAAACATTTCTGCACTCTTTGGTTACAAGACTGTATGTCATTAGTAGGGCTTGGATTTTCAAGCATTTAAAATCTCGCTTAATGTACTGAATATACATTAAAAATAAAAAAATATTTATTTAAAATTGATAAAAATATGCATATTTTTGCAACGTTGTTTTTCCCGCAATAATGGTTTTGGTACAATAGCGCCCCTACCATATAAGATACGGGGACCAAATTTGGCTCAGATATTTCTTTTATATAAATAGTGGTAAGTATTAAAAATAAGCCTAATTGGACTGCAGTAGACTCGGGAAAGAGGGGACCAAGGATAGAGAAAACTTCAAAAATTCCTTCGTTAAGAATTTAAGAATGTATATGCCTTTGCATCAAATCATGTCTGGTATTCTGTTTTTTTCGAATGTTGTTGTATTGTCAAACAACATGTTTAAAAAAAACAACATATTCCTAGATAAACATGATTAATGGGTTAATCTTGCAGTTCGACAAGAGTTTGTTTTGGTATCATGCTATTTTTGTCATAATTTTGAAAAAAAAAATCTTGTCTTAAAACAAGCAAAAACTAAAAAAATTATGTTATATATACATTTATAATCAAATAAGCAAAAATATGTATTTTTTTTATATATGCAAAAATATGCACTAATAAATTTCGATGACCAAAGAAAAAAAATGTATTTACATGAACGTCATGAGTCATGACTGTTCAGCCAAGAAAAATTAATAATTAGTCATAAACTAAAAAAATCAATAAAAATAAAAAGACAAAATAATAAAAAAAAAAAACACTATTAAATATCATTTCCACTAATAGTAAAGTCGTATTATTTAGTTTAAAATATTTTCCTTTAAACCCAACGCCTTTCTACGACCCATAAAAATGTGTGTTGTATATCATAAAACGTTTTTCTACAACTTCCTTAAAAAAGATTTCAACTTCATCAATATGAATAAACTGCATTTGCATTAGTAACTAATTTTGAATCTTGAAACAATCTTAATCATTGTCAATGCCATTAACAGCCACAATTTTTCTCCCCAAAAAATTTGTGATAATAATTCAAGTACATAACGCTGCATTTGAAATAAAAAATAAAAATGCAACTAATTTTAAACGCGTATTTGAACGGAAGTTAAAAAATTTATAAAAAAAATGAAATAGAAAAAATTTGCAGGATATTTGATACAAGTGTTAAATGTGTTTAATAGATTTTCATAGTATAAATGCACATTTATTTATTAAAATATAATTTCCTGCCAGTTTTCATAATTTTATGTAACCGATTTACATAATCTGTGGCAATAAATTTTAATTATGAGAAAGACTAAATTTAATAGTTCATATAATGATTTCTAAGAAAATTTTTTTATGGTATAACTTACCACACATGTTCAAATTCCGGCCAGCAAATTATTTTTATTGTTAATTTATATTAATTTATTCATTAAAATTCTAAATTTTTATATAATAGAAGACTACATGTATTTAATTTATTTATTTGTATAATATATTAATCCTACACGCAGAGAAAAAACATGATTAATGAATGGTCACTACGACCATTTTTGTTTATACTTGCCTTATATGTTTACCCTCATAAATTAATTATAGTCTTAATATAACTTAAAAAATTGTTTTTTGTCCTTAACATTTTTAAATTCACTATAATAATATTATATGGTGGCTTACACCTAAAAAGGTAGTCTGGTCTAGCTAAACATATTATATTGTTTGATATGTTAGCTACTATAATATATATATTTTAAACTATACAGTTAAAATCATAATATTAGTTGAACACAAAAGGTATGTTTAATACCATCATTTTTGTTTGCTTGAAAACACATTCTCTTAAGATGCAAACATTTATTGTCAAAACAAACAGTGTGTGCTTTAAAATTACATTTTCTCCGTCCGCGAGCGTCAGTTAATCAGGAAACATGAATGATGACAGAATAATTAAAACATTTTTCGGGAAGAAAAATGCCATGCTGCCTTGCAAAACTAACGAAATAAATTGTTATACGTTTATTGAAACAGGTAAGTTATTTAAATATAATTTTAAAAATATATAAATATGCAATTATTTTGTCTTTCTTGCAGCCAAAAAAACCTATAACAAATTTTGACACATAATTTTGTCATCAGCCCCGAATTTTTTCAAAAACGGAATTCTTATTTGCTTGGATGTATTTGTACCACACAACGTAAATTTATAAATTAAAACACATACACAGGTGTATAAATATGTGTATTTAATTTTATTTTTAATACATGTATGCTATATTTTATTTATTATATTTGTAATAAAACATAAATTTTTTAAAATACATTTTTTTTGTTTTTATTGTAAGAACCATATAAGATGTTAAAGTAGAAATTTTGCATGGTATTGGAAAATATAGAAAAATGGTTTGAAAGATCGTGCGCATTTTTCTTCTGAACATAATAATATGTTTGAGACAACAATTATCTAAAATCATTATAACTGAACATATATTGTTGCTTAAGACGTGTTTGACACAATCATAACCACAATCATTAATGATAGTTTGCGATTGTGATTGTTTCAATCAGGTTTTTTCTTTGCGTGTAGTTGGGATTAATATATAATATATTATATGCCGTCGACAACATTGTCGTCAATTATTTATGCACGGCATGTCCTCTATCACTTTGAATTTCTGGAAGACAATTTTGAAGAAAATGTTGTGAACGACAAAATATCGACATTGTCTAGTGCAATGTCTTCTAAAGAAGTTTATACACGACGACATGACAGACATTGTCTTCCAAGTTGTCTTTTATACAAACCTATGCACGAAAACATGACCGACATTGTCTTGTAATGTGTCTTATATCAACACCTAAACACGACAGTATGAGCGACAGTGTCTTGTAAGGTGTCCTCTTTCAACAACTAAACACGACTATATGATCGACATTGTCTTGCAAGCTGTCTTCTAAACAAACAAAAATAATTTGTTCGATCGAATGAACGACAAAGTCTTTCTTAGTGTCGTGCACGATTCTCGCCGCACTTGTTCGAAAATGTCGTTGACGATTTGTTCTGGCTGTCACTGACATGTCGTGCTTGAATTAACATTGTCGTACATCCGTCGTCAAGAATGTCTGAAATACGTGGCCAACTGGGATATTTTAAATAAAATACATAAATACATAAGAATTTTTGCTATTTTAATCAAATAGTTGAAATAGGCAAATAGTTATATAACCAGCGTTTTGTTCACAAAATTAAATTAACTAGGATCGACAGGTGGCCGAAATGCGACCACTTGAAATTTACAGTTAAAGTTAATCTAACATACATATTTTTGGATTTACTTAAATAAAGATCATTGCAAACTCAACATATAGTTTTTGTTTAAAATATTATCACATATAAGAATAAAAGTCGATTACTCTTACTTTCACCAACCCCGTACTACTCTAATTGAAAACGAATAAAAACACGTGGATGTGAATTGCTGAACACTAAAAATACTGAACTAATCCACTTTCGATTGAATTCGGATTCTAGAACACACCCGATAAATAAATCTATTTTGTACCACGCCAACTTCTCCAATCCCGCCCACATTTTGTCGGATGTTGTTCTTTGATAACCAAGATGCTTGTACCTAATTTTAAAATTATGGCTTGTCATTATCCAGATATGCAGAAATGTATTTGTCTATAGAAAGAGTAATTTATGAATCGATTTTCAGTACATGTATTTAACTAAGTTTTTTTCAGGTGAACGTTAAAAAGCAAAGTTCATGCATTATAAGAACACTTAAAAAATTAAAATGTAATGAGTAAAAATGTCTTTTGTTTTGCGTTAAATGAACGCTCTATCCAGTCGGATATGGATGTTAATTTCGATAATGAACATTTTATTAGTAATCAATGGAATGGAATTAATGATGAACCGGATTTTATACAGTTTACTAATAATGCTCATGACTTTAGCTTTGCCAATGGTTCTAAAACTGACTTATATGTTGCTCTATCTGAAATAAAATCAGGCTCAGTTGGAGCTGATGGTATCTCCATACAATTTGTGAAAATAATTTTTCGGCATATAAGTAAACATCTTTTATATTTTGCTAATTCTTTTTTCACTTCATCGAAATATCCTAATGCTTGGAAAACATCAAGGATCATTCCAAGTCCAAAAAAATAATGATCAATTGAGAATTGATAACATGAGACCAATTAGTATTTTGTCGGATGTATCTAAGGCTGTTGAAAATTTAATTTTCGTCATGGATGTAGTACTTGCTTTCTCCTGACAGAATTAACGGAGGAGGTTAAAAAAGTTTGGAATGAGAGAAAGGTCAGTGTTTTGATGACTGTGGATCTTTCTATAGCATTTGATCCAGTGAGGAATTATTTGCTTGTTAACGAACTTGGAAATAGATATGGGTTTCAAGATTAGCTAGTCGGCTAATCTGGTCATATTAATGTGATCGCATGCAATTGGTATCTGTCAATGGCTTATCTTCTGACTTAAAATCTGTGAGATCTGGCGTTCAGCAGGGTTCTATGGTTGGCCCTATTTTATTCACTTTGTTTTTTGAATGATTTATTTAAATCGCTTGGCTACAGTAACTGTAAGCCTTTTGCTTTTGCTGACGACATACACATTTTATGGTCAGGAGAATGCCTAATTGCTGACGCTTTACAGCCTTCTCTTAATTATGATTTGTCTAACCTGGTTGACTGGATGGTAACAAGCTGTCTTCAAATGAATCTGAATAAAACCAAAGCTCCTGTGTTTAGACCGAATAGGAATGATTTGTTTGATTTTGATTTAAGGTTATGAAGTTCTACTGTTGAAATTGTTAGTAGGTCGCGATGCCTGGGTGTTATAATTGATGATAGGTTATCATTTGATAATGTGTGTGCTAGAGTCTGTCTGACGCTACGTAGGCTATATCACCTGAATCTGTCCCTGCCTTTACAAGTTAAGCAAACTGTTGCACGTTTCTTGCTTATGGCAAAAGTTCATTATTGTGTTGAGGTTTACTCGGTTTGTAATATGACGAATAAGAAGAAGATAAAATTGATTATGCATAAAATTGTGGGATTTTTTATGGACTTAGATTAGGAATTCATGTCTCTGTACATCTGAAAAATTATTTGAATCACAATTTTGATGATTACCTTAAATTTCACTTCCTGATTTATCTCTATAGAATTATTAAATTTCAGAAACCAGTTCATATTGTACAAAATCTATCATTTACAAGATTCTTAGAAACCTCCAAATTATTATATCATGTATACATAATTCAATATATGAACAATCATTTGGTTTACAAGCTGCGGGTTTATGGAATTTATTGCCAAGGAATTGCGCTCTTTTACAATTTCGGTAGTAACTTTTAAGCGTAAACTTCTTGATTTTCTTTCCTCATCTGTTAATATTTGACTTTATACTGATATATTGAAATCTTATATTATTATTATTTTTCTTTTTTTATTGAACACATGTTCTGTGGGAGTCGTTAGGATGCATGGATGTTCTCATAGATGATAAAATACTTGTAATATACGTAACTGTTATTGGCCAAATGGCTACATATATTACAAATGGATAATTAAAAAAAAATAAATAAGAGGCTGATGTCGTCTTTTGCTGAGAACTCAGGTATATTTGGATCAATCCCTCTGAATTTCAATAGCAAATTATTTCGTAATAAACGTGGCATAAATATATAACAACCCATCATACCTGTGATTCTTCGGAAAACCATTTTCAACATACACACGGAGAAACAAATAGACGAATATCGTTAAGTCAACTCCGCTACTCATAAGGAGCCAGAATATTTATGCTTTTTACGGTCTAAGATCAATATTGTAAAATGTACGAACTGAGTGACAAATCTATACCAAAAAGGAACGAATTATATATCCTTTCCACCTGTATTGTAGGCTAGATTTAGTGATTTTTCATCTTGTTTACCCATGACAAAACTACAAAAATTTGATTAATGCTGCTTTGTTAATTATGTTATATAGATATTTCTGAATTCATAAGGGCAAACAAATAATATGTTGAACAATTCCATTTAATTTTAAAATTTGATTTGCATTTTTTTTTTATTTTTATTTGAATTTTTCTCATTCTTAATTTTATAATCAGCAATTGCATATTTTACTTCTGCGACCAATGAAAGCTGTTTATGAATTTTGGCATCGAGTTGTAAGTGCATATTTTATCGTTTACAGTATTTTTTCCATAATTTAATTATAAGAGCAGTTTTGCAGTATTTTTTTTTTTTAGCTTATATCGCATATTTTGCCTTTTTAGGTCATATTTCGATACATGTTAATTTTTTAGATGCTTCCAAAGCCCCGCAGCAAATAAATATTTTTTTTTTCAAAATTCTGGTTGACTAAACAAAAAGATATTTAAAACAGAAATACAGTGTATACCCAACGTGTTTCTTCAATTGGTTCATCTAAATATAATTTTTACTCTAAAATTGTAAGCCAAGGCACTTTCAAAAACTTTCAAATTTTATGTATAAGGAAAAATAAGGAAAAATCAATTATATACGTTTTTGGCGATGTAATATATATAAATCTAAGCCAAACTTTTAGTAAAGCGACCGACTCCGAATCACTTTTTTATCATCTAACGATGTCCATCCGTTCGTCTGGCTGCTTTTCTGTCCATGTTAACTTTGTGCGCAAAGTACAAGTTGCAATTTCGTAGATAATTTCATCAAATTTGGTAAATACATTTAAATTGTACTAAGGACGAAGTCTATGTAAATGATGAGAATCAGTTTATAATTTCTCATATTAACCATATAAACTTATTTGCCATCTTATATTGCGATATTATAGTGCAAGGAAATTTCACTTTGCACTTAGATTAAAATTCTATAGTGTAAATGTTTAAAAAGTTTTTGCTTTAAGCTGCTGAAAAAATAATAATTTTAAATCTTCAACTTTTCTCAAACTACAGGAAAAAAATTAATCTAATAAATGTTGCATAGCATAAAAATAAAATCGTCAATTTTCTCAAATTTCGTCAATCTAAATTTAAATTTTAATCTCAACTACCTGTGTCACCAAAATCTACCCAATTAATTAAATATATAAAATTTAGATGTATTTAGTTTCGAATCATATTGGCTATAAATTTCCAACAAAAATCTTACAAAACTTTTAGCATTTTTTTAAAATAATTTTTAGCATTTTTTTCAGGTCTAATTTTAGATTAAGCTGTAAAAAAATTTTAGGATCTGGCCTCACTGATAAACACAACTGCAAAAAATCCATACTTTGCATATTGTTATTAATTTAAAATAAAATTAAATATTACAAGCCCTAAAACATACTTCACTTTAAACATTTTTTACATGTTCAAAAGTCTACAGATACAGTGGGCGTACAAAATGATGTTAGTGCAATAAATTGAAAGATAATTAAATTAAATTTGAATGATTTGAAATAAAATGAAATACTATAAATTATTAATGGCAAATATTTTTTAAATATAACAAATGTAGTTCTATAAGAGTATTGTTAATATTTAAGACTATTTCTGAGAAACTTTATAAAAACGTACCGTAAGATATACACTGATAATTAACTTTATTTAAAAGTTTGCTGTATTAAAATCATGTACGTAATACCCCTGTAGGAAACCTGCCACCAAGTCGACACTTTTGTCGATTATATTAGTAACTTTTTTATGACACTGTCAACAATGCGTCAGTCTTTGAGAAACAAGGGATTTTTTTTAAGGTAGAATTAGTGAAACGATGCAACAGTTTTTAGTGAATCTTCGGACTTGTTTTTATAAAATAATTACAAGTTCTTTTTCTAAATCAAATACCTACATAGCTTATTAAATCAAAATATATGCACGTATTTGGATTTTATTAATTGGCTTATCTACTAATAATCTTAGTGCAATTATCTTGAAAAAAATATTAAAAAAATGTACACTAGAACTATTTAAATGTATTAGTGAATGTCTAGTTCGGATGTCCCTTAATGGTCTCACAAAAACTACCTAGTCAAAAGTTCTAAGGTCAGAAGTGGATTTTCGATGACAAGCATATGCTAAATTCCAAGTACACTGCATTGTCGGATCTACAGTTGGTCAGCAGTACTGGTGACAAAGTTAATATTGAGTCCGTACAGTTTTACTATTTACATTTGCCAAACGGTAAATCCTAAAATCCCGGGATTTTTCGTGATTGACAAATCCCGAATCCCGGGCCTTATTTTAATGAATCCCGGGATTTTTAATGTTTCAACTTTTATGTATAGAAATGTTCGTTTTTATTGAATTTTTATACTCTTTAGAAAAAAAAAATTATTAAAAATTATATTTGAGTTATATTTTTTATGGCAAATATTATTTTTGAGTTAAATTTTTTTTTGCACACAGCGATTATTCACATTTTTTTTTTGCTTGATATGTGACGACTGTTTCTCGATTTTTATATTTTGCTTAATAACAACCATTATTTTAAGTTGAAACGAAAATTGCAAATTCGCATTTCAAGCCATTTTTACAATTATATTTAGCAATTTAAGCTATGACTTAAGACATAATAACAAAATAATAATGATTATTTTTATGCAAAATATAGATATCAAGAAAAAATTGTTATATATAAACCAAGAAATAAAAATTATTCACGATCCAATTTAAGTATTTTTAGGAAACTAAAGAATAAAAGATGATAGACTTAAAACAATTAAATCGTAATTTTTATGAAATTCTGTTCCATTAATAATAAAAATTATAAATTTGCTTAAAAAAGTACGTTAAATAAAATAATTTTTTATAAATAAACACTTGTGTTGTTCACGGAATGATGGTTATAATGTTATATGGTTATTTTGTTGTATTCACAACAACAAAATACACATATTAAATTTTTTTCTAAATATATTTCGTTGCTGTTAAGATAACTACATAACCATATAACCTGATGATTCGCCTTTCGTGACCAACCCAACTATCTGCCGTATTCATAAAAAAGATTATTTAAACTTGAAATCTGTTTTAGGAAACAGTTGTATCAAAATTTTGTTTCAAAATAAATTTCAAACGTACTAAAATTATTGACTATTAATCACGCAGGAAATGTATGCATATAAGTGTCGACAACTTGCTACAGTTTTTAACTTAGCTATCGGGATCGATGAGGGAGTACACTTTGCGTGTATTAATGTCGGTACAGCTAGGAGTAGGAGTTATGCCTCCGAGTTATAAATATTTAAGCTATGGTTGGACAATTCTATAAGTGCAATATAATCCATGATTTACAAACAAAAACAAACGTTAATTGAAATCATTACTTACAATTTTTGAACACACATAAGTTAGCAAGGCGAATTCATTTCTCAGGTGAAGTTGAAAGCACAGCTGTGCTACTTTTGTTTTCTTACTTGGAGAGAGGAATGCCAAAATTTGCTTGTGTTTTTGATATACCGACCAACGAAAGCAACAAATATGTCGTGCTTTTGGTGTTGCACTTATTGCATCGCCACCACCGGTTTACATAAATTTTATACAAAAATATGATTAATCAATTTTAAATTTATATAAATAATATTTTTCATTTTTGTCAAAAAAGTTGTTTTTGGGAATACATCATTTTTCATTAAAAGAATTTGTTTGTTGTGCTTAATTCCCTATTTTAATAATTGATAATGTAAGAAAAGATAAACTCACTGTTTTATTGTTGGTATTTTGTTAAAGCTTTGATATCGTTGCAAATAAGACTTTTTGAGTGTATGTAATTCTCATTCACTCTGTAGCAGGCGCGGATTCAGGAGGGTGAAAAAAGGCAATTCCCCCCCCCCCCCCTAAATTATAACAATATGTTTTTCTTATATCGATAATACACGAATTTCCGAGTGTACAAAATTTTTGGAAGTCCCATCAAGTTTTTTTTTTGTTTTTTATAGAATCTCTAATCAAATTTTCAATAAGTATCCAAGTATTTATCCTAATTGTTATTTATTATATATTTAAAATGAAACATCTAGTTTACTGTTTTTAAATACATATTATTATACATTCAATCCCAGCAAGTGCCCATCTATATCCGAAAAATAAACGTTTGGGTTGAAAATGCGAGCGGTTGAATTATTAATAAGCCTTAGTATATGCAATATTTTTATTTGTGTTATGATAATTTTTTATTATATACATTTGAATATAACCGTTTTTCGTATCATAGTTTCATCATAGTAGGCTTTGAATTTGAATTTTATATGCATTGCAATTCTACCTTCCCATATGTATATACATACATATCAATATATGTATTCGTCTAGTAAAAGTTCACCAAAGAAGAATTATACCTATAACTGTAAAATTTCAAGTTCATTAATAAGAAAAGTTCTTTGATATACAAAAATACATAAAAATGAGTGAAACAATGGTGAGTCCGTAATTTTTTTTTTAATATAATGTACCTATATAAGTATATGTATATCATTACCTTCAGTCGAAAAGGATGTAGTCCAATGTATAAATTTTATAGGAGAGAGAAAAAACTTTCTAAGGTCTTAAGTTCTAAATATATTTTAAGTCTGTAAATCCAGTTTTGCTTCATTGCCGACCCTTTATTGGCTTGCAAACCAACTAAAAATAATACATTTATGTTTTACAAAACTTTATTCGACTTATCACCTTTTCTATTATATATATTTTATTCTTTTAATGTACATTTTAGTATGTCAATTTGCAAAAAATAAAATATACTATAAAATTATTTTATTTTTTTTAATGATGACTATTAACAAATTGTTCTTGAAACTTTCAAATTTCAATGGGCCCTAGCGCTTTTCTTTTAGCATTTTTGGACTTAGAACTTTTACATATCGTTGCAAAACAAGAACTAGAAAAAAATATTTGTATTTTTTCCGCAAAAGATGTATTTTTGTTTACTCTATTGAACTGCGTCAAAATCTTAATTTCCAAAAATTGTGGCATTAGCGCAATTACGACCGAAAGTACATATGTATGTACTTATGTATGTGCAGCCAAAATTATTTTTGTCTTTCAATTGTTATAAGCTTTAAAATTCCTTTCTAAATAAAAATAATTTATATAAAAAATTAGCTGTAATCAACTTAAACCGAATAATTATATATGTATCTTTAGATTAAAACCCAAACAGTTCGACTAAAATTCATAACTTAATTTTAAAATTAGTGAAGCATATTCCTTCCAAAATTTTGTTAACAATTGCATATGTATTTTTTTTTTTGGTCGAAAAATTGGTCAAACAATTTAGTATGATGTAGTCAAATAAATTGTTTCAATTAAAAAACATTGAAAATATTTTAATTTATATTGATAATTATATATTATTTTACCTTATTGTTCAGTTTTTTTTTTAATATAATATAAACATATCGTTTTTAATAAACTTTTAAATAAAAATTTTTTACTTGTTTTGTATCATAAAAATTCTTCCCCCATCCCCCCCCCTAAGGCTCAAGCTGGATCCGCGTCTGCTCGGTAGTCTTGGTTGCTGATAGCTTCGGCTTTGCTAATATTATTGAGGAGAACGTTTCCTGATGATCTGATCCTCCAACAATAAATTTCAGTATTTTTATCAATTATAAAAATAGATAATTAAGCACAACAAACAAAATCTCTTAATAATATTTTACATTTTGTTAAGTTATTACACTTTATGACACGATTTTTCATCCATGATCAAACTGACTAGATTCTGAAAATATAGTTAAAAATAAAAATATGCGTATCTCTCTCTCAGTTTTACTAAATCAATTCATTTTGCGCTTTCAATGTGAATCCAGCTATCTATCACTTGGGGGAAGTTACGATTACACCCACAACAGTTGGCCGATACGCCAGATTTTTTTACTAAGATACTTCGCTATCAGATTTAACGTGTAAAAAATGAGCAAAATCAGTCCACGAGTTTAAAGCTTTTGACGTTATTTCTTAAATTGTAATACAACTTCATATCGAAGGCCTATATTCAACACCCTCTATCTTTGATTTTCCCGAAAATGACTTTTTAATGGTAAAATGTTCAGTAAAACAACCCTCATCTATGGTGTGATTTTCATTAAAAACATATTTTTTTTTTGCTGTTTTATTTGCATTTTTGTATTTTCTCTATCTTACACAATTAATTTTTCTGAATGCAATACCCTCTATCTATTCTAATAATTAATTTTCAAATATTTTTTTGGAATAACTTGTTCTTGCAATACATGTTTTTTCTTCTACTTTTTGCAAGCTGAACATGAATTTGACATTATACCACCGGAATACAATTATTTTTACCATCATTTACGATCATTAACTTTAGAAAAGCTAAAAATATTATACAAGTAAGACCATAAAGTGTATAATTCATGTAGAGGAATGTAAGAAAGAAAAATTGACGGCTTATTGTTGTGTCTTTGTTGAAGCTTTGATATTGTTACATTTAAGACCTGAGTGTTTTAAAATTCTTATTCACTTTATGGTCTTACTTGTATAATATTTTTAGCTTTTCTAAAGTATTTGGAAAAAGTTTCCTGACGAGCTGGCCTAAGCAAATAGGGAAATGCGCATAGAAACTAGTTTTCCCACAACAATAAATTTCAGTGTTTTCATTCAAAAATTGGGATTATTAGCACATCATTAATAAATGAATAAATAATTAATAAATATTTCATTCCCGAAAATAATTTTTGATAAAATCAAAAAATAATTTATTTTTATTGAAATGCAAAACCCTCTATCTTTTCAATTTCATACATACATATTGAATATTTTTGAGAAGCAAAACCCTCTATCTCGCATAAAGTCCCCAATAATGCAAAATTTTATGAACCAATTATCTGTGAGATTCGGTAGTTGATTTAAAAAATATTGTAGAATAGCGAATTTTAATAACTCAAGTAATACGCAAAAAAACAGTTTTTTGGCTCTCCTGAAAAGTTGTGTTTTTTAAGATAGAGGATTTTGAATATAGGCCCTCGATATGTTTTTGAGCATGTGGCAAAATAGAGCAACAATATATGAAATTGTATCAAATTTTAAAAAATTACATAATAATCTTTGAACCCGTGTGCCGATTTTGCTCATTTTTATTAATATAATATATTACATATATTATATATATTACATATTATGTATATAATAACTTTTATATATTCATAAATAAATAAAAATAGTGTTGTTTATTTAAAAAAGCCGGTATCTTAATGAAACACATTGATCCCGAATAATGAAAAGTCCCGAAATAATGGAAAATCCCGAAAATCCCGAATCCCGGGATTTTTTATGTACCCTGCAAGCAGTGCAAAAATCATTCATTTATAGTTAACTTTTTAACAACTAAATATTTGCGACCTACAAAAAAGCAGAAATTCTCCGAAATCACTGCGATTGTATTTTGTGCAGCAAATTTTTGAAATATTTTCATTTTAACTTGTTTTTGGTTTCTTTTGCTATTTGGAATACTGTTTGTTTATAACTGTTAATTGTTTCTTATATGCAAAATTTTAGTGAGTTTAATTTTTAAAGTAAATTTGTTCTTTTTGGAATAATTATTTTTCTTCAAATAATATTTTAGCGTTCTTTTGTTTTGTTAATAAAAACTCATAAATTTTTATCATTTCTCAATTTTAAAAATTATTAAAATAAAATATATTTTTACAAATAAAAAAAAATAACTTACTTTAAGCTAACTAAAGGGTGTCCAAACTTGAGGTATCAATGGTCACTGTAAATCGCTACAGGGAGATAATTCGAGGGTTTTTGTGCCGCAAAATTTATGATTTAGACGTAGAGAATATTTGATTTCAACAGGATGGTGCCACTTGCCACACTACAAGAGAAACAATGGATCTTTTGAAAGGAAAGTTCGAAAATCGCATTGGTTCTCGTAGAGGTGGAGTGAACTGGCCACGAAGATCATGCGATTTGGCCTCATTAGACAATTTTTTGTGGTGTTTTTTGAAATCGAAATTGTACAACAATAATCCCACAACACTTCAATAGCAGATTTCAACAATTGACAACAGTTAGTTGAAAAAGCAATTGAACATTTTGGTAAAAGATTGGGAGCTTTTCGAACCAGTAGAGGAGTCACTTGATTTTTAGGTATTTACACTATCGCACATGAACATGCTTTTGTTACAATGCAACCCTGATAAAATGAAAAGTGTTATTATCAAAAGTTATTTTTGGGAATACAAAATTTATTATTAATAAGATTTTTTAATAACGTGCTAATTTCCCAATTTTTATTTTTGAAAAATACCTACACTGAAATTGATTGTTGAGGGAAAGCGAGTTTCTATGTGCATTTCACTCGTTGCTTAGGAAAGCTCATCAGCACACTCCGGTCTTACTTGTAACAATATCAAAACAACAGAAGGCAGAGTGGAATGAATTAAAGTTTATTAAGACTGCAATCTCAAGGGCTTGAAGGGTGGAAGCGCTTGTAATTTTTCCAGCTGGGTTCTTTTAGTTCACATTCGCCTAAAATCGACTCAGTTACTCTGTCTTAATAAACGTCCATCCGTTTACCGAGCTAGATGGTTGGCTGAGTATGCTGAAGCTGAGAATATGCTCATAACCATGAAACAAGGAATACAAGATAGCGCATTGCGATTTGTACACTAATTTTTACGCCACTGTAGTAAATAAATTTAAAGTTAAACAAACATTCAGCATACCACATACACGTGTTCGTGCAATGGTATTTGTTCCCATTCACTACTGGGACGTAGATGCGATAATGTCTTAAACATTTAAATGCGCTATTTTGTATTCTTTGCTTCATGGTCGTAACTTTTGCTGCATAAGCCATAATTGTCATAAAACGATTCGTCTTAACCCTAGGAATACTGTCTTGATCTGGGCAGACCAAATTGGTTTTTTGCTTGCAATATTTTTCAAATAGAACGAAATACATATAAAAAAAAGAAACCCGAGTTATATAAATGATTTGCTCTGAATCGAATGAATCAAGTTTGAACCGAATCAAAAAAAAAAAAAAAAACCGCCCATTATGCTCAATTTAACTACAAAGAAAAACGCACAACACGTTTTCATGTGGAATAGAATAATGAATAATCAAATTATATAATAAATTCGTATAATTTAAAATAATACGAATACGTTCAATAAAAAATGTATTTCATTACTTTTTATTCAATTGGGGGCTTAAGCTGTTTAAATTTTGGTCTTGTAAAAAGTTACGAACAGTCCTAGTGTTAAAAATGATGCATATCAATTCATTAAAAATACCCATGTTTTAATTAGCATCATCTTGTCACAACCAATTATCGTAGAAATAAGAAGAATGAGATTTAAGACGGCAAAAAGTCCATTATTTTAGCGTTCTAACGCAAACTATTGGCAGTTGCAATGAAATGCATTGCTTAAGGTGCTTTTACACGATCTGTATTTACCACTGTATTTGTCGAATTTCTCACTGCATGTCGTGTAAGAGCAAAAAAAAATTTGCTTCTGTAAATGTCAGATGGAATCAGCAGTACAAACTTTTTCAATTAGAGCGTGTTAAATACGTGCGCCAAGATAGCGTCGATAGCTATCCACGAAAACGCAAAATTGAATTGGTGCTTTTGGGGGGTTGAATTGAAAATGGGAATTTAATGATTTTAGGAATTAAAATGGTAATGGGAGTTTTGATTTTGGGAATTTAAAATTTGAGAATTTAAAAAATTAGGGCGTTCGAATAAAAATGAGAACTAGTAATTTTAAGCAAATAATTACGCAAAAATGAAATAAAATAAGTAATACAATAATAAAAGTATATACAAAAAAGTATTAAAATAAATAAGAGAAATGTATTTATAATGAAAAGAAATGTATTTATAATTACAAAAACATTTTTAATTTTTATAAAAAAGACTTTTGTTATCATAAAAAAGACAAATCGTAAACATTTTACAAAAAAAAAAAAAGATTAATAAAATTATGAAGTATCTACACATTAAAATTATTAAAACCGAATTTGGTCTATTATTTTTTCGAGGTTTAGAGGTAACGTCAAGGGAAAAACTTAATAGATTATAAAAGAAGATGTTCCATAGATTTTAAAAAGCTTTCCGTGCAAAAAATCCAACGAGCAGTTTTCCAGAAATCTGGTTTCATCCAAATTGGTCAGTAAAATCTGGGATTAATTTTTTTTTTGGGGGTTTAGAGGTAACGTCAAGGAAAAATGAAAGAAGACGTTCCATAGAATATAAAAAGCTTTCCGTGCAAAAAATCCAACGAACAGTTTTCCAGAAATCTGGTTTCATCCAAATTGGTCAGTAAAATCTGGGATTCATTTTTTTTTGGGGGGGTTTAGAGGTAACGTCAAGGAAAAAACTTAATAGATTATGAAAGTAGACGTTCAATTAGAGCGGGTTCTATTTTGATCTGACAAACCATCTGATATCAGCTGTTTTGCAAGTCATTTGTTTGTGGCGGCATATATAATTATTTAACGTGAGCCAAGATAGCGTCGAAGAAATAGCGTCGAATTTGGGAATTTAAAAACCGGGAAACCAACACACCCAAATAATGGGTATTTGCAGTATATGAACAAAAAGTTAGCGTCGAGTTTAGGAATTCAAAAAGGGGAAGTAAAAATATATTTATATTTTTAATAAAAATACAAAAAATATTTACCACATGCATTTGCACGGTATAAACTATATATTTTCTGAAAGTAAATAGTTTTCTGGACAAAATGAGCGATGCGTGCAAAAAATCGTTCGGACAGTTTCCGAGAAATCTGGGTTCATCCAAAATGATCAGTAAAAACCTTTACTGATTTATGCCATGGAACACAGGCTTTTGCACGGTATAAACTATATATTTTCTGAAATTAAATAGTTTTCTGGACAAAATGAGCGATATCGTTCGGACAGTTTCCGAGAAATCTGGGTTCATCCAAAATGGTCAGTTCAATCTGTCAGTGCTAGAAAAGTACTACAAATTTAGCGCTTTTATATATTAAACTAACTTCAACAAAATGGCGTAAATCAGTAAAGATTTTTACGGACCATTTTGGATGAACCCAAATTTCTCGGAAACTGTCCGAATGATTTCTTGCACGCATCGCTCATTTTGTCCAGAAAACTATTTACTTTCATAAAGTATATAGTTTATACCGTGCAAATGCATGTGGTAAATATTTTTTGTATTTTTATTAAAAATATAAATATATTTTTACTTCCCCTTTTTGAATTCCTAAACTCGACGCTAACTTTTTGTTCATATACTGCAAATACCCATTATTTGGGTATTTTGGTTTCCCGGTTTTTAAATTCCCAAATTCGACGATATTTCTTCGACGCTGTCTTGGCTCACGTCATTATTTATGGTTAAAAAAAAAACAACATTTTTAATGAGCTGAAATACAACTAAATGTGAATAAAAATATACATATGTAAATAATTTGCTATTATGGACGATTTTAGGTTATGTCAGATTAAACCAAAAACAAACGTGTGAAAGCAACAATTATAAACCCTCTGTATTTGTCAATTTTGACAGACATGTGCAGATAAATATGGATTTTACATCTGACAAATACAGTGCTAAATACAGATCGTATACCTTTCAAAAACACCATATTCATGAATCACATTCTCTGTTTGCTTTTTTCAATCTCGTTAGATAGTCTTTTACTCTGCATACAATTTTTAAACCCTTGATTCGACTATATTAATTCGAGATTATAATGCATTTAGGCTGAAATTTGTAACCAATAAAATAATTTGTTCCATGCCGACCGACTTAATACCACCTTCCGTCGGGTAGGTTTGCTACATATTTGGCTATATCATTCATATCTGATGATATCTTTAAAGTCGGTTTATTACTGTAAATAAAAAAATTTATCGACTCTTTAATTTCTTTCAAAAATTCTTTAAACAGAAAATTATTGGCACATGGATTACAATAGCCGCCTCATGATTAATAATTATAAATATGCATTAATTTATATATTATTTTAAAAATTTAAATATGCCCACAACTGTTTTTTAGGTAGTTTAAATTAAAATGTTAAAAAATAAATCTGAAAGTTTAATTGTTGAAATCTGTTTTTTATATTTTAAATTGTTTTAGTAAATTGAAAAAAAAAAATATTTTAGTAAATTAAAGAAAAAAAAACCATATGTATTTAAGAAAACCATATGTTTTAAAAGCAATTTCAGAAAAAGTGATTAGAACAATATTTAAGGTTAAATGCAGTGAACAAAAACTGGTTAGACTTTCGGCTTAATGCCCAGCACCAAATATTTTTATCGCATTCGAAACGAAAACTTTTTCCTTAAACTTTGATAATTTTTTCTTTGCTGAAAATTACCCCTTTAGCAAATTACAGAATTCGATATCGATCAGAAATTTTAATCAAATAATATACATAATTATGCCTCTTAACATAGAATTTTATAATTCTGGATATTTCTTTCCTATCACCATTTTTTTCTGTGTATTCTTACAGAAATCAGACGTTAACAAAATAACACATTTTCTGTTTAATTAATTCGCTTTTTCTCGCCTTATAAACAAATAACACAGAAGATTAATAATAAACAAATTCAAAACAGATATTAAAAAAGAGCACAATAAATATTAAAATCAAGAGAGCAAAAAAGCTTAACTGAGCTACCTAAATAAGAGCGGCAAGCGTTTTTTGTATGTCAAAACTTTTAATTTGTATAAAATTTATACGTAAAAACCCTTTAGAACGGGAATTCGACACCACCCGGCTCGAAAATCCTATTTGACAAATCGCTATGTCGATTTGTCTTATTGAAAATGTATTTGAAATAGAATTTTCAGGTAGCTCAGTAAGTATTTGCATTAAGAAAAGCTTATGAAAAACTTATTATTTTAAAATTGACATTTAAATTTTAAACTCTAATGAGTTTTAGCACGAGCATTAAAATACTAAATGAGTGATCACAGAAAAAAAGAGAAACGTTACCAGACTAACAAGCTGAACTGGATTAAAAACAATAATCAAAATCTAAAAAATTTAAATTCAAATAATTTACTGAGTTCGCATAGTTTAAAACAAGAAATTGTTTCTGTGTGAGGGATAATTTTATGGCATTAGAATCTAATGATTAGATTTAATGATTAATTTTATGGCATTAGAATCTAATGATTAGATTTTAGACATGAGAAGGCCATGATGCATATTTTTCTTGATTTTAAATTTTCGACCAATTTTTAGTCTTTTGGTCCAATCAATGCTTTTTTTAAGTTACTAAATTGCTCATATACATATGTATGTTTAAAATTAGATAGCGTCACCCTAGAAAAAATATCCAAAACTTTAAAACATAAGATCTTGGTGGCAAATTGCCTGGAAAATAGGGGAAATCAGTATCAATACAAATGTTTTCACGAGAGGTGCAAAGGGCGTATAAAAGTGTCTCATTCCATTTATAATATATACAATATTGATATAGAACCTATTAAGTATAATATTCTGGGTACTTATGAGTAGCGAAGTTGGGTTAACGATGTCCGTCTGTCTGTGTGTTGGCTGAAATCGGTTTTTCGTGGAACGCAGATGGGGACTAGAATAACATCATATTGCAAAGTCTGCAATATGATGCTATTGAAATCATGTCAGTTTAAATGCCTCTAATTTTTACCCATGAATCTTAATTTTTTTATAATTCTTAAACTATAATTTTTTCACTTTCACCTGCATATTGGTAGTGAAAATTATAAAATCGGCCATATAGACAAATAGCTACCTCTTTCTTGCCAAAACACTCTTACCCGTACCATATGGGCTAGCGGGGCCAAGTCTGGCTCAGATATTTCTTTAATATAAACAGTTTTAAGTACCGAAAATGAGCTAAGTCGGTTCAACAAGAGTTCGCCCGAGTTAAGGGTTTTGGTTAGATAGGATCCATACAAAACAAGCAAGGTTGATAAAATTGGGCTTAAATAGACTCTATATATGAGATTTTAAATATCAGCGAGCTAGGAAACAATTGCTTTTGTAATACTATAGTGAAGGGTATATAACATTTGGCCCAGCCAAATATATCACCTTAACTTGCTTTGTAAAGTTATTTTCTTAAAATGCTACCAGTGATGCGATTCAGTAACTTTTTACGATCCGACAATCGTAATTTTTGTCGAAATATACATATATTCGCTTGCAGTAACGATAGTGTGATTCTGTAATTTATTTTTAACGATTGTAAACAGTCTCTGTCTACAAAATGTTAAAATAAACCAAAAGCACAAAAGAGAATAAAGAAAACAAAAATAAAATTGTGCATAATTTACTGTTTTTGTATATTATTTTGTGAATTTGAGATTTAGAATTTTGTTTTGGTTCTTAATTTGCTTTTTTTTTGTAGATTTTGAAATTAGAATTTTGTTTTTTGTTCATACATATGCATATGTATGTAGTATGTATGTAAAAAAGGGGATTCAGCCTTTTAAACATAAAATACACTTTATCGATTAAATAAACACAACGTAAATTATTGTCGTTCAAATAACGAAAAAAAACTGCTTAAAGTAAAATTTGACTTTAATCGACAGCGAAAAGCGTTCAAAATGTTGAATAGCAAATTCGATAAATTTTCGTTATATTTATTTTAACGCTACGATAATCGTAAAAAAGTTAGTGAATCGCACTACAGAACCCTCTTTAAACGGCTCCTTAAGCACATATTTTTTTTATGTTGCTAATTTTGCGAACTGACTGCCTTGCAGTGGACGCGCATCTAAACGAGACAACCAGTGATCGCGCGGACTACATACGAAATCCATTTTTAAATTGAAATAACTTTTATTTCTTATATACATAAGTTCTTTATTTTACTTATGGAATTATAATCAGTAAAGTATGCTTAACTATATAAAAGCAGCAAAACTTAGTTTTAAATTCTTTTTTATAACTATTAAACAAAGACAAAAATACTTCTCTAAATTGGCTCAAAAATAACGGCTTTCGTTCAATTATCTGATCATCAACTAAAGAGACAAGCAGTCTTGAATAGCAGTTTTTTTTTTGGCTGGCTGCTTTTCCTTTTGGACCAGGAGGAACAAACACTTTATTATGCCTACGGTGTTTTGAGGAATTGTCTTAGACTACATTGTGTCATCCATTCCGGTGTTATAATCATCACTGTGTAATAATCATCGTAATTGGTCGCGCGGACTACGTGTGTAGTCCAGGAACTTTGCGTGACCGGCGCTCGCGATGAACTGAGTACGTCCCGCGATCGGTCATTTACATGTACCTAGCGGCACAAGAAACTAAAGGCCCAACTAAAATGTGCTTAACCAAACTTAAGCTAGTGTCAAAATTCAACGAAAAGCATGTCAAATGCTTAAGTAAATTACTGAAGACTTTTAGGTGGCTATATTGTACTTATTGAGCTTAAAGACTTTCTACACTTAGTTGCAAACATTTGTACTTTTGGAAAACTATTTTTGTTTTTATTTCTTTAAAATGTAATATTTTTGACGAAATGTCATTTAATTTGTAAAAGTTATAAATATATTACAATAAACAAGTAAATCTATGTTTATCTTTTATTAATTTTTAAAGTAAACGAAAACTAAAATAAAAAAGTACTAAAAAAGCAACTGCGGTTGCATCTTTTAATTGTAAACAATTATATGTATCTATTATATGTATCATTTGCTTAAGGAAGAGCGAAATTGACCGCACTTTTCTTAAGCAAATGACACTTGACGAAACTTAACGAAAAGTGTCTTAAGTACATTATAGTTGTATACATTTGATTGTGTGTATTCGCACATTTGCTTAAGGTTCATTAAGCACATTATAGTTAGGCCTTAATGCTTACCGTTTACTAACTGCAAGGTTAACCAAAAATTGGCCTTATCTCGGAAAAGTGTATTGCAATTAAATAATAACAATTACATTTTTTAACCGAACTTCGATTTTAAAAATAAAGTCTGAAATAAGAATTTTGTTGTCAGTCTTGACAATTGTATAATTCCAGAAAGTATTAAAATACAATTTAATATCCTTGGAAGTATTATATGTTTATCCATTTATAGTTTTATAGCCTATTTCTAATGTGCGAAAGAATTCTTTCTTTCGTATAACTACATTGAAAACAAAAACAAATTTTTAGAATTTGTTTTTGTTTTCAATGTTTTTATTCGAACGAAAGAATTCTTTCGCACATTAGAAATAGGCTATTAGAATAAACATATCGTTACCTCAAACGCAAACATTTTCAAAATTTTACAGAAAAATCAAACAAATTAAAATGACAAATGGCCTTACACTGTCTAAAATTAATTTTTTTTTAATTTTTCTTGTAATATCTACTACTTGTTTTAATAATTTGCAATATTGCATAGTATGCAACTGCACCATATCATGGGGTATAACAGAGTTTTAATCGTATGGCCCTAGACTTATTTTTATGACCCTAGACTTAATTTTATGGGTACCGGTCGACTTTCTGAGTAGTTATAATGATGTCTGCTTTACGCTCAGAAACATTCTGGATATGTTGATATCTTGATCAAATTCAGCATAACAATGTGATAGTGCAACTTAAATCCAATTACCACATTTAAGGAAAATCAATCTATTTTTGAAAATACAAACTGTGCCATAAATCATTCTTACCACAAATTAATCCCTTGTTGTTTGTATATATGTATATATATATATATATTGAAGGAATAACAGTCTTATTCCTTCAATATTTTCCAGGAATATTTTTTATGCACTATCAGAATTTTTGTTTGTATATTTCTGTAATTGAAGGAATAAGACTATTTAAGTATGAAAGCTTTATAAATTTTAATTTATTTTAGAATACACATTCGAATTAATATGAAACATTTATAATAAAAATGATATTCAAGATCAGAACTAAAATTCCCAGATTCTATTTGTTAAAATAATATTACTAAATAAATGTTTTTCCACAAAACAAAACGTTTGTTAAACTAACGCTTTTGTTTAACGTTGTTTGTGTTTTGTTATTTTTATTTTGATCACGCCATTTGTTTTGATTGTACCGGCCAGTTTTCACACATTGCCACTTCACTACCAAAAAGCGCTTTCTGTCTTTTTCTTTGAAAGCTACCTTCGCAACTAAATTGGGCCTTTAACACACGTTAGCCAAAGGATAGATACAGAAATATACAAGCAAAAATTCTGATAGTGCATAGAAAATATTCCTTTAAAATATTGAAGGAATAAGACGATTAAAATATGAAAGCTTTATAAATTGTAATTTGTCTTAGGATATACACATTCGAATTAATATGAAAAATTGTTAAAATTGTTTTGTTTTATAGTGTTATTTTCTTACCTAAATTTTATTTACTCGTGCTTAAAAGTCAGTTTTTACATAAGATTTAGAAATAAATCTCAACTTAATAAATTTGTGCTCATTTTTTTACGGTATAAAAGATGGTGCAAAGAGGAGTGCAAACAGGGCAGGGCAGCTTTCGAAGAAAGAGACAAATAAAAAAAACTCAAAATCTTCCGCCCGTGCAGATCTGTATAATTCTCAGTGATCCCAATGGCGACTAAGCGAAAGAATACGCAGAAAGAATACGCACATATAATTTTATACAGCACAATTGTGTTATAAAGGGACAACCATCTCCTGTGGCGGAATGTCGATAGCAAACTTTAACGGAGTATATATGATATAAATAAATAATAACCTAGTTCCCATCATTTCTATGGTCTTCGGAAACCCCATTTCAACATACACACGGACAGAATGACATCGCAAAATCAACTTTGCTAACCCTGAGGAGCCAGAAGATATGTACTTTATAGGGTCTTTGATCAATATTGTAGAAATTACAAACGGAAAGACAAACTTATATACTTATATATGCCCTTGCCACCTGTGGTGCAAGGTATAAAGCTCAAAATAGAAGCGACATAACCATGACCGTATAAAACAGCTATTTGAACTAACCTAATGGGCAAGACTGTATTTGATTATAGGGGACTTACCATAACGACATGACCATACAAACCAACTGAATTTTTGTTTGTATGAGCATCTTTACGGCTATGGTATTATGTATATGTCACGTGTAATTGGGCCTTACTGGCTCATATGTACCATAAAGAGGTTTATTTTGTAATTATTTTTTTTTTGTTTTAGGCCAAATTGACGATTTAAAACTCCCACAATAATTTTGAGAGGCCCAAAATATATTTATAATATAAGAATATGATGTTTGCATTTAAATATAACCAAAACTAATACATAGTTCTAAAATACATGTGTCTTATTTTATTTAAAAAAAAACTACAGTACTTAAATTTTAAAAGTATTTTTGTCCATTATGTTTAATTTGAATACTACACACTTTATGGTTCAAAAAAGCAACAAGGAATCAGAAGCAACACGAAATTTTATTTTTCATTACAAAATTTAATTTATGTATCAAGCATTTTTACCATATGATAATCTATTTTTTTTTTTTTTTTTTTTTTTTTTTTGATATTTACTTAAAGAATTTTAATTTAAAACGAGACAGACTTGAACAAAAAGTAAGGAGGTTTTGATTTCAACGGCCAAATAAACTACACAAGCGGTTTGACAACATCAACAACAGGATGTTTTGTGAATATTTCAAATTTCTAATTTTCGTACAAACATGATTCATATGTTTATATAGCATAGATCAAAGCGCTTGTTGGCCCTGAACAAACAAAATAATAGTAGTGTTTGAAACAGCACATAATAATTCAAGTTTTTTTTAGAAAGCAACTATGTAATTAGAAATTTTTTAACAAGATTTTCTTAGTATTACAATTAAAAGTAAAACACAATCGGAAACTCTCAAGAACCAATCAGAAATATATTCTTTAAATATATAAAAAAAATTTAAATACCAATTCCCTACAGTATTAAACGATTTAAAGAAGTTATTTGAATTTTCAACTGAAAGGGCCAAAATAGATTTCCACAGGGTCACATACTTTCTAAAGTACCATAAATGGCCCAATTGTGTCACATTTTGCATCACTGGTAAAGAATACAATCGGTATATTAAACTTTAAGGAGAGTGTGTTTAATATGCGCAGTTCCAGCTTAAAGTCTTCTCTTCGTAACGTAACGTCAGAAGTAATTTAAATTGTTTCCCAATAAAACTTTATATCTATACTTTGAATATTTATATTTTGGTGTAAAGCGTAACTAGCTCTACATTGACATTACAAAAAGTAGACTTTTCGCTGGAAGAGCCCATATGTACCTTTAAACGAGCAAATGTTTTTATAGCCTATTTCCGATGTGCGAAAGAATTCTTTCTTTCGTATAACTACATTGAAAACAAAAACAAATTTTTAGACTTTGTTTTTGTTTTCAATGTAGTTATGAGAACGAAGGAATTCTTTCGCACATTTTTACCTTCGGTGAAGGGTATAAAAATGAAGAAATAGTTGTTAAGTTTTGCTTTAACGCATATAAGATAACCCATTTATTTAACAAATATGCGTAGAATATTCGTGAAATTTCTTTTATATTTATTCACCAATCCGGCAACACCATGAATGCAATAAATATGAGAAATTCATAAAAGCGACTTAACAATGTAAAGAGTATAAGTTTTTTGTGTCGATTGTTGTTCATACAAAAGCTTTTTTCTACTGCTGAACGGTCCAGTAATTCAACAACAACGGATTGGATGGATGGGTCAACAAAACATAAATAAAGTTTTTGTTTTTTTCTTACGATCAGTCAGTGCATGTTTGAAATTTAAAGAAGACGGTTTAAAGAAAATTAAAAAAAAGTACATATTTAACTTATAACAAGATTTTAATTAATTAAATTAAAAATAAATAAATAAATTATAATTTTTGAACTCCTAAGAAAGGAATTTATTTTAAAATAAAATAATATTTCAGTGAAGTGAATTTTTAATTGAATTCAATATTTTTTTGCATTAAAATAAAAATTTGTTAACAATTGCTTTTTCTAATATTTTGGGAAATTACAAAAACGTCAGTGGAAATGTCAAATTAAAAAGCGGATTTTTTGTAGTGGCGTGAGTGTTAGGAAAAGAAAAATTAAATTATAAAAAAAATATTAACAGTTGCTTTAGTGGTTTTAAATTTTATTAAAAAAAGTATTTAAATAAATTAATAATTTCAGCTTGGCATTTAACACATATAACTAGAAAATAACTGCAATTAAAAGAAAAAAAAGCTACAAATTTATAAAATATTAACGACCAGTCTTGGTTTAAATGACTGCTAATTAAGTTAATTGATTTTGCTGTGATTGTGCACTGCAAACACTAAAATACAAAGATAATTTTTGTTTTTAAAAACCTGACCAAAAACCGACAGACACCTCTGCCAAAAAAATCGGTCAGAGCCAGCTAAATAAAAATTAAAGTGAAACAATTCCATTGATTATTGCCAAAAAAGACAACCAACAAACAAATAAAGTCATATATTTTCTGTCATCAACATCAGTCGTCAGCTGAAGCAACAGAGCGTGTATTTTTTTTTGCTTCCTCTTCACTTGACCAAAACAAGCCCACATTTTGAGACATGGCGCAATTTTTTACACTTTTGTTAGTTCTTTTAGTTTTTGCTGCCTTTAATCCGGTAGGTATTCCAAATACAAAAAAAGAAAATACATTTAAAAATAATTTATGAAATAATAATCACACTAATAAATAACAACTTACTAATATTTTTAAAACAACAAATATTACAACACAAATAAATTAATAAAATTTGTTTATTTACTAAGTTTTCTTTACAATAAGCACTACAATGATTATTCGGCTTAACTGAAATCGCTATATTTGTTTAAACAATGTATTTAATTGCCTTTTTTATTTATTTTGTTAAGACAAATTTAAGGTTTCGATAACCTGGTTTGCTAAAGAGTTAATAACTTTTTTTGGCTTGCTTTAAATAATTAATTAGAAAATATCCTAAGTTTTTACTTTCTATGATACAACTTTAATTAAAAGTCTTAAAATATGGCAAAAAATCTAAAGAAAATGTAAATTCATAAATTTTTTTATTTTGTTAATTGGAAAACCCCAGTTTTCTTATTAATCTCTAGTATTTAATTCCAACCTGTCACATCTCAATCAAAACTATCTCAAATTGATCTTCTTGACCGTACTTTGATCGCTTGGTTCAAATATTTAGATTTAACTAAATTTGTTATCAGTGTTTACACAATTGAAAATTTTAAGTTTCGATTCCTATGAATTAATTTTTTTCTCTTCTATTTTGACGAGAAAATTCTATTTTTGCATTTTTAGCTTCTCATTCCTTTTGTCTGAAATCTAAAAAGGAATCTCACATTATTTCATAGTATATTTTGCGTCCTTATGGCATCAGGGTGCCCCGGTAGGCTAGTTGGTAGTGAGCTAGTCTATAAGCGCTGGGGTTGCGGGTTCGATTCCGGTCAGAGACTCTGGTTTCTTTCCTGCAGACAAGCGTAGAGCTTCGCGGGATTAGTATAGGAAGAAAAAAAAAATATAACAATCAAATATTAATAATTTCACTGTGCTAGAAATTGACACTTTTTTTAGACAAGCCGGGGACCTGGCGTTTAAAACTAATTCGTGCACGCTGAATCCAGTGGTGCTAACATTTTTTTAGGTTAGCTCTGGTTTTCGCGATATACCGTTATTTCGAAAATGGAGGAGGTTGCACAAAGTATGTTCGCGTAACTTAAAAACTTTTTAGTTTATTGAACATACTCAAAAACCCTAAACTCCGCAATAAAATTTCCTTTAATTTTCTCATATGTGCAGTCGTGCTAGAAACCAAATTTTACGTTAGCCCCACTGGATTCAACGTGCCCGAATTAGGTTAAAACGCCAGCTCCCTGTCTTGCCTTTTTTCAACTAGCACAGTGTTATAATTATTAGAGTTTACATTTGCCTTTAACATTGTTTTTATGCATAAGGCATTCAAATTCGGGCATTTGATTCATGTTTTCGCCTAGACTGCGTAATGCTAAAAACACAACGGGAGCGAACGATAAATCTCGCCCAACACGATGAATTTTTTAGCAAAAGCTGGCTGAGTAAATTCGTCGTATGAAGCACAAAACGGCGAATAACTAAACAAAAGCGGCACGCGTTTTCTAGTTGTCAAAAATTGTCCTGCCCATACAATTTGTATGAAGTGCATATCACTAAATAGCGCGGCGTCAACGCTTTGCAATTCGAAAATTCGATTTTGGCAGCTCGTTTAATAGTGAAGTTGGACGCAATTTAGCTATTTTTAGGTCAATCTAGCGGTTTAACTAAATTTTTATTTCTATATGTGGGTTTTATTAAACAAGAAATTTAACACTACAGTTCGTGACACAAGTTGATGCCAAGGCGAATTAATTTTTCAGGTGGCGTTGAAAGTACAGCTGTGTTACTTTGTTTTCCTACTAAGAGAAAGAAATGTCAAAAGTTGCTTGTGTTTTTGACATATCGACCAACGAAAGCAACAAAAAAATTATTTGTTGTAGTATCGACACCACCGTATACATGAATTCACCTTGGTTGATGCTCTTGTTGAGGTATGACATCAGTGCTGGCATAAAATTTTTTCTTCCCCAAAAAAAAAAAAAAAATTTTAAAACCTCAAAATTAAACGTATTTTTCCCCCTTAGTGTAAAATCTTAGATAATGATTTCATTTCAATTTATTTAAATTGGGACAGTTTTAATTTACGTACTAATATCATCATCCAAATAAAGCCAAAAAAATATAAAATTTTTTTTTTACAGTTTTTTTAAGTTTTTTGAATATTTTTATTTAATACAATTTCTAAAACACAATTTAAAACCGTCTAAAAAACACTGTTACAATGTATACACGTATATACATATGTATATATAAATTATATGTGTATGTATCTGGTTAAAGTATTCTTAGAAGAAATCTGGGGGCAAAATATGGCATTCGATACCGATCGAAATTACAATACAATTTAAATGGGAGTTTCGATCGATATCGAATGCGTAATTTCGATTTTTTAAAAAAAAAATTGCAAAAACGACCCACTTCCAGAAGAGTTAGAGGGTTAATGTATACCAACAAAATGTTGCTTGTAATGTTCTTAATAAATCTTCTAAAGAGACTGTATACCAAAAACCTAAGTATCATGCGATTTTCTTCGTTTTTTAAATGCACAAGGGTGCAATTTTAAATAGGCCGTAAAATGAGTTTCAGATGAAACTGTTTAAAACGCTCGTACACGTTTTACAAGAATCAGTTGGCAGAACATTGTTAATTTTTTGTGTGTTGGCCAGTGTAAATGATTGTATGGAAATAGAATTACTGCCTGTTCATCGATTTCGAAATCGAAGTTGATTATAGAATTACTGCCTGTTCATCGATTTCGATTTCGAAGTTAATTACAATATGAAATTAATTAAAATTTATTAATAATTTTTTATTCTTCACTACCGTGGTGCTCGAACCCACGCTCACGGACAGGTTGCTCTGACGCGTTTCGATAATAACCACACTATCTCTTCGGAGGTCTTTGCCATTTTACCCTCACCGCCATTGACGGAGGCTGGCAGTCAATAGCAAAGCATCACTCTTTAAACTAAATTGGTAGATCGAAATTTGGTTATCTATTCGCACAGTTCAACAAAATAACCACAATACTAATTATTACAGTTTAAGTCCAAATTTTGGTTGAAAAAAGTAAATTTTTCTTAATAAAATGACTAAAAATGGCTTTTTGCTTGATTTAGTTTTTCATGGCAAAATTAAATGAAAAATGCCTTAATCCAGCCACTAAATCTGGCTAAATTGGTGAGGACACCGAATATTTCTGGACCATGATTGTCGTGATTAAACAATAAACCTCCACCTTATAAATAGCGACGGACCACGGAAAACCCCTTCAACGTAGCGTCAACCATCAGGTCTAAAAAGTAATAAACCGCTTTCCATTGTAGAATTGTGGAAGCCTTCTATTGTAGAATATTTTCAGCCAAGTAAATAGTGTTTTTCGAATTTTCGAGCCTGCTACGAAAAAACGAAAAAATTAATCTACTTTTATACATTATCAACTTAATAATCAAAGTTCTTCTCTTTCAATTTATACAGAACGAAAAAAGAAGGAAGTATGTCGGTCAAGCCCGATTACTTAAGGGTGTACCGTACGGACCCGCCAGAATATAACTATATTATGAGCTTAAGATTCATATAACAGTTTTTTGTACCGAATGCTAGTTAGATATCTTCATCTTTATGAGATTTATTTGCTGTAAGTGATTATAGGAAGGACGTTTATTTGGGACCTATACTTAATTTTGGACCAGCACAACATTATGTCATGACTCGCCAACTCTATGTCAATGCCTACATTTGTAAGGAAGTTATAGCATCAAAATTTTTTACACCGGGAGTAGTATTTTTGAATGGGAGCTAAGGTCAAATACAGACCGATACCAATAAAATTTATTTAGATGATTTAAATTGCAATAAAATAAGTTTGGGCCAAACGTAATCTAAACACGAGCATAATAAGATGATTTATGGGCATTAACACTATTCCGGAATTGGGGCCATGTGAAATAATTTACCGATTCTCACAATTTTCAATAGGCTTCGTCCTTATGACAATTGAAACATATGTATCAAATTTTATTAAATTCTATTCAATATTGCACTTTGTTCTTTACGTGGAAAGAAAATTAGCCAGCCGAACGGACGGATATCGTAGAATCAAATCAGAAAGTGTGTCTGAGTCTCTAGGAACATTTTTATTTAGTGTACCACACATCAGAAAAAACGCATAATACCCTCTCCCCTATTGTGAAGTGGATTTAATAAACTGTAAAACCTGAATCCTTTTCAATTCTATATAAAATCAGGATCTTGCAAATTATCAATATATATCCTTTAAAAAGTATTATTTAATGCCAGTTGAAGAAATGTTAATTTTTACATATATTTTCTTTTTGTTGTAATCTAAAGAAAATAAATTTAAATGTATTCCATCTTTAAGAAAAACACACTTGATATCGGAATCAAATAGAACTCGATAACGATGAAATTTGTTCAACGATTGAATAATTTGAAATTAATACAATAAATTTTAAAAAAAATCAACTAAAGTCAGCCTGAGGGTTGGTCTTGACCTGACTCACTGTAATTTATTACTGGGTTTAAAGTTTAAAAATTCTTTGGTTCCCTTCTCTTCTCACACTTCCAAAATTCTTTTGGAATTAAAGTACATATTGTATAAGCGAATTAACTAACCATTTGTCATATAAATATTAATCGCTGTTTTCCTTTTGTTTAAATTTACAAGTGTGAATAGTTTGTGTTTATTATTCTTTTTTTTATTATAAAATTTAACATAAATTAAAAAAAAAACGAATGAAATTAATTATTCAATTTGTTTAAGTAAAGGGTTAACCTCGTTTCCTGTCACCACTTATTTACTATTTCGTTTTCAAACAAACTTAATCAATTCAACAAATTATTAATTCAGCCTACAATTTAGTTAATTTAATTAATTTTGGTTTACACCACAGTTTAAATGAGATGCAAGAGAATAAAGGTATTAGGATTTTGAACTATTTGTTAAAGTTTAGGAGGTAAGTAGATTTGGGAACAATTAAATTTGCTTTTTAAGTGACGCTACTGGTAATGAGCTGTCATTACTAAATTTTGGAAGCTGGTTTTTATAGGTTTTGTAGGGTGAAACACCTGTTTGCATGTTTTCATTTAATTAATTAATTGTACTATTTTATTGTGAAAATTAAATAACCCAATAAATCAAGCGATATTATAACGACATCTTAACAGAAAATTATTGCTTATCATCAATAATTGTTAGTAGTAAGTGTTCACGTGCTCGAAAAAATTTCAACGAGAGAGTGAAAAAAGAGCATACAAATTTGAGAGACCAAAAATTTTTTGAAAATTTCTGATAGTAAAATTTTTACTAGTAAGAATTATTCAACCACCTGTTTCATGATTTTGTTTACAAAACAAAAATAGTTTTTAATCTTTTTAAGTTAAAAGTTTTTAATAAAAAAAAATATTTATTTGTCTAAAATATAGAACGAATAGTTCAAAAAAAAAAAATGAATTTATTAAGAAATAATCTTGTATCTTACAGCTACATAGTTTCGATATTCCTAACTTGCTAGTATTTGCTGGAAAAGCGTTATTTTACTTTCTTATTTTTTTTTTTGAGTAATTGGGAGACAAATTTTGACAAATAGAATCTGGGAATTTTAGTTCTCATGCTGAGTTTTTATTATAAATTTTCATATTAATTCGAATGTGTATTCCTGAAAAATATTAAAGGAATAAGGCTATTAAAGTATGAAAGCTTTATAAATTGAAATTTGACTTTGAATACACATTCGAATTAATATGGAAATTTATGAGAAGAATTTTGTAAATTTTTAATTTACTCTCTCGTTGCAAGTTTCTGCTAGTAAGGTAAATGAACATACCTAATATTATATACATAAGTGATAGAAAGTGTCACAAGTGATAAGCCCTTTAAAAGCGAAAACGATAGTTTTTACGGACTAAATTGTACCTTTTCTTATTTTATGATACCGTTTTGAGTATCATAATTTTCAATAATAACAACTTAACCTTAAATGCATAGGGTCTCAGATCTTTACGAAAAATAAATATTATATGTAAACCGACAAAAAAATAATAACTGCGTTTAAATTTTTCAAAAAAAAAAAAAAAATAATTTTTCTAAATTTGGATTAAAAATTTTTGTTAATTTTATGAAGAAAAAATTAGTTGTATCTTTTAAGATACACTATGCACTCATCGTATAGAGAAAAATTATAAGAAAAACAACGACTGGATTCGATTTAATTGACAAAAATCTTTTGTTAATAATTTTTATATAAACCAAAATATATATATTTATATGCATATACATATATGTGACCAGTAAGGTAAAGGGAACAGTAAAAACCAACTACACAAAACAAGAGGTAGGGACGACCTACGCGCGTTTTCAAGGTTGACCAACACGTTTCTAACTTCATGAGATGTGTCGCTTTCAAATGAGACCAATACCAACACGCTCAGTGATGGTACACCAAAGATACACGTATTTAAATATTTAAAATGGCTCTCCTGAAAAAAACCCTTAGGTCTCTTTCTATTTTGCGCGTCACATATACATATATATTATATAATATGTAGATATAAGTAAAAATATAATTATTTATTTATTAATTATATTCTTACGTAATTCACCGAGCAATAGTCACTAAGACATTCAGCCCATTGTAGTAAAACTTACCACAGTCTCTGGCGGGAATCGAACCCGCATCCCTCGCATTAATATACTCGCTTACTACCAACAAGCCTAAAGGACCCTCAACAATATAAGTAATAAATACGTATATATGTATAAGAAAAAAATATACAAATATTTATAACAATTGGTTTTGATAATTAAAAATCACTTTTTATCAGTCGTATGAGATGAATTTAGTTCAGGTTTACTACCACACATCTTCGTGTGACCTGCAGAACCCGGAGTTTTGCATAATCCTTGCCAAGGTCCAATGTTGAGTTCCGTCTAGTCTTTGGGAGACGGAATAGGCAAATTCGCTTTACGTTTTTTTTTTTTTTTTTTTTATTTAATTTGGAGTCATGGTCGTTCCAATTTTAAATCTATAAATCTTAGCTTTTATTCCTGGTTGGTCTTCGATATTTCTGTAATAAAGAATGAAGGCATTGATGCATGGCCATGTCTAATATGGGCTAAAGTAATCTATTTGTGAACTTCCTGCAATTTAGGGCTATTTTGTGGTGGCTCATGGACCTGTGCAATAGATCTAAGCCCTTTCCTCATATTTCCATTGTAGTCCTCCACAATCTGCGGACAAGCGACGTTTGTAATTTTGCTCTGCTTTTTGTGAAATCTACGAACAGAAACATTTTTATTTGGCACAATTGATGAAAACGCTGGCTTAGTTCCCATATATGTCGAAAACAGATTGACAGATTTTGTATATTTTCATGAAATAGAAGTTACATATATTTCATTGATACTATACCAATGAATTTCGGTAACAAATCTATATATGTATACAATTTAGGGAATCAATAACAGGCCAAATAAGGTATAATCTTTATATAAATTTACGAAGTTTTGTAATGCTTAAAGAAAACTGTTCATCTAAATCAGCATACCGTACGATTTCTTCACAAAAAAGTTTTCCAAGCACTCAGGGAATAAATAACTCCAAACATGATAAGGATTTACTAATGACTAAATATCTTTAGTGAGAGAGTTATCTCCTCTAAATTCAAATTCTTGACTGCGAAATTGTAAACTACCATGTTCCCACATTATTTTCTCAAATTCTAAAGACCTGGGTTCTACATTTATATTTTAAAGTTTTGAAATAAATTGAATTTCAAAGAACTTGGTACAAATGTCTTGCGAATGTATACAAAAGCAGCCTGTGTAAAAATATATTTTTTTATACAAAATTTTTTTTTTCAAAAACAAACATAGTAGCGGAGTTCGGTGTTTTATGCAAATGGTCTTGTGAAAGAGCAAATGCAAAATATCATAGCTCTAACAACAATATGCACACAGTTTTCGTAAGATTTCATAAAAGAGTTACGATCATTTTCATTTGCTCTTTCGCAAGACTATTTGCACCAAACACTGAATTCCGCTAGTGTATAAAAAAAAAACAAGGAACATTTGCAGTTAGTGCTGAGTGCATACTATATCTTGAAAGATGCAACCACTAAAAGTGATTTAAGAACTAAAGTTGTGGTCACATTTGTTTAAAAATTTATAATTCATCAAAATACACCATAGTCGACAATATATAAATATTTTGGTTAAATTAAAATCAACCATTACTAATAAAATGCGACTTTAAGTTTGACTATTTCTAAAAATGTAAGAATTTTGAAATTTTGAGATTCCCGTTACCTAATTGCTCTAAATTGAAAGTTGTTCAATAAATTTTGATACAGTATGATAGAAAAAAGGGTTTTTAGTAGCTTTTTAAAATTTTTCTTTGTTTGGCAAAAAAATAAAGAAATTGTATTGTTTTTCCCGGTTGTATCTTTAAAGATACAGTATGCATTTAAGGGTTAAGTTCTTAGCGATTTAAATTTCAAGGATGTACTTGAATGCATCTTCCCGCAAAAACAATTTTATCTTACAAGAGATATTACAATTGTTCTGCAACAAAAGTTTTTACAATTAAAAACACTAAACTAAATCTTTAATTTAAATGACTATTACTAACAATTTTGTGGCATATTTATTAAGATAATATTCTAATAAAAATTGTTTGGTAACTTTTTATTTGTATTAATATATCGCCACTTAAAATCCAAAAGGCCGTAACTTATAAAAATTCAAAATTAGTTTTTTGATTGATTATGATGTTAATAACAAAAATACATCTTTGCTTAATATTGTAGCTATGGCCTTTTGAATTCCGATAATAAAATCGTAATTTTTAAACATATCCAAAAATTACGATTTTATTATCGGAATTCAAAAGGCCATAGCTACATTGTCAACAAATGCTGAAACCAAAAAGCCGTAACTGATTTTTTTTGGAAATAAAATAAAGGCCGCCTCAATTTTAGTTTCAAATTCATGTGGTCTTCTAAGTTCGAAATTTTTTATTTTCAAAAAAGTAATATTATTTGCAGTAACTTTTAATACACTTCTTACACATATGTACAAAAAAACTTCGGGCCTTGGGAAATGATGCTTCGCGAATAATTTATATTAAACAAATGAATCACAAAGTGCAGAAAGGGAACTACTGACATTTACTTCATGTACCATATTTGAGTATTGCTAAGAAACCAGTGTAAAAAGCGTCATTTAAGACAATTTCAAATTAAAGTCAAGTCTTCCCTCTACGAGCTTAGAATATGAAAATTGCATTTATTATTATTAACTACACTGTTTTAGTTGATTATTTTAAAATGAATGTTTTGAAGTAGTTCCCTTTCCAACCTTAGCGATTCAAATATAAAAGGCGAATACGTCGTTTTGACACAACGTATACCACAAATATTTGAACAAGTCGAACCCGTACAGTTACGTGGTTTCAGAAAAAGTGGTCCCAAAAGTCCGTAACTAACATGGGGGAAAAGCTGCTAATGTTTCTACAGTTTTTTTTTTTATTGAATCACAAACGCATTGGCTCTTTATCCTTGATTCTAAGATTTGGTTTAAAAAAATAAATAGTCGTTTGACCAAATAAGCATAACCCCTACTTTTGTTTATAGTTAGTGAGATTTAACATGGTCTTAAAATCACAAAATAAAACTAATTATACTGTTTTAAACTGTTTTATGTAAGATGTGGTATTATAAACTAAATAAATATTGGAAATAAAGGAAATTATATTTTAGTTTGCCTATTGGTCCCGTTTTTTTCGTCAAATATTTGACAAGTGTGACCGTACCTTAAGTCTTATAAAGTTTTTTGCTACTCCTTCATAAAAATAAAAAGTGCAGTTACGGCCTTTTGGATTTAAGGTGTCGATATGTGTTTGTATGTTAATTGTTTAAATAATTTTCAATATTTAAATCATGTTTGATGTTTTTTTTTTTCAAATGTTTGTTTTTTAATTGGAAATTCAAATAAATTAATCTCGTAACGATATTGTTTTAAAAAACAAAACAGGGTGGCCCAAAATGAACGAAGTGGTATCTTTTTATGAAAGACATAACTATTAATTTTTTTTCTTTTTATGGAGAATATTCTTAATTTAATAAAAAAAATTATATCTCGCAATTGGTGGCCATTTTCTGCTTCGCACATACATGTTCTTTTTAACATATTTTACATAACGTTATGCAAAATGTCGAGTGTAATTGTATTTGTTCGATTGTAAGTAATTCGTTCTTAATTACCCAAGTCTTCTTCACAAAGTGCTGAAAAAAGCAAAAAAAAAAAAAATAATATAATAATAATTGAAAAGCTATGAGTCAGACCCCATCGATCATTTTGGGACACCCTGTATATCATATTATAATCGCCTTAAGATATATAATCGTTTAAGCTTTTATATCGTTCTATGGTTAATTGGGTATTGAATTGATTTGTTCAATAATTCCAGTTTTTTAAATAAATTCCTATTGTTTTGTTTTATTCCATAATTAATCACTTTATAAAATATTTCTTTTGTTATTTTTTCTCTGTGTATTGTTTTTTTTTATATTATTTTTAAAATAACAAAAATTCATTTTTATGAATGAAATACCAGAAACACTAATTCGTTTTGATTGACCATGTAAAGGTGTTGATTGTTTGACAAATTACTCAAAAAAATGTATTTTGCTTTGTTAAATTTTTACCAGTTTAAAAACAAAAAAAAAAAAAAGTTTTTTTATTTAAGTTTTTGTTCACTTTGGTTGTACTTGATGAAGCAATTATTTTCACTAATGGCTAAGAGAAATACGAGAGCGGTATAAAAAGTTGTAGACGAAAAAGAAATTTAAATTAAGAAATTTTAAAAAAGAAGTTGAACAAGTAAGAAAGTAGTACAGTCGGTCAAACCCACCATTTGATTCCCAACACGACAGTATTTACAGACAAATTTTGCAGAATATACCCTTTTTGGGGCCCACAGGCAGTAATGGACCGGCCAGAATAAGATTACGTTATGAGGCGAAGATGCATTTAAGAGTTATTTGTGCCAAATAATATCAATATATCAACATCTATAAGATTTGTTTGCATTTTAAAGTGATTTTAGTGGCAGAGTTAATTTATATCGGATCAATGGTCAATTCTGGATCAACTGGCCCAAAATCAATGACTACATTTAACAAACCATACAGCCGTGCGGACGTACATCGTTAACTCGATTTGGAAGTGATAATTTGTCGACCGACATCTGTAACACATCGATACAAACGCATAATACCCTCTCCGCCTATGGTGGTGTGGATATAAAAAGGATAAACAAGTAATAGTACTACATTCGGCTGTGCCGAATCTTTAATACCCTTCATCATACTTTTCACTCACATATATTATCAAATAGAACTAAAAAATAAACCAATTGGGTGATTCACAAGTTGTGCTATTAAGTCACATCGCCATTACGTCCTAAATAATATTTTACAATTGCTGGGAAAAACATTTTTTGTGTTTCAAACAAAATAAAAATGTTATTGTTGTGTTCATTGATTCGTCATAACTGTATAGTAGAAATCTTAATTATAAGCGGTTGCCCACATCAGTCATATATATTTCTTGTAATTATTTTAAGACATATAACTTTACAACCTTATGACTATCTTGTGAATGACCCAAATATGTTGATCCTTTAAAACACATTTCTCTATTTTACCAGCAAATCATGTATGTTTTTGTTATGTGTAAAAAACAACATTAAAATAAAAAAAGTAACAACAAGGAATGTTATGACAAAACTAAGAGGCATTCGTGGTTTTCTACTTATATCTGTGGTGAAGGGCTCAAGAATGTTTATGGAAATTCTCTTAGAACTAAGAGAAAATAATCAAAAATAGGAAATTTAAAAACTTTAAAAATGTATACTAAACCATGGTAGAACAAATACAAGGTATAGTTTAAAACCCATGCAAAGTCAAACAAAAGGAAATAAAAAAAGAATTAAAACAAGCGTCAAAAATCAAATAAATCAATTTTATTTTTTGCAAAATTTCTTAATATAAAAATTTTGTGATAACAAATTTTAGCCAAAAATCAATTTCCAATAAACAAGATATTGAATAAAATATAGTTTTATATAAAAAAGTAAGTTTGCAATATCTAAAAAGTGCAAAATATGTTAAATTCAAATATTTTGAAATGAGTAATATTTCGTTGTTTGACATTATATGGGTAAATAATTACAACTCTCTCTAATGACCATACCTGGTACTTATTATACTATGTACTAAACTAAGTATACTTAAGTAAAATTTTTTTATTTCATTAACTTTATTTTAATTTAATGTCCTGTTTCCAAGTGACAGGCAATTGATTGTGTGGTAAAATTTATACGAAAAGCACTCAAAAAATTAAGTGATTTTCATATGAATTTTACTACACAATCAATTGCTTGTCACCTAGAAACAGCACATTAGACTTTTTAAATTTTGAGGTAAATGCGTAATTTTTATTTTAAATCTATTTAAATTTTTAAAATTAAGATTAAATAATTTTAAAATCTTAAAATTTTTTACATTAACATTTTACTACACTGAACTGACATTGAACTTGAAATTTTTAAAAATAAAAAATTTTAGCTTTTAAACTAGTGTATGTATTACAACAATTAAGCATCAACAATGAAACGATATGACAACTTTTTAGAAAAACGTTTAATAAATTTAAATATCTAAAGTTGTTTAACAAGCACAAATATGACTTAATTAACTGATAAAATGAAACTAAACAAATAAATGTATAAATAAAAAAATATTATTGTGTGAAACAAAATGTTTTTTAACACGCACAATACCATAAACCATCGTCCAACAAACAAAAATTGAAACATTTAATATCCCAACAAACACGGAGGTTTGATTTCAAATTGAAAATTATTTAAAATCAAACCTTTTCTCAAACGACAAACGTTTGATAAGTGCTGTTTTGCACTCTTCATGTTTTAGCCGTCAAGTCATAACTTTTTAGGAGAGAGAGAGGTAGAGAAGAAGAGAACTGGCATTCTCTTTTCCCTTCTCTCCTAAAAGCTCAAGACTTGACGGCTTAAACTTGAAGGTTTGTGAACCAGCACTAATGATTTGAAAAGCATAGCATTCTCAACAAAAAGGGAAAACAATTTTCAAATTGAGAAATGTATTTTTTCAACTTGCTTTCAAACGTTATCCTCAAATGTTTTTCAAATGTGAATTTTAATACAATGTGGCACATAAATAAATGAAAAATATTTTTTTAATATAAATTCCTCATTTATTTAAATAAACTGTGAGCTAAAGGCGCCATAGCTAAAAGATGAAATAGTGTTCTTAGCGTCCTAAAATTCTTGGAAAGACGAAATACTTGGCTCCTTTTTGTTTTGAGGATTGTCATGGCGTAGCACCGCGATCGCACAACAATAATATTTTCTTTACTTTACTGTTTTATATTTATTCGCATTCTTACACTTTATTATAAATTTTTTACACGCAAATAACAACCATTTTTTCCAAAAGAAATTGAGTTTTTCTAAGTCTGAATTCACACGTTTCATCTTTTGGTGCTCAACGCCTTTTCAATTTTCTTTTGAAGACGCGAATACGATGACTCGCATCAATCGGTTTCAACTGTGTTCGGTCCAAAACAACAACATTTTTATTCACATCGAATCAAAGAGAAAAAAGAAGAAAACAAATTTACATGCAGCCATCATTGTGCACATACCTACGAATAAAAACACAAAGCGTACTGACCGAGTACAAGCATCTCCGTACCAACCATCTTTCCTCTTTGTTCACTCTCATAAAAACACAAGAGTTGAACACCAAAAGATGGAACGGGTGAATTCAGACTAAAGGGGCATTCACTTCACGTAATATAAAATATTTTTTATTTGTAAAACATATTAAATTTGAATCGCCATTTTTTATTGTTTTCATTAATTTTTCGCTTCAGTGTTTATTTTTGATTTGAGAATAACATTTGATAACAATTTATTATCAAATTGATAAAACATTGTATGTCAAACGTTTATATGCAAATCATTATCAATTTGAACTCAAATGTTTAATTGAAAAAGGTTTGAGAATTGTGTTTGATGTCAAATGATAAAGTCATTTCATATCAAAGGTTTGACTTCGTGTTGATTGGTATGATATGACTTTATCATTTGATACCAAGCACAATTCTCAAAACTTTATCAATAGTTTGATTTTAACATTTTAATTCAAATTGATAATAATTTCAATATAAACGTTTGAAAAACAAAGTTGTTTCAATTTGATATAAATTGTTTTCAAGTGTTATTCTTAAATTAAAATAAAAATAAGCTCGGCAACACTAAAGAGAAAAATAAATGTAAACATTGAAAAATGGCGATTAAAGTTAAATGTGTTTTACAAAAATTGTTTTGTATAAATAAAACGTGCAAAAGACGAAATTATAAGTTTATTGTACGATCGTGGTGCTACGCAGAGCCATGACAATCTTCAATATAAAAAGAAGCCAGAAACCCGTCTTTCCAAGAATATGAGGACGGAATAAAACCATAAAACCCATAAAACTTCACTTTTTTAAGACTCTTTATAATGTAATTTTTCCCCCTTTTTCACTTTAGGTAAATTTAGCAGAAAACTGGTAGGGAAAATGAGTGAAATTGGTCATGTTCATAGGACGTAGCTGTTGAGGTAAACTGCTACAAAACTGTTGAAAACTGTTGACCCCAACATTTACATCTTGGAATATAATGAAAAATTAAAAGCTTATAAATGCAAACAATTGAAAATAAAAGGCAGACAAAGGAAATAATAAAAACTAATTTGCTTAGTTAAATTAATAAATACAGTACTTTTCGCTTATAATCTATTCCGCTTTAAGGCCAAAAATCGATTAAATCCAAAACTATCATATTCATTTGAACATTTTTTCAAATTTCATACAAATTATTTGTTCTAAGGTCCACTTCGCTTGTAGTCCACTTTTGCCTAAAGGCCACATTTTCTTTGCATGCGTATATAATAGTTTATGCCAAAAAAAATCGCTTACAGTCCACTCTGTTTTTTATATTTTTTTTTAACAAAATGGCAATATCTTTTTATTTACCTTTCTGGCAACTTTTATAAACGTCATTTTGGTTAATTCATAAAAGTAGCAAACATGAGTAAACGCTTTATATCGAGTGGTTTTATTGAAGAAAACAAGTTTTATATAGTCCAAAATGTGGATTATACTAGGATTTACTTATTATCCATAAAATGGCGAAGAAAAAAAATCGGTTATAGGTCAAATTCTCTAATAGTCCACAAAAGTTGTGCAACTATAGTAGTGGACTACAAGCGAAAAGTACTCTCTTCGATCAGATGTTGAGGTCAAGCACAATAATGTTGAATTTAGGTAGCTAAAAAATGTTATGGCGAAAAAAATGAGTCAAGCGGTAAACCTCAGTTAGTCCCAAATCATACGATGCAAGTCTTATTGATCAGCTTGCTACTTTATTGGTGAGAGAGACGAGGGGAAAATAAATTAGTACTCAGCTTGATGTACTCGGCATATACGTTTTGTTTTCTCATTCGTAATGTAAAAAACTTACATATATGTGTGTACTTCACGCATAAAAAAGTTATATTTTAGCAATAAGCCAAGCATTCAATGTGTGAACGCCGAAGCTAATTCAAAGAAGAAAATGTGATAAGACTTGCAACGAATGAATTGGGACTTATTAGTTTCTAAGACCGCATTTAGATTATGCAAATAACGTCGAATTTTTTTACTATATTCTCCTTTAAAGTTGCCTTGAAACTCTTTTCACATTTACATAAACATTTCTTTTCAAGCATTTTTTCCATCAAATGTAAACAAAACAACTGTGTTGTCAACCAAGCATTTTCTATCGTTACTAAGCGATTAAAAATTCTTACACATACAAATAAATAACAGTGGCAATCGCAACTTTTCTAATATGTAATAGGTATTATATTATCATACAAATACATATGTATTTTTGTACTCAAATACATATAATTATTTTAATAGTATTCAGATTAAAAATAATCTCCATAAATAATATTAAGTTGTAATTAAAAGATGTACTTTACTTTTTTTAGAAAGCGGCTTTCTCGCAAAATTAAGATTTTGAAAAGATATTTAGGGCCATTATTACAACTTACAAATAGTTATTTTTAGGATGCTATCTGTCAGATAAATAGTTTTTGGTTATTACAAGTTAACATTAACCTAAAAAGTGTCTGATAAGCTAACATCAGGTTTGTCCTCATGGTAACTTTACAAGTGAACTTTAAGAACTTGAAGATGCCATATTTTCTGCTGAAGATATGGTAACTTCAATGACAGTTTTATGTCATATTAAATTACTAAGTCGTTGCCACTACGTATTTTAAACAACCAAAAGTAGTCGGTATATACTGCAATGTTGCCACAGTATATAAATTATATTTTTTATTTTATTGGACAGTTGTAATAATGGAAAAAACTTATGGGTCACTTTATCGATCAAGATAGCTATTGTTCACGTTAACTATCAGCAACTTTATCATTAGGTTGTAATAATGGCCCTTACTCTTTTAAAAATATGGAGTTCTTAAAAAAAATATTGAACATATGTACATATTTCAGAAGCAACACGCCAATTACAAGAAGCTTAAAATTTTATTTGTTATAAAAAGTATAATATTTTGGTTAGTTTTTACCCCTTGATTGTAAGATTTAAAAAAATACAATCGAACTTCATTTTAGTTTTATTTAAACCTTTATTAAATTTAAGATATTTTTATGAAGACGGCGTTTTTTCTTTAGAACAAAAGTTGACCACATTTAGAATAACCAAACACTTAAGCTCGATTCACCCATGCGTTCAGAACAATATTTTTGTCCGGAGAATAATTTTTTTACTGAGAGTGTTCTGTAGAACGATTCACCCATCTCGGAAAATTTGTCCGGACAAACAAAGCTACCATATGGTTTACAGATGTGAACGATTTCAAAAAAGTTGCAGCACAGCTATCTATTGAATTTTTTTTTTTTATAAGTGTGTGTATGAAATGGACGAAAAAAGAAAATTAATTTTATTATAAATTAATTCACTTTTTCCATTATTTTTGTGTTAAGCTGTTTTGTAGCGCCTTCGCAGACTTTTCCATAATACTTGACATTCACTTCCTACAACAATTGTAAAACATTATGCTAAAAAATATTAAAATCGACCATTTAAAATTTACTTACGACCAATTCCAGTAGATTTTTCTATTTCAGTCCATATATTTTGTTTTAAATAAGTATTTTTATATGAACGATTACCCATATCATAAATGCATTCTCTTCCTGGTTTTTTTAATTCTTCAATAAGTTTCAGGGCAATATTTTCTTTAACTTCCATTTTTGTATACCTTTTTTTTTATTATTAAATGAGTCATCACAAAAACAATAAATGTAACAACACTACATGATGTGGCAGCTCAATTCAACTTTTATGTACAAATTGAAAAAAAGTGGCATCTCAGTTCATTTTGTTCTGAACAAGAATTAAAATTAAGCCAATTCAAGAAAAAACGTGCCGAACTAAATAATTTCTCTCTCTCTCAAAAGTAAGACGTAAAACTCAATATAAAAAAATATTGTTCGGACAAAAATATTGTTCTGAACGCATGGGTGAATCTAGCTTTAAAAGCATGGTGAAATAATATAATGCAGTGCTACGGCATCAAATACAACATTACAACAAAAATGGAAATTAGTCCCCAGCTAACGTCAAAACTTATTTTAAACAAAAATTTAACAGTGCCGCTGAACGTGATGAACTAATAAATTTTTAGTCAATTTTTGTTTAATTATGGCCAATAACTCTTTCATTTTTAACTAAAATTATCAAAAACTTTTATAAAATAAACTAATCACATCACAAAACGTGGACTTTTTGTAAAATAAACAAAACTTTGACATTAGATTGGACAAACAATGCAAGAGCAAAAAATCGTCATACGGCGTAGTAATGCCACCTGTTTATTTCACCATGCTTAAAAGCGAAAATAAAGCAAAACAAAAACGAATAAAATGCCCATCCATGCGTCGTCGCGCAACTTTGTCAATCCTGTAGCCCGTTTCTGTATTTCTCGCATCGTAAAATTTCCCGCATGAAACAAGTGAATTATGACAAAAACAAAAAATGATTTTTCTCACATAAATGTTTCTGTACTTTTACTTTGCGAGAATTATCTGTCATTTAAATAATTTTCCAGCAATTATTGGAAGGATGTGAGAACAAGTGTTTCTGTAACAATATTTTGCAAAAAGTTTCTCACAAGAACTGTCAAAATAAGTCATATTTAAAATTGATGCGAGAAAAAAAATTTAAAAAAATGGAGCCCAAATTATGTATGTATGTACACAAGAATGTGTATTATTTTATTTTATTTTAAAAGAAAGAATTTAAATAATGAAAATAAGTATATAAAACACAATTGTTATATTTTGTTATTAAAATTTTTTTAGCCTTTCATTCTTTGTTTTATGCAGGGCTGCCAGATAAATTTGTGAAAAAAACGTCAATATCCTAAGATAAAATAAAAAAATCGTCTATTTTTTTCGGAAAATTTAAAATTAATTTTGACGAATTTTGTTCGATTTTTATCATATAATCACAAATTTTTATCATATAAACACATAATTAAAAAAAAAAAAAAAAAACATTAAGTTCATGGGTAAAATACATTTTTTATACATACATAAGCTTGAGGTCTATTTAAATAAAATTATTTATTTTATTTTCCTTTATCCGATAAGAGTTTAAAATTGAAATAAAATAAACACTTTTGGACAAAGTAAAAGGCAAAAATTTCCTAAAATGCATTGACTGAAAAATGGGGTAATAGTTTAATCTTTTGATCACACAAACAAATGTATTAAATAATCCAAGCAAATAAAAATTAAACAGTTTCCGTTCGAAATTTTGCTTTTGCCGATACATTTTTTAATCTGCCTTGTTTTTAAAGATATCGGTTTTATGTGGTGCCTAATACACAAACATATAAAACTATTTAAAATTGTTTTATTTCAAAGACTGTATCGTCACTAGAAAAAAATCAGCAAATTTTCACTTTGCCAATTTTGGAACAAAAAAAAATCGTCAAAATGTCGATAAATCTTTAAATCTGGCAGCCTTATTTTTATTATATATAATTCTTTCGTTGACGTTTCGCTTGCATTTGACACTTAATTACTGGAAGTATTCCAGTTAAAACAGAATCTGTGTTGTCTGTTCTCGCATTTAAATACAGAAACACTTTTTTCTCACAAATCGAGAAACGATGAAATTTTTTGTTTCACACTTAATATGAGAAAATTTGCGATGCGAGAAATACAGAAACGAGCTACTGGTTTCTTTCCTACACCTCATACTAACAAAGAAAATTTTCAATGCAAAAGTGGCGGCGTTATCTGCATAATGTTAATATGGTCCAAAATAAAAATTTAACGGTTGCCCAACAGTCTTATAAACGTGACCACCGATAAATAACTAATGGTGTTTTCTCTTCTACAAAAAATTTGACATATTTAAAAAATGCAATTTGGTGTTCGTTTTTTTAAAAATGCTTCGCTCTCTAAAAGGGTAGATTGTTTGGTTCTAAAAAATGCATCCTTACTAATGGCATAAGGCGTTGCAATTTACGCCACGTATAAATTGGCAATGCTGATAATGCCCTGTAAAAAGATGGCTTCAGTTTATATATATAAAGGGTTACCAGACGAAGTTGGGAAAAAATAGCCTCTAATCGGGACAGTAAAAATGTAAAATTTTAATAATTATTTTTTCTATTATTTAATAGTTAAAACATAAGAAAGCATTACATTGTTAATTATATGTTTTCAGTGATATAAACTTTAAGTGGATTCGGTGATATAAAATTGTTTTTGAAAAAAAAACGTCAAATCAAGAAATCGGAAAAGCTTGGTGTTAATAAATCAGCAGTCTGGCAAAGGTATTTTCTATAGAAATGGGAATTTCGTCATTCATTTTGTTCATTTATTTATTTATTTCATATCAATCTATTAACAAATTTTGGTTTATGTATTTTTTTTTTATATTTTGAAGAACAAACTTTTTAATTTATATACAAATTTTTTTTAAATTTTGAAGAACAAACCTTTTGTCAGCTGTTAAAAACAGCGCGGTCCAATTTTGTGTTCTGTTCTCGTCAAATAAGAAATGGCATTATTACAGGGTCGGCAGGACATTTTACACATGTACCTTTTAACAAGGTGGTATTTTATTGTAGAAAAGAAAACACCATAAGTTAAAGCCTTTTACTTCCTGAAATAATGGTATTGGGGCAAAAGCGGCCATACCTGATGAGCTAGAAGGAACAAATTTGGCACATGTACAAAACCCAAAGTCGTGCATATTTCCCAAAGCAAAAAAGCCAACTGGAATGGTATCGTAAATATATGTACATACATATATGACAGTTGCAATTGTCGTGCAAGACAAAATGCTTTACATTAAAAACTCTATAATAAGCCAAAACTCCTGTTTTGTCTTCACTGCCGAAAATCACTGTTACTGTGATGCTGCTTATAAACCTTTTAAAATTTGTTCGAATTTCGTTTTATTATTTCAGAAAACTTCTTTCGTTTTACTTGAAAAAAGCTCAATTAAAATAATGTCTGATGTTTTAACGACTTTAAATGAAATTTTAAATCTACGAAATTTGCATAAAAGTGCATGGAAGTATTTTTTATTTATTAAAAACACGTTAAACCACATTTGTCTGTATTTATTAACATTTACACAAAAAAAACGTCATCATGTAAAAAATAAATATTGATTTTTATTTAAAACAAAACTAATTAAGGAAAAAACAACACTTTCAGAACTTTATGTAAATTATTTAATATAAAGCCTTTATTTGTAAGCGGCTTCTTACGAATCCATACAAATAAATCTTACAAAATAAATGTATGCACAAAATGAAAATATGCATATTTACAGCTTATTATACTTATACCTCCAAAGTGGAGAGGGTATACTGCGTTGGTGGTGATCTGTGTAACACATAAAATTATTGTTTCTAAACCAACCTTTTAGCATATCGATCGCCCTAGAATCACATCTTGAGACGACCTTACGATATCCACCCGTCCACAATTTTGAAGATATATAATGTATGGGGAATAATATATAGACTGACACATTAGCAGTAGTAACAAATTTTGTTCAGGTATTAAAAAAATCAAAGTTAATATATATATATATATATCGCACTGGTTTCTCAAAATTTATAAACTTTCAGTAGACAAAATACTAGAGAAAATTATTTAAGATTTTTTACAGTGGGTAGATATGACCACTGTATATCGATTACTTGCATGAAGTGAAAATAGAAAATTTCGAGTTGACTCTTTTTAGAGAAACCAGTTCGATCTGCTTAAAAAACCACTTACACTTATTTGAAAATAAGATATCTATCCACATCGCTTAGCTTTTCTCATATTTTGAGGCACCCTACGCATAGCCTCTTGAATCCACTTTGTGTGTATTTTTTTAGATTGCATTTAACTGTAATGATAAAACAGTCTAGATTTCTTGGTTCCTATCCATTTTAATTAGAATTTCTTTTTCAAATTCGGCTAAAAAGTTTCAACTGATGTCCATTCATTACCTTCCATTATAAAGTAGCACTCATCATCCATGATATAATATTATACGTATTAAGGTGGATTCACAGGATTGCCGCAATTCACCAAATTTCACACTCTTTAATAATAAATTCGAAAAATAAAAAAATTTTTAATATAATAAAGTAACTTATGAAAAAGAAATAATTCCCAGATTCTATTTTAGTTTCCTGTAACATTGTTTAAAGAAGTACTCACAATTAAAAGACACCAGCATAATTGCCCAATGTGGTTTTCGTTATCATTCTAATTTGAAAATGTTATGCATTTAACAAAATAATTTTAACGCAAGGAGTACGGGAATTTTTCTTCTTTTTATAAATTATTTTAAACACAATAATAAAAAAAATGTATGTTTTTCTTCTTGAAGTTTTGTTGCTGTTTCTTCACAAAGCAAGTAAAATAATATTTTATGAATTCAATATTGAACGATGTTATTTGTTATTTATTACTGTTATTTTAACATTGTACATTTAAATTTAATATGAAACACTGACAATTTTAAATAAAGACCAGGATTTTTTGTTATTTTGTTGTTGCTTTCTACGGAAATTCACATTGCGTTTTAAAGTTTCAAACGCTGCATAGCCTGTAGCGTTGAAAATTTTAAAACGATACATGAATTTCTGTAGGAAGCAACAAAAAATTACAAAATTTTTATGACATTGTTTTTGCTTTCAATGTAATTCTTTTGCGTTGCGTTTCGTTTTACATGATAAGGGCCTAAGATCATATAAAAGTTATTTGTACATATAAGAGTTGCTTGTCTGTAAATACTGTGATGTAGGATATCAAATGACCGGGCTTGACCGACTAAACTTTTCTACTTGTTTCTGAATGTATGCAATCACATGTGATTGTAAAATTTATCGTCACGTGTAGTTAAATTTTAATGCAGGTTTCAAAGGCAATTTTCATCAGTAAGGCCCAAATTTATAGTCATTGCTTAGTTTTTAGTAAACTTGAATTATATAAGTAACTATTGGTTAACTAACATGTCATATTTACAGTATATTGGTTAACTAAAAATTTTTATCAGAGCAAAAAAATGGTAACTATCAAAATACTAAATTTCAATATTGGCAACAGTGCTTTTGTTTACATTTTTTATTATTTTTAAAGATGCCTTAACACTCGTAAAACTGCTCTGAGTGGAGAAGCAGCTCGCGCTCGTTGTCATTATTTCTTAAGGGCAATCAGGTCGTTCTTGTTTGTCTGCTTTTCGTGCGTTTTGCGTTGTCACCTCGCATTGGTTAATGGCGTGGCGTCGTATAACTGTACCGGGTTGCAGTTTTTGCGGTTGTCGGCATTAACTTTGTGCAATCGTTTGTAACCTCAAATTTTTAACTTGTTTTCTGGTGGAGAACCAATAATAACTCAAAGTGACTGGTGGAGAACCATAAAAAACTCAGACGTTTACTGGTGGAGACCAATAATACTCTGGAGTGGATTCTGGGAGCTCTTGCCTTCCTATACGATGGTTTAGGTCGAACGAGGTCTTGTGGTTGAAGCTCCAAAAATTCGTGGGATACCCTGGCAATATGACTTTAATAGTCAGCCAAAAACTTTTTAGTTTTTAAGGAAAGCCAAAAAAAAAAAAAAAGATGCCTTAAAATACAGAAATGTTATGGAAAACCAAAAAAGTGATACATAGTAATCGTAATATTGCTAAACAAATAGAAGATGCGTGGCAGCATCTGTGTACTATTTTTAATAGTCACTTTTCACAAAAATAAAAAGAAAATAAAAAAAAAACAATTTTAAATAATAATTTTCATAAGTTAACCAATAACACTTGATGGTTTAACTAATGGCTAACAAAAAGCTGGATATAATATTTTATTAGAAAAAATTGTTACTAGATAACTAATAACTGTAAATTTGGGCCTAAGGAGTTCTTAAATTGTTTGGTGGAAAATTCTGTTGGAATTTACGAAAAGTCGATTGAATATAATTTTATTATTAATTGTTTGTACTAAGTTAGTTTTTTTTTTTTAATTGTTCATATGATTCACCTCAAACAATTCGATCAGTGGTCGCTCTATACTGATTTATTTAAAGCGAATTTCCCACATATGAGCTATTAAATAAGTATAAATTGAAATTATTTCACATATTATTAAATAGACACGCAAGTCATTAAAGAGTGATGTGAAAATTTTATATATATCTGAATTATTTATATGATCATGATATTACTGAGATTTATTTTTAACTTGAAGTTTATTAAACTTAAAGTAAGAACAATATATCGCACTTGATCAACAAGAGGGTATTAACTCAAAATTTTTATTTTTTCACTTTGTAGAAAAAATCGTCATGTTATATTCATTTCTACCCGCTCTAAAAATATCGGGTTATTTTGTATACTCTTTGGTAATGAAACGTTTGTTTTAAAAATTATTTTTCATATGCCATTAATATTAAATTAAAAATTATTTTGTTTCTACTGAAAATTTTTAAATTTTGAGTTAATACCCTCTTGTTGATCAAGTGCGATATGTGTATTAAAAAAGTTATTTTAATCATTTAATAAGTTGCAGAAAGAAAAACGGGGACATAAAAGAATAATAAATTTCCCGGAAATCCCAAGACACATACCTTATGTTTAACGGCCAATTTTTAGGTTTGATATTTAGCCTTATTTTGATTGGCGTTGTCGTATACTACTGTGTTGTTTTTTTGTAGTAGTTTAAAGAACACCGGTTGTGGGTTACTTTAGTCTATTACAAAAAACCACACATTCGTATACGACAACGACAACCACAATAAGGCTGATTATTTGGTAATACATATTTTTTTTATAAAAAGGTAATATTAATTTTAAAACTGCCCTTCAAAATCATCCTCTTTGCTATTTCTAAATATTCTTCATATACATGTTTTTTATATTCTATAAATACATAGAATATCAGCTAAAAACATAATTTTTATTTTACTAGGTACTAGTAAATGGATGCAAAAGGCATCCATGATAAAACTGTTTCTTTATTTGTCATTTTACTTTCTGCAAGTGTCAAAAATTTCCTTGCAAGTTGAGCTGCAAGCAACGCTGCCGTTCTTGGTTATTTCTAACCAAAATTGGTTATTTTTTTCTCAATGTGGAGATGTGAATATTTTTTTTCATTTTGGTTACTTTTTTCTAAAATATAAAATACGTATGGATATGTTTTTCTTGATACACTTTCAATTTATGTTTGTTTAAATTTTTAACCTTTTTATTTGCATGGGGCGTCAATTCGAAGGCAATTCAAACAATGGGCACTTTGCACTACGATTTTCTCGTTATTTGATTCAAATGAACGGAAGTTTTTTTTATACTTTATCGTAAACAAAAAATCCCTTTCAAAACAGCTAACAGATATTTGTTAGGAAAAAAAATTACCAAATGTGATTTTAATATTAGAAACTGCCTTGTTCTGAAATTGAAATCAAATGAAGTTTTATTGATGGAGATTTTCAATTAATTTTTTGAATGCGCGTAGTTTTTCCTGATTTGAAGAGTAGTGAAGGGAAGTGGTAGAGTAGAAAGTGCATATATCACGCGGAATCGATTTCAGAACATGACTGAAAAAGTACACAAAAGTAGTTTTAGTGTTTCGAAAAACTTGAATATAAGTTAAATATTCTAAAGTTTCGTTATTTCCAATAGTATATATTAATATATTGAAATGCACATAGGAATTTTAATGATTTTTCAAAATAAATTGATATATTATTTATAATTTTAGAACTTACGAAATTTACCGTAAGAAAATGGCGTGAATTTAAAAAATTTGAAATTTTACTTATTATAACCTGTCGATATGTTTTATGTATTTATTTAATGTTTTTTAGATAATAATTTGGCAATATTTTTTATTTATAACAAAACAACCTTTGACTGTCAGTCATATACATTTTCCCCATTGAATTTACGTTCTGAAACACGAATTTGTTTATATTCGTCATAATATAAAACAATGATTCACAAAATATTTCAAATAGAACAATTTTGAAACAGAAATAATAACAATTATAATTTTAAAATACAACTTACACACAAGAGAAACAAGTTATACCCATTTAATTAATATTTTAGGTATATGTAAATCGGAAAATATTCACAAAAAATGCATTTCCCATATCGCCAACACTTTTCAACTTCGCCAAAACAATCGTCATATCGCCAAAAGTAAATGTTCATCGCCAAAAGAATTTAAAAATCACCACATTGCACAACCCTGCCACTAACAGTTAAAAAGCGGAAATACTTTAATTTTTATCTTTTTTGTTTTTTATAAATGGCAGCTTAAAATTAATTTTAATGTTTCTCAATTAACAAAAGTCTTTTCTAATTTGGTTATATTTTTTCACATTTGGTAACTTTTTCAAAAATTTGGTTTTTAAAAATTGTATTAGGCATGGCAGCACTGGCAGCAAGTACTAAAAATGTGATGGTGTTAGTAAAAAAGTGTGAGTGTATTAAGTTTTGTTCACTTGCACTTGTATGTAGCAAAGGGGGGTCAGACCAACATCCTATTAGGTTTAAAATCGTATGGAAACTGAGATTAAAAATGATTTTTGCCAATAGTTGTATAAATTCTATCAGTTTAGAAATAGAAAGAAGTATTAGTGTCTAAATAGTTTAATGATTTGTACATTTGAAAAATTCTGTTAAAATTTACACCAAGTACAAGATAAAAATAACGTTTCAAAGGTTTTTGTCATTGCATTGTGAGTGCTTACGGTCACGTGTAGCGAATTCGCCTTGGTCTAAAGTAGGGATTTCCAAAAATTTTTTGGTTGTGTAGTAGTGAGTACCAGAGAGTAAAAAATTGAGAGAAAGCATTAATTTACAGCCGAAATAAAATGTTAGTAATATATTTTATAAGTTGTATAACACAAAGGTACAAAATTAAAAATTTTTTGTGTTGATAAAAAATTTGTAGCAATTCTTTACCAATTCAATGTCGCTGATTTTAAAACTGCCCTTTTTTTTATTCGGAAGCTTTTTGACTCTAAATCAGTTTCAAATATCTTATCAAACAATTGTAAAAAAATTAAAGATTTTTATGGTTTAAGAATTCATAAAAAATAAATATTGCAAGCAAATCACAGCTGATAGAAAAAAAAGTGCAGTTTTCAAATCAGCGTACAAATTTTCTATCAACACAAAAAATGTTTAATTTTGTTCCCTTGTGTTATACAACTTATAAAATAAAATCTTTTAAATTTATACATTTATGGCAGTTTTGTAATAGTAGAATGCTTTTCAAATGGGATGAACTTTATTTATTACTTTGCTTGGAGCAAATAAATTTTAAATCCGAAAAATTTGTTCGCATAGGTAAGTAGTGCCGAATAAAGAGAGGCACTTAAATGAATTTGTTTTTAGTTCAGGATAGAACTCGCCATCCAAATCTTTCGAGAACTCTACAATATTATTTTCGTCTGGAGCATTTACTTCGCTTCGTAGTATGATTAGTTCTGATTGAATATCAAATTCGTAGTTGCTTACATCGCAACGAAAAGGGTTTTTGAAAAGATCTAATAGCAGTTGTAAAATTACAAAATCTTGAAACCTGTCTTGAAAATTATTGAAAAGTGTTTCAAATATTTCGGCATATTGATATCTTTTGTCGATTTCGAGATTTCTATAAACAAGTGAAGTTTTTGGAAAATTGGAAAAATCACCAGTTTTTATTTGGAAAAAAATTAGAAAAAGTTTTGTTTTAAAATTGTGAATGATTTTTGACAAGTCGCATATATTGCGTTCCTTTCCTTGCAATTCCAAATTAAGTTCATTTAACATACTTGTCGTATCTGCCAAAAAAGCTAAGTCTAAAATAAAATTATTGTCTTTTAAACACTGTACTAAAACTTTTTCTATTTTCTCAGTTTCTAGGAACTGAAGGACTTCTTCTCTTAAATCATAAGGTCTATTCAGGCAATAACCGCGACTTAGCCACCGAACTTCTGTAAACATTTTCAGGTCACAATTCATAGCATTTTTGTTTTTTAAAAAGGTTACAAATTTTCGGTGGGTAAGCGCTTGATGTCCGCCTCGAATTTTATTTATTATATCCTCTGATGTCTTCATAGCTGGGGAAATACATTTATGAATTTCGATGCTAGAGCGGTCTGATGAATTATTCAGTGAAAATTATGAACTGCAAATTCGTGTTTTTTTAATTGGCCTATAAGCCCATTATATTTGCCCAACATTACATTGGCTCCATCTGTGCAGACTCCAGCAAATTTGTTTATGTCTACAATGGAAAGAAGCTTTTCTGTGACAACATCATACAACAACGTACCAGTTACATTTCCATAAAATGTTTCTAAAGTAAACATTGACTCAAAAATAGTGTATTCGCTGTCTACGAATCGAATACAAATTACAAGTTCACAACAGATCATTTATGTCAGTGCTTTCGTCTAAACAAATTGAAAAAAATTCGAAATTAATTCCTTTTTCCCTAATTGCAGATTCTAAACATGTTCCTAATTGAACAGTACGACGGCCTACAGTTTGACTGAACAGGGGAAGAGATTTAAATTTAGTATTATAATTAAGCCTTTCCCAAATTTTTTTCAGCAATTGCTTGATAAAAATACCATCCCACAATGGTCTTCCTTTCTTACTTAAGAAAAGTGTTTTCAAAGAAAAAAAAACCCACCGATGCGATTGGTACAGAAACAAAAATATTTTTACAAGCACAAAATACCAACAAATTCTTGTGGCTATTTTTTTTCTTAATAATTTCTGCATTTAGGTACATCTTTTTAACGAAAGAAAAAGGGACCCTTTTACAGGCATCAAGAATTTTTTTCACAAACAAAACACATATCGTTAGCTTAAATGCAAAACCATGTAGATATTATTTGAAAATTTGAAATTTTTGTTGATTCACGTTACATATGTATTTTTATATAATTTTAAGTTATTCACAAAATTAAAAATGACGTAACATCAAATACATATATAGTTTTTTTTAACAGCATAATGTATAATCACACTCAAGAAAAAATTAGCAGAGTTTTTAATTCTTTTTATAAGAACACATTAATATTTTTAAACACCAAAACTGTGTAATCTGTATTATAACTATTACCACGGTGTTAGTGGAATTAGTGATCAGATAATAATTTATAATAATAATTTTTAGTATTGCATAAGAAAAAATAAAAAAGTGCTGTAAAATTATAAGAACGGAATCCATATACGTATGTAAAATAAAACATATTGTTGGCGTCTGGCTCGTGGGAATCCCGCCCAATAGAAACATGGGGAACATCGTTATGTTTCCCATTATTTTAAGTGTGTGACACGGGATTACATGTGGTGGCATCTGGCAACACCCCTTGTAATATGTAGCTCAGCTGTGGTTTAACGCCACCTAAAAAATGAGTTTTTTTCTTCATACTCACTGTTTTCATAAAATTCGCACCAGCCAGACGCCGGCCAGTAAAATAAAATTAAAATAAAATAAAAAGCTAAAATTAAAATTAAATTAAGTTAAATTAAATTAAACTTAAATAAAAGAAAAGGAACTAAAAGTGAAGTGTTTTATTGTTAAAAGAGCCACAAACAGAAAGCTCCAGTGAGCCACAGAAAAATAAGGGTGGAATTTCATTGCAATCGTTTGAGTGTGCGCCTGCCACTTCCTAACCTGCCTCAACAAGCCGATGATTGACATCCCCTGCCACTTGGTGATTCCGGACAACGTACCCAGAACCAGGTAACCCCATTGTGCACCCAAACATTTGGTCCTTCTACCGTTGAAGTAAAAAGGTACGTACTGTGAAATTTTAAAGTGCATGCATATAGTGTGTCGCGCCATATTGTGTCTCGAAAAATTGAGGTTACGTTGCGCCAATTTTAAGCCTCAAAATTTTAAGAGCCATCTTTTTTTATTCGCCGGTTTACCCGTTACTCGCCCAATTTGTAGTTTTGTGTCTTCTGCCTAAAGATTTTTTGCCTCAATTTTACAAATAAAGGAAAAGTGTTGCCAGCGCGCCAAAAAAAATTTTTTTTTAATAAAATAACTCGGGAAAATTTTTTTTTTATTTTGTTGCCCTTTAAGCGAACTCGCATAATTTTGTTGCGGCACCTAATATTTATAATAAAAAATGGCGACTTTTGAGAAATATATTCTGGCGGCAGATGAGATAATAAATATCGAGGTTATGTTGAAAAAGGAAGACTTTTCAACATATACCGGCGAGGCATTTGATTTTGAAAAAAGCGAGTTGGACAAAAGTTGGGAGAAATTTAAAAAAATTTATGACGAGTGTTCCGGTACCATAGAGGAGAAAAAAGAATTAGTGGCAGTGAAGACTAAATATCCTCAGGTGCGAAAAATATATGTAAAATGTATAAATATTTTGGCCAATGCTAGACAGGTATTAGAAGAAGATAGGCAGAAAAATAAAGCAGCGGTTCCCAATCTGTGTTCTATACCTGTCCCCCCTTGTGATACTGGCGTTTTTCATGGAGATTACGTTTCGTGGCCCACCTTCAGGGACATGTTTACGGCAATCTACATAAATAATTCGAGACTTAGCCCTGTAGAAAAATTATTTTATTTATTTCAAAAAACAGATAGTGAGGCCCGGGATATAAATAGAAATAAACCAAACCAAATGTTTGGGTGCAGAAACGGGTTACCTGTGTGGGCTGGTTCCTGGCTAGGGCTTCTGTGGATACTGCGGTGATGGCTGGTTGGGCCAATCGTCTGGTTGCTGAGTGGAGAGAAATAGAAAAAACCACCCTTATGTAGTGCCGGGTAAAGAGCACAGTATGGCGACCAAAAGTCAATTCCCTCTTGTTTCCTCGCGTTCTTTAATGAAAAAACTCCCTTCTTTTGCTTTTACTTTTGTTGCTTTATTTTTTAGGTTCCTTTTTTTTAATTTAACTTTCACTTTTATTATTAATTTAGTTTTTCTTTATTGGCCGGCGTCTGGCTGGTGCGAATTTTATGAACGGAGTGAAGTAGATCTATTGTTAGGAGGTGATCTATACCCTTCTATTCTTCGTGGCGGAGTTAGGCATGGTGTTTTTGAATCGTTAGTGGCTCAAGAAACCATTTTTGGTTGGATAGTTACAGGTCCAACGCCTTCTAAAGTTTCCCCTCGAATACTAAGAGTGTCTCATATGACAAAAGTGGCGATTGATGACCAATTGTCGAAGTTTTGGGAGTTAGAAGAAGTTTCTCATAGGCGTATTTTATCAGATGAGGATAAAAAATGTGAGGAGATTTATAGTTCTACTACCACTAGAAACTCTGAAGGGAGATACACTGTTAGTCTGCCCTTTAAGAATAGTTTGCTGTCGCTTGGTCCCAATAGGCATATTGCTGTTTGTCAATATTTGAGAAACGAAAAATCCTTAATGCGCAATGCTGAGCGTAAGGCCCAGTACGATGAGGTCCTTAAAGAATATTTAACCCTAGGGCACATGGAAAAAGCAGATGATGCTAGAGGTGACCCTGGTTATTATTTACCCCATCATGGCGTTTTTAAGCCAGAGAGCACAACGACTAAATTGCGAGTGGTATTTAATGCCTCGAGCCCTTCCGCAAATGGCAGAAGTTTAAATGATTTGTTGTTCACTGGCCCTATTCTGCAGGCTGAAATAGTTAATCTGATTTTGAGATGGCGATTTTTTCAGTTTGTCTTTAATGCGGACATTTCGAAAATGTACCGGCAGATTTTTGTGACTCCCACACATAGGCCCTTTCAGAAAATAGTGTTTCGTAGCAGTGATAGCGCGGAAATTGCTGATTACCAACTGAAAACGGTGACTTTTGGCGTAAATTGTGCCCCATATTTGGCCCTTAGAACCATTCTACAGTTGGCGAATGATGAAGAGCGACGTTTTCCGTTAGGCGCTAGAATCTTGCGAGAAAATATGTACGTAGATGATGCCCTAGTTGGTGCCCATTCAGTTGCTGATGCTTTAGTGGCACGGGAGCAATTAATTGGTATTTTAGATATGGGGGGATTTGAGCTCAGAAAATGGACCTCGAATTCTGAAGAAATTTTAAAAAATTTGCCCCATGATCACCTGCTAAATTCATCATTTTTGTCGCTCGATGAAAAAAGCACTACAAAAACGCTAGGAATTCGATGGAATGCGGCAGAAGACGTGTTTTTCTTTGTTTGTGAGAAGATAACACTAAAAACCTCATACACAAAAAGAGAGGTACTTTCTACCATTGCTCGGCTATACGATCCTGCTGGTTGGTTGGCTCCGGTGGTAGTTACTGCTAAAATTATTATGCAGCAAATGTGGCTTGATAAGATCGAGTGGGACGAGGCTATCAAACCCGTGGCTCTGCAGAAATGGCAGAATTTTGTTGCTAATTATGCGGATATTGAGAAAATTAAGCTTCCACGTTGGGTTCAATATTCGCCTGGCTGTAGTATACAATTTCACGGGTTCTGTGACTCGTCTGAGTTGGCATATGCAGCTACAATTTATATAAGGGTACAGCTCGAAAATAAAGTTTGGACAAGTTTGCTCACGTGTAAAACTAAAGTGGCCCAAATAAAAAAGCCATCTTTGCCTCGTTTGGAGTTATGTGGAGCAGTTCTTTTGGCAAATTTGGTTGACAGTATAGTACCTACTTTTAACGTGGACAAGTCCCCCCTATATTTGTGGTCCGATTCCACGATTGTTTTAGCGTGGCTGAGAAAACCCCCTTGTAGCTGGAAAACGTTCGTGGCAAATAGAGTGGCTACAATATTGGAAAAAGTGGGGAATAAAAACTGGTGTCACGTTGCGTCAGGTGACAACCCTGCCGATCTAGCAACCCGGGGGCTGATCCCTGCGGATTTGCGAGAAAATAGGCTCTGGTGGCATGGACCTGATTGGCTCAACTTTGAGGAGTCTTTGTGGCCTGTAGGAGCAGCAGAGTTCGAGACGGTAGAAGAGTCGAAAGGAGCTCAAGTGTTTGTTGCTAGATCACCTGACAAAGAAGATATTCTAGACCGGTTTTCCAGTTTATCTCGAGCGTATCATGTAGTCGCTTATATGTTTCGATTTGTGGCCCAGGCGAGTAAAAGAAGACGCGGAAACGTCCCTTATGATTCTCTGAAGATCTCGGCCGGTGAATTAAAGTTTGTGAGAAATCGCTTATTTTATCTCTCTCAACAAATGCACTTTTCTGGGGAGTTCAGCTGCCTCAAGGCGAATAAGAAAATCGATTCCCGTAGCCCCCTGTTGACGCTTACCCCTTTTGTGGACGAAGACAACATTATCCGATCTAATAGTCGCCTGAGCTCTACTACTTGTCTGTCCTACAATGAGCGACATCCTATTATATTGGCGTATGGGAGTAGATTGGCTCGGCTGTACGTAGAATTCGTGCACACCTTAGCCCTTCACGGAGGCCCTCGGCTAGTCTTAAATGTCGTCCGGCAGGAGTGCTGGATTCTTCGAGCGAAAAATCTGATACGGACAGTAGTTCGTAATTGCAAAGTCTGCGTTCTCCATAGAAAAACTCTTCAACATCAAATAATGGCGGCTTTGCCGAAAGAAAGAACTACCCTATGTCGCCCATTTACGAATACGGGCGTTGATTTTGCTGGCCCGTTCGAGATAAAAAGTTTCACAGGCAGATACTGCAGAATCTCAAAGGGCTACGTGTGTCTCTTTGTTTGCTTCGCTACGAAGGCGATTCACCTTGAAGCTGTTAGCGATTTGTCTACCCCTGCCTTTTTAGCAGCCTTGGCCCGTTTCGTCGCCCGTCGTGGTTGCCCAAGCCGCATGTATTCGGACAACGGCAGAAACTTTGTGGGCGCCGCTAGAGAGATCGACGCAGACTTCGTCAAGCACGTGAAAGAGCTTCGTGACACGGCTGTAGAAAATTATGGTCACCAGCACTTGTCGTGGCACTTTATCCCTGCTGCAGCACCTCACATGGGAGGACTATGGGAAGCAGGGGTAAAAAGTATGAAAATGCACTTAAAAAAGTCCGCCGGTCAACTCAAGTTTACGTTTGAGGAGTTCTCCACCGTTTTGGCCAAAATAGAAGCGTGTCTCAATTCACGCCCCCTTGGCCCTTTGACAGAAAACGCTGAAGATTTGTCTGCCCTTACGCCAGGTCACTTTCTGATTGGCTCATCTCTGCTTACCCCTGCTGAGCCTGAAGAGCTGTCATCACCCCTCAGCATTGTCAACCGGTGGCGTAAACTGAAGGCCCTCCAGCAAGAATTCTGTCGCCGATGGAAGCAGGAGTATTTGAAGGAGCTAAACAAGCGCAATAAATGGCAACACCCTCAACTAGACTTAAAAGAAGGCGATTTGGTGGCTCTTAAAAGTGAACCAGGCTGTCCCACTGATTGGCGGTTAGGTCGAATTATCAAAGTTTACCGTGGCAATGATGGCAAGGTGCGAGTAGCCGATCTACAGACGCAAAATGGCGTAATCACTCGGCCGATACTCAAATTGGTGGCTCTGCCTAAAAGCGACTCTTAATATCCCTCTTTCTGTAACGTTGCCCCCTCTCTAATAAAAATTATATTCTTTGGTGGACCTCGGGGCACTTCAGCACAGCCTACTGCGCGAGACTTGAGCCCGACGTAGCTCCCCGTATTTTGACCGTGCCAGCGAAGGAGAAGCCTGGGACCGTGTTTTGAGTTCGTGTACTTTGAAGAGGGAGTGGTGCTGAAGACGGAAGGCTGTCCATTTTCATTGCCCTTTAGGGTGAATTAGTTTTTATTATTGTTAAGTTTTTTCTATTTTTATTTGAATTAATTTTTCCTTTTTTTAACTACTTTTTTTTAATTATTTTGTTGTTCCTTTTATTTTAATTTTTTTTTTGTTTTTTGCTTAATAAATAATTATTTTGCACCACCGGTGCAAGGCGGGGTGTATGTTGGCGTCTGGCTCGTGGGAATCCCGCCCAATAGAAACATGGGGAACATCGTTATGTTTCCCATTATTTTAAGTGTGTGACACGGGATTACATGTGGTGGCATCTGGCAACACCCCTTGTAATATGTAGCTCAGCTGTGGTTTAACGCCACCTAAAAAATGAGTTTTTTTCTTCATACTCACTGTTTTCATAAAATTCGCACCAGCCAGACGCCGGCCAGTAAAATAAAATTAAAATAAAATAAAAAGCTAAAATTAAAATTAAATTAAGTTAAATTAAATTAAACTTAAATAAAAGAAAAGGAACTAAAAGTGAAGTGTTTTATTGTTAAAAGAGCCACAAACAGAAAGCTCCAGTGAGCCACAGAAAAATAAGGGTGGAATTTCATTGCAATCGTTTGAGTGTGCGCCTGCCACTTCCTAACCTGCCTCAACAAGCCGATGATTGACATCCCCTGCCACTTGGTGATTCCGGACAACGTACCCAGAACCAGGTAACCCCATTGTGCACCCAAACACATATAATAAATGTGACTTTCAGCTTCTTCCACATAGGACTGTTAGACATTTTAAATTTTAAAAATAGCTTTTAAATCTCAAATAATCACCATTTTACAAAGTTCTTTGCATTGCATGTAAACTTATGAAATGTTACATTATTCTACATTTAAGTCTTACAATTTAATCTCTAAATAAAAATTGCACGCAAGGCATTGGATGTTACCAAAAGCATTTTTGACCGCACAATATTTTTTGAGTGTAAGCTGAAACAAAATAATATAGCATCCACTAAACATGTACACTTGTCGAAGTCACATCGACGACTGAATTGAAGAGTATAAAAATATGTGTTAGTAGTGGTGTACACAATTGTGCAAAGAAATGGAAACCCCTGGTCTAAAGCAAGAGTGCCCAAGCCCTATGCTCTTGATGCTCATTTGTTTTTGTAAAAACACTTAAGCTGGAGGTCCACACCACGCGTTTTAGCCTCTACGCATTGCATGCGTTTTATACCTTACTTGCGTTCTACGTTTCAAGTTACATGCAACGCTTCTGATGCGGCATCACCACAAGTAAAAATAAAATTTCATTTGTCAAAATCAGCTGATTTATTCGAACGCTGCTTGTGACGCTTGCAAAAGTAGAAAATAACCCTACTTTTCGCGTTCAACGCCTCAATGCATCCTAGGCTAATGTGCATGAAACTTGTTACATACAACTACACAGATTCTACTTTTTTGACAGCTGCGTAGACTGCGAAAAGGCGTGTAACGCGTGGTGTGGACTTCCAGCTTTAGCTATAGGCTGTGTATTTCCATACACACAGAGAGCTCTCAGCACTAGCAATACGAAATACACAAACAATTTTGTCTTATTAGTTTTTTTGTCGTTCTTCACTGAATACACGCAAGCGCAAAGCAACAACACTTTCGTATGCTTTGCTGGTAAACATTGACGACAGCGATCATCATTGCAGATTTTGTTTTTGTTTAACGTATGATACCGTTTAACAAAGTGTGTATTGAAAAACACTTGGAAAAAATTGGTGTTAGTCATTTAACAAGAGTCGACGAACGTATGTATTGGTGTTTGCTCTTCCATAAGGAACTTGTGGGCACTCCTGGTCTAAAGCCTATACATGTATCTATGCATGTAGATTTATATTCAGCATATTGATTGAAGTTCTTAACTTAAGAGCTTATAGGGTAGCCAGATTTTAAATTGGGAAAACAATACATTGAATACAAAACAAAAAAAAACAAAAAAAAAAACAGTACAATCAAGAAAAAACAGTAAATTTTTTTTGAAGAAAGCCTAATTAATTATTTAATATTTTTGCCTTGTGATTCAATATGCAACAAGAATTACATAAAGAAATAAACTTAAAATTTATAACGTCAAAGGGAAGATTTACATTTTATGGCATTTCATATATGAAGCGATACCATCATGGCCCAATTAGTAGGTCTGCTCGAAACGCCTGCTGATTTTTGGTAGAGTTGTGTTTTTAATCATAATACACAGGCATAAATGGGCAAAATGTCAAAAGTTGCTTATATTTTTTTAATATTCTTTTTGATTTCAAGAAATCGTTTTTCTTATTGTTAAAATAAAAATAAAATATAATAATTGTGAATAAAAGGTTTGAACAACCGTAATAATAGAATAAAGTGTAATAACATTAAAATGCGTTATTGTGCAGTGTGTAAAAACATTTTAAAGTGGATGCAGTACGTTATTTTCAGTGCCAAAATACCCAGTGGAAAGTGCAAAATGGGGTGAAATTTGTGGCATGAATTGACCATTTGTCGGAAGCAAGCATTATACGCCAAAATTCCGGTTGAAAATTTTCATTAAACAAAATAAATATATGATAAAAACAAAACATATTTTTCTTAACAGGTGACAAGTTTTTGACATTTTTACCATTTGTATACACAAACAAAACGCGTGCTGCTTTTTCTATTGTTGCATTGTTGTAGTTGTGCGCAGCCCTACTAATTGGGCCATGGATACCATTGTATAGATAATGTTTAAATATTTTGATTTATATGTTACTTTATACTTGTGATAAAATTTTTGCAAAAATAAACGTTCCGTTTTTTCAAAATATGATATCAAGATATCAATAACAACGCTGTAAGCCATATGTTTAAGAATGACTAACATCGAAAGAGACATAGAGATAAAAACGTAACTTTGCTTAAAAAAATTTACTCATTGATTGTGTTAGTAGGATTTTCTTTAAACATATTGGTATTTAAAGCATTTTTCATCCCAAACATAGGTTTAACGAATCGTATAGAAGAATCCCTTTGAACATCGAAAAGTACCAAAAATTACAAATCTATCAACGCTGCAACCCCTGATGTAAAAAAACTGAATTCATATGTACGATCCAAGAATGATAGAAGAAAGATTACGATAACACGAATCAAAAATTGAATTTTCTGCGCAGGTGGGTTAAATGACGTCACGAAACATACACGAATAGGTAACTCTAGCTTGGGTTAAGCTACGTCATCTAACGGGAAAACATGCGCATGGCGTAATCTCTTTTTATATCATTCTTGTGTACGATCTATGTTAACAGTGAGGGATCTTTGTAGCTGCACTGATAGAAAAGGCGTCATAACACTGATGTATTTTGACATTAGTACTATGACAAGTGTCTTCTTTTTCGGCCCCATGACACTTTTCATAATTGTGATGTCAGTCTTAATGATGAAACAGAATTGAGTCTGCAACTTCAGGCAAAAATTTTTAAGCCCATAATTAAAACGTCGACCGTAACTGCAATTTTCTCTCATTTCTTTCGTTTTCTTTTGTTTCTTTGTTTACAAAATGTATGAAATTGAATGAAAGTATGGTAGCATTGTTGGGAGAATAATTGTCTCTATGTGAGAGCATGAGAAAAAACCTCTTCAAAATAAAATTGATTTTATTTCTCGACCGCATTCTCTGGCATAATTTTATGTCAAACTGTATGGAAAACAACGTTCAGCCCCAGTTCTGTTTCATCATTTACCATCACGTCATAGCGTAGATGACGCAAAAAATAAGACAAAATTTTAGGATGTAGTTCGTCATTGGATTGATGTCACTTTTTCCCTCATTGATGCTTTTTGTAATAACACTGATGTCACAACTCTGATTTAAGGGCATAATCAATATGAAGATTTATTTTTCTATGAGTGTGTGCCATTTTGCTCGATTCTTTTATAAAGATGCATTTGGGTTTACATTGTGCAATTTTGATAGCATAATATTTTTATGTATGGGTGTATTATAGTTTGATATTTCCTCTTTTAAGTACATACGCTAAACAGACGAGAAATTTGCGGTCGAGTAAAAAGAAAGTTGTTGTCAACCTAGAGAACATTAAGAGAACGAATGACTTCACATACTGTTGTACGAAGTTAAATTCATATCTCTCCTCTTGACATTAAATCAATTTGAGCGAAGAAATCGCCCAATGTAAACGGGCATTTGCTTATCACGTTATTTGCAAATGTATAGGTATAAAAAAAATTTTTTCTTTGCACAGTGGAAAAAATTTGAATTTAAGTGGAAGAAAAGTTAAGTAAATTTATTAACGATTAATATATTAAATCACTTAACTCGTTACTGCCAAATTCGTTATAATTAGTTTTCATTCATGTAGGTTATTAAAAAGAAAAGTACTTAGTTTTTTATTATAATTTGCATTGCAAATTATCAAATATTAGGCGTGGGAATAAATAATTACAAATTTAAATATTTCTTAGTTCATGAAAATAAAATGGGATTTTTCAAGTTGTTTCAAAATCTTAGATAAAAAAACCTTCTAAGACTTATAACAACTTGCAGTGGCATCAAAACCTGCACTAAAAAATTTAAATTTCGATCATTAAATTATTTAAATTCAGAGAAGAACTTAAATGTTGTAATTTAATTAACATAATAAAAAAAAATTGTTGTTCAGGTGGGGGATTTTTCTTGGTATTTTGCAACAACAATTAAAGTAAATGTAGTTAATAAGAAGAAATATAAATTAAAATATTCTTTTAAACAGATTGTGTATTTATAGATTGTTGTTTTAACAATTAAAAACTTTGACTTGTTGGTTGGAGCTATTTTTATATTAATGGATGTTTTGTTTTATTATTTTTTTGTTTGTGTTATAATTGAATTCAATTTTTTTTAGTATAAAACATTTAAACGTGATATCTGACATTCTTGCACTAGTGCGAGTTTTTTTTTTGTACTTGGTCAATATATAAAATATATATATTGTATTTTTTTAAATTCAAACATTTATTTTTTTTTTTTTTTTGTTGTGCTGTATTGATAGTGTAGTGTTTTTTTTTTTCTTTTTGGAAAAAATTCGTGCTTTCCTGCATTTATTTTGGCCATTAAAGTACGCAACTTGAATGCAAATTTAACCACAAAATTTATTTTTAAATAGGCAAGTACTCTACTTGCGGTAGTGGTTGAAATTTAAGAGCTAAAGAAATTCTTCGAGAACTCTTTAGAACAATCTTTTTGGCTCCGTGTTGGAATGACCCAATCTCAGGGATTGTAAAGGGAGTATTATAATTGTAAAAGCTTGCCTTTGAAATAGTACTTTTTTAAATCATACCAAAACGCATTTTATAAAGTTTTTTGTAATAGAATCTGGGAATTATTACTTTTCATAAGCTGCTTTATTATATTCAATATTTTTTATTTTTTCGAATTTATTCTATGAGCTAAATTTGAGTTATGTATTTTTATAAAGCTTTTTGTAAAAGTTATATTCCTTAAATTTTTAGGAATGACTTTATACACTACCAGACTATTATCTTGTAGCTTCTTGTTACAATAATTCCCAGATTCTATATGTTAAAATAGTTGAGTTAAATACATTCAATTTATAAAGTGTGACACAAAAAATGCTGACGAAGGCCGTAGCGGGCCAGAAAATGCATTACATTCTGCTGGTGTCTAATGATTGCAAATTTTTCTGTACATACAATATACTTCATTGCTATCCAAAGGATAGCTAAGGTAAAATGTAACAAGAAGATACAAGATAATAGCCTGGTAGTGTATAAAGTCATTCCTAAAAATTTAAGGAATAGAACTATTACAAAAAGCTTAATAAAAATACATAACTGAAATTTAGCTTAAAGAATAAATTCGAAAAAAAAAAATATTGTTTTTGTAATATCTACAAAGTTTGTACAAACCGACTATTGCAAAATATCTTAACATAGGATCAGTGTTTTTCATGTTTAGCTTGAAATATTTGATTAAGCGTTTAGCCTTTTTTAAGCTTTTTTCAAGAATACATTTTTTTCTAGCTTTTTACGTTAATTTCAATTTCGTGTAATTAATTTATATATCAAAACAAATAAAACAGTTTATCGGTATAAATTTATGTGGTAGCCATATAAAGTACTTAAAAAATAATAGTCTGGCAGCGCAGTAACAATCGTTGTTCCAGATTTGATCTACGTACATACCAGAGTCGCCAGGGGGAAAATAGTTAATCCTTTATTTTAAAAAAGGACTTTTTTTAATATTTTTTTATTTAAATAAGCCAAAAATATATTTTTTATATAATAATTACATTTAACCCGCTACTTCGTTAGCGTCTCCCTTTCTTTCGTGGACATATTTATATGCCTCAGTTTATGTTTCTTGGTTTAACAAAAAAGTACCAACATTTTTCATCTTATAGTTTCTTATTTACTCAGGATTCTGCACCTATAATTTTATGTAAATATGTAAGTTCAATATTATATAAAATTCAAAAAATATCACATGTAGAACGGAAAAGGAAAATAATGAAATATGAAATAAAAAAAAAAACGTACATGGGATTGAATGGCAAAATGTGCTTTGTAAGAAAGTACCAGAAATAGGTAAGATTTTCACCCCTTAAACGCTCGAATTCCGGAAAACTACTAAATTAATAGATAAGTAACGAATGTGATATAACTTTCATTCTTATATTTATTGGTTTAAAAGATAAATTTTATATATAAATATTTATATATGTAGGTATACCTTCATTAACACTACTTAGTTTATGAAAAACGTAGAAATAATTAAAAGTTACTATTAGGTTTCTATAAAAATAATAAAGCTTTACTTTCTGGCCTTACATTTTTGTCTTAAGCTCTTTTTAGCTCTATTTTGAACATGTTTAGCTTTATAATATTTTTAAATCTGGTCACACTGCTTAGGATTGATGAAATTTTAGAAGCTTTTTTAAAAATAAAACATAATAAATTCAATTTAATGACCATATTTTGACTTTATTAGCTCACAAATTCCATGCCATTAAATGTTTAAAATAATTTATGACATATGACCTTCGCGATGAACGCCATCTTGGCGGTCAAGTTTTGCACCAATTTTTCGAGCACATCCGGTCTTATTGCCTTAAAATTGTGTCGAATGTTGGCTTCGCAACCAGAGATAAAAGTAGTCAAGAGGTGTGAAGTCACACGGACATGATGGCCAATTCACAGGTTTATTCATGAGATATTTTTGTCACCAAAAGCTTTACTCAACAAAGTGATGGTTTCACGCTCTGCCCTGCATGTTGCGCCGTCTTGTTGAAACCATTTCTCCTTAAAGCGCCATTATTACAATTTGCCGTTTGTTAAAGGTAGGAGTTTGTCCCACGTATAAGAAATTTTACAATATAACAATTTTGCTTTAAACTTAAGTGAGCAATATGTTAAAGGCAAGTTCATCCCACTGAGTATGTTACAGTAAAGTTGAAATAATAAATGAATTGTTTTCGGATTTAAAGACACATGGGCTGATGACGTCCTTGGCATGTAAACCGCACCAAAGAATGATTATTTCGGCATTTTTAACAACTAACAATTTATTTAAAAAACGCATCATTCACATTTCATTTAAAATAAATGAATTTTACAAAGTGCATGTTCCGTAAAACTTAATAGTTGTTACTTTTTTATATATTACTTTTAATATATTTTAACCGACAAAAAATCAAACTAAATAATATTTTTATTCAATTAAAACAGAACGAATAACGACTTAAATAACCCACAATCAGTTACTATAATAATTTTATGAGTGTATCCAAAAATAATCCTCAACGCTGAAGATGATTTGCCAATTAAAACCTGGTTCAACTTCCAGGCGATTCTTAGCCCATTCACCGAATATACGAGGCGATTGATGATCAGCTGGATTTAATAATTGCACCAGTTTTATCTTATATGGATGTAGGCCAAGATCATTCCTTAAAGTTTTCCAAGTAGTGGGCGGGCAGAGACCGAGTTGCTGCGAACGGCGTCGGTTCGATAAATTTGAGTCCTATGTCACACTCACGTTTACAGCGGCGATCGATTGTTCTGTACGCACGGTACGGCCTCGATTTGGATTAATATTATCCAAAAAAGTATATGTGGTCATTAATCGATCCATCGTAAACTTGGCAACAACAAAATTACAAAAAATTTATGACATTTTTTTTGCTTTCAATGTAATCAGTTGGCGTTGCGTTTTACATGATAAGGGCCTTAATTTTTCTAGCTTGAACTTTTTTTCTTATTTGTGTCTTAGATTAAAGACTTAATCTTAATTTATTGATATATAAAAATTTTTTTTTTTTGCAATATAAACTTCTTTATTACAAAATTTTTATTAAGTCTTTTCGTACTTAAAGTACTTAAATGCTTAACCAAAAAAAAAAAAAAACAATTTTTTTCCTGTATTAAAGTTTATGCTTGCGTAAAACTACATATTTTGCGGTTTGTATTTATTTTGTTTTACACAGTAAAATAGTTTTTCTTTTTATTTGTTTTTGTTACTTAAAGAGCTTAAGCATTTTGCCGGCTAACTATAATTATATATTAGTCATAAGTCATGGTAGTTTAATATTTGTATGGCATTCGGAAGACGCAGACTCATACTCAATTGAATAAATATAAATTCACATGTTGAAATATATACGTCTTTAGAATGTTTGTTTAATATCAATACAAAATAATACGAATTTATAAAAGTATTAACTGATTAAAAATGAAATAGCGTGAGAGAACCGCACGAAAAATGTGAGCTCAAGCATACTACTTTAATTTTTCATGACTGGTTGGTTAAGTTGAGCCATTTCGATTAGGAGAAACATTGTAATCGGTTAAGGTTACAAGCCAGAACCGAAAAAAACATTAAATAAGGAGCCGCGGTAGACTTAATGGAAATGTATTGGTTTTCGAAAGAGGACTTAAGTTCTCTATGAGCTATAATTTCCTCACTAATTCTTAAGTTTTGCTTTCACAAAATCATTTGTTTTTTGGTCTAATTGTCAAAAAATCGAATTTGCGTTAACAGTATCACACCTCAAACGAAAAGAAAAATCTTTGTAGAATATAATCAGCTGTTTAGTGTTAAAAACATTTTTGTATTTTTGTTTTAGGAGCGCATTCATTTTTGGCGTGATTTAAACAGATATTTAAGAAGTTAGAGTGGGAGGTAGAGAGATCGATTATTCGACTTTTTTCAAAAACCGATTTTTGAATATTCCGAATAGTTGCTATTTTAAAAACCCGGTTTTCGGTAAAGTATTTAAGAAATAGCCGATTAACCGGTTTTTATTCGAATAAATAGAAACAAAAAATCAAATAACTTCTTGAAATAAAAAGTTAATTTTAATAAAAACAAAACAATGCACAAAGCTAAGGAACCAACAAAATACATATCGCACTGGTTCCTCTAAAGAGAATCAACTAAAACTTTTTTCAATGTTCACTCTATGACAGAAATCGATGTACAGTGGTCATATCTACCCACTGTAAAAATCTTACATCATTTTCTCTAGTATTTTGTCAAAAAAATGCAATTATATCCTCCTTTGTGATATAAGAGTACATATAAAAGTAAAACAGTTTTTTGTCTCTACTGAAAATTTTTAAATTTTGAGTTAACCCCAGTATCCAGTGCGATATGTATTTATGACTTAAAATTTTTAAAGAACTTTGGTTTTAAAAAATTATGGGAAATTAATAAATTTATTATTTGAGATATTCTCCAAATTTTATTTCAAATTTTATTTTAAATGAGTTCCAATTTGTTGGTGGCTAAGCATGTCTGTCGCCAAATGGCTCTTAATTATTTGCGTTCATTTTTATTACCTTTATTGTTCAAATTTATTTTGTTTCTTTTATTTTTATGGAATGCCCTAATGTTGTTCAAACTTAAAATGTTTTTTTTATATGTGCATTTGTTATTGTTATATTTTGCCCATTCTCTTTTGTGCTTTATCTTCCCGCAGTAATTGAAGAGGAATTGTTTCGTTTAGTTTTTTTTATTAAAGGAAACAGTTATTCCTTATGTGTTATACAAATCAAATTGTGGCTCTATGCCTTTTTAAGATGATTTAGGAAATCAGTTTGTGAAGAAATACTGCGGTGAGTGGGTAAATTATTTAAGTCATTCTTTTTGTAATTTTAATTTTATATTTTTTAGAAATAAACATACATATCAACATCATACAATAAACACATACATACATTTATACAAACAAATTTTGGACTTTTTATTTGGAACACAATTGGGTGTTTTGTTAAATTCGCCTTCACAAGCTCAAGTTGCAGTCAGCGACAAATTTTTTATTTCGCAATTTTGAAGCGTTTTATTTCAAAATTTGGTGCGATTATTTGTGTTCCAAGTAAAACTTTGTGGTTCTTTGTGGTCAATAATGCAACGCTCGCCTTCAAGAAGAAGTCCTCGTCTACAGTCAACAGGTAATGAAAATTTAAGTGGTTCTTTGCCTGCTGGAACAAAAAGTTTGCAACAACAAAATACTCCCCCTGCTGTTGGAGTGCCTGTTAGTTCCTCCGCTGTCGGAACAAAAAATATGCCACAAAATACTCCCTCTGCCGCTGGAGTGCCTGCAAAAATTATGCCACAAAATTCATCATCTGCTGCTAATGTGCCCTCTGGTTCTAACGTTACCGGACAAAAAATTGTACAACAAATTACTCCCTCTGCCGCTGGAGTGTCTGCTAGTTTCCTGCCTGCCGGAACAAAATCTGTTGAACAACTTACTCCCTCTGCCACTGGAGTGCCTTTTTTGCCTGCCGTTACCACCGCTGCTGTTACAACGTATGCCACTACACCCGCCACTGCTGCTACAACCACCACTACTGCTGCCCGTCAAAATATGTCGATGCCTAACCTACAATTTTATAGTGAAAATTTGAACCAAAATTCTTTTGTGACGCCGCCCTTGCTCCAACCGAATTCAAATGCTGGTAATGATATGGAGTTTTATAAAACCCAGATAAGTATGCTCCAGGCCCAGTTGCTAAGTGCACAAAACGCGTTAAATGCTGCTTTTTGCCAAAATAGAACGCCAAATTCTACGGATGCTCTGCCGCAGCCATCAAATATTTTGGCGCCAGCATCATGTATAAGTGAAGCTACAAATATGGCTGCCTCTGCCAACAATAATTCTGCCGCAGTCAACAATGGCTTTGCTGAACGCCAAAATCAGGCGCCATTTTCAAGTATAAGTTTTAGTGATACAAATTCAAATTTTTCTGGTGCATATCAAAGGCAACCGCCATATTTTAATATGATGCCGCCTAATAATCAAATTTTTCAATATGGTGGTTCGATGCCTATGCATAAAAAACTTATAGACTTACCTGATTTTAATGGCTCCCCTGAAGATTGGCCTATGTTTTTAATGGCGTTTAATCAGTCCACTACTTACTATCAATATAGTGATTTTGAGAATAATTTAAGGCTCCAAAAATCATTGAAAGGTGATGCACGCGAGAGTGTGAAAGCGTTGCTTATCCATGCCAATAATGTGAGTATGGTTATTAAACAATTAGATGCACAATATGGTCGCCCAGAAATGCTGATTCGGTCCCAGCTGAATCAAATAAAAGAAATTCCGCCAATTAATGAAAATTCCCTGGATAAACTGGTGCCCTTTGCCATAAAAGTGCAGAATCTTGCCGCCTTTTTACAAACTGCTAATGGGCAACAGCACTTGGCGAATCCCACCTTGATGGAAGAATTGGTCGGGAAGATTCCCATGAGCAAGCGACTGGACTGGGCCAAACACGCATCAACAATTAAACCGTACCCAACTGTTTTAGATTTTAGCGATTTTGTTAATGGCGTCGCTAATTTGATAAGAATTGTTCAAAGCACAAATAGTAATAAACACAGTGAACCAAAACGAAAAGTTGTCCTCCATGCCGCTGATGGTCAACGTAAACAAACCGAATGCCCTATGTGCCGTGGCAGTCATAAAATTGTTGAATGTAAACGATTTGGTTCATTAAGTGTGCCCAACAGGTGGAATGAGGTAAAAAAAATGAGGTTATGTTTTTGCTGTCTTGATGGTGGCCATTCAAGTAGATCTTGTCGTCGTCGAAAAGAATGCCCAGTAGATGGTTGCCTACGAAAACATAATAAATTGTTACATGAAAATATAAAGGTAAATATTGATGAAAATAAATTGATTTCTGAATCAGCTGGTCCAAGTGGTTCAACGAATGACAACGAGGCTGTTCTTAGTTGTGTATCCAGTGCTGCCGACAAAGGTGTATTGCTGTTTCGTGTGGTGCCAATTGTGTTGTATGGTCCCAATAGTAAAATTGAAACATACGCTTTGTTGGATGAAGGCTCGTCGGTTACTATGGTGGACAGTTCCTTGGTGAGACAACTGGGTCTCCAAGGCAAACAAACTAAATTAAATCTACATTGGTATGCTGGAAATGCATCACAAGAAATGGCTACTGTCGTTAATCTGCATGTAAGTGGTATTGGTAGGCAAAGAAAGTACGCCCTGCGAAATGTTTATGGAGTTTCAAATTTGAAGTTGCCGGCGCAAAGCTTTAACGTTGATTTGAGTGGCCATGCTGAGTTGCCAATCAAATCTTATAATAATGTGGTTCCTAAGGTTCTAATTGGGTTGGACCATTGCCATCTAGGGCTTCCAGATGAAATTGTGCCGCTGGAAGAAAGTGGTCCCTATGCAGCCAGCACCCCATTAGGCTGGGTCGTCTTTGGTCAAATCAAAGGTAGGCCCTCTAATCCAAATTTGTGTTTGCTCTCTGCTCAGCCACAACAGAATCTCTATGACTTGATGGCAAATTATTTTGAAACAGAAAATTTTGGGGTAAAAGTTTTGCCAGTCATAGAATCAAATGATGATATTCGTGCTTCAAATATGCTTAAAGCTGGTACAAAAATTATTGATGGAAGATTTCAAACTCGGCTCTTATGGCGAAGTGATGATGTTGTGCTGCCCGATAGTTACTCCATGGCTCTAAACAGGCTCATTGGTATCGAGCGAAAATTTAAAAGAAATCCTGATTTTGGTACCGCATATAAAGGCATCATTAAAGACTATGTTTCCAAGAGGTATGTACGCAAATTGTCGGCCAGCGAAGCCTCTGATGCTTGCCCTAGAACGTGGTATCTCCCTCATTTTGGAGTGGTCAATCCAAATAAGCCTGGCAAAATTCGTTTGGTGTTTGATGCTGCCGCATCCGTTGAAGGAGTTTCATTAAATTCAAATCTACTTAAAGGCCCGCAGAAATATAAGCCTTTGCCAACTATTTTGTTTAATTTTCGTGTTGGTGCCGTTGCAGTTTGTGGGGACATTAAAGAAATGTTCCACCAGATACTTGTTGCTCCTGAAGACAGATGTTCCCAACGATTTTTGTGGCGCGATGATGAAAATCAATCAGCTGACGTTTATGAAATGCTTGTGATGACTTTTGGTGCTGCTTGTTCGCCTTGTGTTGCCCACTATGTCAAAGAAACCAACGCCCTGAAGTTTCGTGATCGATATCCACGTGCCGTTACGTCCATAATAGATCATCATTATGTTGATGATTTTGTGGATAGTTTTCCTACGTCATCAAAAGCCATTGAAGTTGCCAAAGAAGTCTGGGAAATTCATAAATCAGCTGGGTTTGAAATTCGTAATTTTTCATCCAATTCTTCTGAAGTTGTTGCTGCTCTTAATGGTATTGTGGACCAGCCGGTAAATTTTTCCAGCGATTTCAGCGAGCTGCAATCAGAAAAGGTTCTTGGTATGTATTGGCAACCAAAAGATGATACTTTCAGGTTCAATTTAAAATTCCATAATGTAAAGGCTGAGGTCCTGGAAGGCAAAAGACATCCTACAAAACGTGAGTTATTGAGTGTGGTTATGTCCGTTTTTGATCCGATAGGGTTCTTGAGCCACTTTATGATAACAGCCAAGTTGGTAATGCGTGAAGTATGGAGACACCATGTACGTTGGGATGAACCATTGCCTGGTGAAGTAGCCGAAATATGGAATAATTGGCGCCAAGAGCTCAAAAATGTTATAAATGTTAATGTGCCTCGATTTTATTTTGGGAAAGTCGTTCCTGCTCGCCTGGAACTACATGTGTTTGTCGACGCCAGTGAAGACGCCTTTGGTGCCGTATCATATTTGAGGTCCATGGGTGCTGATGGCAAAATTCAGTTGTCTTTTGTTGCCGCTAAGACAAAATGTGCCCCACTAAAATCGATGACTATTCCCAGACTTGAACTTCAAGCTGCTGTTTTGGGAACTCGTTTGATGGCTACAATTTTGAAGGAGCATTCGCTCAAGGTTTCACGTATTTTTTGCTGGAGTGATTCTACAACTGTAATAAGTTGGATTGGTTCTGAAAGCCGCAGGTACAAACCATTTGTTGCCCATAGAATTACTGAGATTCTAGATTCTACCAGCCCATCTCATTGGAGGTGGCTTCCAACGAATCTTAATGTCGCCGATGAAACAACAAGAATAAAAAACCAGGTTGATTTTTCTAATGATTCTCGTTGGTTTAAGGGTCCAGATTTTTTATATGATGATGAAGCTAACTGGCCCGCGGCAGTATCCATGAGCTCAAGTGGTCCAAGTGATGAAGAACTTCGCCCAAAATTTACTTTATTGGTCAACACACCTGCAACTTTTGATTTTAGCAGATTTTCTACCTTTCTCAAGTTAAAACGTACTGTGGCCTGGGTGTATAGATATATAAAGCATTGCCAAAAGATATATATCCCCGGTGAAGAAAATGGTTTGACAGCTGCCGAATTAAAATCTGCTGAAGTGTTCCTTTGTCGCACAGCCCAACAAGAAAATTTTGGTTCTGAAATTGAAATTATAAAAAATGAAGGTCATTTACAAAAAAGTAGTGAATTGTATACGTTGTCGCCTTATATAGATGAAAATTCACTGCTTCGAGTTTATGGCCGAGTTGACGCTGCCAGCTGGTTACCTTTAGATTCAAGGCGCCCCATAATTTTGCCCTCATTTCATCCTGTAACTAAATTGTTTGTGGCCCATGTACACCAAATGATGAAACATCAAAATTTTGAAGCTACAATAAGTGAAATCCGAAAAGCATTTTGGATCCCACGCCTTAGAAGAATTTTACGTAATTGCATTTCTAATTGTTTTATTTGTAGATTTCGACGTACATTACCGGTGCCACCATTTATGGGGTCCTTGCCTAAGGATCGATTAACGCCCTATGTTCGGCCCTTTTCGTATACTGGTTTGGACTACTTTGGGCCTGTTACAATTACCATTGGTCGTCGCCACGAAAAACGTTGGGTAGCTCTTTTTACCTGCCTTACTGTTAGAGCCATTCACCTTGAGGTGGCATTTGATCTGTCAACTGATGCCTGTATTCTTGCAATACGAAATTTTATAAATCGTCGTGGTACACCAACAAAGCTGAGGAGCGACAATGGTAAAAATTTTGTTGGTGCTGACCAAGTTTCCAAGCAGTTCAGCGAAGTATTTGATGTGGCTCGTATCCAAGATGAGTTGTCTTCAAAAAATATTGACTGGCAATTCAACTGTCCATATAATCCAGCTGAAGGTGGCGCATGGGAGCGTATGGTCCAGTGTGTAAAGCGTGTGTTGCGGTCAACTTTAAAAGAATCATCGCCACGTGAACATACTTTTCAAAGCTTTCTGATTGAAGCGGAAAATATTGTAAACTCTCGCCCATTGACTCATTTGCCGGTAAGCCACGAAGATGAAGAACCACTTACCCCTAACCATTTTTTGCTAGGAACGCCTAACACAGCGCAAACCCCAGCCGGTGCCATATCTGATAAACCAGCTGTGTTAAGAAAGCAGTGGCGCATATCACGTCAATTACGTGACCACTTTTGGAAGAGGTGGATTAATGAATATTTGCCCACTTTAACTAGGCGTTCCAAATGGTGTCAGTATTCAAAGCCCATTGCTATTGGTGATTTGGTCCTCATTTGTGATCCCGCTGTGTCCCGTAAAGATTGGAGGCGAGGTCGTGTAGAGCAGGTACATAAAGGTGTTGATGGCGTCATCCGTCGTGCTGATGTTCGAACGAGTACTGGCATCCTAAAGCGTCCCGTGTCCAAGCTTGCAGTCCTTGATTTGGAGTAGTGAATCGTGGTCGATCCACGGGGGTGGGGATGTCGCCAAATGGCTCTTAATTATTTGCGTTCATTTTTATTACCTTTATTGTTCAAATTTATTTTGTTTCTTTTATTTTTATGGAATGCCCTAATGTTGTTCAAACTTAAAATGTTTTTTTTATATGTGCATTTGTTATTGTTATATTTTGCCCATTCTCTTTTGTGCTTTATCTTCCCGCAGTAATTGAAGAGGAATTGTTTCGTTTAGTTTTTTTTATTAAAGGAAACAGTTATTCCTTATGTGTTATACAAATCAAATTGTGGCTCTATGCCTTTTTAAGATGATTTAGGAAATCAGTTTGTGAAGAAATACTGCGGTGAGTGGGTAAATTATTTAAGTCATTCTTTTTGTAATTTTAATTTTATATTTTTTAGAAATAAACATACATATCAACATCATACAATAAACACATACATACATTTATACAAACAAATTTTGGACTTTTTATTTGGAACACAATTGGGTGTTTTGTTAAATTCGCCTTCACAAGCTCAAGTTGCAGTCAGCGACAATGTCTATAAGAATCAGTAGACTCCAACCATATTTTTTAAAAGTTACAAACAAAACCTCTTAGCCAAGATTGTATATTTCGATTGATTTCGTATCAACATTTTAAATAGAAACCAATAGTACCATGAACATGCTTTTTGTATGAATATCTGTCCATTCGTCGACCACAATTTAAAACCTGCCATAACATTGTTTGATTTTTCTGTTTGGTATTTTAGTTCTTGGGGTTTTAATTAATAAAACTGGTGAATTTTTCCTATATCGTTAATTCCGCTGGAATGATGTAGCTTTAAGCACGAAGATATGCTAGAACTACTAAAGATTTTTTAGTGCCTTAACGGTTATTCCTTCCCCGGCAATACAACGAGCTAGAATTTAACCCAATGATTCAATTTTGGCATCGTACTTTAGTAATGTATTATTGGTCGTCTTTTAAGACACATTTGGAACGGAGTCAAGTTTTACTTGGTGATTAATAAATCGTGACGTCGAAGAACCTTTGCAAGTCATCCTTTTAGGGCACTTCAAGCTTCACCTTTTTCTTTTAAGTCCTGTTCGAAATATCTCCAGAGATGACATATGTATAAAGATAAATTTAATATTTAGAATAATATCACACAAACTGCTATTTACCTTTTGAATTCTTATAAATTTTTTTTTTTTTACAAAAACACACGCTTTTATAAATTAGAAAAATACTTAAATTACTGGTACATTTACAACAGAGTAAGGAAAAAGTATCTAAATTACAAAAGTGATATACTTACAACATAAAATGTAATTTGCCTTTAATAACGGGTGGTTAAATTTTAAGGGCTTAAATTTAAATTGTTGGAAGTGAACCACACCGAAACGTCAAGCTTTTTTCTACATTTCATTTGACACTTCTTAATTTCAGACTAACTCAATTTGAACCATGGAATGATACACAATCGAAAAACGGGTCGTTCAAATCAAAATGCATTTTGTGTACCTTCGTCAATTTTTTAATCAGCATAATCGACCTCAGTAGATTCGTTAACAAGCAGAATCGCCTGCATTTGGGCGAATGATAATCCAGTAGCCCGTTGCTGTATTTCTCGCATCATAAAATATCCCGCATGAAACAAGTGAATTATAAAAAAAACAGTGCAATATGAAACAAAAAATGATTTTTCTCAACCTCAAAAAAGAAATTTTTCGCAATAAATTTTCTAGGCATTTATCTATGCACGATATTTTACAATCACAATTTATAAATAGTATAGGTATAAATACTCGTAGTATATGTATATATAATATATAGTATAATTGTTACTGATAAGAATTTTGTTAATTCTAAGGTTTTTGTTCATCATTGTAATAGAGATTGCATAAACAAATATTTTATGCACCTAATACAAGCAACTTATATTTTATTAGCAATTTATTTCATTTTACTTAACGTTTACAACGTTAAACATTATTTATCAAGGTGTTTATTAAATTCAACAAGGATTTTTTTTTAGGAATCAATTCAAGTAAATCAAGGAAAAGAGTTTAAATAAAAGTTAATTAATGAATTATCAATTAAGTGGCCATATTTTTCGGATTTTTTTTATCAAATACATATTCGTTAAGTGTGAGCATACTTTAAGAATGTCAAATAATTTGTTTACAAAAGTTTGGCGCGTGTAGGTTGTTTTTGTGTTGATAAATAGCAACAAAATAAATTTGAAATCCAAAGAATTAAGTAAAAACATACTGATTTCTTTACTTAACTAAATTAAATAATCTAAAAAAAGTATGTGTTTAGAGACCATATTTTTAATACATGGTTTATGATTAATTGTATAATTTATTAGGTGTGTTCGTTTACTTTTCTAGCAACAAAATATTTCTTCCAATAATTAAACAAAAGGAAATGAACACAAAACAATAAGATAGTGCATTTAAATTTTTAAAACAGTATTTCATAGTAGTAAATGAGCGCAAACATGATCACAGAAATGCGTGTATTTAGTAGTCTGAATGTTTGTTTAAATTAAAATCTCTTTACTACAGTGACGTAAAAATTAAGTCAAAATGAGAGTAAAAAGTTAACGAACCTGCTCAATGCGCAAACTTGTGTTCTTTGTTTAATGGTAAATGAACGCGTTACAGGCAAAAACTACCAAGTTAAGGGCCAACAATAATATGCATAAGCTTGGTTAAGCTGCTGTCTACAATCAATAAAAAGCCTCTCAAATGCTTTTAATACAAACAAGATCAAAAAACATTTGATTTCGTACGGAATGTGCGATCAGTTTCGTACTTTGCTTAAGCAAATGACAGTTTTATAAAATTTAACAAAAAGTTTAGGCATATCGACCGTATTCAGCTGTAAGTTACGAGATTATATCTTTCTGAATTCAGTGGCATTTTTTCTCTTTCCCGTTGCAAGTTTTTCGAGTGCGTGAACACTTACTAGCAGTAATGCAAAATACGGCACAATTGGGCCATATGTAGCACTTTTGAATATTTGATAGCCCCGTGGTACTTTTTTCGACCCTTTCAGGTCAAAATTGAATTAACTACTTTAACCCATTCAGTATATTTTCCAATCTTATTTTCTCACTGTTTCGAACCTTACTTTTATTTACAACATTGTTTTGTTTGTAAGGGCAAATGCCGCCCAAACAAGCGGCTTATTCATGTTCACACACACACACACATACATATTGTTATTGTTGTTATCAAACGCTTGTGTTATTTATTTTACTTTTTAAAGAATAAACTTTTTACTTCTATTTCAAATCTGTCTTTGTTCCCATGCTTATACTAAAATATATTCCAAAAAAAAATTTTTGGAATATATGCATTTTGAGTTGTTTTATTTGGCACAAAATAAAACAACTCAAAATGCATAACTGATGACTAGTAAAAATTATAAAGTTATTGAATGAATCAATAATTCTCTTTTATTATACAGACCTAAAAAAAACATCGTTTAAAATAAGATAAACGTAATAAAATTTTAACTACCACATTTAAATATCCTTGAAATGTTATTAAAGTTGTTATTAATTTCGGAATCTGTTCTGAAAGTTTTTAAAAAAAAAAGTCTTTTAACGTTCATAAGACGAAGATGTCGCGCAACTGTTTATCTTAGCAACGCATACTTTAGTAATTCAGCGCAACTCAACAGTTGCCATTTTTTCCATCATAAAATTGTTCAATTTAAAGTGAACATGTTGTGCTCAACCTAAACAGGCGATCGAAGACAACTATTTATTTGTTTACCTAAACTAATTAAATAGAATATAATTAATAGTATAATTAATAGAAACTTATTAATAGAAAATTCATTTTTATATACATATTTTTTTTTTATTATATTAAAAATTTTTTGGATTGTGCTTCTTTGAGTCAAATTTCAATTTGTAAAGCTTTCTTGCCATATTCCTATTTTTTCGATATATCACATACTTAAGCTAAAAGTATCTGAAATATTGAGGCAATAGGACAAGAAAGCTTTATAAATTGAAATTTGACTCATACATGTAGAAGCGCATTGGAAAAAATGTTTAATATAAGCTAATTAATTGTAATTATTTCTGTTGTCACGCTTTTATTTATTGTTCAATTGTTTACATTAATACGCTATTAATTTTGCATAATATTCATCATGCAGTTTCTAAGACGTAAATGTTGGGATCTACAGTAGTCAACAGTTTTATAGCAGTTGGGCTCTACACCCAGAGAAAAACTATGTTTAAATATGATCACCTCCAACAAAACTATTTTTAAAGAAAATTGTAAACATATTATGCTTAAATTATACCATATTATTATCACCTACAACCATATTATGGTTAAATGTGTACTCCATCAAGAAGGCACAACCATATTATGGTTGCCTCCGAACATGCTTTGATCAATAATAACTAAAATATGTTTAACACTTATAATAGCATGGTTGGTTTTCAACCATAGCTTGTTGCTCTTGGATAAGAGGAAAATACTATTGTTAATTTTAAAACAAATTATTGTCATATTTAACAATAACATGTTTAGAGGCAACCATAATATGGTTGTAGCTTCTTGATGGAGATCACATTTAACCATAATTTGGTTGTCGGTGATAATAATATGGTTAAATTTAAACATAATATGCTTAAAATTCTCTTTAAAAATAGTTTTGTTGGAGGTGACCATATTTAAACATGTTTTTTCTCTGCGTGTAATGAACGTAGCCATTGACATAAATCTTGGTCCGAAAATGGCAATTTCAAACAAATATTGTCATAGCATCTCAAAAGATTTCAGAAAAGAAATCGTAATAACAATTCTGGGAAATTCATGTATATTCACAAACTTTCGGGCTTGAAATGTGGAGACTTGATTAACCTTGGGGAGTTAAAATACGTCAAACCATCACGGAAAAATGGCATTTTCGGCATCATCACCTCCGATTTCAATGAAATTCAACACTAATGTCATACACTCTAAAAGTAAATTTAAACAACATACTTAGGATCACGTTCTGGTCTATAATCTGACACCAATCGAGTCTCCACCTTTAAAATTTCTGCAAATGTAGAAGAGGGTCTGATACTTGAAATATATTTTTTTAAGAATTTTAAAAAATATACTTTTTCAGATATAGACCTTTGAACTCAAGTCCCCAAAAAATTGCCTTTGACCTTTTCTTAAAAAAACGCAATATGGATATAATTTCAAAAGGCGCACTTTCACCTTTAAAACGATACACAAAAAAAACTAAATTATCTTGCATAGTTCAAAAGTTCTATCCCCTTTTGTAAGGAGACTTTTGTGATTTTTTAACATTTTTCGCATCTTTTATGACGTCATATTTCGGAAGCCAAAAGAATCTGAGGTCTGAAGATGTATGTTTTGTTAAAGTCTAATAACTTACGACAGTTGTGGTGAATTTCATTAAAATCAGAGGTGTTGTATCCGAACGGCATGATGGTTTGACATGTTTTCACTCTGGGGCCAAATTTCAGAATTCGATAACGATCGAAATTTCAATACAATTTATTTCGCTCGTGATCGAATGCCGTAATTTGGCCCCTGTTTTAAAACGGCCCAGTCCAAAATTTTGGTTTCTCAATTAAAAACCACATCTTTTAGTTTTATGTATACGATTATTTTCTGGTTAAGTGTATAATAATAATTGATTGATTTTATAAAACGTTGAAGTATTTTTGTGGAGTCAGATTGGACTGTCGGATCAATGATCAATTATGAACAGATCCTTAAAAATGTTGTATCATAATTTCTAAACATATAAAACCTATTCGGGCAAAATTTCTGATGCTTACGTTATCCGTTACGAATTTATATGTACTTAAAGTTTTTATCCGGGGTGGGATTAATATAACCGCGGATCCAAGGTGAGGGAGTCCTAACCCTAATGGGCTAGCTAAACAATGGTATCCTAAAATTCGCTTTTGGTGCTGTCCCGACTGAATTTCGACTCCGTGACCGCACCTCAAATGAAGGCTGGATCCGCCCTTGGGTTAATATGGGATATATAGCAGCTTATGGATCATTAAAAAATGTATGGCATCATTCGAAGTCATAACAAACTGTGGGTCGGTTCAGTTTTACCACTACATCTTAATTGATTACGGTTTTAGGCATATTGAAGTATTTCCCTTTTATATTTAAGGGCCTATGGTAAATAATGAACCGATCATAATCAAGGTTAGTAGTATAACTTTTAGACATATAGAATAATTTTATGTCAAAAATACCTACATTTCGCTATTCATTTTATGCTGATTTTTCGAATTTTGTAAAATTACTAAATGCAATCAATGATCTTGTAATGTAGTGTCCACACAAGTGGGCAATGAATTACAAAAAGTAATAAGTGTTGGTGTTAGATAGTAAATACTGTATAAACTGAGTACAAATATAAATATTTTAGGAAAGTTAATTTTCTTTTAGATTTTTTTTCCTGCAAAATTGATTTTGCTGGATTTTAATCTCAAACTGCTTAAGAAAACTTGAAACAATTTTACACCAAATTATTCTCTTCTGTTGAGTCGTTCCGAGGTAAGCGTTTCTTTTATGAACTGACAGACAGTTGGACTTCTCTAGATTTACTAAGAATCACTCAAGTAACCTGAATATACCTTTTATATTTAGCCAATTCACAAACTGTTCTAAAGTGCTAAGTACTAAAGTAGAATTTAAGGTTAAATAGTACTGTTGTGAACAGCCTGTTGTATTGTCATATGATAAACTAGTGTAAACGCCAAAGTTAAATGACAACAAGTTAGAGTGATATATTCGGCTACGCAGAATCTTTGATACCCTCCACCGAAAGATGTGGGCTCTATATTATATCTACATATATAAGGCGTGATCTATTTCGAGGTTCCCTACTTTTTTATTATCATTTGGAAGAACATTCTTTGGCATTTATTTTTTGAAGGTTATGTCCATCAAATATTGGCCGTTGCTACGTCGCGGATGGTCCATCCGTTGAGTCCAATTTTCGATGACTCGTTGGAGCATTTCGGCTGGTAACTGGAGAATGACACGCGTGATGTTTTCCTCCAAGGCCTGAATCGAAGCGGGTTTGTCCGCATAAACTTTAGACTTTACACATCCCCGCAGGAAAAAGTCTAACGGTCTGATATCACACGATCTTGGTGGCAAATCGACCGGCCCAAAACGTGAAATTATGTGCTCACCGAAGTTTTCTCCCAATAAATCCATTGATTGATGCGATGTGTGGGAAGTGGGCTGAAACCAAATGTCGCCGAGATCACATGCTTCAATTTCAGGCATCAAAAAGTCGGTTATCATGGCACGATAACGGTCGCCATTGACGCTTACGTTCGCACCGGCATCATTTTTAAAGAAATATGGACCGATGATTCCACCAGCCCACAAACCACACCAAACCGTTGTTTTTTCTGGATGAAGTGGCAGTTCTTGAATCTCTTCAGGTTGCTCTTCGTCTTAAATGCGGCAATTTTGTTTATTTACATAGCCATTGAGCCAGAAATGGGCCTCATCGCTGAACAAAATTTGCCTCGAAAACGTCGGTTCATCTTGGAACTTTTCAAGAGCCCATAGAGCGAAGCGATGTCGCTTGGGAAGGTCGAGCGGCTTCAGTTGTTGCACAAGCTATATTTTGTACGCCTTTATTTTAAGATCTCGACGTAAAACGCGCCAAGTCGTTCCATACGTCAGTCCGAGTTGCTGCGAACGGCGCCGAATCGACTCTCCACGGTCTTCGTGTACACTCTCAGCTACGGCCGCTATATTTTCTTCACAGAGTGCTGCACGTGGTCTATTCGGTCGAATATTATCCAATAATGAATGCTGGGTCTCAAAATGGGTGATGGTGTTGCGAATAGTACGCTCAGTAGGCCGATTATGTCGACTATAAGTTGAGCGAAGTGCACGAAATACATTCCTCACAGAACGTGAATTTTCGTAATAAAGTTGAACGATTTGTAAACGTCCTTCCATTATGAAATTCCAAACAATACTAAACAAAAATAACATGACTCACACGTGATCTGTCAAAAAAGGCTATTGAAAAAAGTATTTCTACTTAAATCACCCATTATTATTAATGAATCTTCCCAAAAACGAACGTCAGCATTAAAATTGTTTGTGGCTTAGACTTATAAATATCAGACGGACAGACAGACGGCCATGGCTAAGCCGACTTAGAATTACTCAAGGAGCCAGAATATATATACCTTATGGGGTATTAGATGTATAACCGATAATCAGAAAGTTTTATGCTTTTCTTTTTAGAAGTTTGAACTGGCTTGAGTAACATATCATGATTCGTAACAGTTTTAGCCCAACTAAAATGATTATTAGGAGGGTAATTTGTAATGGAGCCATGGTAAATTATGGACCAATCATCCCAAAATTCAGAAGACTGATTTCTGGTATTACAAAGAATAAATTAAAATAAATTTCAATACAGCAGTGTAATTAGTTTTAGCGTTAGCAGTGAATTTCAGAAGGGGCTGCTTAATATGGGATCTAACGTAAATTATGGACCGTTTATTACAAAATTGCATGATATTTGTTCTGGCCTTCGTTGGAAGTTGGAAATTTTTGAATCTTAGTTGGAAGAAATTTTACCGCAATATTATTTTCCCAAAGTGGCCTTTATTTGATTTTGGACGTAATAAACTGTTTCTGGGAGTAGGGTTTATATGGGTCCTAGATTAAATTCATCTTCCCGAAATTTTACAGTATGAGTTTTAGTCACATTAAGCTGTACCGGAGAGAATTTAATTAAGTCTTCGCACTTTTGTCTGTTGACTTTGTTTTAAGCGGTATTTTTTCTTGGAATATATGACATAACCTCTTGATTCTTTAAACACCATCGAACAGTATCGGATGAAACTACTATTTTGATATTTTCCTAGTTCAAAGTTTATTTTTGTGGCACTAATAAATGGTTTTTATTCAAGGACGCACTTAAAATGCCCTTTATCTTTTTCGGTCAACTTTGACGGCCAACTACACATAGGCCAATTTTTAACGCGATTTTCTAATATTTTTTCACTGAGCTACTTTTCTTACTGTGAAACAACTGAGGGATACTATTTTTACACTTCCTCCATATTTTTTATGTTGTGGTGCATAGAAATTCATTAAAATTTTCTTTTACCAGGGAAAGCTGTGTCTAAAAGATTATTGTAATTATATTCAAAAAAAAAAAAAAAAAAAAAAAAAAAAAAAAAAAACTGAAAAAAATAATTTCTGCTTGTCGTGTTACTTTACAAATGGTGTACAAATTTAAGTGCATTTTTCTTCTTATTATATTTTGCCGTTATTTTAAATAAAACCTTCGAGTGCCAATAGTTTTGGGTTGCCATATTATGAGGTTTACAGATTTTTTAAAATTTTTGTAATAAAAATTATTATAATTAAAAAAGTTGTTGGTAATACATAATTTTTCATTAAAACATTTTGCTTGTTGTGCTTAATACCCTATTTTTATATATATAGATAAAAAAACAGAAATTTATTGTTGGAGGATAAGCTGTTCCCATGCGCATTTCACTGGGGAATGTAAGAAAAGAAATACTCACTGTTTTATTGTTGGTATTTTGTTTAAGCTTTGATATCGTTTCCAATAAGACTTTTTGAGTGTATGTAGGTAATTCTCATTCCCTCTATAGTCTTGTTTGCTAATAGCTTTGGCTTTTCTAAAATTATTTAGGAGAACGTTTCCTGATGATCTGGCCTAAGCAACCAGAGAAATTCGCATAAAAACAACTTATCCTCCAACAATAAATTTCAGTACTTTTTATCAATTTAAAAAAAAAATGGAATTAAGCGCAACAAACAAAATCTTTTAATGAAAATATTATTATAGTTAAAAAAATGCTCAAGGAAATTAAAAATAAATAAGGACTTTTTGCTAATATTTTCGCTTAAACATATAAAATGAGTAAAATTAAAAAAAAAAATAAAATTCCTGTGCCCTTAGTTTTGTGGGCTACTGTAGATATATATATATATATATCATGATATTTAACAGGTCTACTTTACTTACCCATAACTCCCAATACATTTAATGAATTTGTATACCTTAATTAAATTGAACTTTAAAACACATACATACATACATATGTATACATTAATCGTTATATAGAAAACAATTAAAATACTTAAAATAAGTAAAACTTGTTTCATTTAAATGAAATAGTCTGTCTTTTTCTGTTGATTTCACGTTTTTAACAATCCTCATCCTCCTCCCTTTTGTGATATTGCAGTTAAGTTTTACTTTTTTATTGTTAAGCAAAATAAAAAAAACAACTAAAAACAAGAAACGAAAACATCTGTCCAAATTTTAGTTATTGATTTTTTTGCAACAATATTTTTATTGTTTATTTAGCATCTGTTTGCAAATGAGGATAAAATAAAAGAAAAATGAAAAAAAAAGTCAAAATAAATAAAATAATATAACAAATTATTTCACCAAAGTTTTGTATTTTTTTTAATGCTACGATGATCGTAAGGGTGAAAAAAGTTGATGTACCATAAAAGTCTTTGCTTTACTGCTCGGGTGCTTTTATCGCTAATTTCGGAAGTGTTTTTTCTGTTGGCACGACATATCGTCCAGGTCCATATTTATTTAAAATTCGCATCAGTTGTGTTTGTAAGATGTTCAATTGCTGCGCACGACGACGAGTCGATGTTGACGGCACTTCTGCCACACTATCGCCAACAACAGCAGTGTTCTACGCAGAATGAACTGGGCGAGCATGCACAGGTGTTTTCACATTTTCTACAGACTCGGTTTGCTGAAATTTTCTCACAATTCTCCTGATTATGGACACATTTGGTCGATTATGCTGACGAAAAAAATCATGAAGTACACGAAATGCTTTTTGATTTGAATGCCCATTTCCGTAAAAGGTTTTAACAATCTTAACGCGCTGCTCAATTGTGTGCCTCTCCATGGGTGAATTTGTCAAACACTGAAACAAAGAAATTTCAAATTAGGTTGGGCAAAAAGCTCGACGTTAAAGTGTGACTCACAATTAAGATCGTGCATTATGGTTGGATCATCCTTTATATTACATATCATTAAATTTTCTCAAAGTACAGCTGGCCATGCTTTGTGCACAAGGTTTACATTAAAAGATAAATAGACAGCTAGTCGGACATCATTATATTATTTCAGAAGGTGATTCTAATATTAAAAAGTGGGGCTCAAATTCCTATTTGCCTGATTTACAAACTTCACCACGAATACTTTATTAACTTTTCACATATTTGGGCCTGTTCTGAAAGTCACGTTATTTCCAATCACTTGCTTTTAAAATCACACGTGTGATTTAATGATGTTCTGAAAATCACACCGTTCTTGTGTTTTCGGTGTGCTTTCGGCAATTGAAAATCACACCGAATACTCAAAAACGGAACACCACAACTGTGATTTTAAAAGGCACATATGATTTAAATTCACAAGATTTTAAATCAATTGATATTCAGGACACGCCTGATTATAAAGGTTGTAACTAGCAAAAATCACATGAAATAAATAACAAATGAAGTTGTTTGTATAGAAAGCAATAACAACGATTTTTGGGGTGTTATTTAATATTTTTTAATTACGGGATTAATTCATATGAAATTACCTCCTAAAAAACCATTATGAAATAGGCCTCAATTATTTCAGTTTTAAATTTATAACAAAAACATTTTTGAGCGCAATGATTTTCTTCTCTATGGTATAACAAATACGGGGTTCGCTAACTAAAGCTTCTCTGCATAGCCATCCAACGGTCGGAGATAAAGCCGATTTTCGGAGCTTCAGTAAGCGTTTCCGGAGTTTGATATACCATAGAGGAGAGAATCCTCGTGCCCGACCGAAGGCCTGCTATGCAGATAAGCTTTAGTTGGCGAAACTGGTGTTTTTATACCATAGAGGAGACAATTTTGTTATACCATAGAGAAGGAAACACATGCGCCCGGCCGAAGTCCCAACTATGCTATTTACCGGGTTATTCTTAACACTATGGGGTACTATTTATGATTTATATTAGTGGAATGACGACTAGTTCATATAAATAATTAAATTAACTTTATTTAATAAGTTGTTTGACAAAAGTAAAAAACGTGTTTTCTCTCTAGAGCTCAATAACGAAAAAAGGGCAGATAGTTTCTGGCTTCGATTCGAGGTTGCCACATATGTTATCTTACCATGCGATCTGGTGTGTATTTTGGGGAACGTACGCCAAAAACCAAACCTATACAATTATTTGTATTATACATATTGGGATTTTATTTCATATGAAGCAAGACCCTGAAAATTAGGGCATTATTTAATTTTTGTTTAGGGTGTTTTTCATTTCATTCGGGGTTTATTTCATTTCCAAAACAGGGATTTTATTTCCATTAAAAGAAGGTTCCACGCTTTGTGCGGTTATTTCATTATATTTTTTGGGAGTTAATTCTTGAGGTGTTATTTTATGCCGCCGGGTCCAGTACCAATAACAACTCTTATTTGTATTCACCTTCCAAAAATATTTATAACAAATATAAAGTCCCCTTAAATTTGAGCTCGATCATAAACTTTAGGAAAACACTGTTCCAGCTATCAACAACAGAAGTAGGTTTGCATTTAACATATTAATACAGTCTATTTAACAATTGTAAAAATAAGTAACTTTTAACTAGATGCTTAGAACGATTTAATTAATGAAGATAAACTGAACTCAAATATAATTAATATGTGTAATTTCTTCAAAGCAATTACAGTTTCCGGTGTATTCGACTTAAATTTAAACCTAAATTGAAACCAGAATAAATATATTATATAAAATATTTTTATTAACTTTATATATTCTAACCTTACTAAATAAAAACAAATTAATTACCAGCAGGAATGTTCTGTTAATCGAAATGAAGTGCATTTAAAATCAAACAAATTTTGAAAGTTCATAAAAATTTTCCTCCATACTCTTTGTGCACTAATTATCTTTACAAGAACAATTCTTTAAGACAGAAAAAACAGCAGTCATTTTGTAAATAATTGAAACGAAAATCTCTTTCGATTTCTAGAACATGCCCGTATATATGCCCGTATATATTAAGCATAACCAATTAAATAAATTACTCGAAATTATTAAAATTTATAATTTGATTTTTAAAAATTTTTACTAAACCTACCAAATGGGTACAGGTACAATTTTTTTTTGTGTGACCCTAAACATTATTAAATAATTTTAGATAGTTTGTCCCAGTAGTCAAATGTACAAAGAAAGACGCGATCGAGCTCCCTACATAGCGACTAGTGAATATAGTCCACAAAGTTTGGGCGATACGGTTGCGCCAGTTGGTAGTCGATTAAGAAAAGACCCCAGTTACAAGGACAAAAATGTCAATCATCGAGGCCCGGACGAAGTGCATAAGCCACCAGGTTCCAGTGAACAGGAAATTACAGATTCCATAGTGGATAAAAATATACGCAGTGTATTTTCAACAAATTTTGGTCCCGGTTTACATTTATTTAAAGTAAGTCCTAATTTAAACCTAATTTAGGTCTAGAATGTGAATTTTGTAAATAGTTTCAAAGACAGTGTATTGTAAAATGTGTAGATAATTACATTAAAAAAAAAACTAAAAATTTAATTTTTATAGAACACAGCTCCATATGTCAATCAATCACATTTCAATTCATATCACGATCCAATGGTTTCTGATCAACCAGATCCCCATATACCTCCATCTACGGCCTCATCTAATGATAGGGATTTTAAAGTTCAAAGAAGTCCAAATGGAAAATTGAGTGTTGTCTATAAAGATGATATTGACTCGACAGAGGACGACAATACTACCAATAATCAGGGTAGTGGCTGTAAGTATTCAAAGAGATTTCTATTTGGAAGAGAAACTTAAAGTAATTCAAATAAAACAAAAATCAATTGCAGCAAGTAAAGAAAGTTTCGAAAATAGATTTCAAACTCATTTTCCCGGTGGACTTCCTTTGAAAAAAGTAAGTTTTCCTTGTTTTAATTTGTAAATGTTTTAAAAAAAAGAAATTAATTGCACGCTATTATTGTTATATTTAAAATTGTTGCATATTAAGTTATTACTAAGTTAGTTATTAATAATTGTTATATAATACTAATGTTGTTGATTGTTGTGTTAATAAATACATAGTTGCATGATAATGTTTAAGTTACTTAATATTAAGATATACACACAGATTCTACAAACATTTTCAAACGTACCCCTTCAAAATTAGTCATGAAAGAAATTTTTCAAAGAATATAAAATTTTTAATTGGGTTATGTTTAATGTTATGCAGTCGATGGAGAGCAGGAATTTATTGACAAAAAACAATCAAATAAATTTTTAAATAGTAAGTCTAGGTTTACACGCTTCAACTTTTGCTGTTCCATTTATTTTTAATTCCCCTTTAAAGTTTCCAATATGATCACACACAGCATCTGTTTTAACTTTTTTGTTTACAAATGCTTCAAAGCAACAACAATTTTTTTTTAATCTAATCGAAAGAGAACAAGAAAAGAAAAATTTCAGGCAGCCATCTGTATGCATATCAGTGTTGCCAGTGGAAGAATAAAAAAAGTTACGCTTTTCTTTTCTTATATTTCATCAAAAGTTAAATTTTGATATATTCCATGAATAAATAGTAAATTTATGCGTCTAAGGGATTCTCGCAGGAGAACGTGGCGATTGCTTTAACTTGGTAAAGCCGTATTCTATCCCTGTTGAGGTTAGTTTAAGTCGACTAGCGTGTTATCTCTTGTGATGACATCACCACTATAATAATAAGACCCCTTTAAGACTCGGCAAGCTAGTTGCGCAAGTCACTTGCCGAGTACAACAAAGTGTGTACTCAATTTTCCCCCCTTAAACCTAACAGCTAATAAAGGGCTGCATGAATAACTTTATTCATGAACATACTGAAATGTTTATTCAATGAAGCACGTATTCAAACAAACTTCAGACCACTGAACAAACTGTTGTTTTATTCATGCTGCTAGCAAATACATTTCGTTTCATATGGCAAACACAAAGACTTTGTTCAATGAAACGACTTTTGTTTTACAGTTTTCACTCTCTATCATTTTTTTTATATAAATACTCAATAGCAATGTTGCCACTTAGTAAATTTATGTAATTTTTTCTTTTTTGTTACCTTTACAATAATATATGTATGTAATTTGTAAAGCATTTTTTAAATTAAATTAAAATTTTTTTCCTAACAACTTTTTTATGTACTTCCAAGCAAAACACATTGCTAAAAAGGTTTTTGAAAATAAAATGAATTTTTTTTGAAGTTTTAAAATTTACATTAAAAACAATTAATTTACATTGAAAACAAAGTCAAATTAGTATTATTTTAATGTTAATGTACTTCCTTATCTTGTTGCTTTTACTCTTCATGGTTATTTTTGTTTTTTTTTTTTAATTTTTCCTAATGTTTTTCATTTCTTTCAACTGGCAATACTCCCTTTAAAATAAATGTGTTATTCCATGAACTTATTCGACATTTATTCAGTGGTTGTTTTGTTTCAGAGTTGTTTGTATTCATATTCTCTTGCTTAAGTAAACAAAAACAGTGCATCTTATTCGTCTCTTAAATTTCGTGTGTTTGTTGCTTTCATTTCGTAGTTATTCATTGTACTGAATACAAACGAAGCAAATACAAAATTATAATGAAAGTTTCATGAACATCATTTTTAAGTTTCATGCTAACATCTACAAGCCAAAAGTTGCGCAAGTGCCTTTCGCAAGTAACTTGTCGAGTCTGAAATGGGTCTAACAGCGGTGGCCTTTATGTGGTAATACCTGGAAACTGGAATCTGCATTCGCTGGTTGACGGATAACGTTAGGAAAAAGAAGAACAAAAAAAGGAACCACCTTGATTACGAACGCCGCAAGCGAATAAAGGACCACGAATTAAGGATATGCACCTGGAATGTTCGAACCATTTACAGGCAAGGTGCAAACATCCGACTGGCAAATGTCCTCGGAAAAAAATATGTGATTTATATAAAATAAATATTTTGATTCCATATTTCATTTATTTAACCAAAACATAACTAAGAATAAAAACATATGTATGTGTAAACGTTTGAAAACGGTGTTCAGTCTTTTTTAAATTTTTTGAAATGATTCGTTCGCACTGTTTTGCTTTTACGCGGACATACTTGGCATGTGGGTTCGATATGAGGAGAGAGAGTGCTAATATCAAACAATTTTTAAAAACTATCATGCCGAACTGACAAACACGAATTTTGCTCTATTAGACGAGTTTGTTGGCATTTCATCATACCATACTGTCATGATAAGATTGAAAACTTTTGTCCAATACGCATGAGCATTTAAACCGGGACTCATCCCCAATATTTCGTGGCTTAGATATGCATGCTCATGCCATTCTTTATGTAAGGCACGCTAGTTAACTAAATTAGTTAAATTATAAAACCTTTTTTTTGAATCAGTAAAATCTTTTTGATTGAAAGATTCGATAGAAGAGCAGTTCTTATCTTTCTTTATGAATCAAGTATTTTTGAAAAATATAACTTCGTTTTGTGCCATGTACCAAAAGTAAGGAAAATTTAAAGAAATATAACAATATTATACATGTTACGTCGAGCTTTCAAAAGTTACGAAAAAGGTAGCAAATGTTACCAAACGGCATCACTTATGCATATACCTACGAATAAAAACACAAAGCGTGCTGACGAGTACATACAAGCATCTTCGTAACAACCCCTTTTCTTCTTTCTTCTGTCACCTAAAAACTCAAGAGTTGAGCATCAAAAGTTGAAGCGTGTAAACCTAGACTAAAAGAATAGTTCGATTTTTTCAAAATTGTATATGTTCATAATTGTACACTAAGTGAGTTTGTGCTGATGTTTGTAGCTTGTTAGTAGACTGAGTGAATGAAAATCACATTCTAAGTCAACACAACCTTGTGCAGAAAGTGTAATTTAAAAATTTTGTACACAAACTTTTTTATCCAAACGGGAAAATCTATTGAAAACGGTAATAATCGTTCTATATTTTGAATCATAATAAGAGTTTTAGTCCTTTAAGTTTTAAGAAATATAAGAAAACTGAACAAATCTTAACTGGAGTAACTTTTACAGAAATATCATGAACTAATTTTGTTAATTACCAAAGTTGCCATCTAAATCACTTTCCACAAACTGCCTTAACACAAATAAAAATATTAGTGTCGCAAAATGTACAGCCATGTTCTGAAAATTGAATTCGAGTGAAATTTAAATCGAACAAATTTTAAAAGGGATCCTGTTTTAACCCTTTCAGACCGTAATGCATCGATTGTACGGGTGGATTTAGATCCTCATATTTTCGCTTCTATTTGACCAATGTCATAAAGACCGGCATGCATCGATTGCGATGATTGTTCTGTATGTTTGTTTCTCAAATTATTCCGCTATTCGCTTTACCGTTACTTGAATTATTGCGAAATTCTCGTGTAACATTGTAGTTTTGTCAAAATGAGCCGCCGAAGTAGCTTTTTTTTTTAAATGACAAAAGTACTAATCGTTAACAAATAGTGAAGTTGGCATATTTAAACTGAACAAAATGGCAAATTTTAATGTTTCAAGCCAATTGAAGTCAGTTGATGCAATAAAAATGAGTTTTGGCTAAACATTTTAACGAGATGCATCAATTGTCTGTGTCCTAAAAATTCTTAAAGTATATTAAAATGGAAAAGCCTAAACATTGATTATATTTTCATACGCTATAGACACCTTATATTCCAAAAATTATAACAAAATTCCCAGTAGTCTGAAAGGGTTAAAAGTTTAAAGAAACTAGCTTATCCCGCAAACTTGTTTAGCAATAAACGAATGATGGACCTCTTTTTCGAAGAATCATTACCAAACAGCAATTTAGGCCATGCTAATCTTTTTAAAAAACGTTGGTTTCGCCATTACGTTAGGTTAGGTTAGAAAGGCTAATGTGAAGCAAACTTCAAACCTTCACCCAGAGACCAATATGGTCCTTTGTGAAGCCTTAATTAGGAAAGAAACCTAGTGTGAAAGACCAGGAGAAGTAAATAGTGAAAGCACAGGACAGTTTCGCCATTAAAAATTCCCATAAAATCTCTCTCGAAAATGGCCAAGAGATTCTACAATTAAGTAAATTATAGTGTAGTGCCAGATAATAGATTTTTATTAAAGGTTACTTTACACTTTCATCCAAGTTTTAGGTATGTGGAGAAAAAAATACAACCCTGTCATGATAACTTGTTATCGTTTTTTGAAAATGTTCAAACAATAATTAGAACGGGGAGAATTTTTGTCAAAATACTTAAGACTTTTGTGAGCGTGTAAAATGGCCATTATTAGTATGTACATATATGATATCATTTGGTCGATCTTGAAAGACTATACGTTTTAACTTGGAATTAGCCTATTAATTCTAAATAGCAGCGTAGATGGTGCGAGTACTGATGTCACTTTATTTAAATTCGAAACAAATCTAATAGATAGTGAATAGCCTTCTTATTCCAGAGGAGCAATTAAATTAAAAAAAAAAATTTTATTTAAAAAAAAAACTATTTGATATATGTACAGAAAGTGCGGATTTTTACAAAAAGTTTCGTACCAAAATGCTTATCATAGATTTCAATTGTTTTTTTTAAGTTGAGTTAAAATTATGGATCTACTCGCCAATTTTTGAATACAAACATCAGCAGAGATCTAAATGAAATTTGAACGGGCGTTAGATAAACTTATCAACCGATTAGATCAATTTTCAGTATTGAAAGAACTTAATATACATATATAAAATATTTTGCTTGATTTCCCTTAAGACGGATTTATCCATTTTATTTAAGCAGATCTTTTTTTGTATTTAGTTTCAATTTTGTGCGGACTTCGGAGCAAATACGGAAATCCGCCTTAACATTTAATCTCCTTCTAGGAGTAGGTAGGGAAACACTTAAAGGATATTATCCTTCTGGTGTTATATTTTCCGGGAAAAAAGGTGCAGCCAATATCTAGAATTATGCAGAAATTAAAATCGAAAGATCTCTCGCGGTCTATCAGAAATCATATCTGATACCAAGGGAACCAGTATCTCCGGCTTCAACCGGACTAGTTATTGCTGAAGCTCCTTTGGGAATCACGTGATCATTGTGGTTTTAATCCAAAGTCACGGGAAGGGAGATCTTAAAAAGCCCACTTGTAGGGCTGATGCTTCACCACTTGTGGAAAAGTTTTGCCTGCAGGCGTGTCTCAATAAGTACTATTGTTATTCAGCAGTTGCTGCTGGCTATTTGTAAAGCAGCGCTGGTTAAACAGCTACAGCTCCTAAAGCGGCTTTTATGAAAACTAATTAAAATATTTTTCTACCAAATTTCTTTCCACTTAATATTTTTGTTCTAACTTTTTTAGTGGCTATAAAATATAAACCAAGTATTTAACAGTTTGATTCATGTTTACTTTTAATATTTTTGAGTTGAAAACGTAAAATGACTTTAATGGGCAGTTTCTGTCTTGGTATTAAAATATGTATTTAGTTAATTTTTAATTTGAATTTTAGTTGTTTTTTAAGGGTTTCTTGATTAATCCTATTTAATAAAGATATAAATATGGTAGCATAACTAAATATCCATAAAATATCATAAAACAGCTATTTTATCAAAATAAAGAAACTTGCAAACAGAAGTAGAAGCAATAAGAAGTAACCAAAATATTTGCATATGTATTAATAACACTAATTTATTTGCACTTCAGTTAAAAAATATTTTATAAAAGTTTCTAGATACATATATAGAGATCTAAACATCTGGATCGATTGTTTAATGATGGTCTGGAAGGTACAAAACGCTGTATAATTTTTCGAAGTTTTTAGTGGAATTGGCACCTCCCGAACAAAGCTAACACTTATTTTCGTCTATTTGCAAAACTGTATGAGATAGAGCTTTCAAACTTTGAAGATCCAAAAGACTATAAATCCATGCACATTACCAGGTTTCATAATGCCTCGGTGGGAGTAGAGAATAAAAGGATACCCCAGATAGTGGTTATTATTTACAGTATATATAAGTTAATTGATAATCGGTTACATAACAATCGTTATAAAGTGAACACAAAATTGATGTTTAATTTATTTAAGCTTGAGGTTTTCTTTTTTAGTTAAAAAATTTTGAACATTTATAAATGTTGAATGCATCAATACCATACACAATTATGTATGGTAATGGTAGAACTAACCCTGCAGCCACACGATCAACTGTTGCTTTCAAGTTTTTTACACAAACTGCCTGTCTAAATTCAAAAAAATTTATAGCTGGGATCTAGGCTTATACAATTTCTAAAGACAATCGAAAACGATGCTCATTAAAATTGTAATTATTTGTTTTCTTGAACGTAAATTGAAACAGTCAACTTGAAAGAGAAACTGAAAGCAAATTCGTTTAAATTTTAAAAAGTATGAGTGAATTGGTAAAAAAGTTTAAGGGGAAATACAAATAAATACAAATAAAAAAAATACACATTGAGAAAAAAGTAACCAATTTTAGTTAAAAGTAACCAAGACGGCAACGCTGCTTGTAAAGTTCATTTACCCTGCCTTTACACATGCATGTAATAGTGTATATCGTTACCTTAATATAAAAAGGCCCCAACTCATCAAAAACACTTTTTACAGGAGAAGGAAAAAACTTAATAAAAGCTGAAATAATATAGCTACACAACCATTATCAAAAAACATCTTTATTAAAATTAAACGAGGAATTCAGATTGAAATTCATAATATGTATTTCTTTCGAAAAATTGTGTGTATGAGTTAGGCATTTTTTTCTTTAGAAAAATTGTGTGTATGAGTTAGGGCTTTTTGTATTCTGCTTATAACTTCTTTATTTTTAATCTAATTTGCTTGAAATTTTAATAGAATGTGTATTAGCAACCATTCTACAATAATCAATAAAAAAACGGATTTCCAAAAATAATGAGTTGGGGCCTTTTTATATTAAGGTAACGATATGTATTATCAACGAAAATGTCGAAGAAATAGCCGAAAGTCTTGCAAGTAGCTTGAGTGTTTGGACAGCCAGTTGCAAGTTTATTTCTCAAATATTCTCGAAGCGAAAACATCTTATTAAAAAAATCTTTATTTTTGGGTTTAAAAAATATAATCATGTTAACGTTATCACGAAATTGATTTAATAATTTCTTCTTTATTTTATTTCTGATCCATCTTGATGAAAAAATTATGTTTATTTTTAAAATAATATATAATATAAAATTTCTGAGAAAATATATAATTATTGCAATTTATGTTTTAAGATACTATGGAGGTATGCTGCTGTATACTCGTGTTTTTGTTTTGGTTTTTTATTTTTATAAATACACAGAAATCAGCTATAAACATAATTTTTATATTACTAAGTACTAGTAAATTAATACAAAAGGCATCCACGGTAACACTGTTTCTTTAATTGTCATTTTACTTGCTGCAAGTGTCAAAAATATACTTGCAAGCAAGTTCTCTTGCAAGTTGGGCTGCAAGTACGAAAAATTTGATGTTGTTAGTAAAAATGTGTGAGTATATTGAGTTTTTGGAACTTGCACTTCCATGTGTAAACCCCGGGTTATTTAGTCATCGTTTAAACAGCTGATTTTTTTTTAGCTTTGATTGATTCAAATTGATTTTTGAAGAGTTCTCGACAATTAAAAACTTCCTAAGATAATTTTCAAACCTATTTAAATCTATATGAACCAAAACTTTCTGCACGCTTTTGTTTTGCGTCAAGCGGTGTTATATGCAGCAATAAACACTTACTAATTATATCTTTTGTTGTAAAAAAATTAAGAACTGTATAATCACCACAAATTGCCCTATATCGATATAAACTTTTTAAGTATACATTAAAATTTTAATATTTAAAAAAATTACTTAAAAGCTTAATTATTCAGAAAATTCATTTAGGCACTTGTACCCATTCGCCATTCGGGCCCTTAATTATCAAATCAACATTCTTGAGTGTTGAATATAGAAAACGTTGTTTTGATAGATTTTTAAACAAATGCACTAAAACAAAACGATGAAATATTTATTTGCTTTTGTTTAAATTCACAGTGTTAAATTATGTCATATTGGTTTTATGTGCTATAAATTTTTTTATTACCCAGGAAAACTTTTTGAATTTTGGTAATAGGTAGTAGTTATTTCATATGTTACCTGGTAAGTAGTTGTCATTTCAATTGTCATTATTCTGAAAGCCTCAATAAGTACTTACTAGTAATGACCTCAATAAGTAATTTTTACTTCTGAATATTTGCTTACTTATAATCAGCTCAATACTCAATACTACTAATTAGTTGTGTTGTTTTCAGTACTGAATATTTACTCACTACACGCAGAGAAAATATATTTTCAATATGGTCACCTCCAACAAAACTATGTTTAACGAACATTTTTAAACATAATATGTTTATTTTAACCATATTATTGTCACCTGCAACCATATTATGGTTAAATTTGTCCTCCATCGCGAAGCTACCACCATATTATGGTTGCCTCTAAACATGTTATGTTATGTTTAAATATGACAACAATTTGTTTTTAAATAAACAATAGTATTTTCCTCTTTTCTACGAGCAACATACTATGGTTGAATAACAACCATGCTATTAAAAATGTTAAAAATATTTTTGTTATAATTAATCATAACATGTCTGGAGGCAACCATAATATGGTTGCTGCTTCGTGGTGGAGGACTAATTTAACCATAATATGGTTGGCGGTGATAATAATATGGTTAAATTAAACATTTTATGCTTAAAAATTTACTTTAAAAATAGTTTTGTTGCAGGTGACCATATTAAAAAATGTTTTTCCTCTGGGTGGAGTCACTAGTTTCATAACTACTTATTATGTCTATTATTTTTTTGGCTTCTAGTAATTATATTGTAAGTACTTACAATTTAACTTACTGGTAGTAAAACAATATCTAGATATTTTGTGACTTCTAGTAAGTGTATTGTAAGTACGGAATTCTGTGGACAACTCGAACAAAAACAAGTAGTTATTCAGCCGAAAAATAAGTAGTGTTTATATTTCTCCAACATTACTTGCTAACTTACCAGGTTAGTAAAGTTTTTGATGGGTAACTTCACATTCATAACTTAATATCATATACAACCAAAATGACACAATAGAACACTTTGTGAATTGCCTAACTGTAAGCAAATTAAAAAAAACAACTTGTTTTTTTGGTTGGGCTTTAAAAAATCTTGATGAAACAGATGTTTTCTTGATTGTTGACGAGCACTAAAAATGCTTGTAAGTCCAAAAAAATCAAGCCCACATTGGGGCCACCTTACCAAGTAAATACACAATGGAAACTTAAATAGACTTTAAATAAGCAACGTAGGCTTTTTAAATATAATTTTAAAATGTCGTGTTTAAAGAAAACTTATAGATAAATAATATTTAAATACGAAGACAAAAACCAGTCCTACATTTTTTACAAATATTCATATCAATGCAAAATTTAATTAAAATTATGAAATATGAAAGAACTGCATTTTTCGAAATCTGTTATATTTTTGAGAGTTATGCCTGATACAAAAATAAATAATGAAAAAATTTAAAATATCACTATTTTCTGTCGCTGGTAGGGAATTCGTCGGCTGATAATTTAATTGTCGTATGTGGATTCCGATAGTTTCGAGTAAATTGAGTTTGAACACATTTAATTTGAAAATTGCTTCAGCAAATACCACATACGACAAACTCAACACTTCATATCTCGTATGAGGTATCGAAAAACTGATTACGCCAAATGAAAGATCAGGTCGGAAAACCTAAGGAATCGATCTTTACTCAAAACCGCAAAAAAAATCCACATACATTTAAATTATCAACCGACGAATTGAACTAATGTGTTGTCTGTCACCTGGAAACAACACAGACAACTGATTGTGTAGGAAAATTTATATGAAAAGCACTCAAAAAACTGAGTGCTTTTCATATAAATGTTTCTACACAATCAGTTGTCTGTCACCTGGAAACAACACATAAGTTTTTTTATATTCAACGGATCAATACTTAATGAAAACATTTCTGCACTTAACAGTAAACATTTTGATAGTTTCTATTTCACTGAAGTTCCAATATAAGAAATATCCAAAAAAAATTTGCCAAAAAAGGGAAAAAGAGGGTGATGTTGGTAATCGGTATAAACCTAACCAGAGAGCCTTGAAAAAATCTCTTCGAAATCTTTAAATTCAGCCAGCAGAATACTTATTACGGCCAATTTTACCAAGATCAGTTGTAATTAAATATCAGTATAACTACCGGTTAGCATTATATTTTTGATAGTTATGTGATAGTTAATTATAACTGAACTTGGTGTAATTAGAATTAGATCTTGTATCTTACATTTACAATTGGAAATGGTATTTCTGAATATATTTGCAAAAATTGGTCCATATAAATATATACCAAATATAAGTCACCCGGTCTCAAAGACAAAGACTAATAAAACTATAAAGATTATACTAGGGTGAGGCAAAAAGAGAAAATGCTTCATTTATGTACATATGTGTGTATTGGTGTTTGTTTTAAACATTGCGACATAACCCGTTTTGTAAAAATACTGCATGCTACTACTAATTTAAAATTAAGTATAAGTTAAGCTTTTATTGTAACATATTTTAATTTGTGTGAAACGTCCTATAGCTTTCGGTCCCTGGTGGCTAAGATGGTACTTAACATAACGCACAAACGTTTTGTAGGTTAAGGTATATATTAACCCATAACTGCCGTATAATACTTGCACTTACAAATCAAAGGAAAATTAATATATTTATGTATATAAATATTATAAATTAAATCCAAAAATTAAACATTTTACAATCTGCACTAAAAAAAATGATAAGTGCTTAACTTTCCCACGGTGCACAGTGAAACTAACAAAATTTATATTTGCTTGTAAATTAAAAAAAATTATGTAAATTATTTGGCTGAGCATGAATTTATTGACTGGTATCTGGTAATCACCTTTAATTTAATATTAAAAAACTTAACACCTGGAAAGTGCTTTAACATCACAATTGAAAGTTATTTTTAATTTCTAAGAACTAACTGGCAGTGTTTGTTTGTACTTACAAATTATAAAGAGTTCACAAAAGTTAATTAAAATAAACAATTTCTATTTAAGAACAAATTTACAACATCGTCACCAACTGAGGAACAACATACTCGTACCAAAGATAGCGGTAAGTATTTAAATAATTAACAAATTATGAAAGTGACCATTTTATGGCTTAAAAATATTTTTATTTCCTTTGGCAATTGTGCAGCCATTCACTTTCCCACCGAAGAACCAGAAACTAAAATGCACGACTATAAAATCGATGGCAATGACTGTTTAGAAGAAGATGGTTCCAAAAAGGACAAATTATATTGCACCCATGTTCGCAATTATCCCGACAAGCGTTATCTGGAGGGTCTTATAAAAAAGAAATTTCCCAATTTGGAAACCTTCTTTAGTGAGGATTTAATATTACCACAAAATATCAGTCATCGTATGGCCAATGCTCCCAATGAAGAGTTCTTGTGCAAGAGTCGAACCAGAGTCATCTATCCAGAATCCGGTGTAAATAAAGACTACGATTGGTTGTTTATAGTGAATTTACCCAATTATAAACAGGGGGTACGCATAGAGGAGTGTGTGTAAGTTGGCTTGTTAGGAGATTTGCTAAACAAAAATTCTTTTATAATCAACTATATTTTTCTCATTTGATTTTAATTAGGGACGTTGGTCAAACATGCGGTTTAGAAACTGGCTTAAGCCTACCTCTGCGTTTTACTGCAACGTGCGAACAAATGTTCGTACTTCGTTCGCTGATTGCGTATGCAAATGCAACCGACAAAAGTCTTTCAAGGGAATATTTTCTATTTCCCTCGTGTTGTAAATGTGTACTGAAAACGTCCTACCAATGAGTAAACGGGTTATTGCTGCTTGGGCGCGAAAGTTAAATTTAAGAAAGCAAAAATTTTTATATTTTTATTTGAAAATTCTAGAAAAACTAAAACAGTCTACAGCCCATTTTGCTTGAAATTTTTTAAGAAACCCAAACAAAAACTCACTGGATTGATGGCAGGCCAAACTGTCCATTAGTTTAGCTTGCAAATTGAAAACCCCATAATGGTTCTCAATAACTGATGCCATAATTATTAAAAAATTTGTTAAATATACTTAAAAAAATTAAACAATAATTAATAAACAAAATCTTAATTAGTAGTTATCATTTGTACAATATTTACTATCACAAAACTATTAGACAATTCATAAAGTGTTCTAAAGCGCTGTGTAATAAAGTACTTTTAAAGTACACATAATAGCACTGTTGTGAACGGCTTGTTGTATTATCATAACATAAATTAATTGTTTTATCATATAATAAATTAACAAACAAAAAAAAAAAAAAAATTAAATATATAATTTTTTTTGCATTACGTGAATAAATAATTAGTTGAAGAAAAATAATTAAGCGATTCACAAAGTGTTTTAAAATGATATGTACTAAAATACAATTTACGGCCCTTTTCACAATCTATTATTAAATGTTACCATTGATCCAAAAATCATCAAGCTATGTATTACTATTACGAGTACTCCTTATAATAATTAAGAATTAAAGGTCCTTACAATGAAAAAAGATCAAAATTTTATCATTAATTATTTTCTTTTACAAAAAATGTTGGGCTATCGAGTTTTTTCACAGACGTATCTTTTGATCAAATATGTTCATTAGTTCGCTTTTATTGTGTATAGTAAAGCCCCTTTATCTTAAAACAAATACTTTTCTATGATTTTTTAATTTATAAAAAATATTTACAATTGAAAATTATTTTTTGTGTTTTTTATTACACAATTTTTCGTAAACAAACGGAGATGATATTGCCACACTGCCTGTCTAAAAATTTTGTTATGTTACCGAAAGATGGTGAAACAGAAATCCTTAACAGTTGGTTAAAAATTCCTTGTTAATTTTTTTGTTCAATTATATATTGTCAAAAGGGCCGTTAAAGCTAAATATCACTGTTGTGAACAGCCTGTTGTAGTATTATGCAATAAATTAGTGTAAACGTCAAAATGACAGAAAGTGAAAAGTTAAAGAAAATGCTTAAAATTTTAAACAAGAAACCAGCTTAAAAATAAGCACACTAACGGCCAATTTCCCCAAGTTCAGTTAAAACTAACTATTACTTTAACTTCTAGTTAACAATAAATTTTGACAGTTATAACTGATAGTTAATTATAACTGAACTTGGTAAAATTGGCCGTAAAACTACATAGGAAACAAATTTATATTGTCATATAATATTTTAAAATGAATACTAAAACAAAATTTTTTGACGGTCATAAAATTATAGCAAATACAGCCAAAACGATACAATAGAACACTGTGTGAGTTGCCTTACTGTCTTAAAATTGTAAACAAAGAACCAGCTGAAAAAATAAAGCTATACAGCTACTCACACCATAAGTGGGACACCTAGAAAAAGTCTTATGTTGCTACGTTTGGTACTAAAAAAACAAGCATTTGTTTAAATCCTAGTACTCTGCTCCAATTTGTGAAACATTTTCAGCGACATCTATTATTTCATACGAAAATTTGACATGTATCAATGCTACCTATCTCGAGAGTTTGCACAATTTGACGTTTTTAATCTTTAAAAGTATGCGACATTGTTTTGGATATGTAAACAAAACCCACATGTATTTTACTAAAAAGTATTTTTTTAAATAAGAGTGGAATAAGATTAAAAGTAAATATGGATGAAAAACTGTTACCGGTTTTGTTATTTATGTTTTTCCGTTCTCATTTAATGTTAAGTTTAAACTTTTTTCCATTTGCTTATAATTCCACGTGAACTATTTAGTACCCAGCAAAAACTTTACTTACCTGGTAAGTAGGCAAGTAATGTTGGAGATATATAAACACTACTTATTTTTCGGCTGAATAACTACTTATTTTTGTTCGAGTTGTCCACAGAATTCAGTAGTTACAATATACTTACTAGAAGCCAAAAAATAACTAGTTTTTATTTAATTGGCGCTAGTTAATAGACCTTATAAGTAGCTATGGGGCTAAATACCAGTAAGTTTATATTCAGTACTGAAAACAAGACAACTAATAAGTAGTTATTTAGCTGGTTATTAGTAAGCAAATATTCATAACTGAAAATAATAGTAGTGAAAAGTACTTACTGAGGTCATTACTAGCAAGTACTTATTGAGGTTTTCAGAATAATGAAAATTGTAATGACAACTACTTACCAGGTAACGTATGAAATAACTACGACCTATTACCCAAATTCAAAAAGTTTTTCCTGGGTAGTTGTAAAAAAATGTTGCCAGAAACATTTCGTAACTTTTTCTCAAATTGACCAGAGTGCAAGTCTATCAACATAATTTCATAGAAATTCCGCACAAGTTTTTTCATATGAGTTTTGACAGCATTTCACGTGAAATGTTGAATAGAGTACCAGGCTTAATTTAAGAATTTTCATTTATTTTACATAATTCATTTTATATAAATAAAATTATGCCAATTTTATTGAGACCTACATAAAATAATTAACAAAAATTGTTTGATTAATATTAATTTTTATGAGGTGTTCCACTTATAGTGTGAGTAGCTGTATGTTGGTAACAGAGTAGTATTTTCATAAAATAATTAAATCTGAAAAATGAAACAGAATGTTTATGAAAGTGATAAAATTAAATCTAATAGAACCAATATGATACAATATAAATAACACTTTGTGAATTGACTTAATATGCATAACATTTTCAAATTTACAATTAATTTTTAACACAAATTAAAAAAAAGGTAAATTAAAAAAATTCTAAACATTTTGTAATTGAATACTCAATTAGAAAATTATTATAATTTATTTTAAATCTTGAATTTTTTTTAACAGTAACAATGATGAATAAGGATGAAAACACTCAAAGAAACATTTATAGAAATGTTAAATGAATCCATCTAAATTATGTAAAGAACCATTCAAAGAACACAATATATTAAGAAAACTTTTAAAAATAAAAACTCTAATTTGTATTATGTAAGTAGTTTTAAATAGTTATAAAAATATTTGTAAATTAAATTCTAATATGGATCTTGCGTAATATTTTTGCTTTTGTGTGATGTACACGTGAATATCTAAATGTTGATTATTTGTTTTTTAATTGTTATAGTTTTTAAATAAACTTTTAAAGCATTAAAAAGTTTTGTTCTGTGTTTAATATCAAAAAGTCTTGATCCAAAGTCAGCGTCCAGACTTTAAATGTTTGTTGCTGCAATTTGTTAAAATTTTGGTTTATAATTGCATAAGTGCAGACATTATAAAATTATAGCCTTGCAACTTGGCATTTTTATCTTGTCCTCTTCTCCTTTTTATTTAACCCGTGACTACGTTCACGTGAAAATTAGAGTTAGATTTAAAGAAAATTCTTTATCTTATAAGCAATTTATAAAAATTGTATGCAATTTTCCACATCTAGAGCTTAATGGCGATTTCTTTTCTGAGAAAAATGTTGCATAAATGGTACATGCTCTACACAAAAAAGATAGAGCATGTACCATTTATGCAACATATTTCTCAGAAAAGAAATCGCCATAAGTTAAAGTATTTCAATAAACAAAATTATAGGAATGTCTATTTTTCGCCTACAGTCCAAAAGTACCAATTTTTTTAATTCCCCTGGGATCCCTGCAATACATTTTAAGGCAGATCCCAAAATGTTCAATGATCTATCGTGTCGTCCATGTATTCGCAGTATTTCTAGCAATCTTTCGAATTCCCTCATTTGTTATTTTTTGAAACCAATTTCTCTTGAGTCTGTAAATTCTCTTAAAGCATGTTCGGATTCTTGTACGATCAGTTCGTGCTCGGAAAGTTTTCTCCTTAGCATTATATAGTCATAGTCGTACTATAGAGCCACCATCTTTTACAGCGATTAAATGTGCGTTGATACCAATGGCAGGCAGCTAATGAAAATTTTAAAAATAAACGATAAAATTAAAGATGTAAGATACAGGTTATCCTTATGAATCTTTTTCCCTTTAATCATCACCGTGGTACCTAAATCACTTGATATAATTCCCTGTTCAAACTTATTTCAAACTTATTTCCTTCCCTCCTATTTCGTTTACCGATAACTATTTCGCCTGGGTGAAATGCCTTATTTCTTCCATTTTTATTATTTTCAAGTAGATTTTTGTCCAGCACTGCTTGTAGCCAATCCTTTATTTTAACTAGGGAATCCTTTTTAAAATCGCTTATTACATCAGTGGGTTTTCTTTCAGTGACAGAGTGGATTGTATTATTCTATTTAAAGGCTGAGAGTAATAGTAACTCAGTGGTATCGTTCACATTTAGTTGAGCTTTAACACACAGTGCGATCTTTCCCCCTGGTCATTGCTCTTGTTATGCATTGGTCGGATGAAAAATTGTTTAACATTAAAATGATCTCCTTAAAAGGTTTCGATCATATTTCATTGTCTGTAATAACTAATTTTATGCCTGTAAATCTATTCAGGATATGAAACAGAGCTGTTTTAATATCAGCCGATCATCTCGAGTTCAGAAGAATGACCAAATTTGGAGAGCTTATACAAACATGTAAGAAAAATTTGTTAATCCGTAATCAATATATCCATATGAAGTGTTTCCCCAGGATATATGGGTATAGGTGCTAACGCTATTCCCACATTCTGGGGTTTCCTCTGATACTTATTTTCTTTGCATACCCTGCAGTTTGATATTACGTATTTTAACATTTTCCTGCAAAAAAATAATCCAAAATAATTTGAAGTAAATTCTCTCGGAGCGATCTATGTCCTCCATTGTGTTCAGTGGTTTATTCCACTGATCATCTTCTCGTATTACATCCATCACCAATTTTTTAGTGTGAAGAAATTTTGTTGATGAAAAGTACAAGATAAGGCTGTCCTTGAAGTCTGCCAACGTAGAAAGATCACACTGAACGACATTAGTACCCGAGAACAGTGAAAAAGTACCATAGGTAAAAGAGTACCAACGTTTCCTAATGTTATGCCCACAGAAAGTACGTTGTATGTTAATGTAGGCTTTAATCAAATTTAACGATAAGAGCAAAAGTACCAATTTTATCCCGTTTTTACCACTTAAAAAGTACCATATATTTAATAACTGACTGTATGCAATCCGCATATAAATTTTATCAAACAGAGAAGAAGTACCCAGGTACCCATTTTCCCTCTTTAGATGTACCCTATATTCAGTGTTGCCACTTTGCGGGTAATTACCCGAATTTGGTGCAGTTTTTACACTCGTGTGTAGAGCGTGGGTAATTTCTTTATGGTGTAGATCAGGTGTAATTTGAAATTCTTTAATTTTAAAACAAATAATATAATAATTTGATTTTAAAGATAGAAATTATACCATTTAAGATATTGATAATTTAAAATATTTAACAAAAAAAGATTTCCATATCAACCAAAAGATTGATAGTGATTGGCGCCTGATGGACAATTAGATTTCGATAAAAATTAGCTTTATACATAATTTAGAACCCGAAGTTTATTGGAAAACGAAAGTATGTATTTTTACTAAAAAAAACTCCCTGGGAGAAATATATGTTTCCAATATTACAAAAAGTAATACATTTTGTGTTTGTTTAACATTTAGAATGCTTTAGTTGAGAAATATTTAGCGACTTTATCGGCTTAGAATCAGTATCTGAGTCGTCTGTCCCGCTGGCTGGTTGTCTGTCCATGTAAACATGTCCAAATTGTTAAGATAATTTAATAAAATTTGGTTTATAATTTTTGTTTTTTTGAAAATTTTGTGAATCGGCACATAATTTGAATAGACCCCATAAGAAATTTTTCCTGTGCCCATTAAGCATCTTACTATGTTGGGTTTTGGACAAAATTTTGCATAAATATTTTTTTTTCAAACTAAATGATCTTACAAAATTAATAATGAAATCAGTCCATATTTGATCATGGCTCTCATACAAATATCACTCACAAAAACAGCTTGTAATAAACAACTAAAATGTTAATTAAATCAAAATTATAAATTATAAAAAAAATAATTGATTCAATTATTATATTTAATAATATTGAAATACTTTTCAAACAATTTTTTTAATTGATAAAAAAAAACTACTGATAATTTTTTCTGTGTAAAGAAAGCCAAAAGAATAATTTGCTCAAATTATTGCAAGAATTTATTGTTTATGATTTAAAAACGACGGCAAGCATTATAAAAATTGGTTTGTATAAAAGCACAATTGAACAGCGCAAGTTTATGCATCAAAATTTACGAAGTTTGTGTAAATAAGTTCTAATACAATTTTCGTGTTCTAGGCTTAAAAAATAAACTGGTCGAAAATATCATTTTATAGAGTTTTTTAAATGAAAGTAAAGCATAGAAATAAGATCGTCTGTATTTTGCTTACATCAGGTCTGCCGGTCCGCCTAAATTTGTTAAAATATTACCAGTTACAGTCGAAGTTCCCTATAATGAAACTGCATAGGAACAGAAAATCACTTCATTATGTAAAACTCCATTATAAAGAACTTATATTTTTGTCCACTTTTGTTTAATAAACCTGGTATTTTTCTTTGGATTACACTTCCACGTGCTACGATTATCGATCTGAGCTTTGCTTTATAAATATCCTTGAAAAGGCAGGTTGGAAGATTTTTGAGTTTAATGCTTAATTTCTTGTTTCTAAATTTTTAGAATTACCATTTGGGTAAGTGCAGAGCTCTTTTTGTGTTACTACTTTGAAACAAATGCTACTACGAAATATCCGTTCATAGAACACGAGCGACTCCTGTCAAAATTGTTATGATATATAAAATTTCTTTTGTTCTTATTTTCATCTAATTCATTATATTGAGATAAAAATGTATTAGATTCAAATTTAAATTTGAAAAATTTGTTCATTCTTAAGAAAACTTCACGGTAGGGAAATTTATTATAAGGAAATCAAAATTTTGAAATAAATTCATTATACGGAGTGCTTCATTGTATAGAAGTTAACTATAGAGAAGTTCGACTGTATTTAATTTTTTTTTTTTTTAATGAGTTACCAAAATTTATTTAGGTTTTTAATAAATTTTCATATTGTTAATAAATTTTTAACAAAAAATCTTGGTAACAATTTTACCATTTTCTGGCCTTGTCGAAAAGCAGTAAAAAAATTTAGATCTGGTCACACTGATAAGTGTGCAAATAGAATGAAGTTCCTATGAATTATCTTAGTGACTGCAGGTGAAGTATAATTAACTTTATTTGAAGTCTTAATCTTCTTCAGTAAACACTTGGGCTGTACAAAAGATCCTTTGGATCACGGTGCCTTTATATAATAATGATGTAAGTATAAAAATAAAAAAATTTTAAGAAGTACCATTTAGGTGCGAAGATGATAATTTCGAATTTAGTCATCGGAATGTCATAAAAATGTTAAATACATTTAGTAGTGTGCCAGTTTTTTTTTCTAATTTATCTTTATTCACTCAAACTGGAGATTTTTTCAATAAAATTTAACCCTAGAAAGATAACCATTTCAAAACTCATGAACGTTTTTAACCTTCTATAATGTTATTTTTTTTTTTTTTTTTTGATTAATTAACAAGAAAGTAATATGTATTATATTTTTATGTAAGACTGAAATTATAAATGATAATTATAAATTATAAATGTCTGAAGTGCACAGCAACGTATTCCTGCCAATTAAAAAGAAATAGCAATAGTTCGAAAGTACATGTGTAAAATTTACGAAGATTATCTTTCTAGGGTTAAAATATATTGTGGCGCAAAATTTTAGATTAAATATTCATATTAGGCGAATATTGGCACAGATATTCGTATTCGCGCATATAAAAAATTGATATTCGATACATCTCTATGAGATACAGTCTTTATCTAATGATTAGATACAGTCCCAAGCTTGATGTTTTTCAATTAAAAATAACTTTAAAAAATATTTGAAAAAAATTTTTTTTTAAAAATCATTAAAAAGTCTTGTTTTATTAAATAACCATAAAAGTTTATTAACAATAAACTATTTTCATTTAAGAACAAAATTGCAACATCTTTCCCAACTGCGCAAAACGAAGGTCTCGAAGCAACCGGTAAGGTGTTCGCAACAAGTCCAAACATTTTCAAAAATTTTTATATATAATTAAATTAAATTCCAGCTCAAATACCTGACCTCAGCAACATCCCAATCGATGCGGACTGTAAGTATAATGAATACGAAGGTGATCAACTCTTTTGTGCTCGTGCCCGCAATTATCCTGATCAGAAGCAATTAACGGATTTACTTGAAGATGAATATCGCCATATGGCAGACTTTTTCGATGAACCGGTATATCCGCAAGATGTAGGTTACCGTACGGGTGATGTTCCCGGCGAAGAATCTTTGTGCAACAGCCGAACAAGAACAATGTATCCAGAGAAAGCACTCAATAAGGATCTCGATTGGTTATTTATTGTAAATTTACCAAATTACAAGCAGAGCGTACGTATTGAGGAATGCACGTGAGTTTTGCAGAATTAAAGAGAAATTAATTTGTTAAAAACTAATATGTTGTTTTTATTATTATTTATATCAGGGGAGTTGGTCATTTATGCGGTATAGAGACTGGTATGAACTTACCCAATCGTTATACTTCTAGTTGCGAACAAGCGTATGTCTATAAATCCATGGTTGCATATACAAATACATCAACAAGCCGTATGGTAAAGGATAACTTTTTGGTACCATCATGTTGTCGATGTGTAATTAAAAGAGCTTAAATTCAAAATGTAAGATTGAATTTTTATTTTTTCAAGAGTTCTATAAAATGTTATTCAAGGCATTGGTTATTGAAATTCGGTCCGACGGTGTATTTTTTTTTACCATATTTTAAGTAATTCCATGGATCTCTCTTTGCTTCAGTTTTTGAGAGACATTTTCTGGAAATACAGGTCAAGAATATTTTTATTTCAGACTGACAATTTTAAGAGATTTACATGGATAGAAACGATAATTTTAATGTGGACCATTTAAGGTGAACACCAATTTACGAAAATTTCCTGATGAAATTAAAGGGAAATTTGTTATACGCAAGATTAAAATATTGCATTAGGATTTGAAAAGGATTTTAGGCATATGATACCGTGGCTGTTTTTGCCGTAGCGCAGTCTAGTCGTCTAATTGTCGGCCACTTTTCGAGCAATGCTGACTGTCTGCCATGAAGTGTGTAAACCGTACCAAAAGGAGCATTTTTCTGGATGGAATGGAGTATGTAAGGTCTGTTGGTGGATTGGGCTCCATATGCGGGAATTTTGTTTTGTAACAAACTCGTTAAGCCAAAAATGAGCCGTCCGCCATTAAAATAACCAAGTCGTCTATAATCGATTGAATTTCGAAGTAAATTTTGATAGTTTGATTGTTGTGCAACCGCGAATCTATTCATTATGAATTTCTAGAGTTTTATAATCATAAATGAGAAAAATTAAGCGCAGATCGTTTGACAAGTAACCCTTTCGTAAGTTCTATAGTCCAAGTACACAATTACCCTCCACAACTAGTGGTGAAAAGGGTTGACAAAGTTTGTCATTCCGTGTGAAACTTTTTCAATATTCATCTAAGACCCGATAAAGTATATCCAGGCTGGGTTTTTGAGATCTCAGTTAAAATCGGTTTGGTTAATCTGAAAACATATCTGTGCCGCCATTACCAAGTTTGTGTAAACAATTTTGATGTAACCGCTTAATTTTGCTTAAAATTTTGTTACTTAATAAAATAATAAAAAATCACATTTCGACGGAAAAATCTAAGTTTCAGACTACGTTAAAATAAGTTTGAGCTTAATCCACATCTCAAGAACTCGGCCTCCGGTCACTTGAGTAATTTAAAGTTGATTTAGCCATGCCCATTTGCCTGTCCGTCTGTTGAAAATACGCCCACTTTCGAAAAACTCACAAGAAAAGAACAATGACTTTCTCAGATGGCTTATTGTTATCCTAAACAGTTTCGGATTGAAATCCAGTAAAATCGGTTCAGTAGGATAAGAGTAATGAATCCAAATGCGGAAACCGAACCCATAAAAAATTGTTAATTTTGTTACAAGAGCTAACACAAATGGTGGCTAATGCAAGGATTGATATAAGATTTTGCACAAATTCGTGGAGATCGGTCCATAATTTACCATAGGTCACATATAAAGCCCACTCTCGAAAACTCTTTAGTACGCTTAAAACCGTAAGGCAATAAATTTTGGTCTGTCGCAGTCTTATATGAGTAGAAATCCCTCGTAAAATTTCGTGAAGATCGGCTTATAATTTACCATTATCCGATATACAGTCCACTCCTGAAATATTCTAACTGTCGGTGAAGGAAATCAAAAATTCGGCACAGCCAAATATATAGTTAAAGCGATTTTCGAGAATCGGACCCTTATGGAGGCTAGATCCATTTATAGGCAGCCATTTTGAAGTACAGACGAACGCAGATGCTTTGATGGATTTAAAAAGAGAAGTGGAATAAAATTGAAAAAATTAGAAACTTATAAATATTTTTATTTAGTCGGTTAAAGTTGGCTCTCTCTTTACATATAAAAATTATAGCTATAATTTGCTGATGGGACCAATAGGGTTATTCATATTTCGGTTTTAAAAGTAAATTTAAAAAAACCACACATAAATCTTTGATTTTGATGAATAGGGATTTTATGGACAAAAATAATTGAATGCAGAACCATAATTGAAACTGCGATAAATACAGTAATTAAAATCTAAAAGAACGTCTTGAATTTTGATGATATTGGTTTTCTCGATTTCCACATCACAAATCCATTTTATATCAAATTATACTTAAAATGTCAACCTTTATTTTAGTACAAGGTTTACATGGGCACACAACTGGAGGTGCCTCTATCGAAAAAATAATTCTAATTTGATGTCTGTATTATTTTTTACAAAGAGCACCCATTCCATACGAAGTAGCGAAGTAGTTCCACTCCATGTTTCTCGATACAATAAATTTGTTTCACAATTGCGATCTGCTTTCATCTGAGAACATAAAAATTTTTGTAACTAAAATGAACACTGTAAACCTCATTTTCTGCAATCAGCCGGAAATATTCAGCAAAATCAATTTGTAAAGCTACTTCATCCGGCCTTGTATTTTTTTATTTTTAAAAAAATACAATTAAAATGCTGGAAGTTGTGCTTCTAATTCGTGAACAAGCTCAAAAAATGTATCCATTTTATGAGTTAGCGATAGTCGATCATCGATTTTCCTCCAATGTTGCCATTAAACTGTTTCATCCATTTTAGTTTAATAGATAAAATAAACTAATTCATATTTTAAATCCCTTGTGCAATATTCACGATTGCTTGTCATCAAATTCTCGTCATAAATATAACAGCAACCAATCTAGAGATAGGCGCCAGTCGATCCTTTTGAGGTATCCCCACTTTTTCGCACATTTCGGGAGGTATCCCGGCCATAACTTAACGAATGTTGGTTATCAAATGCTGCAGTGTTAGGAGATTCTTCGCGTAGACAGAGTCTTTGATACAGCCCCATAAAAAGGTCTAACAGCGTAAAATTGCATAATCTTGGTTGGCCATCAATTGACGTCGCCAAAACGTAAAATTGTTCGCTCCCAATGCAATAACACCAAAAATCGGTCGTGTTGTATGTTCGTGTTTTGTTAAAGGCACGTATCGTCCAGTTCATAATCTTCAATCTAATCGGGTTATCCGCCACACTTTCACTTACAGAAGCGATATTTTCGGCAGTGCGCACATTGCGATGTGCGCACTCTCTAACGCTTTCAGTCTCTTCAATTTTTTATATTACCTTGCCAATTCCTCGCACAGAAGGGCGATTATGACGACCATAATCACCCTGTAATGCTAAAAAAGTGACCACATTTAAACCACCACGTATGTAGTAGGTTTTTACTATTTTTGCGCGTTCTTCGGATGTTAAAAGAGACCGTTGACTAAATAAATGACGCTTCCGATGACAGCCTTTCCAGACTGGTAGTTTAAAAACCACTAAATGAATAACCCGTTAGTTTGACTGAATTTCAAATAAACAATGTTTTGTATTTAACAATTTTTAAAACGGAATTTTTAAAAATATTTAATTTGTTTTCTAGCAAACACTAAATGAATCGATGACTCGGAAATGTTCTTATTACTTTGGATAAAAAATTAAAAAAAAAAAAAAAATTGTAAACTTTAAAAAAGATACCAATTTAAGTTAAGAAAATACAGTTTTAAAATTTTTAGATATTTAAGAAATGAACTGAAACATTTGCTGAGAAACACTATTTTAAGGAAATAATTTTAAATTTTTGCTGTGCAAAAAGTTTAAATGAAAGATAAAAAATTGTTACTGTCTGTTTCACAATTTCGAATATTAATGTACACGCATAGAAATTTTATATATTTTCTTAAAAAAAATCTATGAGAAAGTTAATTTACGAAATTATGAAACAAGGAGTTAATTGAATTTTTATAAGGATCTTTTTATATATTATAAAAAAAGAATATTGTATTTGAATTATGTAAATATTTATAATTTGTTTCGTTTTTTATTTGTTGCAATTAAAAAATAAACATTTAAAGCATTAACCGATTTTGTTGTTTTCAATATTTCGAGCCCTTAAAATAAAAAGCTTCCATGTCACTTTAAATGAGTATCGAGATAAACGCTATCAAAGTTTTGAATCGCAATAATTTTGTTATATTTATTTTCACTTTAATTTTTTTTTTGTTTTATATATTAGGCTTTATACATATGCTATTACTCTTATTGCAAATTTCCTGTAAAATTTGCGCTTTAGTTGCAATTTGAAAAATTACAAATGCGACTTAAAACATTTTTAATCCCAGTCTGAAGACAAAATTTAATTTTAAAATGTTCCAAACGCACATAAAACCTTTATATATCATAAACCTAAGAAATAATAACAGAAAAAAGTTTTTTATCAATTAAAAAAATGGTTTAAAAATTTTTTCAAATTAATAAGTGTGATAATTGAATCAATTTTTTTTTAGTCGAAAGAAAATTAAAAATATAATTTTGATTTAATTAATATTTAAGTTGTTTTGAAATAAATTTTTAATTAAAATATTAATTTAATAACAACAAATATTAATTGACTTTTTTCGCTTTAAAAAAAGTAATTTAAACTTGAAGAATTGTTGTTGGGAAATGTCAATATTTAATTAAATATATTAACACTTTGTTTGAAATGGCAAAGTTTTTTGATTATTTTTTTAATTAAAATTATAAATATCATTTATTGAAAAAAATATTCACACTTTGACAATTTTTAGTAATCAATAAAATCATTTTGGTAATAGGTAAAAAATGAACAACTTGTTTGCTTGATATAATGAATTTGGTATAAATTCGGTAATTAGAGACAATTTTAAATTTTTTTTGTGTAATATGTTGAATTTAAGAAAATTTTATGAAACTTGCAAAACATTGGTTAAAGCCTCGCATTAGCGAATGGTCAAGATCTAAGAAAAAAAAAACTCATCGTGACTCAGTAAAACTCAGACGTTTGACTGGTGGATATCAAAATACTCTGGAACGGATTCTGAATGCTCTCGCCTTCATATACGAAGGTTTAGGCCGTATTATTACATCTATTTTTTCATAATTCAGTCTTAGGAAAAATTCATTATTTAATTTAAAATTAATGGACTTTGCCACAGCAGTATATATAATATTTTAAATAGTTTAAAAGCTTTCAAATAACCATAGAAGGGAGTTGGGTATATATCACTGTCAATAGCCTTTTAGTCCAGCAGGTGAGTTCTCAGTTAATGACAAAGAATTTTCAATAGCACTATGAGACTTGGTACCTCTTGCATACAATTTCGAATATTTCATAGGTTCGAATATTTCATATTGATTTTAAACTCATAAAATATAAAGCTAATTAATAATAAGTAGTTATAACATGATAAAGATTATCCTAGAACTAAATAGTAATCTTATCAATTAGCTTGATGTTGAGTTTGAGCAACAATAAATTTTCTATATGCTCAGAACTTAAATTCCTTCTATTTTTGGTCATAATAATTGGCAAAACACTGAAGGCTGTCTCCACAGATACATGTGTTGCGGCTACAGCTAATGCAACAGCAGCTAGTTTTGATAATTAAGAATCTCTAAAGATTTTTTGCAATTGCAATTTTAAACACAATTTTATATTATTATTTTAATTAAAATTCACAATTTTAACTTTAAATTGAGTTTTTATTGTTAGTTTCTAAAAACAAAAAAAAAAAATATTTTTCTCAAAAACGTTTTTTTTAAGAACTTTTTTATTTTGAACTTTGAAGAACATATAAAACAAAATAATTTTTTTTTTTTTTTGTACAGTTGAAAACATGTTTTGAACACCAATGATAAATATTTTTCAAAAAAAAAAAAAAAAAGAAAAAATAGAAAAACGTTTTTGTGTATTTTTCACACTTTTGTTTTTTTGTTTCTTTTCATTTCCAAAACACATATCGAGGGCCTATATTCAAAATCCTCTATCTTAAAAAACACAACTTTTCAGGAGAGCCAAAAAACTGTTTTTTTCGCGTATTACTTGAGTTATTAAAATTCGCTATTCTACAATATTTGTTATTATCTTACAGATAATTGGTTCATAAAATTGTGCATTATTGGCGACTTTATGCGATATAGAGGGTTTAGCTTCTCAAAAATATTCAATATGTATGTATGAAAATTGAAGAGATAGAGGGTTTTGCATTTTAATAAAAATAAATTATTTTGATTTTATTTATGCCATCGCGGTGTTTAACGTGGTTTATTTAAGATAATACAACATAAGGTTAAAAAAAATTAACAATTAACAATATTAAACAAAAAGTTATAGCAAAAAATTTTGTTTTTGCTTTTTTAAGTTTGTTTGGAGTTTGATTGGTGTAAATGATCGTAAAAGTAATAGTATTCCGGTGGTATAATGTCAAATTAATGTTCAGCTTGCAAAAAATAGTAAAAAAACATGTATTGCAAGAACAAGTTATTCAAAAAAATAGTTGAAAATTAATTATTAGAAAAGATAGTGGGTTTTGCATTCAGAAAAAGTAATTGTGTAAGATAGAGAAAGTATAAAAATTCAAATAAAACAGCAAAAAAAAAATATGTTTGTTATGAAAATCACACCATAGATGAGGGTTGTTTTACTGAACATTTTACCATTAAAAAGTCATTTTCGTGAAAATCAAAGATAGAGGGTTTTGAATATAAGCCCTCGATATTTTACTTTAAAAATAAATATCTTTCTTGTGTTTCCTGATAGAAAAAAAATTTATTTTGTACGCATGAGTTTTGAATTTTTCAAATGAAAAACTTAAATTTTAAGTTATATATCGTTACTTAAAACGCAAAAGGCCCTAACTAACCAAAAATTAAAAATCGACTTTTTCATTGATTCTGATGTATTATTGCATCAACAAAGTCCAAAATTAGAGATTTTATTAGCAAAAACAAAAATCCCTATCTTCAAAATAGTATATGACAAACGCTAATAGACATAACTAACAGTTTGCATTATATGCAACATTGTAACTTGTCAAAGCCACTGGTAGGTTTTACAAGAAAAATAGAAGAAAAATTAATTATAAACAGTTTAAGGCAATTTATCAATTTATTATTTTAAATAGTTTCTTGCTACTCCTGTAAAATTTTCAAAATGTTAGATGGGGCCTTTTGCGTTTTAGGTAACGATATAGTGTTACTTTATCAACAAAATTACTGCAGAAAATGTTATGAATATAAAAAAAAATATTTTATTGGTACTACTTGTTTGTTTATTGGAGCAAATTTAATTGATTTTTTTTAAATAACATCACAAGATATTTAATTGAAATCAGTTTTTATTTTTTCTGTGTAGTAAGAACCTTTTTAACTGAAAACGGCATTTTGACCAAAATATTAGTTGGAACCCTTTTAGTCTAAGGGCCCGATTTATTAAGATTTTTCTCTTTTTTGCCATCAGGTTACGATTAAAGTTATCGAAGTTTCGTATTTGGAGAATGAATTCTAAATAATCAGCGTAATAAATTGCCATTGACGAAAACCACAAAAATGCATCACTGTTATCTATTCTATTACAATTCACGGTATCGTGCAAAGCGAATTTGCCTGTCAAAAGTGTAATTTCTTTCGTTATACAGGGTGAGTTCCAACAAATCAAAACAAATTGCAGTGATGCGGTTTTGATACGAAGTATCGTGCTGTTTTGTTTACTTTGTAAAAAAAATGGCAACAAAGCATCAAAAAAATTATTCATGCACATTTTGCCTTTTGCTTGCGCTGTTATAATTAAGGGACGTATGACATTGTCAATGTTTAAATGGTTGCGTTTAAGAATGCATGACTTTGTTCAGTTGCATTGCAAATGAGATTTTGAAATTCACCCAACTTTTGTTCACGCCATTTGAAAAAATGTAGAAACAATTGAATAAAATTCTATAAATTAAAAGGTGGTCACTAAAGAAGTTGACTGCGAATATTTTAATTAAAATTTTCACAACTTTTTTTATTTTAATTTAAAAACATGAATTCATATTATTTTATTTAATTTACGTTAAACAAAATTAACGATAATACAAAATTCACTTTAATTAATTAAAATCGTATTAATTGACTATTTGGTTAGTCAATAAATAAAAAAAAACTCGAATATTGGAATTTTTTCTTTTTCATAAATTATTTTTAATTATATTAACGATATAATTAAATATTATTAATGAAATATTACTATTGTAAAAAGCTTTATAAATTGAAATACAACGCATAGAAACGCATTAGAAAAAATGGTTAATATAAAAAAAATCGAATTAAAAAGTTTTTTTTAGTTTTTTTTTAATTTTAAAAATAAGTTTTTGTCTAACTACTTTAAGTTTTATGAACAGGGTATTACACTGTTTTGGATCTTCGTCCACGGCCTAAACCTTCGTATATGAAGGCGAGAGCATTCAGAATCCGTTCCAGAGTATTTTGATATCCACCAGTCAATCGTCTGAGTTTTATATGGTTCTCCACCAGTCACGATGAGTTTTTTTTTCTTAGATCTTGACCATTCGCTAATGCGAGGCTTTTACCACTCTTTTGCAAGTTTCATAAAATTTTCTTAAATTCAACATATTACACAGAAAAAATTAAAAGATTTTGTTTGTTGTGCTTAATTCCCTTTTTAAATAATTGATAAAAAATACTGAAATTTATTGTTGGAGGATAAGCTGTTCCTATGCGCATTTCACTGGTTGCTTAGGACGGATCATCAGGAAACGTTCTCCTAAATAATTTTAGAAAAGCCAAAGCTATCAGCAAACAAAACTACAGAGGGAATGAGAATTACCTACAAACACTCAAAAAGTCTTGTTTGCAACGAGATCAAAGCTTAAACAAAATACCAAACAATAAATCAGTGATGAGTTTTATCCTCTCTCACATTTCCCGCTACAATTTTTGGAATTCTCCCAACATTAATTGTAATTGTAAGTGGGTAAAGAAAAAACATATTAAAAACAAAAACAAAATGCTTTTATTGTTTTCGCAAGAAATCAAAATAAAAACAATTTGCCAGTTCAGTTTTTTATGCACGTGCACTTGCTAAAATTTATTATCAAAGTTGTTTGTGGGAATACTATTATTTATTAAAAGATTTTGTTTGTTGTGCTTAATTCCTTTTTAAATAATTGATAAAAAATACTGACATTTATTGTTGGAGGATAAGCTGTTCCTATGCGCATTTCACTGGTTGCTTAGGCCAGATCATCAGGAAACGTTCTCCTAAACCAGTGAAATGCGCATAGGAACAGCTTATCCTCCAACAATAAATGTCAGTCAGGAATTAAGCACAACAAACAAAATCTTTTAATTTTTAATTTTTTCTGTGTAATATGTTGAATTTAAGAAAACAATTTTAAAATAAAGAATATTTTTTTTCAATAAATTATATTTTTAATTTTAATTAAAAAAGTGACCGAAAGACTTTGCCATTTCAAATAATGTGTTAATATATTTAATTTAATATTGACAATTCCCAACAACAATTAAACAAGTTTAAATTATTTTATTTTAAACGAAAAAATAAATTAATATATTTTGATATTAAATTAATATTTTAATTAAAAATTTATTTCAAAACAACTTTAATATTAATTAAATCAAAATTATATTTTTAATATTCTTTCAACTAAAAAAATAATTGATTCAATTATCACATTTATTAAATTAAAATACTTTTTAAACCATTTTTTTAATTGATAAAAGTCTTTTTTCTATGTACAAAATATTTACGGTCGATTGTTTGGTACCGAAAAAATTATATTCGCCTTTGACTATGACAGCTGTGGAACAACGACTACGCCAACCATAATCATGCTGATTGTCTTTCGCAGCATCGTAAAAGTAAAAAAAAAAAAAAATTGAATTTTGTCGGTTTGTCAGAAGAAATTTGGTTTACACTGGACAGTGATTAATTATGGCAAACTTTTTGAAAAAATGTTTTTTTTCTCTTAATTTTGAATGCAATCTTTTTGTTGCAAAATAAGTTAGTAAAAAAAGGCAAATTATTTTTCATTATTTCGCAGACTTTTGATAAGATACTTAGGCCCTAATCATGTAAAACGCAACGCAACGCCAAAGAATTACATTGAAAGCACAAACAATGTCATAAATATTTTGTTATTTTGTTGCAGCTTTCTACAAAAATTCACATTGCGTTTTAAAATTTCAAACGCTGCATAGCCTTTGGCGTTGAACATTTTAAAACGGTACATGAATTTCTGTAGAAAGCAACAACAAACTTGCAAAATATTTATGACATTGTTCGTGCTTTCAATATAATTGTTTGGCGTTGCGTTGCGTTTTACATGATTTGGGCCTTAATTATTTTATTATAAAAAGAAATTAATATTTTTAATTCATTCTTTTTATATATTTTTCTTTAAAGCTTAAAGAAATTTGAGTTAAAGTTAAGCTAAGTTGAACAAATATTTCTCAAAGGCAATGTCATCATTCAATATATTTTGAAATTTTAAGTTCAAGGACCTTCACTAAGAATTTTGGTAAGTATCTTTTCACTTAAGTTCAGCGCTCTAATTGAAGAATATGGCCCCCATTTTGAGCTTCATTGGACAAGCAGTTTTCGCATCGACAATTATATGTAGAATTTATATTCAGCCTTATTACGGTTGTCGTTGTCGCAAACGACTGTGAAGTTTTTTTGTAAACGATTAAAGTAAAACAAAACCTGTTATCTCTAATCTACTGCAAAAACATACTAAGGCTGGGTTTTTAGATCACAGTTAGAGTAGGTTTAGTTTAACTGAAAACAGATTTGTGGCGCAATTGTCAAGCTTGTAGGCATAATTTTGACGGAACAACTTAGTTTTGCTTAAAATGTTGGTATTTAATGAAATAATAAACAAAATCACAATTCGCCGGAAAAATCCGAGTTTCAGATTACGTTAAACTAAGTTCAAACTTAATCCACATCTCAAAAACCCGGTCTAAGTCGTTAACGACGAAGACAACCGTAATAAGACAGCTTGTATTTTGGCAATAAAAGTTCAGCCTGTAGAACAGTGGGATGAAATCCCTAGCAGCGAAGTTACTTACAATTGCCCGTTACTGTCTCTTGCCATTCAGTGTCAAGAATTTATATATTACACAATTTACGTAGAAAGGCTCGGGATTATTTCAAGCATCTAAAATTTCTATTCTTGTGCTTGAAGTTTCAAACTTGATTTTTTGAACTTAAAAATTTTATTAAAATAAAATCTACAATTTATACAAACTAAATTTTAACTCCACAACTGTTATTATTTCAAATAATAATTATTCAAAAACTATTTTAATTTAAGGATAAATGTGCCATTTCCTGGCCTAGTGAGGATCAGATCGAAGGTGGTAAGTAATTACAGGAAATTCATGTGTCACTTACAATTAATTCAAAATATATAGAATGTTATTTGTATTTTTTATTAAAAAATTTTTTTAAGATATCCACTTTCAGCAGTCTTCAGAGGTGAATAATCTCGATTACAGTATCGGCGCCAGTGATTGCTTGGATCAAGATAATTCGCAAAAGGATAAATTTTATTGCATCCATGTACGCAATTATCCCGATGAGGATTATTTGGAAGAACTTATTGAAGAAAAATTCCCACATTTACATGAATATTTTCATAATGAAGTCGTTATGCCACTAAACATCAGTCAACGCTCTGGAGGTAATGATGAATATGCCTGCAAAAGTAGATCAAAGGTGATTTATCCAGAGTCGGGGCTTAATAAGAATAGTGATTGGACGTATATTGTAAATTATCCAGAACGTAGACAAGGTGTTGTCATAGAGCAATGCGAGTAAGTTAAAGTGGTAAGGAATTATTAAAATGCTTACTATTTATCTCCTTCTATTTTTGATTTTATTACCAGGGATACAGATGTAATTTGTGGCGAAGATAGTGGAATGAGTTTGCCCTTTCGCCACTTGCGAACAAAAGTACATGTATAGATATCTGGTTGCATATGCAAATGCAACAGATAAAAGTCTTTCGGGTCAATATTTTTTATTTCCATCATGCTGCAAGTGTGTAGTATGAATATCCTTTTGAATAACGAATTACTGGTATTCTTTATAAACGTAAGAATAAAATAATAATTTTTTAAGAAAAAATAGCAACAAACTAAAGCTGTATATGTCAACACTACGCGTTGTATGCGCTGTTGCGTTTGTATGAGCTGTGCATTTTATACGATTTTATATTCAAGTTACATGTAACGCACCAAACTCTACCCAAACTACACAGACCCATTATTTGCGTTTAGCTACTTTTTTGACAGATGCATAAAACGCATCAGTGCAATGAACACGTGGTATAAACCTCCAGCTTTCATATGTAAAGCAATTTTTAGGAAATAAAACTGCCATTTCAAAATTACTTACATTTGATTGAAAGAAATGCAAAAAATATAAAAATCATTTAATTATAACTATTTTTTTATAGTTTTGACCATAAAGTCCACATCTAATACAGAGCTCGGAAAAGATTTATAAGACTTTTTTTATTCAACCTAAATTCGCGGATTTTAATGAAATATATATTGTGCGCTACTGTAAGTATGTAAATTCCTCTCATATGGTGTATTTTTTGTTCAAATCGGTTGGCAAACATAGTACCAAAGTGTTCTTAACTGTTTTGCCTTTGCCGATTTATATATAGATTTGAAATTGGAGATTTGAAAATTAGCCCAAAACCTTTTTCCACATCTCACATATTGGGTCTTTTGAATAAAAAAAATTTAGTTACAGAAATCCAATTCAAAAATCTTTAAGGTGTGCTCTCGAATTTCCGGTCAAGTTATAATGGGTACCCACATTAGTGGTCTGGGGCATTATTGATTTCTGGGCTAGTTCTTAACCGATTTTTCATACCTTTGTTTAAACATAATTATAACTTTATTTCGATTGATTTATAATCTTAAATAAAACTTTTACAACATTTAAAAAATTTTACAAAAAAATACGAAAGTGACTTTTTCGCCTTGTATTCCCTATTAAAACTTTCAATCGATTTCTGCCTCGCCCTTTCTTTTTTAATCGGTAACAAACTTCATATTAAATGTTTTTATATACAAAGGAACCAAAGACGTCCATTAATTTACTTAAGACTTAAGAATTAACTTTAAAAAATGGCCATACAACGTTGAGCTCCTCTTGTATACAAATATAGACACAATTGGGGGATTCAGAAGGTGTGTTATCATATCATATTGCCATAATATCCTAATATTTTACAATTATTTAAAAAAATTATTGTTGTGTTTCAAACAAAAATATCCTAAAATAATAAGAAATTTAATGCTGTGATTATGATTTGTCATTACTTCACAATAGAAATCTAAATTATGATGGGTTGCTCTCATCAGTCATATTTGTTCTTGTTATTATTTTAAGACATATGACTTTATTGACTACCTTGTAAATCCCCAAATATTAAAAGAAATTAGTTAAAATTCTAATGAAATTTTACAAAATTTTAAAAATGTACTTTTATCGAAGTTTGTCTAATTAATCCATCCATAAGCAAAGGTTTAGTATGTGCGGTTCATCTTGAATTTTCTTAAATTAGATATCAATCGATCCAGTCTATTATAAATGGCAGTTTTATTTCCTAAAAATGTGTATTCTTCAGATATCTATTTACATTTGCATGATGTTTTGCATTACATTCCAATAATTAAATAAAATTAAACTTTTTATTATAATTTTTCAGGATCCCAGAAAATGACATATGTACATACAAGAAACAGGCAGAACAAATTGTTCATTTATTTAGATCATAAACTTAAGCCCAATTATGGTTTGCAACAAATAGTTTTATAAATGAAATAAAAAAAAAAATAATTATAAAAACATTGTACCAAATTATAGCAAAAGTGCTATAACAAAAATGAAATATTTTATAATATTTTAATTCAGTTCATTTCTTAAATAGTTTTGTTTTTAATTAAATAAAATAAAATATATAAATGTGTATGTATGTATATACAAAAATAATATTTAAGCCAAAATTTACAGCCATTAGTTTATTATTAGTAGACTAAAAGGTTAACTATTGGTTAACTAGCATTTCATATTTACAGTATATTTATTAACTTAAAATGTTTATTAGTGCGAAAAATGGTAACTCTATCAAAATAAAAAATTTCAATGTTGGTAGCAGTCAAGGCGAATTCATGTACCAGGTGGCGTTGAAAGCACAGCTGTGCTACTTGTTTTCTTACTTAGAGAGAGAAATGTCAAAAGTTGCTTGTGTTTTTGACATATCGATCATCGAAAGCAACAAGAAAATGCATTGTTGTGTTTTTGGTGTTGTTACTTGTTGTAGTATCGACACCACCGTATACATGAATTCGCCTTAGTAGCAGTGTTTTTCTTTACATTTTTATTATTTCTAAATATGACAAAATATCAAAATGTTATAGAAAACAAAAAAGTGGCAGTGTTACTGCTAATAAATACAATTTATAATAGGAATTTTCTACAAAAAAAAAAAAAAAAACAAAAAAAAAATATTAATCATAATTTTAAACGGAAGAGTTGTTGTCTAACTAGTAGTTAACCAATAACATTTTATGGTTTAACAAATGGTTAACAAAAACCTGGAAATAATATTTGATTGGTTAAACCATTGCAATTAGCTAACTAATGACTGTAAATTTTGGCCATAGTAATATATGTGTATAATTATGTTTGAATAATATTGCAAATTAAATTTTAGATAACGATCTGTTATTTAAATGTTGCTAATCGGCCTTATTGTCTAAGACGTTTAAGGACACGACGCACTTGTTAGCGACAACGCCTTACACAATAAGGCCGAATATGTTTTTTTCTATTATAATTTTAAATAAATATAAGTAAAAAACGTTCAAAAGGTTTGTTTTAATATAAATAAAAGAAAAGAAGGAACAAGTGAGATTTACAGGTTAACATTTGGCAGTATGGAATCCATATTACCTACTTCTTTTAGTTCTAATAAAACGCCGTTAATTGAAAAAAGTATTCGACCGATTTGGGACATATTCCATAACAAAGAAATATTTAGCGCAAAGTGTATTGCTTTAACTCATCCCGTAGAACTTTCCCTTCCCTGAGCACAAACCTGTTGCTAATTTGAATATTGTTGGGTTTTACTTACGTCGTGGTAGGGTTGCCAGTCGAGCTTGTTTTGGCTGGATTGTCCAGCTTTTTAATGGCCTGTCCAGTTTCAAGCTAAAAAGAAATTTGTCCAGCTAAAAAAATACATTTTTTTATTAATTTGCTATAACTTTTTTACTTCAAAGTACAAAAATATCTGGTAGCGTCTTTTTGGTATGATTTTTTGTTTTCGTTATTTAATTTTAATTCTTAAATACATTCGCTCATTTGCTGGAAAAAGTCATAATTGAAGTTTTCAATTTGCAAAGAAGTAAGTCAATGGGAAAATGATATTTCTCTCAAGAGCTGAATTTTTACATTAATTTTTTACTTAAGATAAATATAGGAGCGATAATTAATTCTACATTAAAATAAGAAACTAATTTTTTGAGTTATGACGTTGTTCCAGCAAATGAGAGGTATGTAGATATATAGTACATATGAATGAACTGAAAAAATTTAAGTTTAGTTATATTTTGTTATGTTAGTATTGTAGTAAAGTATTATAAAACAAACAATGTAATAATATTAATGCCATACTCGTACATATGGGTATTTTTTAATAAAATTGTTTGTACAATAAACAAGTAACTTTTCGTGAAAATTTTATTTCCAAATGTCCAGCTTTTTTTTTAATATCCAGCTTTTTTAATTCACATGTCCAGCTTTTTGATAATCTGGATCTGGCAAGCCTACGTCGTGGTATCATTTTCCAATTTGTTGGAAGCATCCCTTAACCTTTTATTTTGCTTCTACCCAGTTCCAGTAAGCGGCCATCTTCGTCATGCGAATAATCCAAACACAATATCATCGTAGTCCATATTTAATTTAATTTTTAAATTTTTAAACAAAACGGTGCCAGCTCCTACTGTGTACTACTGTGAATAAACCAAATCAGTAATATTTACAATAGTGCTGCTTTTTTTTTGATTTTGTTTGAAAAGCTATTTCGACTGCAGTCGAAAATGAAATTTAGTTCGCATTCAGTATGAAGAACTAATAAATTACACCATCTACCTAGAAAATAAATCAAGATTATTTAAAGCATCTAAAATCTACATTTTTGGTTTAAAATCTCAAACTTGATAATATAAAACTAAAAACTTAAATTTACTTAAATTTACAACACTTTTATTATTACAAATATTAATTATTCAAAAAATATTTTTATTTAAGGATAACTTTGCATCGTCCTGGCCTAGTAGAGATCAGATCGAAGGTGGTAAGTTATTAAAGCAAATTCATTTGTCATTTACATTTAAATAACATATTTCAATAATATATTTTTTTTAAATCCCTTATTAAAAATCATTTCTTAAGATGTCCACTGGGACCAGTCTTCAGATGCGAACAATAACAACTACAATATAGACGCCAGTTTATGTTTGGATCAAAATCGAATACAAAAGCATAGGCTTTTTTGCACCCATGCAGCCAATTATCCTGATGAGGATTATTTGGAAAAACTTATTCAAGAAAACTATCCAAACTTAGAACACTATTTTAATAATGAAGTCGTAATGCCACTAAACATCAGTCAACGCTCTGGAGGTAATGATGAATATGCCTGCAAAAGTAGTTCAAAGGTGATTTATCCAGAGTCGGGTCTTAATAAGAATAGTGATTGGACGTATATTGTAAATTATCCAGAACGTAGACAAGGTGTTGTCATAGAGCAATGCGAGTAAGTTAGATTTGTGAAGAATTGTTAAGATGATTACCTAATTATACTTTTCTCTGTTAATACCAGGGCGACCGATGTAATATGTGGCGAAGATACTGGGTTGAGTTTACCCCTCCGCTATAAGGCCACTTGCGAACAAAAGTACATGTATAGATATCTGGTTGCATATTCAAATGCCACAGATAAAAGGCTTTCTGGTCAATATTTTTTATTTCCATCATGCTGCAAGTGTGTAGTAAGAATAGCCTTTCAATAACGAATTACTGGTACTCATTCTAAATGTAAGAATAAGATTTAATTTTTTTAAGAAAAAGAGAAACAAACTAAAGTTGGAGGTGCAAACCACGCGTTCGTTTCGCTGTTGCGTTTGAGACGTTCTGTGCATTTTATAAGTTTTCAAATTCAAGTTACATGTAACGTACATGGCTTTTAGCGCTCCCGTAATTTTGCGTATTTTTGCTCTTTTGACAGAGTAATTTTTGTTAATTTTCATTTTACCAAACTCAACCCAAAAAGTAAAGAAACAGACCTATTACTTGCGTTTTGCTGTGTAAGTTTTCACAGACACTTTCACTGATTCTTTATTCTTTGAGAGATGCATAAAACGCTTCAGTGCAGACACATGGTATGGACCTCCAGCTTTAGTCATATGCGATGCAATTTTTTGGAAATAAAACTGCAGTTTCTTAAACACTTGCATTTGGTTGAAAACAGTGTAAAAAATATAAAAACTATAAAAGAAAATATTTTTTTTTTAAATTTGACCATGATCCATCCACATCTAACATAGAGCAAGGAATAGATTTATAACACTAATTTATTCAACCTTGATTGACTTTTTAGGTTGGCGGAATCCAAGCCTTTCTACATTGTTAAATAAATTTGCATCTCTTTGCTTTATGCATTTTAATTCTGAGTCCTACTTTATTGGATTCTAAAGATCGGTCATTTAGCTTTCCTAACATGTCACCGAGTCTGTGGGAATTTAACATCCGCATAATCAATTGACTCTAGTCGGAATGGATTCCGTACAATTCCTCTTGGATTTCCCTCGTTCGCGCGGCGGGAGACTGCATTCATAACAAAAAGAAAGAGCAATGGCGATAGTAAGCAGCCTTGTCTAACGCCTGATGTGATGCTAAACGGTTCAGACATTTTACCTTTGTGGAGAACTGTGCTTTGATAACTTATGTGAAACATCCATATTCTTCAGTTCGGACCAAATACATTCTCTTTGGATACAGTCAAATGCTTTTTCATAATCAATAAAAAGCATATATAATGAAGATCGGATTTCCACAGCTTGCTCAATTATTATCCTGAGGGTGTAAATTTGATCAACACATGATCTACCACTTCTGAAACCAGCTTGTTCTGGGCGTAGCTTCTTATCAACATGGTTAATGATTCTTTCCAGGATTGTCTTCATAGATACCTTCAAAGACTATGTTCTCTCCGTTCTTCTTTACGGATGCGAAACTTGTTTTGTAACGCATAGTATGCAAAACAAACTGAGGGCCTTCGTTGGTAGCAGCCCCCAAAGAATTCTAAAAATATTTTGACCTCGCACGATTAGCAACGAACAGCTTTGGTACAGATCTGATATGGGTGATATTAACGTAGAAATTCGAAAAACAAATTTGGTTGGATAGGGCACACACTTCAAAGAATTTTCCCACCGTGATCTTGTTTACAACCCCAAAGGAAGTAGAAAAATAGGACGACCTAAAACCACCTGGCGGCGATCAGCACTACAGGAAATTAATTCCATATAGCCGCACGTCGATAAAGATGCGAGCAAGGCAATATAAATATATATATATAATTTTATTAGTGGTGTGGTTTTAAAAAAATTGTATCATAAAAAAATATTTAATGTGGTAAAATGTCGCTTAATATATTAACAAAATGCCCTGTCGACATCTTTTACACAAGTGACTGATTTTGACATCTGTGGTTACGTTATATTTCTTAGTGGGCCGCAAATATCTATGAAAAAAGGTTACGTTATCGTTCGCATGCATTATCGTTCGATTTGTGGTGCTGATAATTGTTAGTAGGGTGCCAAATCACCTGTTTGTCGTTGAAAATGCAAATGAACGAAAGCGGTCAGCATCGTGGGCCAGGCTGTTGATGTTTAAATAGAGTTGAAGTGACAACAACTTTAAATTGACGTCGACATCGACAACGAATGATAGGGGTGATTTTAATAGAAAAAAATTTTTGATGTTCGTTTTTAAAACCGAAAATTTCTAAACTCCTTAAAAATATTGCATTCATATATTTTAAATTTTATACAAGGACCGGAAAACGTTTTTTTTTTATGTTTTTAAAAAAATATTTATCATTGGTGTTCGAAAAATATTTTAAATTGTACAATAACCAAAAATAGATAAAAATATTTTGTTTGATATTGTTTCTTAAAGTTCAAAATAATAAAGTTCTTAAAAAAAACGTTTTTGAGAAAAATATTTTTTTTTTGTTCTTTTGTACAAAAAATTACGAACCGAAAACTTAATTTTTCTTTTTAAAAATTTAAAAATCATGCGTACAAAATAATTTTTTTTTTCATCAGTTTAAAAAAATAAAAGCAAACACAAAAAAAAGATATTTATTTTTTCAGTACAATATTATTTTGTACATGAAAAAAAAAGAACCGAAAACTTAAAATTGAATTTTTTTAATTGACAAAATTTAAACTCATACGTACAAAATTATAGTAAAAAATATAAAGCTAATAAATAATAAGTAGTTATAACATGATAAAGATTATCCTAGAACTAAATAGTAATCTTATCAATTACCTTGATGTTGAGTTTGAGCAACAATAAATTTTCTACATGCTCAGAACTTAAATTCCTTCTATTTTTGGTCATAATAATTGGCAAAGCACTGAAGGCTGCCTCCACAGATACCTGTGTTGCGGGTACAGCTAATGCAACAGCAGCTAGTTTTGATAATTAAGAATCTCTAAGGATTTTTTGCATTTGCAATTTTAAACACAATCTTATATTATAATTTTAATTAAAATTTTCAATTTTAACTTCAAATTGAGTTTTTATTGTTAGTTTCTAAAAACAAAAAAAAAAAAATATTTTTCTCAAAAACGTTTTTTTTAAGAACTTTATTATTTTGAACTTAGAAGAACAAAAAACACAAAATAATTTTTTTTTTTTTTTTTTTTGTACAGTTGAAAACATGTTTTGAACACCAATGATAAATATTTAAAAAAAAAAAAAAAAAAAAAAAATAAAAAAAACGTTTTTGTGTATTTTTCAAATTTTTGTTTTTTTGTTTCTTTTCATGTACAAAACACATATTGTACTTAAAAAATAAATATCTTTTTTGTGTTTCCTATTTTTTTTTTAACTGATAGAAAAAAAAAATTTATTTTGTACGCATGAGTTTTGAATTTTTCAAATGAAAAACTTAAATTTTAAGTTTTCGGTTCTTAATTTCTGATGCCTGATTTTATACAATGAATTAAAATCAATAGTAATTATTCCAAACTTGTATTGGAATTTTACAAAATATAGCGAATGGACTTTTATGGAATTTTACATATTAAATCAAACACTTGACCAAAGTTTGAAAAATATCTGCAATAATTGCAAAATATAATTAATTTAAAATACATTTGGGATTCTAAAACCGCGCAGATCTTCTATATGGAATTTTAAATTGGGTTAAATTTTATATAAATCGGCCCAGCCTTCAATAAATCTCAGTTTTATTTCCTTAAAATTTATTTTTAGCCTTATGTGTTTTTTCAAATATCTTTTTAGATTTTTATTTAGTTTTGTAAATCATTTTTATTGTTAAATAAAATTAAACTTTTGATTATCATTTTTAGGATCGCAAAAATATGACTTGCAAAGCAGAACAAAGAAACAGGCGGAACAAAATGTACATTAATTTAGATTATAAGTTTAAGCACAATTATGGTTTGCAACAAATGGTTTTATAAATAAAAAAAAAAAATCATTTTATAAACACTATACCAAATTATAGCAAAAGTGCTATAAAAAACATGATATATTTTATAATAATTTTAAATTCAGTTCATTTCTTAAATATCTTTTTAAAATTAAATTAAAAAAAACTTATAAATGTATGCACATAAAAAGCATATAGTATTATATTTAATTATATTTTTATAATATTGAAAATTAAATTTTTGACAAGGTTCTTATATTTAAATGTTACTAGTTTTAATGTTTTTGTGTTATAATTATTAAATATATATAAAAATATATTCAAAAATTTTGTTTTAACTTAAATGTGAGAAAAATATCAGCCAATGCGATTGGGGGTATATTTTGCCGTATCGAATCTTCTTAAAGCTCTTATAAAAAGACGCAAATTAAAAAGATATTATTAATAAGATTTCTCTATGACGTGCGAAATTCCCAATTTTTATTTTTGATAAATACATTGAAAAATATTGTTGAGGGAAAACTTGTTTCTATACGCATTTCAATGGTTGCTTGGGCCAGATCGTCAGGAAACCTTTTTCCAAAGACATTAGAAAAGCTTAAAATATTATCTTATATCTTAGATATAAATACGGGAACAATTTTTTTTTTTTGTAGTTGATTTTTAAGTATCTTATCGTCCACCGATTTTAATGAAATATATCTCGTTATAAGGTAAAAAGTGTTTTAAATTTGCATGTAAACACGCACACATAGAACATCTTTTATGTGTTTTGAAAATAAAATAAAAATTTTCGTTCAGAAATTAATTTTTTTTTTTTGTAGTTTTTTCAAGGCGAATTCATTTTATAGGTGGCATTGAAAGCACAGCTGTGCTACTTTTTTTCTTACTTATGGCGATTTCTTTTCTGAGAAAAATGTTGCATAAATGGTACATGCTCTACACAAAAGAGATGGAGCATGTACCATTTATGCAACATATTTCTCAGAAAAGAAATCGCCATTAGAGAGAGGAATGTCAAAAGTTGCTTGTGTTTTTGACATATCGACCAACGAAAGCAACAAATAAAATTCAAAGTTGTGTTGTTAATGTTGTACATGTGCAGTGTCGCCACCACCGTTTACATGATTTTGCCTTGGTTGTTTCAATATACATATTGTTTTTTTATTTTGTTTATAAGAACTGGCAATTTAAACTTTATTTTGCCTTCTATACCAAAAAGTTTATTACATATACATTGTAAAAATAGTAAATAAATGCTTTAATAATAACGAATAAAAGGAAATATGAAAAACATTTGTTATTCTCTTTACTTTAGGTAGCTCTTTTAAATAAGAATTGCATATTCCATACGTGCATAAAAGGATTTATTTTAACTGTAAATGTCAAGTGGTCGAATTTTGGCGGTCCTAGCACACATAAAACTGTAAAGCGAATATGAATTTTAAACACTCAGGCTTTACTTGTAACAATACCAAAGCTTAAGCAAAACAACAACAATAAATAGTCAGTTTATGTTTTCTTACATCCCCTACAATTGGCTCGAATTGTAGCTGTTAGTGGGTAAAAAGAAAACCCAAAATTAAAAAACAAATTGCTTAATAAAGCAACTTGCCAGTTACGGGGCATCAGGGGAAAATACCTGCGAGAACCGGTGTTTTCCTGTTTGGAGGATCTATCAGAAATAGAACTAAAATTGCTTCTTCTCTTCATTAGGAAGACGAATTGGCTCAACACTGCAGTGACGCCTTCTGAGTAACTGCTCTCTGGGATGGGCATTGGCGCTGGGTATCACAAAGGGACCGCTATAGGACCCAAGTGAGCTGTCTCTTGATGGCTGCCCATGGAACCTAACCTAACCTAACTTGCCAGTTCGGTTTTTTTTGCATGGGCATATGCAAATTTATTATCAGAAGTTATTTTTGGGAATACAAAATTTATAATTAATGTGCTAAATTCTCAAATAAGGGTGCTTGCTATCTTCGGATATGCCGAATCTTATATACCCCTCACCTTGGTTCAATGCGAACAGTAAGTAATATAAATACCGGTTTTTATATATAAATACATTTTATTTTGTGTCACGCCAGTCTTTTCAATACCACCCACATTTTGTCGGATGTTGTGTATTGATAACCAAGATGCTTGCACCTAATTTAAAAAATTTTGCTCTTGGCGTTATTTAGATGTAAATGAAAACAACAAGATATTTTTGGGTAAAATTAGAGGCAGTCGTGGGTTTTTGCTTATATTTCAGCCTCCTAATTTCAATAGCAAGCTTTAACGATCGATATGATATATAAATGTATAACAACCCACCCCTCTCATTTCTGGGTTCTTCAGAAAACCCATTTCAAAATACACACGCTGAAAACAGATTTGAGCCGCCATTACCAAGTTTGTATACAAAATTTTGACGGAACAGCTAAGTTTTGCTTTAAATGTTTGTCTTTAATAATATAATAAAAAAACTCTCATTTCGATGGAAAAATTCGAATTTCAGAGTACGTTAAACCATGTTTAAACCTAATCTACATCTCAACAACCAGGCAGAATTGAGTCTTGAACTGCAGACAAAAATCCTTTGTATTTAATTAAAACGTCGGCAGTAACTTTAAATTCTCTCTCAAAACAAATTTGGAAAACTTGGTTTCGGCGCATTCTGTTTGAACACTTAAGCACATTCGAATGTGCCGCTATCGTGCCAATAGGGAATATAGGGATTGAAATTAAAAAATACCGACTTAGACCATTTTCGATACCGAACATTATTTGAAAAAAAAATGAGAATTTGGGTCAAATGTAGTTGTTCTTGCTCATCCCATGTTGCTGCTTTCTTAGAAAGGTGTTTCTTAGGGGACATTAGTATGGCGGTTGGGTCAAATAATAAACCGATTTGGCTCATTTTAAGTATTAAACTGCTATAAACGAGTCGAATTAGCTAAAGTTTTTTTTTTAAATTTATCCCATTAAAGTTTTCCATTGTCACCTCAATCGTGCTTTCTAGAGACAGATGGAGATCGCTAAAGCGTTTTTAAATCTCACAGGAGTCCAGATCAATGTGCTAAGATATTTTTTGGATGATTGGCATACAACAGATAAATTTACAGTTTAAGGTTCATGTAAGTAAAAGTCAGGTTTAGCTAAAGTATAATAAAGTGGCCTTTTTTTATTGTAACATCCCTGCAGTGTTGCCAAATATTAGTAAAGGAAAATGCTAGATTTTTGAGAACAAAATGCTAAAAAAATGCCATAAAAATGCGTAAAAAGTGCTAACATACTAAGAAAAACGATTAAATTTGACAGAACAAGTTAATTACGGCCAATTTTACCAAGTGCAGTTAAAACTAACTATTACTTTAACTTCCAGTTAACGATATGTTTTCGAAAGTTATAACTGATAGCTGAACTTGGTGAAATTGGCAATTAGTATTTTATAATGGAATGTGTAAAAAAGGCTGTTCTTTGGAAGGTTATGATGAGAGAATGATTATTTGCTGGCTTTGCCATGGTTTATGTCATTTTAAATGTAGTGGCTTATCTGTCTTAGTGGCTGAATCAATATCGAAGCATAAGAACTTGCATTGGCGGTGTAATGAATGTCAAAAAATTGGTGCCGATTTTTACCGCTTCTTTCAAAGCAAAAAAAAAAATTTTATGGAAATTCAAAAAAATCTAAGTAACTTATCTGAGCAAGTCAATTCTTATAGAAAGTTATTTGATGACTTTAAGTCATTAGATGAACTCCAACCACCGTCTCCAAATCGTCGTAAATCACCAAGATTCTTAAATAAAGATAATCCTTATGATACTGGTTTTCCGAATACTACAATTGCTAATAATAATCCACCCGCGAATAATCCACCCGCGAATAATGTTGAAATATTAATTATTAAACCGACACCTACTTCAAATACAAATACTACTTTTCCGATACTTACAACTGCTAAGGATGTTCAGACTCCCATTAATTTGCTTACTGAGACTCCATTCATGCCTGAAACTCCTAAGCCGCATACATCAATGGCTGGTAATATAAATGCAAATCGTACAGGAGTCACTGGATCATCATTCGCTCCTAGAGAACTAAGAACTATTCCACCAAAAAAAAAACTATATTCGCTACTCGTTTTGCGCAGGATACAACCACAGAGGAGATGAAGCACCACGTGCTGGCAAACATTCAAAACTGTGTTCCAGATGATATAATCGTTTATAAAATGAATTCCAGAAATAGAGCATCTTTTAAAATAATAGTTCCTGAAGATTTATTCCCAAAAATTGTTGATCGTGCCTTTTGGCCTAAAAATGCTTTAATACGAGAATTTGTGTATAGAGAGGATGATATGGCTCGCCTTCCAAAATCTGTAGATACAATTCCAAAAAACTAATTTCCATTGTTTATCAAAATGTAAGAGGCATAAATTCTTAACTATCATCCATTTACTGTAACAGCTTTGGCTTAAGCAAACATATAATTGTATTTACGGAGACATGGCTCAGTAAAAAGGTCAATAACTCTGAAATTTTTTGTCCTAAGTATCAAATTTTTAGAAAAGATAGAGAAAGTTGTGAAAAAGTATGTGATAAAAAACAATCCGAGGAAAAACAATCTGAAAAAAAAACAATCTGATAAAAAACAGGGTGGCGATCAAGCTGATAATAAAGTAAAAAAACCGGTGGTGGTGTACTAATTGCCGTTTTAAGTGAGTTTTCATCTGAAGAAATTATTTTAAATGATTTTTTGCATATTGAAATTATATGTGTTTTAACAAAAATTAATAATAAATCTATATATATTATTTGCTCGTATATTCCGCCTCATTCGGATTCCTCTATTTATGAAGATCATCTGAAAGCTGTTGATATAATTTTAAGAAAATTAAAATCGTCTGATTTAATAGTTGTAATTGGTGACTTCAATATGCCATCTGTAGATTGGATTGGGGTTCCGGATTCTAGTCATTTAGTTCCAGTTCGCTCTTCGGATTCATCAGCAGAGTTTATCAATAGTTTGTTTAATAATTGTCTTTTTCAAGTCAACTCGATTAAAAATTCATATGATAGAATGTTGGATCTTATATTTGTGAACGATTCATCTGACTTTTCTATACTGCGCCATCCCCCAATTTCTAACCCTGAGGATATATATCACCCAACAATTGAAATATCGTGCTTATGCTCCTATCCTATCCAGAAAAAAAACACATCTCAGCGCAATAAAATATTTTGTTTTAAACGTACAAACTACGAGAACCTTCAATGTCAAATCTCTCAAATTGATTGGATATGTGTACCAAACAATTGTAAAAATGATTTGGACCTCTGTTTAAAGACATTTTACCATTTACTTAATGAATGTTTTTTGGCATCTGTACCTAGAGTGTTTCCTTCTAAAGCTAATGGTCCCCCCTGGAACACAAAATTTATATCTCGGCTTAAAAACAGGAAAAATAAATTGTATAAAAGTTATAAAAAATATGGAACGTTGTTGTGTTATGCAAAGTACTCAATATCAAGATCTGAATATACTATTGCTAATCAATTAGCTTATAAAAACTATTTAGATAAAATAAGACATAATTTCAAAAAGGATCCAAAATCATTTTATAAATTCGTTAATTCTAAAAGACGATCGGCTGAATATCCCTCGATTATGAAATATGGTGATTCAGAATCTTCGGACGTTAAGTCCATTAGTAATATGTTTGCTGACTTTTTTGCATCAACTTACTCTTCGTCATCCTTTAACTATCAATATTCGTACACAATCCTTGAATCCACAACTTTTTCTATACCGTCCATTAGCCAACAAACCGTCTTAAAAGCCCTAGCTAAGCTAAAATCGTCAAACGTTGCTGGCCCAGACGGCGTTCCCAGCTGTATTTTAAAGCGATGCTCACAAATATTATACATTTCATTGACTCATATATATAATATATCCCTTAAGATGGGTTATTTTCCTTAAATTTGGAAAGAATCGTTTATAATTCCACTGTTTAAATCCGGATCTAAAGCTAATATTTCAAATTATAGAGGCATAGCTAAATTAAGTGTTATACCAAAATTATTTGAAAAACTTATATATGATACACTGTCGCATCACGCATCATCTATGTTATCTCCAACACAACATGGATTTCGTAAATCATGCTCTACAACTACGAATCTTCTAGAGTTGACAACTTGGGTAAATGAAGGGTTTGTTAATGGCATGCAATCGGATGTTATATATAACGATTTTAGTAAGGCGTTTGATAAAGTTAATCATGATCTTTTGCTGTTTAAGCTTGATCGGATGGGTTTTAGTTTATCGCTTCTTAAATGGCTTGGCTCATACTTAAAAGGCAGAACACAATCTGTTAAATTTCGTCATTCATATTCAAACTGTATAAATGTAATATCAGGTGTTCCACAGGGTAGTCACCTAGGGCCCCTCCTATTTACACTATTTATAAATGATCTTCCTTCTGCAATTAAACACTCAAAAACTTTAATGTATGCAGATGATATAAAACTATTTATTTCCTTCAACAACTCTGAACAGCAGGTTCTTTTGCAGAATGATATTAATAATTTAACTACCTGGTGTAGCATTAACTTAATGGATCTTAATGTGAAAAAATGTAAATATATGATTTTTACAAGAACAAGTCCCATAAATGGTAGCTGTATTATGAATAATATAGTTCTAGATTTGGTTGATAGTTTTAATGATCTTGGCGTCCTTTTGGATACACAATTAGACTTTAAAAGTCACATATTGTTAACAGTTAATAAGGCTACTGGAGTACTTGGGTTCATAAAACGTTGGGCTAAGGAGTTTTCCGCTCCATATACAACAAAGCAATTGTTTACTACCTTAGTTAGACCAATTCTTGAATATGGATCTGTTGTTTGGGACCCTCAATATCAAGTACACTCTAACAAAATTGAGTCAGTTCAAAAACAGTTTTTGTTGTTTTGTCTTCGTGGCTTGCGTTGGAACCCTAACATAAGGTTGCCTTCATACGAACATCGCCTCGCCCTTATTAAGTTGCCAACATTAAAAAGTCGTAGACATATGTTAAATGTTACTTTTTTGTTAAAATTAATGAACGGTAGTCTTCATTCCGAATTTCTTCTTAGCAAAATAAATTTACATATTCCTCTTCGATCATTAAGAAATTATAACATCCTAAGCATAAAATATTACAGCACAAACTATGCTAATTTTGATCCATTTCGCAGAATCTGTGATGAATTCAATTTATTGTATCCATTTATAGATTTTAATAAAAGTTTGGAATTCGTGAAAAGAGATATTATATTACACTTAAATACAATAACCTAAAAAATTTATTATATTTTAATTTTAATATGTAAAAACGTCATTTATATTTGTTTTTTGTTAAATTATTTTTAATTTCTTAATTATGTTTTGTATAAATTGTATATAAATTAGTCTGTAGGGACTATTCCATAGACTTTAATAAATAAATAAATAGCCCATTACAATTAAATTGGGAAATAAAATATAAAAGAAGAGTGCTTTATTCGGCTATGCCATTTCTTTAATACCCTTCACCGAGAGTTCGAATAGTTTGGGAGTGGGCTTTATATGGGATCTATAAATTATAAGCCAATCTTCATAAAACCTGACCTCAATTTAGTATTATTAATGCGTTGCCTTGATTAAATAAAATATTCTGGTTGGTTTGAGAAATACACTCAAAAGAAAAATCAATCCATCCGTACTCAAATCAATCCGAAGCGGTATCAATAGTACGGATTTTCTTGAACCAAGTACAGAAAGATTGATTCAAGTACGGATTATTCAATCGCGAAATACTCAAGTTATCCATATTGAATCCCGGATTCGTACTTAAAATAATCCGAAAATGAGATTGATTAAGGTAAAACTGAGATTGAATCAATCTCAAAATGCGCTTGATTCAAGAATTATAATATTGATTTAATCCCGAACTCGTACTTACAATAATCCCAAAATTAGTTTGATTCTTATCCCGAGAGTTTTTCTTTCTGTGTAATATTAGGCGCATTAAAAGTATTTTCAGGAGCCGATTTAATGTTGAGCTATCGTTTATTAAGATTTTACTCATGAAAAATATTTAAAAAAACCATATTAGAATTGTGGTTATTTTATTGAACTGTTAATGGTTTTTAATCCAAATTTAGATATTTTTTTAATTAGGCTTAAGTTCATTGAATTTAATTTTTATTAAATTATTTTTATGAAGACAGAAATTTAAGAACATGAAATTAATTAAAATTTATTGATAATTTTTCATTCTTGACTGCGCTGAGATTTGAACCAAGGCTTTCACGGACAGGTTGCCCATACTAGTTTTAATTGTAACCACACAATCTCGTCAGTGGGGTTTGCCGTTTTACTTACTCGGATATTGAAGCCGGATGACGTCATCAATCTTTAAACCATATGGTATTACATGTTCTTCCTAACTTCTGTTTTTCGTACCTTTTGTCAAGAATTCTTCTTGAAATCCAAAGTACATTTTTTTTTGTTTTTCATGTTTTTGTCTTTCTTTTTTCTTGCTGACCTTTTTCAGCACAACTTGATTTAATTTAATAAAAATTAAATTCAATGAACTTAAGCCTAATTAAATAAATTATTTAAAAAAAACTTAAATTAATCCGAATCTTTATACGGTAATAAAATTTTTTTAGAACTTAATGCTTATTTAAATGATTTTAGGAAGAACGCTTTACATAGGACCTATGGTAAATTTTGGACCCATCTTCATAAAAGTTTAGTGCCATTTCCAGTCATATAAAACGAATTTGTCCAAAGTTTAATGAGAATCGATACATTCTGTCATCACTTTTAATTGTTGTTAATTTTTGGAACAAAAATATAAAGTTTTATAAGTTTACTTTAAAGCTATTTATCTACTAAGCCGATTATTCTTGATTTCATTCCCAAGTTGCTTAGGGGAACTAGAAATAATTTAACATCAATATTGTTTTTTTCTGTTGCGTCTTTCGAAAGTAAGAGTGTTTTTAACAGACGGACACGGTTAAATCGACACAGGTTTTAGATGAATACAAAAAAAGTTTCATACGGAATGACAAACAAAATCACTAGTGGTAGAGGGTATGAACATCACAACATTTTTTAACGTCAATATAAATCAAAACAGATGCAAAAATTGATCTTAATTTAATAAAAAAACATCGAAGCTTTTAAAAGTGTATATTGAATTACATTTAAAATTTAACCTGGTTAAAACAATTAAATTCCATAAGGTTCAAAATGTATTCCTAGTTTGAAATTAATGGAGTTTAAAGTCAAATAAGGACCAGTCTCATATACATTTAGCATCAAGGTTAGATTAGGTGTCGGATTCGGAGTCGTGAGTCGGAGTCGCACTTAAACAATTTTAGGTTTGGAGTCGGAATCGGAGTTAGTACTTTTTCATAACAACTCCACAGCCCTGCATTTTAACCAGAAATTATTTCATGTTGTAAAATTCCTTCCTTCATTAAAATCATTTAAAGAAAATTAAAATTCATGAACTTGAGCCTGCCTTAAAACCAAATTTGGATTAAAGACCATAAACAGTTTAAAATACCACAATGAAACTAATTTACTGCTTGTATTAAATAATAAAAAAAAAAATAAAAATGAAAGCTAAATTTTTTAAATTCTGACCGAACGTTTTCAAAGTTTGAAGGCAGCTTCTTAAACTTGTATTAAAAACATTTATGACATGAAGAGGAATTTTTCAAAATTTTAAATTTATGTAACAGCGTAATTTTAGTTTGAATACAGGAATTAAATTATAATTTAAATTTTTAATTAAATTATAATTGCAAGAAATTCACACTAGCGTTTTAACATAATTCGGGTACGCTGAATCCAGTGGTGCCCACGGTTTTTTAGGATTGGCTCTGGTTTTCGAGATATACCATTATTTCGAAAATGGAGGAGGTTGCACAACACATGTTCACGTAACTCAAAAACGCTTTAGCGAAATTCCGCAATAAAATTTCCTTTAAGAAAAGTAAAACTTCTTTCTAATATCCGGAGTCGTTTTAGAAACATAATTTTTTTTTTTTTTGGAAAAAAAAATAATTTTTTTAACAACATTTCGAAATTTTTGTTTTTTAAAAATTCATAAAAAATTGGAAAATGCAGCTATGCTTCTAATTTTTTGCAAACGTATATAAAACGAAATTCCAAACAAAACAAGCCATAAATGATTAAAATCTGTTTGCAACTTTTGATTTTATTCACAAAAGTCGAAAAATTTTAATTATTTTAAGAATTTCATAAAACGCAATATTTGTATAGGAGCCCCCCTAAGGGATGGTGATAAAGGGAAAGTATAATTTGAGAAAATGTTAACAACAAAAAACTAATGGAGGTCAGTCATACATTTTATCCCCCTAGGGGCAACTCCTGGCTATTTATGGGACTTTTTCTTCGATATATTTCTAGTCTGCATTGAACATTTTGTATGGAAGCCTCCTTAAGGAATGGTGATAGCGGGTGGTTATGTTAGAAATAAATGATTGAGATGAAAAATAAAGTGGTGTTGGGCATACATTTGACCCATCTAGGGGAATCCTAGGCGCTGCAGGGGCCAAATTTAAGAATTTTATTAAACTGCCATATTTGTATGGGAGCCCCCCTAAGGGATGGAGATATATGGCAACTATGTTTTAAGAAAATGTTAAGAACAAAAAACATTGGAGGTCGGTCATACATTTTATCCCCCTAGGAGTGAGTTCTAGGCCTTAGAATCAAATGATGGGAATGCAAAATAAAGTTGCGCTGGTCATACATTTGGCCCGTCTAGGGGTATCTCAGGCGATGCAGGTGCAAAATTTAAGGCTAGGGTTCTACGCGTATAAAAAACAAAGTTCCAAACAAAATAAGCTATAAGTGATTAAAGTCTGTCTACAACTTTTGATTTTTTCAGAAAAGATGAAATTTTTTTATTTTTTATAATAACCAAACTTAAAAATTTCAAAATTAGTTAATTAGTTTAAGTTAAAGTTTTTATTTAGAAATTTATTCTTCTTCCTCCTGCAGATTCCAACAAATATCCCCTAATAACGAATCAAGTTGTTTGCCGCTATACCAGTGTTCGACTGTTGTGGCTGTTACTTAGTGAAATCTCTCGCCATGTTCATCAGACTCGGCTGGTGATTGTTCATTAAATTTTTCGGCCTGGTAATGCAAAAAATGTATTTTCAATGACATTCTAACGTTTAAGTTTTGAAATGCGGTTAGTATATTTTTGATTAAAATTCGCCAGTTTTCAGACCGATGATTTCCTAATACATTTTCTATTACTGATTTCACACAATTCCAGGCCAATAGCTCAATATCATTCAATGCATCCTTAAATTGATGGTCCTTCATAACACGACGAATGTCCAGTCCATTAAGAATTCCTGTAAAATAAAAACATTATGACATGAAATATAAATCTAATTTAATAAAGTAGTTAGAGTTCATACCTTCTTTTACTTTCATGCCGCTTAATCGTGGGAAAATTCGGCGCAATTCAGTAAAAGCAACACCATCTGGGCTCAATGCTTTTATAAAATTTTTTACAATACCCAGTTTGATGTGGAGCATTTATGACTTTATTCGTAATTCTACGAATTTTTTAATCGGTAACTGTGGATTTTCCAAAATTCCTACCGCAAAGTGAAAGTGTGGTAATAATGCATGCACATTTCTTTGGAACAGCATAAATTTGAATATTTGTTCTTTTGTTTTGTCTTGTAAATGGCACAAAAACCGCATTTAAAAAATTTTACGTCAAAATGTCATTGAAAATAAATTTTCTGCATTGGCACATTCTCCATATCGGCCCTTTGCTGCAATATAGTCATAACTCAAATTTGAATTTCTAGCATCTAAATATTTAATTCTTCTCTCTAGAGTTGAATATAGAAGATATTTGTATGAAATTTTTACACAATTTGAAGAAGCGATATGGTGATTAACTCCACATTATTAGCTAGTAGGCGGCCCTATGTTCCACTGTGAGCTAAGGCATTAAATACATTAGCTCAAAAAATCAGCGTTTTTGAGTTATGACTCTATTGCAGCAAAGGCTCGATATATACATTATGTTGAATAAAGAATTTAATAATTAAAAAAAATTATATGAAATGCTCCATATAAATTATATTCTTCATATATATTGAAGAAAAAGTCCAACAAATTCCCAGAAGTCGCCCCTAGTGGTATATAATGTGTGACCGACCTCAATTAATTTTTTGTCCTTAACATTTTCTCAAGACATACTTGCCCCTTATCACCACTTCTTAGGGGGGCTCCCATACAAATATTGCGTTTTTATGAAATTCTTAAATTAATTAAAATTTGTCGACTTTTGTGAATAAAATCAAAAGTTGCTAACAGATTTTAATTATTTGCAGCTTCGTTTTTGATATGTCTGCAAAAAATTAGAAGCCTAGCTGCATTTCCAAATTTTGTTTTTCCAAAAAAAAATTATGTTTCTAAAACGATTTTTTATTGCGGAATTTCGGTTTTTTTAAGTTTTTTCAATTAGCAAAAGGGTTTTTGAGTTACGCGAGCATATATTGTGCAACCTCCTCCATTTTCGAAATAACGGTATATCTCGAAAACCAGAGCCAATCTTAAAAAACCACTGGATTCAGCGTACCCGCCATGTGCCCGGCTTGTCTGTTTTTTCAACTAGCATAGTGTTATTGATCACAATTATTTTATTTATAATGTTTAACTTTAATATGACAACACTTCACTACATTTTTTTTCTCTCAAATTTAAAATTATTTATATACAGTGTGCTTACAGTTTAAATCTTTTATCTATTCCCGCGAAACCAATCGGATAGTCTGCAGGACTTTAGCAAGTCCTTAAATTCAGTACCGCACAGTTAAAATCAAATCAATAAAAAAGTATTGAATGGATAGATTTTTTGATTCTCATTTACATTTTAAATACCAACCACATTTTAGTTTCACTCATGTATTTATTCTCACTCAATTAACACTCTTTCTGTATGTAAATTTTGAGTATTAATTGAATACACAGCACGAAAAATGTTTTCTTAAAAAGTTCTCTTAACTTTGATTTGTGCAGAGATTTTCGAATACTGCATTTTAATAAAAAAATTTACTTATATGTATACATATACATGTGTACATGTATATGTGTTTGTAGTGGGAGACCGCGTGTTTTAAGGTAATTACGAATAATTATGAACAAACAACTAAATCACAAAGTGTTTTACTGGAAGGCCTCTTTTAACGCCCAATTTAGTAATTAACTGAATCAACGAGCCAAAATTTTAAGTGTATTAATTTTTCAATGTTGTTTATTATAAAGGTATATTAATAAATATCTCTTACAATTATATTTGAAACAAAATAAAATTTTAGAATTTGTATACCCTCCACCACTAGTGATGAATGAGGGTATACTAAGATTGTCATTCCGTGTGGAAATTTTTAATATAAAGCCAACCCTTAGAAAATACTTCAGAATATTACAATTGTAGAAACATTTAGTGCGCTATAGTTTCATTGGATTAGAAATCTCTCTGCCAAATTTCGTGAAAATCGGTCCATAATTTGCGACAGCGGCCTTCCAAAAAGTTTTGGTCTAATAAAGGGGTATGTAATACTAAAAAGCGCTACCAATTTTGAAAGATTCATAGTGCATCATAAAACAATAGATACAGTATAAAATGTTCTCCTGAAAATCACTTTAATACGCCTTATAGTATTTCAAAAACATTTCAATTTAGTTTTTTAAATTAGGTCAAAGCAAGTTGTATATGACTTTTTGGAATAGACTTTAAAACGCCTAAAACCGCAAAAACTGTGTGGTCAGTTTTTAAAAAGGTTAGTTAATATTTTTGATCTTATAAAAAGCATTTTCCTGAAATATTCTCAGTGAAGTATATGAAAGATAAGGCACAGCCGGATATACTAATTAGTTGTATGAAAGAAATATTTCGTTTGACATCGTCAACAGACAGTAATATTTTTTAACATTTTCATTTTATCTAGAAAGTCGACTGACACCGCAAAAGGGATCACCAGCCATTTTAGCAATAGCCATTTTTAATTTATTACATGAAGCATATAGAACTTTAATGCAATTCTAAAAAAAGCAGACCTTTTAACATTATAATTCGCATTACAATAGGAAGTTAGAACTTGAAATTAGGGTATTGGATCGGTCAACCCCACAAGGAATCAGAAGAAAAATATTTGTATTAATTACTTTCTTTATAGAAAGTTTGATTAGTATTAAATGTAGGTAAAATCGGTTGATATAATTTTCCTCGAAATTGATGCTTTTTGGTACGGCAAAGGCCACAGCGAAGTGTTATTTCGCCAAAAATTGACTAAAATACTTTTTTAATATAAAGTTTGACCCTTACAAATGTCTCTCGGAATTGTCAAAAATTTTCCAAAATGATTTAATTATTCAAAGTTGAATTTCCAATAAAAGCTTTAGAGGATTTTGAGACTACAACAGACATAAAAGTAGGTAACTGAACTTCGAATGTGTTTCCCTAGAGGAAAGGGATCTAACAATAAACTTGTCACGTGACAGGTCACTTTAACATGGCGAGGGGTTAATTGGCACCTTTTTGACACTTTGTAACAGGTCACTGAAATAACTTTAATGATCAGCCACTACCCGCCCAAAATCCAGTCACATGAATAGTTTTGTGCCAATTACCTTTCCTCTGGACCAACGACACTCTAAACACATTATAACCAGCTAAGTAATAGGTCTTGTTTTCACCTTTCACAATTCGTTCCTTTTAATAATAAAATTCGGTTTACTGGTCACGGGATAAGTGCTTTAAGAGCAATTGACACAAATTTCCCGCAGTGTTCTTATGTAAAATCAAGAGGAACAATTCTGTACTTAAAACTAAAAATGTAACGAATACCGATACCGATACCGATACCGATATAACGGCGATACTTCGGGTAGTAAAATATATGATTGATACGTCTTGTTTGTATTTGTGCGTTTTAAGATTTTTCTGCTTATATTTAATTATTTTTATGAGAACAAAAATAATTTTGCTACAGCAAAGCCGCTGCTACAATGTCTGACGATATTCTGCTAGTTCATACTCTTCGAACATTATAAGAAAATACAATAAATAATTAAACCGGGATGCAGAATAGTTCAGAGCAGGAATAGTAAAATTGATAAAAATTTTACTTTTTGGTTCTATTAAAACTTAAAAAGAACAATGGTACACCAATAGCTAATTTAGTACAATTGAGGAATTTTCTTAGTTTTGCTAATTTCATATGGCTAATCATACCCCTCTGTTCTGCAAACCGAGTCGATTTGAAAACGTATGATTTTTAAAAACCGAATAGTAAAGCATTTGGTGTTCTGTAAATCGCACGATTTGCATTATTCGAAGCCATTTTCCAACAAAGGCAATTAAACGTCAAAGTAAAAAAAGTATCAGCTGTTTACTACTAGAGGAAAATTTAAAAGATAATTTGGTTTTTCAAAAAAAACTTTATATTATTATTAAAAATGATTTTACAAAAATTAACAAAAAAAAGTGGTAGTAAAATTATTGTTTAATTAAGAATTTACTTGCATTAAATGTTTTTTTTTACAATAAGTAAAATAAGACTTGAAACTTTTTATAACATACCGCGCCAAAGAATAACATTGAAAGCACAAGTAATTTCATAAATATTTTGTAATTATGTTGTTGCTTTATACAGAAATTCCCATTGCGTTTTGAAATTTCAAGCGCTCCATTGCTTGTGGCGTTGAAAATTTTAAAACGGTACATGAATTTCTGTGGAAAGCAACAACAAAATTACAAAATATTTCTGCATTCCGAAAGTGTTGAAGTCGCGGCACCCCTACACCTAGTAAAAGTTTTGATAAGTCTACAAGAACTGACCTTTAGAGCATTTGTGGAAATCTTATAAGAAAATTTCGAGAACGATTATCCTCTGTCCATCCTACGCTGTGGTTCAGCAAAATAAGAAGTCTAGATTTTAGATCATCTAATTTTTCTAGAGAGGCATATCCGCTTGTTTGCTGGTGCAATGAAATGTTGAACTCATTATTTAAGAACGCGGCGCAGAAATAAATGAGTTCTGTCCCTTCTGAGAGACTATTTTATACTGCAGGTCTGCTTCAAACAAATTTGCGAAATTTTCTATCTCTGCAAAAGTCGAGAATACTTTGTTTTTTAAACAAAAATCTTACCTCCCTACTAAAAATACATATTTTTGTTTTGGGTCGAAGCCAATTTACAATGTGTACATTTCTTGCCAGATAGACGATGTTTGTAGGCGAGAAAGGAAAAAGTAAAGTATGCCACGCATACAGCTTCGCCCCTTTTCCCTTGATTTGACTGATAATTTTGGCAGATATTACACTCACAATATTATTACAGTAACGGACTGTAGGTTATTCAAGAAGTATTCCGTTCAGTAATTTTTAAATAAATAAACATTTAAAATTCCAAGCAAATTTTTTTTTTAACTGATTCTAACATTTATTAAAAAAACTAAGTGCTCATTAATACGGATTCTCGGTTGCATTTAATATTGTCAGTTGATTAAATAAAAGTATTCTCTATGTAAAATTAAATGAAAATGAAATTTAAAACAACTGTAAATTTACTTCAAAACCGATCTTCTTATGTTGCGTTTTATTTTAACGAAAAGTTAATTTTTTTTTTTAACTAAACTCTATAAAAAATTTACCACAAATTCCGTAAAAACAAATGCATTTTCAGTTATTTTATATAATTTAACTACCAAAGAAATTAATTTTCAGTTATCTATTTATAGATCTGTGGCAAAAAGTAAAAGTAACAAACGATTTGCTTGTTTTCTGTAGAAAATTCCCATATTCTATTTGTTAAAATAATTTAGTTAAATACATCAAATTTTTAAGGTAAATAATTGCGAATACCATATCGGGTATGCTGCTGGTGTCTTATAATTGAAAGTTCTTCTATAAACAAAGTGGTCAGTACAACAAAAGTAAAACAAACATGTATAACGGGGTAAGTAAATAAAAATAAATATTCTCACTCTCTCTCATTAGAATAACAAGCGGACAGGAGTCTGGTATTTTTTAGAAATTCGAGTAAAACCTGTATTATATAAAATTACTGAATTACATAAAATAACTGAAAATTCATTTGTTTTTACGGAATTCGTCGGTTATTTTTTGATAGTTAATTTTAATAAAATAACTGAAAATGCATTTGTTTTTACGGAATTCGCAGTTTAATTTTTGACAGTAAAAATGAAATGAACTTTTCGTTAAAAATAAATGAAAAAAAGTAGACCGGTTTTTAACTGAATATTCATTTATTTTATATTACAATTTCAGTTAATTTTACGTACAGAATATTGTGAGTGTACATGTGATGGTTATGCTTTGACTTTTGACTACACTTGCGATGTTCTCTATCACAAAATAATTTGACCAAGTCTTAAGCATTTTTTGATTATTTACAAAGCTGTATCCTAATCTTGATTGATAATGAAACGATTCTTAAATAAGGACACGACATATTTGATAGTCGTTAAGTCCGGCCCCTAGCAGGTGTTAATTTTGACAAGAAAGTCCTAACACAATTTTTTCTTGTAACTGCCGCACTGGTTCAGGAATTTAGATAGAGATATTTGGAAAGGTGTCGTATCTTAAAGAAGTAGAAACTTTTAATGAGGACAAAATATTTCTCCTTTTTACACAGAAAAAAATAAAAATTGATTTCAATTAAAAAATTTGTCATATTAATAAAAAAAAAATATGTGATATTATTTAAAAAATTAATTAAATTTGCACCAGTAAACAAATTAATAGTATCAATTAAATGTTTAATTCACTTGGTTAAACGTTTAATTTACTTGATTAAATTTTAAAAAAAAACTGATTTTATTTTTGATTAATGCTTTAATTGGTGAAAAATTGTGGAGAATTTTTTTCTGTGTAGCGACTCATTAGCAGCTGATTTACTGCCGTTAAAGAAGTATCTTGTGTAGAATTATTTTTTAAACGCGACTACTTCTTTTTGTCTGTCTGCAAAACTTGTTGGTAATATCATTACTTTACGTTGTATGTATCTATTTGCTATTCCCCATTCTACGTCACTCGCTACGTAACTAATAGAAGCAATCAGATACAAAACGACAAAAAGTGGCATATTCAAATAATAGCGCTGTATTGCTTTTACCAATAATGGTAGAAAATCAACAAATGCAGGCTAAAACTAAAATGAATCTAAAAGGAACTCTCGCGAGTACACAAACCTATACACAGATACTTTTGATGTGGTGGCATGGAATTTATAAAAGGCTCGTGTTGGTAAGCAAACTGTTTCAATTCGCCGGTATTCTTTTGGTAAGAAAAACCGTTGTCGCAAGGACATAACGTTATTTTCCCTTTTTGTGATTTTTGTTGTTGTTATTATTAAAAAAAAAAAAAATAAATTCAAGTCGACTTGTGCTTTGAATGCAAGTGTTTTTTCAGTCAGTGGATAATCACAGACGAATGTAGGTAAATAGGGAAACTACTTAAATGGTTTTTCAAAACAATACTACTACTAACTAACTTAGTAACTTACTAAGTTTGTATTGAATACAAACAATAACGAAAGTATTTGTATATAAATAAAAGAAAATGAAAAAAAGGTTTTAAATTATTAAAGGACTTTTTTTTAATGTAACGTAATTATTGTGATTATTTGAAAGTAATTTAAATATGTAAATAAATTTACAAAAAAATGAAAAAACAAAAAATTAAATGAATAAAAATTGGTTTATCTATGACACAATTTTAAGAATTTGTTATAAATCTATACGAGTGCCAGTAAAAAAGTGTAATTTCTGTTTGGTTTCCACTCTCGGTGTTGTTGCACTTGAAGAAAATAATGTCTTAAGTGTAAAAGAAAACTTTAATTGAAACTTACAAAATTAAAAAAAAAAATGGATAGAACTTATAATACAAATAATATTTGGACCACTGCTAATGGCTTTGCAAATGTAGCAAATCGTCGACCAAATTCTTCTGGTGAGTAGATAACACTCTTATATTTTCCATAACAACAACAGAAATTATTGTTTAATTTTAAAAATAAACTAAATGGTAATTTTTCACGTGATAAAATCGTTTATACTAGAAAAAACTTGTCCAACAGTTAAACTTTTGCAATTCTTTTAATAACACATTTACAATTAATAGCCTATTTCACTACAACTACATTTAAAACAAAAACAAATTCTAAAAACTTGGTTTTTGTTTTAAATGTCGTTGTACGAAAGAAATAATTCTTTCGCACATCAACAAACTTCCAGGTTGTGCAGGGTGTTCCATTTCGTGGTTTCAAAACCGCCGCTCTAGCAAGTCTGTCAGCTGCTTAATTGTCATCGGAAGTGTAATTCATTTGGTGAAAGGTTTGCCACTTACCCCGGGTCTCCATGTAGCAATATTTATTGCGGCAAACGTCAAATTTGATTGCTCCATAAAATTTGCGGCGTGTGGACCGCATATTGCTATTAGTGGCAATCCACTGCGCAATGATTGCTCTTCTGATTGCTTGAGCAATTTTTGTTTAGCAGTCTGGTGTTAAAACAGTTGTCATTTATCTGACATTTAATATCTCTATACATTTGCTTATGGCAAAGCAATTTCACGTGTTCTCCAGCAATATAATCAGCAATTATTGCGCCATTATTCTGCCATTGTTCTTCCAACGTTTTTGCTTGTACGTAGCAAGAAAAATTGCTACGTGGAGACCCCGAGTTAGGAATATGGATCGTTTCAGAAACAAAGAACTTGTAAAAATAGTTAAAATTTACTACAGTAGTGGTAGTTCAAACGTTGCCACAACTGCTGCCACTACTAATAAAATTTTTACAACAAAAATTTTTGAAAAAGTTACCATATGTGAAAAAATATATCTATATAAGATATGCCTTTTGTTAATTGAGAAAAACATTAAAATTTATTTGCAGTAGCATTGCAAAACACTTAAATTCAAAGTTTTTATTCATTATATCATTTGAGACCTTTTTCTTAAAAAATATTTTTATTTTATAGGACTTAAACCCGTCAAATTTCCATACAAAAATCAGTATATTGAAAGTTAATAAATTAAATTTTTGATATATCCTTTACAATTAACGAAATTTGTACTTCACAGTTATAAATAACAACAAAGGAAAAATTAAATTACTTTCCGCTTTTTAACAGTGGCAAGGCTGTAAAATGTGGCGGTTTTTTTATTCTTTTGGCGATGGAAATTTACGTTTGTTTTACCGAAATTGGAAACTGTTGGCGATATGCGAACTGCATCTTTTGTGAATATTTTTTTATAACATATATCTAATATATAAATTAACTCTTATTCGACCTTTAAAATTTTTTATTAAACCTTTTATTTAAGCTGGAGGTCTTTTTCTTTTTTTATATAAAATATTAAATTTATTAGATCCAATATTTCGGCACTCCGTTGTATGCCTTCTTCAGGGATTTTTTATCTTTAATATAAAAAAAAAGAAAAAGACCTCAAGCTTAAATAAGAGGATTAATAAAAAATATATCTAAAATATTAGAAATGGGTATAACTTGTTTCTTTTGTTTGTGAAATGTATTTTAAATTGACATTTGTTATTTTTTCTGTTTCAAAATTGTTCCATTTGAAATATTTTATGAATGGGCAAAAAGTATATGACTGAAAGCCAAAGTTTTTTTTTTTATAAATTAAAAATATTGCCAAATCTCTATCTAAAAAAGATTAAATAAATATACGTACTGACAGGTTATAAAATTTCTTCAATTAAAGATTTAATGTATGTATATTAGAGCGACTCACCAAAAAAAGTGCTCGATGTACCCTCCTAAAAATGATACTTGGACTTTTTTAAGATGACATTTAAAATATTTCGGCTCCAGCCTTGACCTCTCGTGACCTGGACCATTTTGAAAAAGGGTCTATTTTTGCATGTTTTGTTAATTTGAGAATCTGTTTCCTTACCCACATATACAACATGGGTATCATAAGAAAGTTTTTTTAAGACGCGTTCAAGTGTATATACAATTTGTCCAATGACGATCATCCATGTCCTTTTTTTAAGGATATTCTGTAAAAAAGAACGGTTTTTGAATTTTTTGTTCGGGGTTGTTGGTAATAAAAATGCCAAATTAACATATTTGAATCTTTAGTCAATTTAATTAAATTCGGGTGTCAGCTTTTTTTTAAATTTGTGCTAGTTCGGATTTTGACAAAAATGCAATGAGGTAACCCTTCGTTTTAAATAGGGCAATATGGGTATAAAATTTTTTCTTTTGCCAAGTACATCATCTTTGTATGTAAATAATTTAGATTTTTGCAAAAATATAAAATCAAGGTATGCTGTAAGGAAAATTTCATGCATAAAAACCAAATTGTAAATTTAAGTTTATCAGTTTCCAATATCGTTGGGTTTAAGCTAAAAAAAAATTAAAATAATTATTTATTGCCTTTCTAAATTATTTACAAACAAAGATGATGTACTTGGCAAAAGAAAAAATTTTATACCCATATTGCCCTATTTAAAACGAAGGCTTACCACCCCATTGCATTTTTGTCAAAATCCGAACTAGCACAAATTTAAAAAAAGCTGGCACCCACCCGTATTTAATTAAATTTACTAAAGATTCAAATATGTTAATTTGGCATTTTTATTACCAACAACCCCGAACAAAAAATTCAAAAACCGTTCTTTTTTACAAAATATCCTAAAAAAAAAAATTATGGGAAATCTCCATCTATAAACCTTCATGTGATTTCAATTTCAGAAGATGGCCGTTTCTAATATAAAAATCATATTGGATATTTTTCTTAAAAAAAATCTTAAAAAAATATCTGGTAGCTGTTTTTAAATGTTTAAAAACTTCCGTTCATTTGAAACAATTACTGAGAAAATCGTAAAGTCCATATTATTCGAAGTCGTAAATTATTTCCTTCGAATCGATATACGCGATAACCCCTATGCAAATAAAAACGTTAAAAAATGTAAATTGCAAATGTATCAAGAAAAATAAATTCATACGTATTTGATATTTTAGAAAAATTAACCAAAATGAAAAAAAAATTCACATCTCCATATTATGAAAAAAAAAATTACCAATTTTGGTTAGAAATAACCAAAAACGGCAGCTCTGGTTGCCACTTTTCGAGCGTAACGGGGTGATTCTGGTCGCCATAATCGACCTAGTATGCAAGGAATTGGCAGATTATTAAAACTTTTGAAAAGACTGAAAGCTTTACAGATGCAGGCAGGCCTGTGAGTCACCGCAATGCGAGCATGGCCGAAATTGTCGCCTCTGCTAGTGAAAGTGTGGCGCATAATCCGAATTGGTCGATTGCACGGCATTCTAAGCAATTGAGCCTTGATTACGGCTAATTATGACCTGAATTTGAAAATAATGAACTGAACAATGCCGAACCCTATTTGCGATTATATTGTAAGCGACAAAAGGCAAATTTTACAGGAGAAGGGTTTTTTTTATTTTTTTCTTAAGCAATGCTATTCTTTATTTGGACGTAGATGGGCTTTTTCAAAGTTTATGAATATATTGGGCATTGTAACGAGTACTTATAAACTATTTGATAGAAGAAAACAAAATTTCGCTTACGATATAAACAAAAACAGGGCTCGATATGTGGTTTGAGCAAGACGGTACCACGATCGACCCACCACGACCGATTTTGACTTTGTTGGATAGGAACGAAAATTTCATGTATTAGAGACGTCATTTGGCTACCAAGATAATGCGATTTGATGTTGTTAGACTTTTTTGTGTGGCTGCGTCAAAGAGCGTGAATACGCGGATAAGCACCTAATATTGGAGCATTTGAAAACCAACATTCGTCAAATTATCGCCGATAAACCGCCCGAAATGTTTGAAAAAGTGGTCGGAAACAATCTAAAAAGGCTCGACTGTCGCAGACAATCTAGGGACAGTCATTTACATGATGTTATACTTTGTACATAGTGGCAAGGTCTAAAAATTAAAATGAAATAAAAGTTTCATCGAAATCATACCCCTTTGTGTGTTTTTTTTTTTACTTTACCTTTGAAACCGAAAAATGGATAACCCGTTATGTAAAACATGCAAAATTTCTAATCAACAAGTTAAGGGTTTTAAACCATTTAAGTTTTTTATATAAATTTGTCCTTCTGCTGGTATCTTCTTTAAAGTATAATAAACAATTGTTATGAATAGCGAAATTGATTTCACGATGTCCGTCTGTCCATGTGTTAGTAAGAAAGGGGGTTGCGGAGAGCGTAGTTATGATTGAAACTAGGTCGTTATATATTTATATTGCACATAATGTGTAAAAGCTGGGTATTGTTACCCAAAAAACTTCACCTTTTGAAGTCGTCGTTAATTTAATGAATTTTTTCCCCTTAACCATAAATATGACTAAAGATTTTTAAGGAAATATTTTGAAAAATATTCATTTTTCAAAACTAAACATTTAACAAACTGTCTTTTCAGTAAAAAAGTCGAAAAAAGCATATTTACTTGTTTGAAACAAATAAAACGAGTTTTAACCAGGGCTGTGGAGTCGTCAAAAATAGTTCCAACTCCGACGCCGACTCCAACCACTGAAATTTTTTAAGTTCGACTCAGACTCAGACTCCAACTCCGACTCCTACTCTTACATGGATGCTAAATGTATATGAGACTTGTTCTTATTTAAATTTAAACTCTTTTTTTATGCAGTACCTTTTATATGGTTAAATATAGCAAGAAAATTATTGTATACAAATTTCGAGTCGATATTTTGATTATTGCATCGCCAATTTATATGTTTAAATTTGTTATGCCGAAAAATTTTGTAGTCGGAGTCGAGAGTTTTTGTGTGTACTTTGACTCCGATTCCGACTTCTTTACAAAAACCTTAACTCCGACTCTTCAACTCCGACTCTGACTCCAAGACCTGGTTTTTACCATTGCATTTTTGGCTTAAAAATAATTTAATGAAAGTTTTTTTCAGAAATATGGAGGCAAATTAAAATTTGTAAGATCCCTTTCAGTCTCGGCAAGTTAGTTGCGCAATTCGCTTGCGCAATTCATGGCTTGTAGATGTCACAAGTAATGTCGGGTTAGGGGAAGATATTTATTTTCTTATTTTTCTTTTTTTTAGCCTGAAGACGAATACATATATGGTTGATTTATCGTGAGGTTTGATTAATAATGAAAAAATAAAGTTAAAAGTGAACTTAATATCAGTTAAAAGAACAATTTATGTAATTTTCACTGTTTGAAAATGATATCATGTATATGTTGTCTATATCTACGTCTGAGGTGGTTCATTCGGAAGGTCCAATTTTGGGAAACTCGTTCGAGCATAGCGACCGGTATCTCGCGAATAACAAGAGTAATGTTGGCTTCTAAAGCGTCAATCGTAGCTGGCTTATTCCTGAAGACCGGAGACTTTATATAACCCCACACAAAAAAAATAAAAATAAATTTCAAATAAATAATTTGTGATATTAATTAAAAAATTAATTAAATTTGCACCAGAAAACAAATTAATAGTATCAATAAAGCCTTTAATTCAATTTTTAATCGCTTAATTCACTTGATTAAACGTTAAATTCCCTTGATTAAATTTTTAATTAAACCTGATTTTATTTTTGATTAATTTTTTAATTGGTGAAAAACTTTGGAGAATTTTTTCTGTGCAGAGAAAATAGTCCAGAGGCACGATCTAGGTGAACAAGTTACCTTAGGAAAACGTGAAATTAAGTGCTCACCCAAATGATTTCTCAACAAGATCATTGTTTCACGCGCTGTATGGCTCGTAGCGCCATCTTGTTGAAACCAGAGCTCACCGATATCATGAGCATAAATTTGAGGAAGCACATGCTCCGCTAACATTGTGCAATAGCTGTTACCATTGACGGTAACATTCTGATTTTACTCATTTTTGAAGAAATTAGGACCAATGATTCCACCAGCCCATAAACCACGCCATACTATTGTTTTTAATAGATGTAATGGAAGCTCTTGGTACTCTCTCCGGGTTGCTTATCAGCCCAAATACTGCAATTTTGTGTTTTAACGTATCCGTTAGGCAAGAAATGTGATTCATTACTGAACTCAAATTGCACCAAAAACAACAAAACAGAACGCAGAGTTGTGTAATACAGCTGAACAGGTTGGAGACGATGTTGTGGTGTGAGTCTTTCAGTGATGACTTGTCAAAAAAAAAAAAAAAAAAAAATAATGACATAACAGTTTGATGTGAGTCACGAGTGATCTGTAGAAATAGCACACTGAAAATCAGATCTAACGATGAATTATTATTTTTCACGTTTTCTTTCATCTGTTTTTCAGTGAGTTGTTTTATGTTTGTGGTACGTTTTATTGTGGCAAAAATTTTGTATTTTTAAAATCATTATTATTAAATAAAAAAAATGAGAAATTGATCATTATTTGAAACGGAGCAATTAATAAATTTGGTGCAGCTGCATCAATGTATTTTTAATGTTAAATATTCTGCATATGTGGACCGCAATAAGAAGGCCCAAGCATTTAATACAGTGTTTTTCAAGTTCGATAGTTAAAACCAAATTTTGAAATTTAAATCTCTTTTCACAATTAAAATGAAGGCAGATATGATAAATAAAAAAGAAACGGGAAAACTTATGAATAATTTTCTTAAAATAAAAATTTTAAATTGCGCAGCTAAATTTCTGAGTGTGAACATAAAAGCAAGTACAAAAGAAAATAAATGAATATGAAAAACTGACTTGCGCAACTATCTTGCCTTGTCTGAAAAGGGGTCGTACTTCAATAACTTGTCGTTTTTTTTCAATGACCTAATTTGACAGATTTGCCGGCTTGAATTTTTTCTGTGGAAATCAAACTTTGTCAAATGGCTATTTAGACTTTTATGCCTTGTATTAATACATGTCAGAAACTCATTTAATATGTAAAACTGTGATAGTGTGAATGCAATGTATTATGAAAATGACAAGTATAGAAAAAAATAATTTGACATCCTCGAGTTAGGTTAAAACGCCAGGTTCCCGGCTTGTCTGTTTTTTCCAACAATTACACTGTTGTGATCGGCCTAAATTGAAAGTTTTTGTATTCATCAATTACTTTAAATTTAAAATCAAAATTATCTAATTACTCATCACATACAATATTATTTTAACAATATTGTGCAGTTATGAAAGAAAAGAAAATATTTTTGGCAGATCTCGTTGATTTAGCTTTTCTGATGCTACTTTTTTTGTAGCATAGCTCCATTTTAGACTGAAGGATGGGGGCCTTCAATGAACCGATATGCTTTTTTTTATTAAGCAACCTACTCTATCAACTATAATTATTAGGTTTTAAAGTGTTTAAAAAAAAAGGAATAAAAATCTATCAATTGAAAAATCTGTAATTTAAATAATTTGAATTTTTTAATTTTAACATGAAAGAAAATTCTGTAAAGGAAGACGACATGATAAACTTCAGTTGTCGCTTCCAATCGAACAGACATATTAACAATAGAACCTATTAACACAACGTAAGTTTCTTTCTGTACAAGTAACAATTCCGGTTTTTTCAAAACTGTCAAGTATACAATAATAAGTTCGCATAAAATGACGACTTACTTGACCGTAGAACGCCTTAAAGGAGTATATTCAATTAAAATATAATTGTTTTTGCTGTACAACAAATAAACTAAATTTTGAGCTTTACGATCCAAATCTTAAATTGAAAGTTCTTAACTGGAATTTAGCATTCGCTATGACTACCAAATAAACTTTTATTTAATTTTGCCAATATTAAAGCAATTTTGAATTGGAGCCCTTAAAGTTATCGTAATATTATGTAAAATTTATATTTAATTTAATTAAATTACATTTCTTTAAGTGACCTTGAACCTTAATTCGTATAAGAACCATTAACTCGCATAAGAATATAATAAAGAAAATAAAAAACTCTTAACAACAGCTCATTAAATTTCTTATCTACAGACATGAAATATTTATAACATTAATTTTTATGAAGAAAGAACACTTATAACCATAAAGACGCAACATACATCCACGCCATTCGATATCTATTAATAAAATATCGCATTAAACGCAATGCCAATTTAAAAAAAAAAATTACATTCATAAATGTACTCGTACTTTTAGCAATCAAATTTCAAAATTACTGATTTTAAAGAACTGATTATTTTTTGCCATCAGAAACGAATCAACAGAATTATTGTGGATTCCACTAAAGTGAAACGTATTTCAGCCAAGCTCATCTTAATCGATCGTGTTATATAAAAGTCAGAACAGGTAACGAAAACCGGATAAATCCAATTAATAGTTTGCTTTGTTGCACAAGGGATGTACAAGGACATGCCATCAGATGAACAAATAGCACCGTTTAATCAACTACTCTACTCATAAGAAGCCAGATTAATATTGTGGAAAGTTCAAGCGGTATGATATCCGAATATATATCGATTTCATTTGTGGCGAAGGGTATAACTCTTGGCCCGCAGAAAATTTCAAGTGTAATGTTAAAAATTCATGTCATAGTGAATTTTAGACAGGGGCTAGTGTAAGACTTCACACAATTTAAGATCTACATTATGAAAACTTTAACATGAATAACTATTTACACCAAGTCCTCAATATCAATATTTATAAGATAATATTAGTATATTAACAGATCTTATGCATTTTTACCTAAGCAATTTGTACCAAATTTGGGCCCTTCTCAAGATATTTTGACATTTATATTGTCCTGGTATGGGAGGTTCCACGCTCACTTTTCCAGTTCAACTTGCAGTTTGGCAGATGTGTTTTGTAATAAACTATTTGTTCTAAATTTGGAAATTTTTTCTGTCACCGTACTGTTAATAGCTAATCGCACCGTGTGGTGGATTTGGGGTGCTGCCATCTACAAGGTGGTATTGACATTATATGTTGGCGTATTGATTTTCGTGTGCTGTTTTTTGCGGTGTGACTTGCACAGGAGTACTGGCCTGCCTTAATTTATTGGCTCTTTTTTTGGTCATGCCAAGTTCTTACTGCGTTTTCTACCATTTATTGGTGTGATTTATTTTGCTGTCTTTGTATTAGAAGTTCCACGCCCACTTGATAATTTACAAATATTTTTGCCTTAATTTCAGGAAAACCAGTGCAGAAATTTAGGAGTCTATAGGAAACAAACAAACAAACACACACACATACGAACCAACGCATTTTCGTTTTTTATTATAAATATCGCACTTGATCATATTAATTCAAAATTCAAAATTTTTTAGTAGAAGTAAAAAAAATCTTAAATTTACAATAAAGGAATGTATATAAAAAAAAATTTTTAAGCCAACCGTGGCACAGTGGGAGAAATGTCCAATCTAGCGGAGATTTATTAATAACTTCTGATATAGATAAGAATACAATTAACAAAAATTAACACAAACTGAATTTTTCGTATAAGCTTAAAATGTTTTAGTCATCTTTTAATCTATATACGAGTATGTATATAAAAACGTTTGTGCCGTGTATGTTCTCCTAAAACAAGAACCGCTGGACCAATTGACACGAAACTTGGACAATAAATTATCTTAGTCGGGAGCTAGATTTCTCTCAAGCTTAATCCCGATAGGTGTCGCTGTTGTCGTGATTATTAAAATTGTTTTATTGATGGTACGATTTGGTTGAAATTCAGCAAATATATTTATTAAACAAAAATAAGTAGATAGCGCTGTGGTCAAGTTATTAACGAAATTCTCCAGGATTTAGTTTTTTATTTTTATTAAGAAAATCCCGAGCAGTGTCGGGACCAAACAGCTAATTTTCATATAAAAGTGCTTTACTCAGTATCTGATGAGATATAATCTTGCACATTGCGCTCTTCATCTGCTTTGAAAAGAAGACAGCCTTTTTTGAAGAGGGCGCTGGGCCTTTCGATAACATGGTAATGAAAGGATCTGAAGAAACAAAAAGTGTATGTGCCAAGTCTTCCATTGTGTTTTTCCATAAATTTTTCCGAATTACATCATAAATGGCCTCGAGAGCTTCTTCTGACCTCAAAAAATTCAAATTTTATGGACAGGCGAAGGCATATAAAACCATAGATACAAATCAACAAAAAAGTTGCTACTCAGTATGCATACAGCTGAAAGGCATCCGTATTGATTTCATATCGAGAAGCCATTGTGCGTTAAATAACGGTGAAACGATTACTTAGTGAACTAGTATAGCCATTAGCTTTCTTAGATTGGTTTGTATCTCAGCTTTTTTTTTTTTATCAAAAATTGCTTTATCACAACTGGGAACCTGCCATTTTTGAATTGAATTCTGTAGGCGATAGAACAGTTTTTTCGCAGACTGTAGAATATCATAGGTGGCAAATATATTTGCATTTCTGCTTTAAGTGCCAATCTGCAAGTCCATGTCAACCTTTTTTGTTTATCCCCCATTAATATATAAGGCTAAATCTTCCTCTGCTGTGTAGTTAATAAGTTCTTTGTCATCGGATACAACGGCAGATTTTAATATTGTTTTCATCTGAGTTCAACATAGATACGACCATCGAAGCATTCCTCTTGCCAGTCTTGTATAAACTAGTGCTCGCCGCATAGATGAGTACATTGCACAGGATTTATTTGGCGATATCATAGATTTTTTTCTTTTTTGTTTTTTCCTGACAGTCGGTAAAACTTATTTCGGGTCGGCCAGTACTTGGAGTTGGGTCTATTTTTAACCCTTTTAGAAATATCAATGCGTTGACCATTATTATAATTGATTCTATGTATAATGCCATAAACATAGGATTCTACAGCAGAAAATTTTTAGAAGCGTCATCTTCCTCACACCAAACCAAAAATAACGCTCGCTTGGAAACTAACATTCTACCTAAAACAATTAATTTATAAAAAAGTTGCGAAATGTTGCATCCCAGCTTGGACATTTCACAGCACAAGACTTTATATTAATTTTAAAAATAAATATTAGACCGAATCCGGTCGAATCACAGAAGTTTAACTCTACAATAGGAGAAATCTATTGGTCAACATTATATATCTTACTAGCACTCTAAACATCAACAAATCTAAAACTCGAAACATAATCACAGGTCAAAAAATATTTTTTTTTTATATAATACATACCTTGAACTTTAATAATAAGGACTAAATAGAATTTTACTGTCACTCCATTTAATTTTTTTAAGATTTGCAGATGGTTATTAACACCGACGGGAAAACTTTTAGCTGTAGCTGGTGCAACATATGTTGCGTTTGAGGCTTTACAGCTGCACGAATATTGAGAGCAAAGCAAAATTGAAAAGGTCGATGATCTATCTATTGTATTATTAATCGATAGCAAAACTATTTTGGTGCCAAAATAAATTTTGAAATTTTAATTAATCGGAGCTAAATTGGCCATTTCTTCCACTGTTCATATCTTCCACGCGTGGTAGATATGAATATTATTTTTAAGCCAACTTTAGAACATTACGTGTCGATTTTTCCCAAAAAGCGAATAAATAAAAATTTTGAATTAATATCCCCTTTATGATCAAGTGCGATATGTATATGCATATTTAGATTTATGACAGTAAAGTTGACTTTTGGATGTGGTTTGGGAATTATTGTCAAACATGGGTCCATTTCAGCCAAAGGTGATCTAAATTGCAATTAATGTTTATAATGAATACCAACATAATTAAAATGTTAGTGGAAGCTAGCAAAATAATTTTTTAACACCATTAGCGAAAAAACAATTTTCAATATGTTCTCCTCCAAAAATAACACTATTTTGAACAAAAATGTTTAACATATAATTGTTAGTTAAACCATAATATGGTCATATGGCCATAATCAACCAATCATATCATGATTGCCTCTTAAGATGATATTGTTAAATATGACAATAGTTTGTTTACCACTAAGAATTGTTTGGTTATAACAACAGTAACGTATGTCGATTCAACCGAGAGCGCTTATATTTACATGCAGTATTTTATAAAAATGTTTCTAAAATGTTTCGTACAGACGCGGCGTTCAGATCTTACAATAATGGAAGGTCTGACAATATGTTGATAATATACTGCCAAAGAAAAATTTCCACCAAAAGTAAATTGTCATTTCAGACGGTTGTAAGAAAACCATACAATTTCATTGCCAAACAACTGTCTGACAATAAATCTGCCAACAAAAACTCATGCATCTCAGGAAGTTATGGTGTAGTTGTACTTTTTTTTTTGTTAATATATATGGAATTTTTTTAATATTATTTTCAAGAGAAAACCAAATACGTTTACGACGGAATTGTGGGTAATTGAGGCGTGTTTGATAAAATTTACGGCATTACGTCCTACGTTCATACGACGTACGACTCAATTATGTTCCTAGCATTATTAATAAAAAATATTTTTTATGAATATGAGGGCTAATTTATATTTTATACCATATTTAAATGAGCTGCTTATAGCAAAATTACACTTTTTTTGTTTAAACAAATTTTTACAACCCCATACCCCAAACGACAAGGCTGGATCCGTGTCTGTTCTAGGGTTAAAGTATTTTCCTTTTTTCAAGAGCAACTTGCTTTTGTTGAAAAACCACCATGCCATTATAAGTGATTAATATATTTTTGTTATACTTAATTAACCCTAATATAGTCGAAGGCAAACACAATATGGTTGTGATATCTTGCGGGTGGACTAATCGCTAACTGAAGCTTCTCTGCATATACGGCCCTCGGCCGGGCCCAACTATTTCCTCTTCTATGGTGGAATAAAGTACGGCTTCGCTTACTAAAGCTTTAAATATAATTAAATGAAAAATAGTTTTAAAGTAACAATTGCTATTATATATTTGGGGTAATTGTTAATTCCTTGGCATTGGGGTTATTTTTCATTTCACTTACATTGCAAAAACACCACAACGAAAGAAAAACCACCCCAAAGATTGCATGTTGTGGCGCTTCATATAAAGCTTTGGGGCCATTCCCCATTTAATACTTTGGGGTCATATATCCTGAGCTCATATATTGCAGCGTTGTTGCAATGAGGAAGTTAAAAGATAACTTTAGAACGAATGGCAAGCTGCTAGACTCTAGTGTCTGAAACACGGCTGTGGGAAAAATCGCCCAAAGAAAAATGGCCCAAAAAAAGAAATGAAAAATCGCCCAAATGAAGAATCGCCCAACAGAACATGAAAAATGACCTAAAAAGTTATATATGAAATTTTGCCCAAAAGAAACGAAAAAGGGCCCAAAAAAAAAATGAAAAATGACCCAAAAAGCAAAAACGAATTTTTTCCCGGTGGCATGTTATAACGTCCAGTGTCATAGTGTCCATGGACGTTATGACACTCCAAAAAGTGTCATAGTGTCCATGGACACTGCGCTAACTAAAGCTTCTCTGCACAGACGGCCTTCGGCCGGGCGCAAGGATTTTCTCCTCTATGGTATAACAAACACCGGCTTCGCTAACTAAAGCTTCTCTGCATAGTCGGCTTTCATTTGGAAACAAGGCAGATTTTAGAAGCTTTACTTAGCGAAGCCGGTGTTTGTTATACCATAGAGGAGAAAATCCTTGCGCCCGGCCAAAGGCCGGCTGTGCAGAGAAGCTTTAGTTAGCGAAGCCGGTATTTGTTATACCATAGAGGAGAAAATCCTTGCGCCCGGCCGAAGGCCGGCTGTGCAGAGGAGCTTTAGTAAGCGAAGCCGGTGTTTGTTATACCATAGAGGAGAAAATCAAAAAAATGGGCCATTTTTCATTCAACATTTTAAAAAAGGAAAATTCACCCAACAATAACGAAAAATAGCCCAAAAATTTTAGGTCACTTTTCATATGAATTTAGGACCAATTTTACATGGAATTTTTTTGGGCGATTTTTCATTTCTTTTTTTGGGCCATTTTTCTTTGGGCGATTTTTCCCACAGCCCTGAAACACATTTCAAACACTACAAACGATATAGTTTTTACTTTATGCACATTTTTTGCCTAAGCCTACATTAATTGTCACTAATTATAAAATTCCGGGAAATTAGAAACCCTAATCGGTGTACAAATACATTAAATGCATAACATTTTTAGTATAAACGTATAATTATTATGCCACATGTGGGCATAACAAATTAACCGGTCAGTTACCCTTTTCTAAAGCTAATTTTATTAACATCAATATTAATATACATTTTAAAAACAAAATTATATTATTTAGCTGGGAAACGATTTAAATATTCTAAACACGTGTACAAAATTCATTTAAATTTACAAGGAATTATGATTTTTATCGGTGAATTAGATGCCATTTTTTATCAACGTTTAATAAAAGTTGTAATAAAAATTATAAAAAGCAAATTATGATTACACTAGATATTTCATTAAATTAAAAATATAAATTATAATATATAAATGGTTTAAACTTAATGTGGTTGTTGCTCGTTTTCCTTAACATTTTATAATTGTTTTATTTAAAACACGCAATTGTTTTTTTATGAGCAAAAACAAAGAGTACAATGAACTTTAAAACATTCACACATTAATATTTCATATATTTTGCTTTTTTTAATTTTAATGGATGTAATGAAAAAGTTTTGTACATGTGACAATAATGTTTTAGAGCAGGATGTTAAAAATTATTTGAGTGGCCCACCAGCTCCATTAAATCCTTTGCACAAAAACGCACCCAAACTAACAAATGTCGAAGCGTTTCTTGTTTTTGTTGTATGTCTGTTGGTCGTCATTATATTGACCAAAGCTCGTGTAGTATAAAAACATGGCTGAAATAAACAATTAGAACAGAATGGGCTGAGTAAAAAGAATGAAAACTATTTCAACCATAATGACAGGATAGTGACATGTGGAAAACAGCAGCGTTTTATCAAGATGTTAATAAATGGTTGACGGCGAAATGTTTGTCTAACCGTATGACTAACTGACCATCAAGCCAACAAATTGACGTATGGTTCATGTTAACACACACATAAGCTATTTGAAAGAAAGAAAAAAAAACAAGTTCAGGCGCATTGGTGATTTTAAAACTTTTTGAACTCATATCCTTAAATGCATGTTTTATTGCTGGATAATGGGTGTATGTGTCAATTCGTGTGCAATTGCAGGTTAATATGTTAAAGAATAGTTATATTAAATGTTTATTTTTTCATAACATTGATTAATTTTTTTTTTTTAAGTTTAATAGTGCGTTTCCATATATGTGTTTTGCTTGAAAACACTTGCTTTCCGCAAAACATGCAGCAAATCATGTGTTTTCCCAGACACTTTTTGTATGAGGAAAACATCTCAAATACGGTGTTTGGTTCCAAATCATGTCGTATACTGCGTTTATTCAATAACTACAAATGCAACACTGAGCTATGCATTAATAGTGAATGAAAAATTCGAAAAAGTGACAAAAAAAAATACTGTGCTAAGTTTGTATTGAAAATATACAAACAAAAAGTGCTTATATAAAAATACATACATATAAATTTTTAGAATTGCTCAAAGATTTAATTGTAAAACAAATTATAAGGCCTTTCTATAGACTTTCTGAACGTTGTGTCTTCTTGTTAAAGATTTTGAAATTTTCACAAAGTTTGGAAAATGTTTCCCGAGGCATTCTAAAATTGTTTTTAAAGAATTCATCCCTATTTACTTGACAATTAATTCCCAGAACCGTAAAAATCGTTCCCTTGAGCACGTACATACGTTTAAAGTTATTAATTTTTTTTGATTTCTTACATAAAAAAAATTACCAATTTCCAAAGTCTGGGGGATTTTCTAATTAAAGATTTCGCAAGAAGAATTAAAATATATATTTCTGTACCCTATTTCTTCTAATTCTTCGCCGACATATTTCTGCTTGGTGATGACACAATATTTTTGCGTTTGAAAAGTAATTACATACCTTATTTTTCATATCGTTATTAGATTTGATATAATTTAATAAGAATTAAATAGAATCTTCCATTTTCATTATTACTTTTTTTTACGTTTTGATTTATTTTAATGCAAAATAAACATAAACATGAAAAAAATAACCGTCAAACTTATTTCGAAAATTCGAAAATAAAATCACTTAACATCATAATGGAAACATTTCGACGTGTTTTGCTCAAAAAAAGTGGTTTTCTTCATAATGGAAACGCACTATAAAGCAATTTATATTTTCTAAAGTTTAAAGTCAGATGCACATAGAACTGTCAACTGCATAAGGGAAATGTCTCGGAAATGTTTAACGGACTATAAATGGATATAAAAACAAGATCTCTTACGAGAATCTGAAGCACAATTCAAAATGTTAAAAGCAACAAGAAATTTTCACAATAGAGATAAATATTCATTAAGGCCATGTCAGATATTACTTTTTCTTCGCGTTGCGTTACAGATTCGCTTTGACATCTAAGATGAAACATACATACTTATACGAAACATGTCACATAAAGTGGTATAAATATTGAGGAAACAGAATCTCTTGATGTTCTGGGCATTTGGATACAATGTGATGTCCGATGGACAGAACATATATTTAAGGTGTCAAAAGAAGCATTCAAGTGCCTCGGTTTTTTGAAACGGTGTAAGATATACTTCACTCCATCTGATCTCCTTACTATTTATACCACCTATATCAGACCGCGAATGGAATACAACTCTCATGTGTGGGCCGGTGCTTCAAAGTCTATTTTGGAGCTTCTCGACCGCGTGCAGGAGAGGGCGAAGGTTCTCATTGGCGACAGTAGGGTATCCAATTCTATTGACTAACTTGAGCACCGTCGCAATGTGGGTTGTACTTGCCTATTTTATCGTTACTACAACGGGATGTGTTCTGACGAAATTAGGGATTTGGTTCCCGAAACCCATAGCTTTGTTCGTAATACACGTTTTTCCTCAAGAGCCCATCCTTTTGTGGTCGATTGGCCGGTGAATCGTACAACGCATTACAGGGAAAATTCGTTTTTTGGCCGGACTGTTCGTATGTGGAATAACCTTCCCGCTGAAGTCTTCCCTCTCACTTACAACATGAATAAGTTCAAGTCGAATGTTCACAAGCACTACTCCCTCTCTCCTACTTCCCATAACCTATTTTCCTCGTTCCAACACAACGCATTGCATTAGTAGGGGTCATCACCTGAGTGCTGGTCCTAACAAAAAAAAAAAAAAAAAAAAAAAAAAAGTACTTTTAGCGCAGAGCGAAGCGAAAAGTTAGACAACTCCCATCTTTTTTCGCACTTTGACAATCAGATTTTATAATTTGCTTTAATTTTTTTTTTTTTTTTTTAAAAAATTCAATTCCAATAAATCTTCTAATAATATGTTTCACTTTAATTTTTATACCAACCGTTTTTAAAGGTAACCAAACAAATGCTTGAGTGTTGTAAGAGTTTTTCTTGTGTCATACACTTTTTGCTTTACGCTTTTCTTTCAAAGTTAGAAACGTCACGCAACACGACGAAATTGTATCTAACACGACGCACAGTGGCGCCATTTGAGTTTTTTCGTTGCAAAAATCATATCTTTTGAACAGAATAAGATAATTGAACAGTTTAAACAGCATATGATAGATAACTGTTCAGCCTATGAAATGAGCGTTTGGAAAGGGTGCTACGCTTTGTAGGGGTCTACTTATGGGTTATCAAAGTTAAAATGAGTAGAAAAATCAATTTTATGGTAACTAAAAAAAATTATTTTTACATTTTTAGATTGTTTTTATTTTTTTTCTTAAGGGTTTTATGTTTTAAATTATTACCCAACAAATTAAAAAAAAAATTATTTTTTTTTTAAATTTATTTTTTAAATTTTCTGTAAAATATTCATCACAATTCGTAAGAGAAGGTATATCTAAAAGACTAACCATTTCTAAACTATAATTATTTTGTAACTCTATTTGTGACTTCACATGCCGCAGGGAAGAAATAAGTGGATCGGAAGATGCTGCCAACATGTTGAAGAGGTCCTTATTTTGCCTTACCCTTGATGCTTTGAATGTGTTGTGCAATATATATATTTTATAAAATTTGTTAAGAGACTCCTGTGCTTCTTCAGAAAGCTCTCCAATTGGCAAAGACTGGTACTCAATTATATCTTTGCCATGCGCCAATATTTTATGGACGGTCGGGGTCAACTTCTTCTGTGGATACATTTCTGCTAAAAGAGATGCAGTTTTCGACGCATATTCTCCATATTTTGTAGAATTGACATTTTCTTTGCAGTTTAAAACATCCAAGATCGTTCCCAATCTTTTCACGATTTGATTGTCAATTCCAATGATTCTAGTTACTGCCTCATCATTTTCAAAAAATCTCCTAGAAGTGTTTCCATCGTTTGAGTTACCGTATCCGTGCTTGGGACAGTCTACTTTTAGTCCAACTTGTTTCAAAAAAACCATCCTGTATTTGCTTCTTTCTGATCTTTTCCTTATCCTTTATTGATGTATTTTCATCGAAGTTTTCCTCCTCTTGTGGTAGGGTATATGCCAGTTTTAGCAAGAATTCCATACACCTTATCCTTGCGTGCAATGGTGACATTCCATATTCGTAATTCTCCTCATTTGTAGAATCGTTTAAATTACCAAAGTTCTTCTGACAAATAATAGTAAAAAATCGATAAAAAAAAATATAAAAATAAAACGAAAAAAGGGGTTTAAATAGGTTTTTGCTAAATTTTTACCTCCAAAATAATTCTGTCTATGATAACTAATTGAAATATATTATAATTAAGCAGAAAAAGATACTAATCTTAAACTCTTTACAACTAATTATATAAAATTGAGATGTAACATATTATATATGAAATAAATTGAATTGAATTGAAAAAAGTTCTTCTGACTCTTTTTGCAAATCGGGCATGACATTGTTGAGGTTGTTCCTGTCAGTTCGTTTACGACTTTTCCGTCAACCATGGTCAGGTGGAACTCGTAATTGCATTCAATATATTTTCCTTCTCCAATTTGCAGCTTTGTAGGCTTAATCTTGCTTATTTGTTCTTCAATGTCCTTCACCGTAGTCCTTATGAGTTCTGTCGATTCCCTTGCAAACTGAAACATTATTGGTCGGCAATAATGCACTGATGACGGTCGTGGATTTTTCCAGTGTAGGGAATCATCCGATTTTAGCCGCAAAGGAACAACAGATGCCATAAACATATTTCCATCCGATATTGTAGCGTCATCGGAAGATATCCTTTGCTTATAAACGCTTTGTCCGGATGATCCATCGCAGCCCCATTTGCTGATCAATGTCAACTTCTCAGGAAGAATTTTCACTTCCGTGAAAAACTTTGGTGTGGTTGACTTTCTAAACAGTTCAAATAATTTTAAATTGTTCAACGCCATGTTTTCAGTACTTAAATTGTTTAATGGTTTCAGTAATTGTTGCGCCAACTTTCAGGCGTAGACTAATCCAGGCATTATGCTTATTTTGCAATATATAGGCTTATGCTACCATGCCTAAAAATTTATCTGTTCCCTGCATACATATGGATTTAGGCTGAATAATGCAATTTTGATATTATGCACGTGTCCAAATAAGATTTGTGCCTACCTGTAGGGACCATAAGTCAATATTGTTCCTGACCATTTGTACGCCAAAGTATTGTTTATGTGAGGTACATACCTGCTAATTTCAATGAGTAGTTTTTTTCAAACTATTAGATCAAACTACTGTCAGTCAAAACATATAAGGGATGGACGCCATACAATTTCTGCAACCATGTCTTTTTAAACTTTTTTACCTCTAGAAGCCAAACGGGCACGTACGGGCAGATAAAAATTTTGAATTATGTAAAGAAATAATCAAAGAACAGGTTTTGCAAATATGGCAAATATAGAAAAATATAGTTTTTTTTTATTTTCCGTCAAAGTTGAAAAATAGTGAAAAAACGGATAGTTTTTAAATAGTGATTTACCAGGAGAAACACAGAGCAAACAGTTAATTTTTTTTTTATCATTATACATTTAATAAATACATCAATCAATACAAACAAAAAATAAGGCGATTCGTTACCTATTTTTCGTGATATTACACCTGAAATCGCAACAAATTGACTAAAAATTGTGTGTTTTTTTGAAAACCGAAAGTCGGTCAACTTTGAACGGTTATATCTTCTAAACTAAAAATGTGATATTATTAAGAGTGGCATATTTGAAATCGTTGAAAAGTTTCCTATAACATGGGTTTATTCAAAACTTCGTCGGCATTCATGAAAATTTTGATTTTTGCAACCTCGCTTGCTCTACGGGCGCCACTGTGCGACGTTAAGACAGAATATGGAGTTCAACGTTAAGTGACAGCAAAAGTGTGTTTTTTAGTTTGTTGTAAAATGTAAAAAATTTGATTTTTTTTAATGTTAGAAAAAGTGAGTTATTTTTGACACAAACTTTTATTTGTCGACCACAGTTTTAAGCCTTCGATTACATTGTTTGATATCTTCAATTTTGTTGTTTAGCTCTAGGGGTTTTAATTAGTATTGTGGTTATTTTATTGAACTGTTAATGGTTTTTCAATCCAAATTTCGATATTTGAATCAGGCTTAAGTTCATTGAATTTAATTTTCATTAAATTATTTCTATGACGAATGAAATTTTACATCATGAAACTAATTTAAATTTATTGATAATTTTTCGATCTTGACTGAGCTGGGAATCCAACCCAGGTTTTCACGGACAGGTGGTCCTGACTAGTTTCGATTGTAACCACACAATCTCTTCAGAGGGTTTGCCGTTCAACACTTACCGCCATTGACTAGGGGTTTTAATTAATAATTCTGGAGAATTTTTCCCATAACGCCGGTTCAGCTGGAATGTTGTAGTTTTAAGCATGAAGATATGCTAAAACTACTTAAGATTTGTTAGTGCCTTAACGGTTATTCCGTCCTCGGCAAGACAACGGGCTAATATTTTGCCCAATGATTCATTTTAGTAAAGTATTATTTGCCGTCATTTAAGAACTACTTAAAACGGACTCAATTTTTTTTGGCGCAAAGTTATATCAAGCTTGTCGACTTATTAAAGGTGATTAATATGTTGTGACGTCTTTTAAGTCCTGTTTGAAATATCTTCAGAGATGACATGTGTATAAAGATATATTTAATATTTAAAATACAATCACACAAATTGTAACGAGTATCTACCTTTTTTATTGTTTTTAGCTTTTTTTTTACAAGAACACACGCTATTATAAATTAGAAAAATACTTATATTACTGGTACATTTACAACAAAAGTAAGGAAATGGTATATAAATTACACATTATTAAAATAACTGGTTTATTATACCAAAATAACCGGTAAGGTAACCGGCTTAGGCAAAACTAAAATAAGCTGTTAGTTTCTTGAAATAAATCATAATCAAATACATATACCCCACGTTATCAATTTCATGAAAAATTCATAATTTCAATAAAAAAATTTTCATTTGACTTTGCCATTTCACTCTTGGCGTGCTTCGATTTTGACGAAATTTTCAGAATATGGTCCTTTAGAGTGTGCTATTGAACTCTGAAAAGTATTAAGTAGAATTTAATTAAGGTGAACATTTTCCCCGAAATCCTTAAAAATCAAATGGTAGCCCTACCCAAATGTACGGGGGTATATTTCTATAAAAATGTTATTTTCATTCTCTAAGCTGTTTCTAACAAGTCCCTGGTTTTCAAATCTCAATATTTTTGATTTGTTTGAAGAAATTGTTTTTGAAATTGGAGATTTGAAAACACCCCAAAAATTTTATCCGTTTCTGACATCACCTGAGGACAGGCTAAAGTCATCAAAAAAAAAACTTTTTCTAAATCACATAACTCTGGATCCGTTGACTCAAAAAATTATTTAATCACCCCTATTCTGCGTTTCGATCCAAATCGAAATTTTCTCCGTCTGGCAATTTTGGTATTCTGCGTTTCGATTCCGCTCAGTTTCTTTCGATTGTATGTATTCTGCATTACGATCGGAGCTCCGTTTCTCTCAGTTGTTTTTTTGTTAACGAAGGTTTTTTCTATTTTTGTTTTTTTAAGTAAAAAAGTGAAAAACTGTAAGTACAAAATTAAAAAATTCAAAAACGATTTAAATACAAATTATTATTATAATTTTTTTGTTTTAAATTGTTATTTTTTGTCCTTAAATTTTAAATAAAAATGCAACTCACTAAATTATTTCTTTACAAACAGTTTTTATTAATATTTTGTCTTTACATATTTAACCACAACGCATTTATTTTCTACTTTTTTTTAGTTAATTTCAGCTTCACTAGATTATACACACATATATTTATGCAAAACTTATTTTTACCTTTTTCTTTTTTTATTATATTTCAATATTTTTCTTTTATTAAATTTATAAACAATTTACTTTATTATACCTACACAGAACTTGTTTTATTAAATTTGACATTTGTTTATGAAAATGATAACAGACTTGCTTATTCTGCTGTTTCATTTCCACATTCCACATTGATACAATTGATTTTGTAAACATTGTTATCTTCTTCTTATTCTTTCGATTCCGTTTTTCTGCAGAATACCAATTTTCGATCGTAACGGAACTGAGTGCGGAGACGTAATCGAAATGCAGAATAGGGGTGAATAATTCAATTTCAAAAATCTTTGAGGTGTGTGCTCAAATTTCTCGGTCAAGTAATAGTTGGCAAATTAATGATATGGGGCATTATCGATTACTGGGCCACTTCTTAACCCATTTGGGGTTAATATACCTTTTTGAAAACATAATTGTATCTCCATTTCGATAAATTTATCATCTAGAATAGAACCTTTAGGACATTTAAAGAGTTTCACAAAAACTAAAAAAGCGAGTTCTGCACCTTGTATTCCTTCTTCAAATTTTCAATCGAACCAAATTTCATATAAATTTTTTTTTTTTTTATATACAAAGAAACCATATAAATCCATTCATTCACTTTGTAAAATGACCATAAAATTTTGGACGCCTCTAATTTAAATACATGTACTTACATATGAATTTTACATTAAAGTTATAATTCTAATAATAACTTTCTAAAATGATTGCAAAACAAATCAATACTTCTGATTAAATTTTATTATTTGATATTGAAATTTGAATTGTGGATTAATTAATAATGTGATGTATTGCAAGAGAAGATATTTCCGAAAGTTTTTAATTTGTACAGCAGTGTTTGTATATTTAGTGAACGTTTGAATTTATTGTTTTGATTGTTTGTTTTATTTTGATTAGTTCAACAGTCGGTCAGTCAGTCATTTGTTTTCTGACTGCCCAATTTCCACAACAAAGTATTAACAATAATGTTAAATAATGACATTTAAACTTTTCCTACTAATAATTATAATAATAATAATCAATTTTAAGGCAATTTAAGCATACAATCCACAATATCTGGTCGAATATCAGCAAGAGGTCATAGTGCCGGCAGCGTTGAACATGTCAATCAGAATAATAATGGCGCGAAATCACCACCAGCTTTGCATCAATATCCAAACAATAATTTAATAGGGGTGGAATCCAGGTGAGTACGGGTGAGGAGTTTATTCTATAACAAACAGAAAATGTAACAATATGTTAATACTTGTATTTGTTCATGTGTAATTGCATTTTAATTATAGTGTTTTTTTTTTTTTTTTTTTTTTTTTTTTTTTTGAGAATTCAACAAAAAACTAAAAGTATTATGGAATAAATTAATTTTGGTTAATTGGGAAATTATATTCATTTTATTTTGAAATATTTTTTCAAAAACAATTTAATAGAAATTTATATTTGATTGGATTTTTGTTTAAAGAAAATTTAGTTTTGTTGTACACAGTAGGATGGAATATAAAAATGTGCAAAGAAAATGTTTCTGAATTTTTAAAGTTAATATATAAAATTTAGCGAACTTGATTTGTAAACCATTCTATATTCAACTGTCTAAGAGTTTAAAATTTTATCTCACATATTTTTTTTTCGTCTTAGAAACAGACAGAATATATGTGTTATTATAGAGTTTGTGTATTAGTATTGAATGAACCCATAATACTGTTTATAATAATTTTTAAGAATGTAACAAACATTACATTCTTGTTTTCGCTATAAAAAGTAATTTTTATTTTCTAAACAAAAAAAAAAATTTTTTTATGAAAAAATTAAACTCAAAAATAATTTGTATTTTCTGAGGAATTAATAAAAATTATGAAATATGTGCGGTTCCGCAATACAAGTGGCTGAACATGTAAAATAACTTATTTGAAAATCACTCAAAAAACAATTGCTGCATGTTCTTCGGAATAATCATGTCTTAGCCAAAATATACATGAGGTCATAAAATCCCAACAGCATATAAAAGTTTTATAAAAAAACTAACAAAACAAAAATGAGGCTTTATTAGTGTCGATTAGGGACGCCAATCCCGATCCCGAAAATACCGGGATTTACGGGATTGTGCGAATCCCGAATTCCGGGATTTGAATTTTTTAATCCAGGGATTTTCGGTTCTACAAAAAAATACCACCTTGTTAAAAGGCACATGTATAAAATGTCTTGCCAACCCTGTAATAATTCAATTTTTTATTTGACGAGAACAAAACACAAATTTCGACCGCCCCGTTTTTAACAGCTGACAAAAAGTTTGTTCTTCAAAATATAAAAAAAAAAATGTACATAAACCAAAATTTGTTAATAGATGGATATTAAATAAATAAATAAATGAACAAAATGTATGACGAAATTCCAATTTCTTTAGTTTGTTTTTTATAAAATATGTAAACAAGAAAATACCTTACCCAGATGGCTGATTTATTAACACCAAGTTTTTAAGATTTCATTTTGCCGTTTGTTTTTTCAAAAACAATTTTATATCACCGAATCGACTTAAATTTTATTTCACTGAAAACATATCATTAACAATGTAGTGCTTCCTTATGTTTTTAAAATAAAATAAAAGAAAAAATAACTATTAAAATTGTAAATTTTTACTGTCGTGGTTAGAGGTGAATTTTTCCAAACTTCGCCTGGAAACCCTACATATATATAAGCATAAGCCATCTTTTTACAGGGCATTATCAACACTGTCGATTTATACGGTGCAATGCCTTATGCCATTAGTAAGGGTGCATTTTTTAGAATAAAACAAGCCACCCTTTTAGAGAGCGAAGCATTTTTAAGAAACGAACACCAAATTGCATTTTTTTAAATAAAATGTCACATCTTCTGTAGAAAAGAAAAAACCATTAATCTTTTTGTGTAAATTTTTTTGAGAGAATACAATATTGATCTTTTATATTTATTTGGTTAACTCCGTTAATACTTTCATTGAAAAGACTGTGTTGCAATATCTAACCTGTGATATAAAAAAAAAATTTTAAGTTTATGTTTAATTTAATTTTTCATGTTTAATGTTTTTTCTGATTGTCTACAACAAATTATTGTTCAATGTAATAAAAAATTAATTTCTCTTATTACGAATCCCTTGATCCCTTGACATTCACGAAACGTTGGGAAAATATGGATTAAATGCATTTTTAATTACATATAGAACTTTAGGCCGTATTAAAATCTAATTTAATGAACAATTACATTGGCCAAACAACAACAATTATATAGTAAACTTTTGTTATTCTTTTTAAGAGTGTCCATCAATTATAATGAAAATTTAATGTGAGAAGTGCTGAAAATAATTAAAGAAGAAAATTTATTAAAGAAAGAAATATCTTTTGAAATGTACAAAACAAAAAGAAAGCCAAAAGTTCCGTTTGGTTTCATTTTCTAATTGAGTCTCTTGGTGCACCAACAGCAAAATTACGACTTTACTCTTTACAGGCTTGTAGTTTATGGAGCGATTTCACGAAATTAAGTAGTGTATAAAAATGTGTTTTGGTTAAAATAAGATTTTTATGGTTAACTAAACAAATTGATTTTGCTAATTAATTTTGAATTCAAATTTTAATTATTCATCTTAATTCATTTAACAATTAGTATTGAACTGTTTAAGGTTTTTAATTCAAATTTTTTATATTTTATTTAGGATAAAGTTCATTAAATTAAATTTTCAGTAAATTATTTTTATGAAGAAAGGAATTCTACAACATGAAATGAATTAAAATTTATTGATTATTTTTCATTCTTGACTGAACTGGAAATTGAATCCAAGTTTTCACAGACATGTTGCCCTGACATGTTTCGATTGGAACCACACAATCTCCTCAGAGGGGTTTGCCGTTTAACACTCACCGCTATCGAAGGCGGATGGCAGTCAATAGCCAAACAGCAATCTGTAAACGAAATTGTGTAGATCGAAATTTATTTGCGCATGATTAGCTATATTAATTGAAGAACATTTATTTGAGGAACAAGTACTTTCCTACTTCTGTTTTTCATACCTTTTGCCAAGAATTCTTCTTGAAGTCCAAAGTAAACTTTTCTGTTTTTCATGTCTTTGTCTTTCTTTTTCTCGTTGACTTTTTATCGGCACAACTTGAAAGACAAATGTAAACACAGAGTTTGTGGCTTAGCTGTTTAACAATTAGTATTGTGGTTATTTTATTGAACTGTTTATGGTTTTTAACCCAAAGTCAGGGCAACATGTCCGTGAAAACCTGGGTTCAATTCCCAGCTCAGTCAAGAATGAAAAATAATCAAAAAATTTTAATTCATTTCATGTTGTAAAATTCCTTTCTTCATAAAAATAGTTTAATGAAAATTAAATTTAATGAACTTTAGCCTGAATAAAATATTAAAAATTTAGATTAATTCATTTAATAGAAATTTTAATAGAATCTGACAAATAAATCAATTACTAGTTTTGCTCTATTCAATTACTATATTAATTATATTTTTATTAAGTTTGAAACAACTGAGGAAATTGTGTAAAATATAGATTTGAAGTTGCTTATTTTTTAATTCAATCAATTAACACATTGTTGGAAATCTTACGTTGTTTTTTTTTATCATATTTTTAATTAAAGAAAATTAATTAAGAAAAAAATCATAGTTTTAAATTTTTAAACATTTTAGTAATCAATATAATCATTAAACAATTTTGTAATATTAAATGAATTACAAATCTTTTGTTTGTAAACCTCTTTAAAGACATTTTTTAAATAAATATCTATAAGAAGCATTTATCGTTTGACTTTCAAAAATCCCGAAAAATGCCGAGATCCCGGGACATGGTTTTCTCGATTGGCATCCCTAGCGTCGATAAGTACTTTGAGAAGTTCCTTGAAAGAAATCATAATGAATGATTTTCTTATTTTATTGGCAGTTTTATTGCATATAGTGAGCCATACAAATGATTAGAATTAGAGTTTTTCTTTTCCCAGGAATGCGGAATTTATTTTTAAATTTGCCGGAAATTTCCAAATACTAAAAAACGGTGCAAAGTGTAATTTACTTTTATAATTTATTTTTCGAGTGCTTTTCAAAACAAATTTACTGCACGTTCAATCACTTGCATTCCGGAAACCGCATATTAATATAATTTATTTGAACAAAAAACAAATAAAAAGAAATCCTATTTTCAAGTATTTTATCAACGTTAAAAAAATTAAAAAATTTTGTTTTTTTATGTGCAAAGCCAACCGTATTGGCAAATCACTTAAACCGATTATTTCTTTGGTAATGACAGCCTTTTTCTTATGTTAATCATGAAGAATATTGTCAATAGGAAAACAGGTTTCCTTTCTACGAATGTTTGTCTTTCGAGTCAAAAGAACATTATATAATCTTAAACCACTTTCTCACCACTATCTTCAGAAACATGTAAGTACTTTTTAAAGAAAATTATGTTCTTTAAATCGGATTAGAGTTTTCTTTTCTAATTGCTGCAACGAAAATTTCCTTAAGTGTTTATTGTTCACTTTTGTCATCATCTCTTACAGAAATAGTATTTACTGCATTTCCAGAATCTAATCCAAAAAATCTCTAATGCAGCTGCTCAGCATATAAAATCCTTAAACTTTTTTAATCAAGTGGAAAAAAGTTTTTCGTTTTTATAAAACAAGTCTGGGTCTTTTAAAAGATTAAAAATTGTGTAAATTTTTACTCATCTTCTTTTATTAGTTCGAAATTTCCGAGCGTCAAACACTAAACATTGCCTTATTTATCGGATTTGAGTTTACATCCATTTTTTTGGCATCACTTATTTACTACTATATCAGCATTAACGTTGCCATTATTAAATAAAAAATTCCCGGAATTCCCGCACAAATTTCCCGAGATTTTTTTCCCGAAAAATGTGTGGGATCCCTGATAAAAAACACTCCTCAATCGATATTCTCCACAACTTGGATTTATATTGTATTCGGCCAAAATATTCTACACATTTTTCGCAGGCCCCAAAAAAAATACAGGAAGCAACAACAACGTTTTTTGGGGTGTTATTTCTGGTTTTTGGGGACTTATTTCGCTTTTGGTATGTAATGAATAGGTGTGTTCCACAAGATCTCGGGCAAGTTCGGACTAATGGGAGTAAAATAAAAATTACTCTCTGAATTTGCCAAAACTACCCAAAATTGCTGGAACGCAAAAAACCATTTTTGCACTTCTTCAAATACTAATGATGCTTACTTTTTAAATTAAGATCTATTTTAATGATTTAAGACGCTTAAAAGTCATAACATTATAAAACCAAAACAATTACATCATTGGCATTTTTTATATTTTGTTTTCTTTTATGTTAAAGATTAAGGGAAATATGTATGCAATAATGCATTTATCACTTTAATTTTTTCATTAAAATTTTACATTTTGCTTTCTAATATATTTTTTAATAAAAATTAAACTTTTTCTTTTGCTTGTTAATTTCTTGATTAATTTTTCAGTTTCAAATTAAAAAAAAACAGCTGATTGTTTATTCTTGTCCGAACTTACCCAAATAAAAAGTTCGTGCAAATTTGTACAGGAAATTAAAAAAAATGCTCTCTCAATTACTCTCTTAAATGCAATAAAATTGTTATGTGGAACGCTTTTGGGTAACTTTGTGCAAGTTCGGACTGTTTCGTTATGCATCTGGAACAGAGCTAATGTAATTAAATAAATTAAATATTTGGGGACATATTTCATTTTTATATTACTTATTTTTAAAGTCATAATGAATGCAAACTATATTCTGTTACGAGTATATATTTTTTACATACGTTTACCATACATAAAAAAGGGAATAGTATCCAAATCTCTAATTTCAGAATCGGAAATAATCAGGATTATTTTTAAATCCCGAATTTCAGAAATCGGAATCTATAATTCCTGAACTTTATAAACTCGAATTCGAAAATTGCGAATCTAAGAATCCCGAATCTCTTACTAAAGCTTATCTGCATAACCCGTCTTCGGCCGGGCTCAACGATTTTCCCTTTTGGTATTACAAACACCGGCTTCGCTAACTAAAGCTCCTTAATTTGACCTTGTGTCCGACCGAAGACCGGTTGTGCAAAAAAGCTTTAGTTAGCAAAGCCGGTGTTTGCTATACCAGAGAGGAGAAAATCCTTGCGCCCGGCTGAAGGCCTAACCATGCTATCTATCGCGCAGTTAAATATAAAACCAATATAAAATCATTATGTATTATATTGGGGTCTTATTTTATTTTAGAAATTGGTGTTTTATTTCATATGAAATGACTGCCTAAAAATTTGTGTATTATTTCATTTCTGGTTGGGGCGTTATTTCAATCCGTTGGGGTTTATTTAATTTGGAAAATTGTGGATTTATTTTATATGAAATAAGACCGCAAAAATTGTGGACTTATTTCATTTTGTTTTTGAGGAATTTTTTCCGGGAGATTTATTTCATGCCCAAGGGGTGCTAATTAATTTTTTTTAATTAGGGGACTATTTTTGTATTGTATATGAAATCAGACCCTAGAAAGTCATTATGGAATAAAGCCCTAAAATATTTTTTGGGGGATTTTTTCATTTTTAAATTTATAACGAATACTTCGCTGGGCCGGGCGCAAGGATAAACTCTTCTATGGTATACCCCGGTGCCGCTAACTGAAGCTCCTAAAATCGGCTTTATCCCCGACCAATAGGATGTGACGCAGAGAAGCTTAAGATAGCGAAGCCGCTATTTGTTATACCAGAGAGGAGAAAATCCTTGCGCCCGGACTAAGTCCCAACCATGCTATATATCGCGTGATTCTTAGAACCAAACTTATACAATTAATTATCATATATAAAGCAAGACCCCAAAAATAATTGTATTATTTAATTTTTGTTTTTAGTGTTATTTCATTTCCAAAACTGGGGTTTTATTTCATATGAAATAATGGCCCACGCTTTGGGAGGTTATTTAATTTTTTTACGGAGTTAATTCTAGGAGGTTATTTCATGCCGCCGGGGTAAATATATGGTTTAACTATTGTTGACTTTAATTTGTTTGCATAAAACATTAATTCTTCTAACTGTTTATTGAAATTCTATATAATACCTATAATTTTTTGAAGATATTTTAAGTATGAAAGCGAAGAGCAATGGCGGGAGAGAGAGTTTCATTTGTCATAAAGGTATTTGCTAGATCTTCCTTCCTATCCGCATTGAGGTGCTGTAATAGTATACATGGCCTTAATAATATGTAATATTTAAATAGAAACTCCCTTTGCCCTTAGTGCTTCCCATATTGCACTACGCCATTCGACTGATTGTTCCATAATTATGCACCTTGTCTGGTCCACGCAGTTGCGATGCTGACGGAAGCTTGCATATCTAAAAGCTTTATTTGATATTAAAATTTTAAGCAAATCGGCACAAGTATAAGTCGGGATAAGAGTCTAACCGCGATATTTCAACAAAAACGACTTATCACCATGTATTCCTTTCTTTAGCTTTTTGTCTACAAAAGTTCAAAATCATGCCTGTTTTCTTAAAGAAAAATCCAGTCTCATAAAAATTTGGTTTCACAATTCACATTAAAAAACAATCGCAGTTTTATTTTCGCAAACTAATGATTTTTCTTGAAATTTTTATTTAATTTCAGATTTCGCCGAAAATACTACAACAAGACTTTATTTTTATTGCTCATAGTATTAATAATTCTATTATTAATAACCATCATAGTTTTAAGTGTTTTATTAAGTGAGTAAAACTATTATAATCCTTTAAGTTCAATCTTTTAAAAAACCCAATTCTTTTTTTGACCAGGCAAAAATTCTGTGAGTACAATTTGCCGCTCCAATGAATGTGTTCGCACAGCGGCTAGTTTAATTTACTCAATGGACGAAGAGACTGATCCCTGTGAGGACTTTTATCAATTTACCTGTGGTCGCTGGTCCGAAGATCACCCGCGCCCCGATTCGTTAACATCGAACGATTGGTTTCGCGAACGTCATGCCAAGATAATGAGGCAATTGAGGCAATTTTTAAAGCAGAATATAAGTGATGCCGAACCTGAGGCAGTGGGCAAAGCAAAATTAATGTATAAGGCTTGTATGGATACCAAGACTTTGGAATTAAGAGAAATGGAGCCATTAGTATATTACCTAAATGAATTTGGCCTACCTTTAATACCGAGTAGTTTGAATTTAACTTTAAGTCCGGAGAGTGCTAAGAAATACAATAGAAGTGAAAAATTTAATTGGCTACAGACAATGGTTTTGATTAAGAAGTCTCTTTCGATGGATGTAATTATCGGCTTTGATATATTTCCTGATCCTATTAATCGTACAATAAATCGTATTGCCTTGGGTACACCAGAAACTGATTCAGCACTGCCTTTGTAAGTAATTCTCTTACATTTATTTTTATTTTGATTTTGAAATTGTTAAACTTTGTTGCATTTTACTAGCAACAATGATGATGTTCATAAAATTTTGCACAAAGTTCGTAAAAAATTTACACTCGGCGATGACAATGATGATGGTGATGATGAAACTGACTTAGAAAGTCGTGAAGAGGCAGAAGAGGAGGCTGCTAAGAAAACGTCTACTGGCTTAAAGGCCTATATATCGTATGTTAAGAAAGTTTTAGGGATTTACATTTTATATTTGGATCCAGATTTTAATAACGAGGACAGTGAAGAAACTTTTGAAGAAATGGCTATGAATGCTGTTAAAGTGGCCAGAAAGATATATAAGGTAAGAAACGTTTGGCGGAATCTACTTTTTTTCTTGATATTAAGCCCTCGGCGTATACAAACGCGGATAACACCACAGGATTATTTGGGTTTTCAATAAGGCAGATCATGTAGGACAAATCATATCATATATGTCAATGAGGATCCTAACCAGATCACGTGTTTTTTAAGATTTTGTATAAGAAACCGGTCCACTCAGTTAATGCGTTAGAATTGTAAATTTTTTGCACATAAAGACGCACACACAGCCCACATTATTTTCAGGCCGTAATAATGGATGCCCGTAGCAACCCAGCATTTTGGATAAAATGAATTGTAGCATTTCAGAATTTATCTTTATTTCCATTGAATGAACAGTGGATTTCCATGTGACTACATGTCCGGTTTCTAATTTCACAAAATTAGACATGAGCTAATCATCAAAGCTTAAGGGCCAAAAATGTCATTGAAAGCAAACACAAATTCAAAAATATTTTATATTTTTGTTGTTGCTTTCTATAGGAATTCATTATGATTTTTTAAATTTCACACTTCATAATAGGTGTGTTCCACAAGATCTCGGGCAAGTTCGGACCAATAAAAATAAAATGAAAAGTACTCTCTTAATTTGCCAAAGTTACACAAAATTGTTGGAACCCAAAAAACCATTTTTGAAATACTAATGATGCGTACTATTTAGGGGATTTTAGACGCTTAAAAGTTATAAAATTATTAAAACAAAATATTTGCATCCTTGTAATTTTTTTAATTTTTTTTTATTAAAACCTTCCATTTTGCTTTTTAATATACAACTAACCTTTTATACCTGCAAATTTTCTGTTAATTTTAACAGATCCATATGTAAATAAAAAAACATCTGATTGTATAATTCTTGGAATGAAAAAAATTTATCTCTCATTTACTCTCTTAATTGCACAAAAATTGTTATCTGGAACGCTTTTGGGTAACTTTGTCACAGATTACATACAGGTATGTAAAAAGTGACGTGTGAAAAAGGCCCAAATCAGTTGCGAGGGCAGTTTTCGAAGAAAGAGACAAAAGGCGTTTTCTAGTAGTGAAGTGGAAATGTGTAAAAACAGGCCGCTACAATCAACACAAATTGCGTGATCAGACCAAAAATAACAAAACACAAGCCACGTTTAGCAAAAGCATTATTTGAACAAACATTTTATTTTGACCAAAAATATGTATTTAGTAATATTGTTTTGTTTTATAATGTTATTTACTTAATTAAATATTATTTACTAGTGTTGCGGAAAACTTAAAAGTTAATATTTACAACAGTTTTGCAAGAAAATCTCAATTAGACCCTAAATCTTAGCCCTTGGACGTCAATCTTCGTCGATTTGACGACGCTTGTCTCTATTTCATACTTCTTTTTCTGTATTTGTGTTATTTTAAATCTGATTTTTTTGTATAGTGGCAGCCGTTGATATATTTGATGTGTGCGCATGCATGGATAGGTTTTTTTTTTGCATATACGCCGACGAAAGGACGAAGTATGAGGTTTATGTAACTTTTACTCTTAATTTCCAGTGCATATTTTTCCAGTTGGTATTTTAGTCCTTGTGTTTTTTATATAATAGCAAATAGAGAAGTTTTGACCGATAAAGAAATAGCAGATATGCGTATTTAGTCCTTCGCTTAAACGACAAAGGACAAACTAAGTGTGTGCTTAATAGGTAAAAAAGCCTATTTGCAGAACACAAAATATAACTTTGTGTCTCTTGCATAAATTAAAGACTAAACCTTCTGAAATCCTTATCCTTTTTTTGTTTATTTAATAAGTTAATTCTAGGATCAAAACAAATTTAATCAATTATAGAGGGTGATCCAACGATGTGTATTGTAAGTCACACCTAAACGTCGAGTTTTTTGCCCAATCAAATTTGAAATTTCTTTGTTTCAGTGTTTGACAAATTCAACCATGGAGAGGTACACAATTAAGCAGGGCGTTAAGATTGTTGAAGACTTTTACGAAAACGGGCATTCAAAGCAAAATGCATTTCGTGCACATCTTGATTTTTTTTTGGTCAGCATAATCGACTTCAGTGGAGAAGTTAACAAGCAGAATTGCCGCATTTGGACAAATGAGAATCCACGAGTGATTGTTGAAAAGCCGATGCATCCAAATATAGTGACTGTTTGGTGCGATTTATGGGCTCGCGGCGTTTTGGGACGTGCTGCTTCTAAACTGAGGCTGGCCAAGCAGTTAACGTGAATGGTGTTCGCTATCGCGAGATGATAGCGGTCCTCTTGTAGCCAGAAACTGAGGATATGTATCTGGCCGATGTGTAGTTCCAACAAGATAGTGCCACTTGTCACACAGCCAACGAAACAATGACTCTTCTGCGCGAGAAATTCAAAAGCGGTGTTATCTCACGTCGCACAGTGGCCAATTTGGCTTCGCTAGCGGCATTTAATTCAAATTTTCAAATTTGAAAAACCGTTAATTTTTTTTTAACAATCGATAACAAATACATTCACTAGATTTGTATCGATTTTTAAAAGCTCAGCTTACAGCTGATGAACAGCTGTGAGCTGTCAAAGTCAGCATATGTTTCTGCAAGTGTTGTGCAAAATATTTCCGCCTTTTTGATCATCGTTTAGCTATTCGTGTTAAACTTGCAAATTTTATTATTTTCATTAAAAGTTTTGTTATATACTAACGCCAAGGTATGTATTATATAAAAAAAACTGTGGTTGTGATCTGTGTATACTTATGTTATTTATAAAACGTAATCGTGTTTAAGTGTATTAGCAACTCGCCCATTGTAACGTACACCTGTCTTTCGTGGAGTAGAATTTACAAAATTCACCTGCATTCAGTGTAATTGTAAATTTTCCTATATGTGTAAACCATTGTGTGTCCAAAATGTCCAAAATTTACTGCGAGTACCTGCGAGCCTTCAATTTATTGTACTTTTTAGGCAAAATGTCAGTGACAAAACGCACCCTTTTTTTAATATGGCATGAAGAAGCGATCCCCACCAAGAAGTTTCTCGCCGTGGAAAATTATGTTCTTGGTACCGTTTTGAGCAAAATTACCTATACTCAGAAGGAGCAGTGCGAAATCGGAAGGAAACTGCGAAATTTTGCTAGTAGGCTTATCCAAAAGTGGAAGGCCTGTGGCAGAAGTAAGGTGTTTTTCGAAAAAATTAACCAAGAATGGCTAGATACACCATTGGTATTATTGGGAAAAAAAGCAAATGAAAATATTGGACGACCGGAAAAAGAGCTTTCCGAGTGCTGCAGAAAAACGCAAGTCAATAAGATGTCAGGGCTTACAGAGGAAGTGTCATGTGAAGGATTGTTGGTAGCTGCAAGCTGCAGTTTATATAAAGCTGGAAAGCGCAGTGCTTCCAAAGTTGTAGAAATGGTAAAAGGCGATGAGGATTTTAGCGGAAAGGTAATAAAAAATATAAACAAACCGAAGCCCCTTCCATCAAAATTTTCGGACGATAAAGCGCTTGCGCTATTTGTAGATCTTGGACATACCAGATACACTTGGAACTTGAACAAGAAATCAGCAAGAAACCAAAACGCCGATATATATCCATGCTACGAAAAATTACGTTTCGCCAAAAAAAAGTGCTATCCTAGTGACATTACAGTCACTGATTATTATGCTGAAGTGCCACTACAAAGTCTTGTGGACCATACAATAAATAGGATCATGGAAGCACACCCTGAAAGTTTTGAAATCCCATCTACAAGTAATAATAACACCCATTTAACTGCTGTCTACAAATGGGGTTGTGATGGCAGCAGCGGCCATTCCACATATAGGCAAAAATTTAACGACTGCGAAGGAAACATGAGAGACCAATATTTATTTTCAATTTGTATTGTACCACTGCAAGTGCAGAACGGACCGACAGTTTTATGGAAAAACAATCGACCTTCTTCTACACGATACTGTCGACCAATCAAAATACTTTGCGAGAAGGAAACGGCGGACCTGAGTCGCAGGGAAATTGAAAATATTAAGAGCCAAATATTAAATATTGTACCAACATATGTAAACTCATTGGTTATTGATCACCAATTTCATATGACCATGCTTGATGGTAAAACTTTCAGCGTCATTTCAGAATCTTCTTCGCAAATATGCGGAATCTGCAACGCAACACCGAAAAATATGAATGACTTAAATTTGGTGAAGAGCTTTCCAATTAAAGTGAACCTCTTTCAATATGGGCTATCCAGTCTCCACGCCTGGATAAGGTTTTTTGAATGTATTTTGCACATATCCTATAGAATACCAATAAAAAAGTGGCAAACTCGTGGTGCTGACAAGGATATTGTTGGACAAAATAAAACAAATATACAGCAGAAGCTACGAGAAGAAATGCATTTGTTGGTCGACATACCAATGGCTGTTACTGGAAATACCAACAACGGAAATACGGCAAGAAGGTTCTTTCAACAACCAGATTTAGCCGCTCGTATAACTGGAGTGAACGAAAATTTAATATATCGATTCAGCGTCGTCTTACGAGCACTTGCATGTGGATACGATATAAACACGGAGGCATTCAGACTTTACGCAATGGAAACTGCCGAAATTTTTGTTAGTTTATACCCTTGGTTTTACATGCCCTCGTCTGTTCACAGAATTTTAATTCATGGAGCAGACATAATCAATCATTTTTCGCTTCCAATTGGTATGATGTCCGAGGAAGCGCTTGAAGCCAGAAATAAAGATTATCGGAACATCCGTGAAAATAATACCAGAAAAAATTACAGGAAAAATACAATGGAAGATATAATTAACGCTCTTTTTGTTTCTTCTGATCCCTTAATATCTTCATTGTCCAACGGCTCATCAATTTCCTATTCCAGAAATATTAGTTTCGATAAGGAAGTTAAAAGCTTGCTTATAATGCATCATTTTGAAGATGATTTCTCTGAATCTGATACTGAAGAATCTGATTAATATTTCTTTTATAATATGGTTTCTCTTTGAGTTGACAATTTTTTTTTTTTATTTTATGTAGTAATATATGGTGGAAAATGTTTATTGAATTAAAAACAAAATAAAAAATTAAAAAAAAATTAAAAATAAAAAATTTAAAATTAAAAAAAAAATTAAAAATAAAAAAAAAAAAAATTTAATTTTTTTTTCCAAATATTGTTTCATTTTTTTCTGAATTGAGAAAAAAAAATTTTTGAAGATATCTTCTTTACTTTGGAAGCTATGAATAAAATGCCGCTAGCGAAGCCAAATTGGCCACTGTGCGTCGTGGCGATGTTAATTGGCAGCCAAGATAATGTGATTTGACACCGTTGGACTTCTCTCTTTGGGGATTTTCGTCAATAAGCCAAAAACAAATGGGCTCAATAACAACATTGAACCTCAATAATGTCTCAAGGTATGCCACCGAAGCCATGGCTAGTAGAGATGAGCGATCCCGTGGTGTTTAAGGAACATCGTGATTAGTGAATGTGATTTAAAAATCACTGTTCTTTAAAACTGTGATTGTGATCACGGTTTGTTAGTTTACAGTTATTTTATTGTTATCATAAAATAAAACAAGTAAAATATTTTTAGTATATGTTTAATTTTTTATTGCACGAATTAAGAGTTAGAACCTAATAAAAAACAACAAGATATGCACTAACCCATGTATTTTTACAAATAAAGTTCTTTTAACAAGGTACTTTTATCATGTACAAAAACATTGGGGTTTTCTAACTGTAAATAAGAAAATAGCAACATTGTTCGCTACTGCATGCAAAAACGCTATTACCCACACAAACAGTGAAATATCATAAATTTGTGTATTTGACAATATGAGAAAATAACGACTTACCTGTTACTTAACAAATTTGGTCACAACTGATTCGTGATTTTTCAGTAACAGTGATTAAATCACAGGTATAGGAAAATCGCTCAGATCTAGTGGCAAGCATTTTGCCGATATTTTGTTTCACAAATTTTTTCATATACCCTTCTATCATAATTAAAAATATGAGGATAATTCTCTGAAAACTTTTTGTTTTGTTTATATTTTTAAGTTAACTTATTTCATAAATGTTTTTTGTTATTATTTGAAAAACAAGTGAAACAAAGAAGTACCCTGAAACCTTCCGTTGAAATTAAATAAAATAAAAATAATTGTATTCACAGAGAAAAGTGTTTTATCAATTAAAAAAATGGTTTAAAAAGTATTTAAATTTAATAAATGTGATAATTCAATCAATTATTTTTTTAGTTGAAATAAAATTAAAAATTTATTTTTGATTTAATTAACATTTTAGTTGTTTTGAAATAAATTTTCAATTAAATAACAAAAAATCTTAATTGACTTTTTCGTTTAAAATAAAATAATTTAAACATGTAGAATTGTTATTGGGAATTGTCAATATTTATTTAAATAAATTAGCACATTGTTTGAAATGACAAAGTTTTTTAAATCATTTTTTTAATTAAAACTAAAAATATCATTTATTGAAAAAAAATATTCACAATTTTTAGTAATCAATATAATCATTTTGGCAATAGGTGCAAAATCAACAAATTGTTTGCTTGATATTTTGAATTTGGAATAAATTTAGTGATTGGAGAAATTCAATAATTTTTTCTGTGTTTATTTATTTTATTTCATTAATATCAAAAACAATTCATTGAACAAGCAAAATTTCAAATTTATTTTGTACGTATTTTATCCTTTTTGCTCGTGTTGACGTCATAAAACTAAGTTTGATATTCTGGGGTTAAATAATGTGCATTTGTTTTTTTTTTGCGGCGCACAAACGTTAGAGAAAAAGTGTAACAGTAATGAAGAGAAACAGAAGATATTTTTCTAGAACTTAATAATTAATATTGTCTAAGAAACCTCTTATATATAAGTTTTCAGCTAATATCGTAAGTCCAAAATTGAGTTTAATTGATGCTGAGAAGAACTTCTAATCATGACAAACGAATTCAACCTCAGCTCTTAAGCTTCACAAAGAATAGTTCCAATTCAGTCCAGTCGGAAAAATATTGTCTTGAAAGCTTTTTTTATCGATAAACTGGCGGGCCAATAAGTTAAACAAAACCTTAAATTTAAATCGGAGACTTTACAAATAATTCCCAAAATTTACCATAATTTTTTAAATTTCGAAAATATTTTTTTCCGGAATATTTTCTTAGACAGACCTCATTTTACAACTGCCTTTCATTTCAGCTCAAAAATGAAGCGGAAAACACTACAAAATCCTCAACTAATCCATTAGACGATATCGTCTATATCTCTGTAATGGACTTGCAAAATCAAACAGACAAATTAATTGCACCCAAAACGTTGCCCATTTGGGAGGAGTACTTGCAGCTAATTATGACCGATACCATAAACGTCAAAAACGGAAAATATAACACAACCAATTTACAAATTATTACCAGCGAAGCTGACATTTTATATTTGCAAACGATAACGGAATATTTAGTGGACGTGCCACCTTCACATATTGAATTCTATTTATGGCTTAGTGCAGTGGAAGAGTTAATCCTTCATACCACAAGTGAAATGCGTCTGCTACATGCCGAATATATGCGCCTCGTTATTGGTACCGAAGGCAGTTCACCACGCTCGTTGTATTGTGCCCATGGGATTAACACTCTCATGGGCATGGCACTGTCCTATGCATTGGCAGACGACGACTTCACTCGCCACAAATTGCCAAACGTTCAACGTATGCTGAACGATATACGACGTTCGTTTAACAATTTGGTGCGTTCCACATCGTGGATGGATGAGCCAACGAAATACGAGACTTTACAAAAGTCTGCGGAAATGAAAAGTTTCATTGGCTATCCCGAATGGATTACCAATGCCACCGTTCTAGATGCCTACTATGAGGGGGTGAAGATCAATGCTACGACGCACCTTGAGAATATGATTGGAGTATTGCGTTGGCAAACGCAATTGAAATTAAATGGTTTAGATGAACCTGAAATATTTGGTTGGGCCACCTCGCCTACCAATGTCAATGCATTTCATACATTTCAGGCGAATGCTATAAGTGAGTATAATTGGGGAATTTAATTTAGTGTTCAGCTGGAAGGGGTGTTGGGTAATAAATTGTGCAACCATTAAATTACACAAATTCATTGAAACGTGACAATGTCATGTTATTTCGTGTGACTATAACATGGAATAAGTAAAAGCATGTGTAATTTACATATATTATATAATACACATACACATCCTTATATACAAACAAATTTATAAAATAAATTGGGGTATTCAATTTAAGTAAAAATTTTTAACTATTTGTTTAAATTATTATAATCATTTTGTCTCTCTTTAATTTTTCTTTTGATTGAAGCATTATAGATACATATTTTTTTTTATATTCAACATTTTTTATTTTTCGAATTTATTCTATGAGCTAAATTGAATAAAGTATAAAGTAATTTCTAAAAATTTCAGGAATAGAACTATTACAAAAAGCTTTATAAAATACATAACTGAAATTTGGGTTATAGAATAAATCCGAAAAATAAAAATGTTGAATATAATAAAGTAGCTTATGAAAAGAAATAATTCCCACATTCAATTTTTTTTTTTTTTTTGTGAATATCCTTACTATTTGTATTTTATGCTGACATACATTTTTATTAATACTTCTTTTGTTGAATTTTGTTTTTTGATAATGCGGCCTTATTCGATTGTAGCCATACCAATTGCCATTTTGCAATATCCTTTTTATGATCTGGGTTTGGAGTGAGTAACTTTCGAAAATTTTTTATTGCCACCTATTGTCGTTATTTATGCACTTAACAGTTTGCACTCTCTTTTTAGAAAAGCTTTACGAGACGTTTAAAGTAGTAAACGATTGATTTTTTTTTTTTTTTTTTGAAGGAATTAATTTTTTTATAAGTTCTCATCAGAATTCCAAAAATTTGAGTATTTGGCTGCACTTTTAGGGAGTATAAGGTCAGTTAATAACTTAAACTTGTTTGGAGCTTGAAATTGGCAGGATCTCCCAAAAATTGGATTGTTCTGAATCAATTTTAGCAACATGCAAACCAGAAGCTTTTCTTAAGTAACGTAGTAGTTGTGGTTTCGATCGGAATTAGAAGTAATACCTAAATAAGTCGGTTACACGCCGTCCAGACCTTCCATTGTTTTGTTTGCTCACGAACAAAACAGCTGATTCCGTACAGAATGTGCGTTCAGTTTGACATTTTGCTTAAGTAAATGACATTTGACGAAACTTAACGAAAAGTTTCATTAAGTACATTATAGTTGGCCACATATGTTTTATATGTATTCCCACAGTTATTTAAGATGACTTAAACGACCTCTTGAATATTATGGTTGGGCCTTTAGAATGAAAAGAAACCGCGTAAAAGCCGCCATAACAAATACACAAACATTTTATAAAAAAAATTTACTTAAATTTAAGGGGCATTAATACGATGTCTTTTAAGACATGTCTGTTTTATCATTCTCTTTTGAACATACTACCAAAAACCTTTTGCATTTTCAAAATGTCTTTCCAAACATGCCGGTTTTTATGTCTTATTTTCTAGTCTTCTTTATATACATTTTAAAAAACATACAAACTCATTTCGTGTGTCTTTGGTAACCCCTCTTTCTTCTCTAAGCCGATCACCTAAAAACAAAACAAACGTTTATGGTCGACATATCCAAGGCGAATTCAACTACAGGTGGTGTCGAAACGCCATCTGATTTTAACAGTTCGAGCCAATTTGTCTTGATTTGTTAGTGTTTTGTTATTAATGGTTGACGTTTTATTGCCAGGTTATCACATAATTTTTGGAGCCTAATCCACAAGTCATCACTCGACCTTAGCTTAGGTATAAAAAGACGAGAGCTTCCAGAATCCGCCCTAGAGTATTTTGTTCTCCATCAGTAAAATGTCTGAGTTTTAAATGGTACTCCACTAGTCACGTTGACTTATTTTTGTTTCTCCACCAGACAGACATATTAAAAATGCGAGGTTATAAAAGATTGCATATGGCTAATGTTAAAACCTGTATCTCGGTACAGCTATGCGAGATGAAACTTAAAAAAAGGTCCGCTTCTTTAAAATATAACGACAAAGACGCGCGTGTTGCTTCCCCAACCAAGGCTGTTTGTTTTGCAAAGCAAAAGGTGTATGTCACAATGAAAATTTTGACAACACTCACGCATTGTTTGTTTACTTATAAAAGCGGTTGGTAATTTGTACATTTAATTATTTGTTATAAAAATAAAAGTTAAATATTTAATTAGACGGTTTTTTGGAATTGAATTTGGCAAAAAAAATTAAAAAAAAAAAGAAAATTATACTAGCCAATTGTCAAAGCGCGCAAAAGGATGAGAGTTGGCTAACTTTTTGCTTCGCTCCGCTTTAAAAGTACCTTATGTGACATGTTTCGTATAAGTATGTATATTTTATCTTATATGTCAAAGCGAATCGGTAACGCAACGCGAAGCAAAAGTTTTATCTGACATGGCTTTTACTGTTTCCAGCCCTGTATAAGTGCGGTTAAAAAAAAAACATCAAGCATTTACAACTCATCAGTATTATTTGTAAATTTAAGTTGTTAAGTTTCAACTCAATTACGTGAGTCGGGTTGTAAGCCGTAATAGAGACAAAAATAAATATTTTAACTTTAAACGAAGCGAAATTAACTTTATTGCAGATTTGCTTTTATTAAATCTTAACTATAAAATACTATATTTTAATACACTACGCTTAACACTTTAAAACTTTTCACATGCACTTCTTTGACATTTTATTTTCCTTCACTTCTTGTTTGTTAATGATGTCTGGATCCAATATTAATCTAAAATCCTCTAGAGTTTTAAATTACGGTTCTATTGGTGCCATACTGGGACATGAACTAACACATGGATTTGATGACAATGGACGCATGTTTGATAAGAATGGCAATATGGTGCAATGGTGGTCCAATAAGACAATAAATGAATATATCAATCGCACGGAATGCTTTGTGAATCAATATAGTCACTACTATCTACCGGATATCGAGGAATATGTAAAACAAATATATAAATAAATAAAATATTTTTCAATATCTATGTAATTTTAAAATTTCAGATCGATGGTGAATTAACTTTGGGGGAAAATATAGCCGATAATGGTGGTATGCGTGAGGCTTTTTATGGTTATCGTTTATATGCCAAAGAGAATGGCCGTGAAAAAATGAAGCTACCAGGGCTAGAACATTTTACCCATGAGCAATTATTTTTCATATCGTTTGGTAATCTTTGGTGTGAGACCTACACGCCAACTGCCTCACGTTATGCCGTAGAAGATTCACATTGTCCGGGTAAAATACGCCTTAAAGGTGTACTATCGAATTCCGTAGAATTTGCCAATACATTTAACTGCCCACGAGGTTCGGGCATGAATCCAAAAGAGCCAAAGTGTCGTATTTGGTGAATGACATAAAAAATATACTCGTAGCAGATGAGGAAAATCATTAAAAAATTTAATTGGTTGTGTATTTTAGAAATAGAAGAATAATAACAAAAAGTGATTCAAACGAAACACAAAGTGATGTACATATACATATAGTTTATAATACGTAATACATATATATTTTGATCGATTTTAAATAAATTATAATTAAATATTTGTAAAGAAAGAAGATGTTTGTATTATTATGTGAAATTTATGAAACGTTTTGACTTAAGAAATAATAGATTTAGGGCCTAATTGTAATAAATACTACGCAACGCCAACAATTTCATTGAAAGCCAAAGCAAATTCAAAAACATTTCAAAATTTTGTTGTTGCTTTCTATAGAAATACATATTGTTTTTTTAAATTTTCAACGCCGCAAAATAGCTGTGTTCATTTACAGAAAATTATTGCTTATTTTCAATAACTTATACTATTCAGTGTTCACGTGCCCAAAAACTTGCAACGAGAGAGTGAAAAAGGGTATACAAATCTGAGAGACAAAATTTTTTTTTAAAAATTTCTTATAGTAAAATTTTTACTAGCATGTTTCATATTCTTTTTTACAATAATAAATGAATTAATTAATAATAAATTTTGTATTCCTGAAAATAACTTTTGCCCGGCAAATAAAAAACTCAAATGGCAAGTTGCTTTTTTAAGCAATTTGTGTAGCTTTTCTAAAGTCGTTGGAATGTTATGCGACTAAAGTCGCATTTTGCTCCTTTTTTGACTGCCTTGCCACTTACTTTGCCCTTTTTTTTCAAAGCCCCTTTAGTATCATTTTGTATTTTTTTGTATCCCTTTTGCCCCTTTTTGAACTAATTTTGTATGTTGGCAGTCAATGAACGCAGATGTGCTTGACAGTTTTTATATCAGCGTATGTTTTTACTTTACCTCATAGCAGTGCATCCGCTGATCGCTTATTTTTTCTAATTTCCTTATAATAAATTTCCATACCGTGAAGTTTACTTTAGAACATTCCAATTTTTCAAATATAAATTTGGCTTTCATACATTTTTGTCTCCATATAATAAATAAATTAAAAAATTTTCTATTAGGCGATACCCAAAGATGAAAATAGGATTAAAAGAAATAGGCTCTGTGATAAAAATGTTGACTCGCTCGTTTTCAGTGAAAGAAAATGTAGCAGCATTTGTTTTAAAAAAATTTAATCAGTTAAAGTTAAATCAGTAACACATAAAATTTTGTAGCTAAGCAGCTTATTTTTCAGTACTTTATTTAGTATGCCAATTCTAAAAATGTAGAAACAAGCAATTAAGCACTAAACGCAAAAGACTTTAAACTTGACCTTTTAAGGATATTAATGAAGCAAAGGTCAAATTGATAACCTCCGTACGTGAAAGTATAATCGAAACAAAATACCGGTTTTCATAAACAAAAGTAAAAAAAACTCAAAGTTCAGTATAATGAAATTTTTATATAATGAAGTGATTTTCTGCTCCCATGCAAATTCGTTATAGGGAAGTTCGACAGTATATGTATTTCTCAAACAATTTGTATTTTATATTTTACATATATAAATATAATGTAATTATTATTTATATTATATGTAAGAAGTTTATTTTTTTTTAATGTTTGTTTTGATTGAAAATAACTTAATAAATATGTTCGAGTTTTTAAAACGTTCTTGTTTTTCAAGTTGCTTGCCCCTTTTTTCTCAGAATCCCCCTTTTTTCCACTTATTTTTTGAAAATCGCCTTTTTGTGCCCTTTTTTAAAAATTTTGAACGGTAACGCTGGCAACCAGCGAAATGCGCATAGAAACTACTTAACTTTCCCACAAAAATAAATTTCAGTTTTCTTTATCAAAAATAAAAATTGGGAATTTCGCACGTCATTAATAAATGAATTAATTAATAAAAAATAATTTTCATAATTTTTAAATTAAAAGTTTTCAATAACATAAAATATTTATTTTTCCAAAATTTAAGAACAATATACACGCAGAGAAAAAACATGTTTAAATATGGTCACCTCCAACAAAACTATTTTTAAAGAAAATTTTAAACATAAAATGTTTAAATTTAACCATATTATTATCACCGACAACCATATTATGGTTATATGTGTTCTCCATCAAGAAGCCACAACCATATTATGGTTGTCTCTAAACATGTTATGGTTATATATGACAATAATTTGTTTTTAAATTAACAATAGTATTTTCCTCTTCTCCAAGAGCAACAAGCTATGGTTGAAAACCAACCATGCTATTATAAGTGTTAAACATGTTTTATTTATTATTAACCAAAAAGTGTTTGGAGGCAACTATAATATGGTTGCGCCTTCTTGATGGAGGACACATTTAACCATAATATGGTTGTCGGTGATAATAATATGGTTTAATTTAACCATAATATGTTTATAATATTCTTTAAAAATAGTTTTGTTGGAGGTGACCATATTTAAACATAGTTTCTCTCTGGGTGTACTTGCGCAAATAGTTCAAAATAATTGAATATGTTAAGAAATCATATCGCATCTTACAGCTAAATAGTTTTTGCTGGAAAAGTCTTCATTTACTTTTGTATTTTTTTGAGTAATTGGGAGACAAATTTTGGTAACTTAAAGTTAACTCTCTCATTGCAAGTTTTTGCTAGTAAAGTAAATGAACACACAAATTTAATATGAATTCCTGTAGAAAGCAGCAACAAAATTATGAAATATTTTTGAATTTGCTTTTGCTTTCAATGAATTTTTTGTCGTTGCGTTTTACACAATTTAAGTGCCTAATTGTGTAAAACGCAATAAATGCCAAAATTAAATATAAATTATTGTAAGAATTATTGAATAAATTTATTTTTTATTTTTATTATATGTTATGAATACAATTACATATTATATACCAATTTAATTTACCAAGCAATAGTATTTTACACCTTAAGCTAGTTGTTGTAAAACAAAAAGTATCTGGCGGCAATCGAACCCACGGTGGTTTTCATAATTTTTTCTGAAAAAAAACTGCACATAAAATTTCCACAAAAAAAATATGTACACTGATAGAAAAGGCTTCATAACGTTGATGTATTTTGACATCAGTACTATGACAAGTGTCTTCGTTTTTGACTCCATGACACTCTTCATTAATTTCATCATTTCATCATTGTGATGTCAGCCTTAACATCAATAGGCCAAATTGTCATCAGGGTCAAAAATTTAAATTATGCCATCAATGGGATGAAACATTGGCATCACAGAAATGACGAATCGGCGTTGATTTTATAAAGCCTGTCATCAGTGCAATGACAAACTGTCATACAATTGAGTCATTGTAATTGACCTTAAGTCAAATTGAGAGAATATCATTATTGACTTGCCCGTTACACATGTTTGTTTCACTTTTGTTGTATTACGCCGCCCTTTGTTAATAGAAGAACTCTCAATTATAAGACACCAGCAGCTTGCCCGATATCGGTTTCGTAATAATTCTACTTTAAAAATTTAATGTATTTAAATAAATAATTTAAAAAAAAATATAGAATATAGGAATGTTGCTTCTAATTTTACTTTTTTAACATGAAAATAATGTTTATAATATATTATAACAATATATATTGGGTCATCGAACTGATGAGAGCTTGCCATCGCACTGATGACAGTTTGTATATACTGATGTTAAGATGCATCAGCGTTATGACGCCTTTACTATCTGTGTACACAAAATTTGGCATCGAATTGATGTCACTGTAATCATAGATAAGATGACGTTCGTCATTGGATTGATGTCACTTTTTGCTCATTGATGCCATTTGTAATAATATTCATATCACAATTCTGATGTTAGGGCATCATCAATATGAAGATGCATTTTTCTATGAGTGTATGTATGTATATTTTATTTAATTTTAATGTATGTACAAAACCAAAGTCAATATTATATTATAAACGAACATCGTTCCTTTGTTGACTAGAGGAGAGAGTAGAATTAAGATGGGTTTACAAATACATGTCCTCGTGCGACTTAATTTCTTTCCTCATATGACGCAAAACTTACTTTAGTTCAGGGGCAAATTCGTTCTTTGTCAGTTGTACATACCTGAAAACTTGCTGCAATAAAAATTTTGCAATGTAAACTCAAATTCAACTTAAAAATTGCAACAAAAAATTAGCTACAAATAATATACAAAGTAAATGGGACATAATAAAATTTTCAAAAGTTAAAGCCAAATAAACTACACAAACGGCTGGGCAAACATGTCAAACTTGTACATTTTTACAAGCCTTTTCGCTTGTAAATTGGAGCATTTGACAAACGATTTAAATTTGTATAAAAATTTAAATGCTGAATATTTTTCAAACTCGTTGTTAATCAGCTTAGTGAACATTTTTATTAGTAAATAGGGAGAAGAAGAAACAGGGAAAAAACTGACGAAGTTAAAAGTTATTTTAAGAATTTCTTTGAAAAATTACACAGGCCTGCAAAATTGGAGAAAAGGACTTAGGGTATACTTGTTTAAAGGTTTAAGTTGCGCTGAATCCGAAGTACTCATAATTTCTCCATCACATCGGAATTTTGGTTTTCGCCACATTCGAGTCGTTATAACTGCAAGAATTAATCTTAACTTATAATACCTGATCTTCTTCATATGTCATCTTTCTCTCCCATTTGATCATATGGCCTCCATTATTTTGCTGTATTTCACTTCATTATTGTCACCGCGAATGACATTGTTCCAGGTGTAGTTTGCTGCGAGAAGTTCAAAATGTATTGTTCTGCGCCATGTTTTTGATGGGGCGCCAGGGCGTCAGTTGCATTGTGGGTACCATCTTCAAGCTTGACGGGCAATATTTACGCTGGGTCGTGTTAATAGTTAACCAATATAACTCCATTTACGTTTTTGATTTGCTTTGAAACTGTTGTTGGCTAGTTATTACCCATAAATCGGTGTTGCTGCTACGGTTGGGCCACCATATACCAATAATATTTCGGAGACATTTATTAGTTGATGTCTGTAAACGCTTGTCAATATCTTTCGGGCTTTTCCATGTTTCGTAGGAATAATACAAAACAGATTTAACATTAGAATTGAAAATTCTAAGTTTGGTGTTGGCAGATTCATATAAGCATTGTTTAACAAAACGTGGCCTTAGCTTTGCTTATGCGACTTATTACATCTTCATCAGCTCCGCGCTTATTATGTACTCTGAAAATAACCTTTTAAATAATTGTTTAACCGTTGTGATATCTTGTTCCTTTTCTTAAATATCTTATCGATATCTTTACATATATTCTTTTAAAAATTTGTTTTAATTTCTGTATTTTTTTAAATTCTTTTAATTACTTTTAATAATTTAATATATTAATTTAATAAAAGCAGATGTGATTCTGAGTACAGATTTGCATTCAGCTCAACTCAAACCTTTAGAAAATTAAATTCTGGTCTACAGGTTAAAAATTTGTTAGTATTAATTATGTTTGGGTAGTTTATATGTAAACGGAAAGCGTGTGTTTGCCAAGCCGTTTGTATAGTTTGTTTGGCTATTAAAGCTTGTCACTATTATTAGAGTATGTGTTAAGCAAAAGGGGTAAGATTTTGGCGTTAGAAATTAAAAATAAAATACCAAAATTGAAACTAAAAAAATTTTATATAAAAAATTCATCATCTGCACGATTCACAAAAAAATTATTTTTTTAACAAAAAAAAAAAAAAAAATAATTCAAAACGGCCTAATGCTTTAAAAAGTGAAAATGCAGACAAATCTGTGCATTTGGCCACAACCATCAAAATGATAGACTAACTTACTCTCCGTAATAATACCGGGGAACCCATTTCCATAAACATAAGATGCTAGCCCAAGATTTTAACTTTAATCATAAAAAGAATCCTGTTTATTACTTTGGGCGAAAATCCTTACAATTCCATTTACAGCCAGGCCAATTTCACCAAGTTCAGTTAAAATTAACTGTCGAAAACATACTCACGCCTATCGTGAATAACATGTGGAATTTTTAATCCCCTCGAAGTGAAAAAATCCTGTTGTGAAACTCCCATGAACAATTTTTCGCGCTATCAGTTCTCAGTGAATGTAAAAAAGAAGAAAGATTAAAAAACATTAAAAATCAAAGAAATTTTTTGTGCAAAAATATACACGTATATTTTTAAGAAAAGTTAAAAAAAAAGAAAGTTAAGTATATTGTATTGGAGCGATAGTTTGATTGCAACATAAGGTTATTGCACTTTTATGTAGTAAAATCATTTCTAAAATTCTGCCACTACGTCTCACAAATCCGCAGGCAATCGACCTGCTGTTTTGCATTTTGATGATCAGATCTTAACCTTAAAATTAATTTTTTAAACTTTAATATTCGTTGGAATTTCAAAAGGAAAAGTGAAAAAACAACGAGGGAAAAAATTTATCACGATAAGGGGAATGTTTTCCGCAAACATTTTCTCAAATTATTATTCTTCTTTAAATTATTTTTTTTCATGGAAGTTTTTAATGATCGCAAATACGTGATAAGGGGAAATATTACGAGGTAAAATTATTCACGATCGGGGTGATTGTTAACTGACAGTTAAAGTAAAAGTTAATTATACCTGAACTTGGTGAAAATGGCCGTTAAAGAAATAAAATTACATGATAAACCATTTTAAAAAATATGATATTTATTTACATAAAAATATTTTTTTTCCAATTACATATGATTATTTTTTCTTTAAACTTATTTTTTCTTTTATTACTTAAAATGTTATAGTTCATTTAATGTCAATTACATAGAAATAAACTTTTTTTTTTTTTAAAATGGGAGGGTCCTTGTTTTAAATACATGTCACATTACACATGCATGAACAATTTATATATATTCAAAAAGTTAATTAACTATTTATTTATGTAAAATATTTTTTTTTCTAATTGTTTTTACTTATATTTAAATTATTAATCCAATGTATGGGGGCATTTACACTATGTCTTTTCAGACATGTCCAACAAACACTTTTGTTTTGTTTGTTGGAAATCGTGTTAGAGAAGAAATATGGGCTGCCAAATAGACATAAAGTGAGTTCGCATGTTTGTTAATATGATTTGTCATGTTTTTTTTTTTAATTTGTATGCATATGTATTTTAGACAATTATACATGTAAACAGACATGTTTGGAAGGACATGTTCAAAAGACAATGAAAAAAACAGACATGTCTGAAAAGTCATCGTGTAAATGTCCCTATTTTTGTAAGTGTTTTTATTTCATGACAAAAAAAAACTACTTACTGTACACCCAATAAACATTTCATTCTTAAAAATTTCACAAAGTTTTCTATAAAGCTGCCAATTACAATAAACTCTTAAAATAATCATTCTGAGCTAAACTTTTACATTAACCAGTGAAACTTAGCAAAATTTTCTAAAACAGGGGCCTGATTCTGGCAGTCGTGATCGAGTACTTTATCGACTCGAATGCAATTTAATTTCTAATTATTTTAGTCAATACTGAACGAATCGGAATTATTTTTTCAGAGTTGTAAAAATAATTTAATGAAAATTAAATTTAATGAACTTAAGCCTAATTAAAAATAGTAAAAATTTGGCTTAAAAACCATGAATAGTTCAACAAAATAACCACAATACTAATTAGTTGTAAAGCATTAATTTGAGCTTCACAATACAGAAAAATAATTTCGATTCGTTCAGTATCGACTGAAAGAATTAGAAATAAAATTGCTTTCGAATTGAGAAAGTACTCGATCACGACTGCCAGAATTAGGCCCCAGTATTTTGAAACAAAAGTTAAATTTAGCAAAATTTTTTATCAAAAAGTAAAATTTAACAAAATTTCCTATTAAACGTTGAAATTTTCTATAAAAAAAAAGTTATATTTAGCAATGTGAAATGTAAAAATTAACGAAAATGGACAATATAAAAATAGACTACAAAGAGAGAAAATTTCGAAATTTTATAATAAAATTTAAGAACATTGAATACTTATCTACTAAAATATTGAGAATTTATGAAAAACATAGCAAAATTTCAAAAATTTTCTATGAAATAAAACAATTTCCATTATTATTAAGATTTCGCTATGACGTGCTAACTTCCCAAGTTTTATTTTTGATAAAATCACTGAAATTTTTTGTTTGAGGGAAAGCTAGTTTCTATGCGCATTTCGCTGGTTGCTCGTCAGGAAACTTTATCTAAAGACTTTAGAAAATCTAAGTCCCTAATCATATAAAACGCAGCGCCAAAGAATAACACTGAAAGCCCAAACAATGTCAAAAATGTTTTCTAATTTTGTTGTTGCTTTCTACAGAAGTTCACATTGCGTTTTAAAATTTCAAACGCTGCATTGCTTGTGGCGTTGAGAATTTTAAAACGGTACATGAATTTCTATAGAACGCAACAACAAAATTACAAAAATTTTATGGCATTGTTTGTGCTTTCATTGTTATTCTTTGGCGTTGCGCTGCGTTCTACATGATTAGGGCTTAAAAATATTATACGAATAAGACCATAAATTGAATAAGAATTTTAAACACTCATGTCTTACTTATAACAATATCAAGGCTTCAACAAAGCCGCAACAATAAACAGTGAATTAATCTTTCTTATATTCCCCTACACTTAGCTGGTTTTTTCCAACTCGAATTGTAGTTGTAAGTGGGTAAAAAGAATAGAAAAAAAATTTAATTAAAAAAACAAATTGCTTAATAAAGCAACTTCCCAGTTCAGTTTCTTTGCCGGGCACATGCAAATTTAATATCAAAACTTATTTTCGGGAATACAAAATTTATTATTAATAAGATTTCTCTATTTGATTTTTAAATAGAAGAATGCTTTTCTTTAATGAAATATAAGTTCGGTAAATTTGACTTACTTTAATTTAATAACAAAATTTAAGAACTTTTCTGTTAAATTACACTAAAAAATGCAAAACTTTAAATTGACTATATAAAAAAAATAAAAAATTATTTGATACTAGTAGCAAAATTTCAAGCTGGCTGTTAATCGATATCGAATGGAAATTTTTTTCGTTTAACTTCCATTAAAAAAAAAATTTGTCATATTTTGAGAAGACCTTATGATGTTATATCGAAAAAAGCAATTGACTGGAAACCTCAAGGCGGCAGAAACACAGGTAATCCCGCTAACACCTAAAGAAGGCTACTAGAAACCGAAATTAGCAAAACACAAAAAACCTGGTCGGAAATAAAACTAATGGCATAGGACAAATCCGGATCGAAGGATTTCATTGCGGCCCTTTGTTTCTACTTGGAACCAAAGGAATCAACATAAATATAAAAGTACCTCAATTGACCATAAAATAGCCAAAGTTTTACAAATCCCAGTAAAAAGCGTAAATTTAAATTTTTTTTTAGCAGCATCAAAAATGTTTACTGGGCTTAAATTTGTGAGTAGATATGTATGTTTTTTATATTATACCCACACAATAAAAGTGGAAAAGTGTTCTGATTTTTCTTAACACCTTAAAATATTGATCCTATGGCCCATCTTTGAGTATACCGATCGAAACAGAACCACTTTTTGAGTCGATCTAACGATGTCCGTCCATCCGGCTGTGGATGTAAACCTTGTGCGCAAAGTACAGGGGCCTAATTCTGGCAGTCGTGATCGAGTACTTTCTCGATTCGAAAGCAATTTTATTTCTAATTCTTTCAGTCGATACTGAACGAATCTAAATTATTTTCTCAGTATTGTGAAACTCAAATTAATGCTTTACAACACTGAAAAAATAATTCCGATTCGTTCAGTATTGACTGAAATAATTAGATATTAAATTGCTTTCGAATCGAGAAAGTACTCGATCACGACTGCCAGAATCAGGCCCCAGGTCGCAATTTTCAATGTAATTTGATAAAACTTGATATACACTTTCCTATTAATAATGGTGAGAACTGGCTTATAATTTTACATAGGTTTCATACAAGCTTCTTTCCGGAATAGTCTTTGTGTGCATACACTATTTTATAATTGCTTATTATAACGTAAATCATCATTCTAAATTTTATAAAAATCGGTCCTGGGGGAAAATTCTGGCTGTTCTGATCGAATACTTTTTCGATTTGAAAGCAATTTTATTTCTAATTCTTTCAGTTAATACTGTACGAATTGAAATTATTTTTTCAGTGCTGTAAAGCATTAACTTGAGTTATCACAACAATGAAAAAATAATTTCGATTCAACTGAAAGAATTCGAAATAAAATTGCTTTCGAATCGCAAAAGTATTCGATCACGACTGCCATAATTTGCCCCCAGTTATGTCACTCCCAAAAATAGATTTTAATGCCATAACTTCCATCTCAATGCTGGAATTAACATACAAATTGGCGATAACAACTTTACCGATAGCTGCTATGCCATGGCAAAATGTTGCACTGGTAGGTCCAGTATTAGTTATAAGTCTCATATGTTGATTTATTATGTTTTTGAATATTCAACACAAAAATCTCTTTTATAAATCTTGAGCTCATTACATTCTCGAAACTTTGTCGCTAAATGCTGCGGTGTAGGGTATCATATTTTCGGTCCTGACCGACTATACTTTCTTGTTTTTATTTAATTTTCTTTAATATTTATAAATATTGCTAAACAATGTGTTTCAATATTTTTTATTTTGTTGCAGTAAATTTATACTTTGTCTTTTGCACAAATAAAACACTCAAAAACTTAAAACAAAGAAAAAAACTACGAAATGAAATTGAAAAGCCTAAATTTAATTAAGTTATTGATGTATCCAAATAATAAATATTTATTTAAAGAAATTTCTACATTATATGTCCATATGTATGTACATATATAATGACTAGTAAATATTTATCAAGTATTTATTTATTTATTTTATTTTACAAAAATTTAATTGGTTCTAAATATAAAATACTTATCAAGAGTTTATATTAAGATTTGTGGATATTAAGCATTTGTTTTTAACAAAATAATATTGTTTGCTTGGCCAAAAATTGTATGGAATAATTTATACAAAAAAATCAGTTTTTTATTTTTTTTCCATAGAAAATTTAGAAACAAGTTTTCTTATTTTTTTGAAGCAGGCCCTTAATTAATAATTAATTCATTTAATTAAAATTACAATTTAGTATTCGATTCACAATCATTTGGTTCATTTTCAATAAACAGTAATAAAAGTTTTTTTTTTTATTTTTATTTGATTTAAATTATTTTACACTAAAGCTCGTTTCTATGTTTTTATACACTTAAATATTATACAAACAAAATTTCATTAAAATAATTGAAAAACTTTACAGATTTTGAGTTGGTGTACATTTTAAAGGTAATACATTTTTGATTTATATTTATACACACATAAAAATAAACAATTTATGCACAGTGGGTCAGGTGGGTTTTCGAAAAAAGGTGTCAAAATTCATACTGCAACTTTAGATAATTGACTTTTCTATATTCGACAATATTATACAAATTTGACCTTTTTAAGACTTTTGGTTTAAACCAAAATCCCTAGAGCAGAAAAATGGACAGACAACGCTATAATTGGTAATTTTTTTTGATGCCTTGTATCTTAATTAGTTTTTTTTATTTTAGTTAACGAATCTTACAACAACGTCACTCCAAGTGGAGCTTCTAGCAACAACAAAAATTAGATAAACATGTATTAGTGTGTATAAAAAATATAAGGTACATAAATAAATTAATTTAAGAAATGTTATAAGGATTCAACGAAATTTCTAAACATTACTCTATCCTGGGCTAGGTGTCTTATTTGTGGCCACGAAAGTCTCCTATTCCTAAGTTCAGCTTCAACCGATCTACGCCCTTTTGCACTTGGGCGACTTCTATTTCTAAAGCCTTGTGGGTTCCATTGGAAGCAGACCTTAACAATGCCTGTATTGTTCTTTCTAAGCGTATGTCCAAACCATCTCTACTTTCTACGCCTGATCTCAATATCAATTGTATCCATCCCATAGATATTAAGCATAAATCTTAATTAGTAAGCCATTTATATTCCTTACAATACTATAACCAGATTTCTATAACGGAATCAAGAAAATGTTAATTGAAAAAAACCTTAAAAATCAAGGGTTATAGAAGATTTCTAAATAGTTTCCGTTTTGAACGTTATGTTTATATATGTACATATTTCCATGAAATTAGATTTTAAGGTTTTCATTTATGACCAATAGACCTATTTAAATTGCATGTGTGTATGTAACAAAAATAGGGTTAAGAAATTTAGTTGTAATGCTATCTTGTTTGAGTCCTTTGATGGGAACTATCTCAGGAGAGTGGTTAAGAATTTAAAGAATTTAAATTTAAAGGAGAAGTACTTATGTGGGAAATCACTCATAAAACTATATTTAAAGGCCATATCCATTGTATAGTTAGTATGCGGACTTTTTGACAGATACCTAACTCAAATGTCAAAGTACCAAACTTATGTTTGTATAAGTGAGATTTTTTCAAATGTATTGGTGTTTAAAACAATCCGAGTGGGAAAACTCAGAACACCTTCTCACTCCAGGCCTTTTTAAAGGCTTAATTATTGCTTAAGAATGCCCCATAGAAGGCCTCGGCTCTCTCGTGTAAAAGATAAGATGCGCATTTCACGCTCCCTCCTATGAGAAGGGAGAAGAGAAGGAGTAGCATTTTTTGTTTTGTTTTTTGCCAAAGCAAAAGTAAACGAATTATTTTTTTTTTGTTCAGTTGCCATTCTTATGTACATGCCAAAGAAGCGAGAGCGAAAGGCCTACCCCGCAATGACAACGTGTGTAAGAAATATATTGGTATGGAATGGCGCGAGCAGGCCTTATACATCCAAAAGAAGGATTACAGAGGCCTTCTAGATGGTATCCATACTCCTTCTTTTTCCCGCTAGGATTGTCACCACTGCACTCAGAGAAAAAACATGTTTAAATAAATATTGTTAGAGAAAATTGTAAACAAAAATTATGATTAATTTAACCATATTATTGTCCCCGACAACAACTCTTTCATCAAGAAGCCACAACAATATTATGGTTGCCATGTTATGGTTTAAATTAACAAAAATATGTTTAACACTTACAATTGTTAGCATAGTTGGTTTTCAACAATAGCATGTTGCTCTTGGAAAAGATGAAAATACTATTGTTAATTAAAACACAAATTATTGTCATATTCAACCAAAACATGGTAAGAGGCAACCATAATATGGTTGTGGCATCTTGATGGAAGTATAATTTAACCATAATATGGTTGACAGCGATTATAATACGGTTAAATTAAAAATATAATGTTTGAAATTTTCTTTTAAAATAGTTTTGTAGGAGGTGACCATTTTTACACATGTTTTTGCTCTGCGTGTGAACATAGTTGACCAATATAGTGCAGAATTTTTTTTTTTCTAAATAAAAATTTTCTACTTAAATTCGAGCAATTTTAAATTTATTTAATACGGACAGCATTTATAAACTTTTAAAAACAATACTTGTTTAATATTTATTCTGCAAAATCTGAGAATATTTAATTTATATAAGATTTCTATTATTTTTTTCATACCGCAAAAATGCAACTCCTCTGGGTTTAATAAAATTAACAACAAATAAATTTATTTAAAAAAATATATTCGTTTGAAAATCATTTAAAAACATTTTGAAAAGTACAAAAGTAAAATGTGTTGGAAAAAATGATTAATTATATTTTGTTTCAAAAAAATTAAACAACAATTGTTATACAGTAGACAACGGTCAACTGATAAAAAAAACCGCTTTTAAGAATGTATTTCAAAAGCACCGTGACTTTTGCCAATTGACATATCTGCAAAATGGAATACAAAAAGAGTTCTCGTGAAAATTTTGAAATATTTAATGGCAATAAAATAAATACATACATCAATATTTGAATGCAAAATTTCCTTTTTAAGTAATCAAATATCGCACACTACTTTATAAACAAGCTCAACTCAAAATTTAACAAACTGTTTTTTCTGGAATAAAAATCCCCTATTCTTAACAGACGGGGAGAATGGCATTATGGGAAAGGGAAATTCGATTTTTCGCAGTCAGCTGTTTTGCTTTCCACTGTTTTGTTTTAAAAGTTGTAAACAACTTTGGGAAAAACAAGCATACGAAGTGAAGAATTAAAAATTTTAAATAAATCAAAATATTTAGTGTAGCATTTCTGGTGCTAGCTGAAGAAGCAGAATCTGTGGAACAGCAAAATTTCAACGGACAAAGGACAGAGTTGCGTGTTGACGCAAAGCCAATGGAGTTGTCGCAAACATTGTAAGTATATGAAGATGCTATTATGATTCATTTATTTGGAATACCAGCGAATTAGGACCACATCTTCAGCAGGAATGTCTGAAAGGCTGCAATAATTATTGGCTGCTTGGTTTTAAATATTAACTAGGGCCAGGATGTTCATGTAAAATCAGATTTTATTTCAAAAAATCATGACGAAAATACCATGATAACCTAATCTCCTGTCGAACAACAAGGTAAACCCATCTATGTTGAAAAATACCATGAAAATCGTAGCCTTAACAATTACAACAAATATAAATGAATTAAATGAGACATTTTTTAATAAGCGACGCAGGATATCCTCTGAAACCGTGGTCTCTGACTCCTCATAGAAAACCAGAGGAGGGTTTGGTAGAGTTAAAATTTAATGAAATTCATTCAAAGTGCTGCAGCGCAATTGAGCGAACCAATGGTGTCCTCAAAAATAAATTAAGATGCATTGTTGGCGCTAGAGAGCTGCACTTCGCTCCAAGAAAGACAACAAAAATAATAAATGTTTGTTGTTCGTTGCATAACACTTGCATTTATTATAAATGCAATTCCAATACAAATGATATTGGAAACCTAGAAACTTTTACTGTTCAGGAAAGTGATGTGGTGTCATTAGCATCACAGCAGTATTTGTCTACAGCCCAGAATATTAGAAATAATATTGGAAATAATTTATAATTTTATTTTACGTAAAGAAATACAGGCCACATACGCACATACTTATGTAAATTTATACAAAAAATTTTAATACTTAAATTTCTAGGCACAAACTCCCTTGCAATTTTTTGGCGAATTATTTTCAAAATTTATCATCACATTATCCCTTTAATTGTCATTCGTAATACCTACTTTATTCTCGGGGAAGGGCTTCCCATTTGCGAAGCTTGTTTAGAATAAGGGAAAAGGGAAACGAGAAAAAATTCCCCGGGAGATTTTATTCAGAATAGGAGAACAGAGAATTGGGAAAAATTCCCAGGGAAGCGGTATTCATAATTGTGCTGTATGTAGAGTATTTCATTAACATAGGAATTTATAACAATTTATAACAAGATTACTTTTGGATTGAACAAAATAAGAACAACACGTATATTAATTTATAACAGATTAAAAACTTGCAACCCAGTTTTTGAAGCCAGGCTTTTGCCTCTTCAGAATATTTTTTAATTTTGAGTTGTGACTGTTTATGATTTAGTGTCCCACAGTGATGGAAAATTCAGTACTATGGTACTATTTTCAGAACTTTTTCTTTTCATAAATACCACAGTACCCTCACGTCAGTTTTAGTACTCTTTTCTTTTTAAGAAATCCAGGGCGACTTTTTTAAACACTGACAACATAATCTACGTGCCAATAACATACAGGGCACACACGCAATTTATTGTTCTTTTTCGTTCATGATTTTTTTTGCAAAAGTATTTATATTCATCAAGAACCAATAAAAATATAAATGCGTTCCAACTACATGGTTTCGATAAGTATAACATAGTATGTGTTAATATTTTTTACTCACCAATAGTAAACAAACATATTTTGAGCACCACTAGAAAATATGTAATAATATTGAATCCAGAAAATCCTGTTTTACGTGTTTTGTGTGAAAACAACAACAAAACTACAAGAATAAAAACGTGAACTTTTTTATTTTGATATTTAAAAAGAAGAAAAATTTGTATTCGTTTCCTTTTCGTTATAATTATTTCGTTAAATACATCAAATTTCGAAGTAGAATGATGACGAAAACATATCGGGCCTTTTTTGCTGGTGTCTTTTAACTGTACATGCTTCTGTAAACATCGGGGAAAGCAACAAAGTTCAACAGGAAAATAAATAATAATATTCTTGCTCTCTCTAGTTCAGGGAAAACTGTTTACAATCATTCTAAAATAAAAACATATGTTGTCTTCTTCTCAGTTATATTTCACACTCAAATTAAATTGATTCGACATTAAATTCACCTTGTTTCAACTTGAAATAACTTTAATTCAAAGTGATTCTTAGTGCTATTTCAATATCAATGTCAATTTTCACTAACTTTGCTGTAATGTTAAATTAATATGAATTAAAGTTATTTTAAAAGAAAAACTTTTGTTGGTAAGTTATTGTAAAATCATGTTAATTATTTAGTGAAAAAAATACCCAAAAATGTAAAATCAATCCCGTTTCGACGATTTTACATTGATATTTTTCTGTCTACATATATTTTTATATCAAAATAAATTAATTTTTATTCGTTTTACCAAAATATTATATATTTTATATTAAAAATAATTAATTTTTTATTTTAAAATTTTTGTGTTTTTTGAGTATATTTTTTAATAAAAAATATGTTTTATAAAAAGTACCAAAATGTTGAATAAAGTACTATTTTGCTTGGTGGTCAGTACCATCTAAATTTTTAAATTTTCCATCACTGGTGTCCCAATAAAAAAGTTTCTTATTTCGCGAAGCATCAATGGAACATTTTAAAAAGTAAGCACACATTTATGCGCTACGGCAATAAGACATACAGAGATGCAGTAAGGTAAGTGAGCGAATTCGTAATAAATTAAAAAATTTCGATATTTTAATCAGGCTTAAGTTCATTGAATTTAATTTTCATTAAAATATTGTTATGAAGAAAGGAATCTTACAACATGAATTTAATTAAAATTTATTGATAATTTTTCATTCTTGACTGAGCTGGCAATAATTTAATGAAAATTAAATTCAATGAACTTAAGCCTGATTAAAATATCGAAATTTGGATTAAAAACCATTACCAGTTCAATAAAATAACCACAATACTAATTAAAATTAAAAAATATGTATGCAATTTGAAGTGCTTCGACATTCCCTTAATATGAAGCAGGTTTGTAAGGGAGCATATAAAAGAATAAGGGGAACATAAAAATTCAATGTGCAAAACTGATCGTTATATTCACCAATTTGTATATGAGCTGAATAAAGCGCTTTCTGTGTCAAAAATGTATTGCTTTGAAGTGGGAACTCGCCATATAAAATTCAGGGTTTGAAAAACTGCAGTCGAAGCCAAAAACTGTCCAACGAAAATCTACAATTCGTGTTAAATTTTTCCCTTTTTGAGTTGGTTTGACAGCGACTGTTTACATTTAATGAATCAGAAGTTAAAACAACAGTTTTTTCCAATGACAAATGAAAAAATGGGAGCAATGGCAGTTTTTCAACTTTGACTGCAGTTTTTTAAACGCTGATAAAATGCATGTCTTGTGTAAGCCATATGGTAAGCGAAACTTTTACGTTTCTCCCTTACAAACCTGCTTCGTTTGAAGCTCCATTTTTTATTGGGGTGCGATATTGTTCACAAAAATAACTGGTTTTAAATAACTTACGATAATATAAAAATATTTTACGATTATCATATACAGACATTACATAGAAATATAGATTTCTAGCTAGATATACTAAAATACAGATTTAAACACTTAAACAACTAAAGTCTGCTAAAACTATTGATATTTGAAACAAATAACTAATTTTTTTTTATCTCCTGTGAAATAATTTTATTGATTTTTTCAAGTACTATTAATTGGCAAATTCAAACAAAAATATAGAGAATCTAACAAATTAAAAGGAAAATTTAGTCACCTAAAATGCAAAAGGGCGTAACAACACAAAAAACTTTACAAAATCAATAACAACAGGGTGTACTTGGTGGCGTTTGATTTTCCTTAATAAAGTCGACATTTTTGATCACAGGAATCAAAATTTTTTCCAATAAAATATAGATAATTGTAGAAAAATTTTAATTCTATCTAAATTAAAATACATGTGGTTTAAACAAACAGTACTTATGTTAGTTACTCTTACTCCTTTTTATATAAATAAATTTAAAATAAATTACATTTAGTTTATTCGAAAGTAATACGTATTGTTACAATTGAGATACTATTAATTATGAAATATGTTTATATTTTTGGTTTCCGTTCTTAAAAGAGGATTTCATTTGTTGCAAGCAGATGCCGATGTCAGGATGTATGCATGCCGATTTATGTTACAAATTCTGGAATCTTAACGCATGTTTGGGTGTGTAAGTTCATCTGCATTTCAATATGGGTATCACCATGGGCCAGAGCTGTAAAAGATTGCAATCGATTTCATTTTTCGTTTAATGATTTTAATTTCAAATACAATAAATTCACCGATTTGAAATGCTATCATCTTTTTTAAATCAACATTAATACATTAATTGATTTCAATCAAATTTGATTGCAATACTTTAATTGCAACCAGTACCCATGTTCTGTAACTTTGGTGAGAACTTCTCGCATCGAAAAGACGTGAAACAAAATATTCCATCGTTTCTTGAAAAGTGAGAAAAAAGTGTGTCTGTAACTCATGTCGAAAACTTTCAAAAGTGATTACGTCGTTACGTTATAAATGTCATAATATTCCACTCGAAGCCGATGTGAACTTGCAGACGTTGAGAATGCCAGTCAAACATATCATTGACGGCGACCAAATTTTACTAAAATTGAAAAATTTTCAACGACGGCGGCCAAAATACAACCGTCGGCTATACCAAAAAATGTAAAGTGCGACTTGAATGTTTGTTGATTACAAAATTGCTTTGATTACATTCGTATATTTTTCAAAAATGTTAAAAGCAAAATAATTAAACAATAAAAAAATCAGTCAAAAACAATATACTTATCTCTTCCATATTATTATTCATTGCATTTTGCATATTAAATATATATTTTTTTAGTGGTAATATTTTTTCTCACCTCGTTTTTATGCTTGAGTTTTTTGGACAGTTCAAAGCGGGAACTTTCTCACAAAAATTTTACAGACACACTTTTTCTGTAAATTGGCGAGTAATTTCCTTACGTGACAGCTATTACTCGCCAAAAATGTTACAGACGCAGTTAAGTGAGAAAAACAGTTGTTTGTTTCAATGTACGGCATTTTTGTTTCATTTCTCGCATTTCAATCGAAAAGTTTCTCAAAGCGAGAGTTACAGAACATGGGCACAGATATAGTAATTGTAATCAAAATGACTGCCTGTTTTTTTATGGCGAGCGCAAAACTCACTCGTTTAACTTAGATTTAAAACAAAAACAAAATTTAAAAATTTGTTTTTTGTTTTAAATGTAAGTTGCACGAGTGAGTATTGCGCACGTCATCTAAAAACCTTAGCGTACATCAGAATCAAAATCTAGTTTCCCTTCAAATAAAACTCCTTCTTCTAGAAATAACCCTGATATTTTCGAAATGCAAACAAATAAAATTTTTCTTTACAGGTTGGCGCATATTTTTTTTGTTTAATTTTTTTTTTTTTTTTTTAGAATTAACTTTGAAACTTGGGAAGCTTATGATGGATAGACTCATCACAGAACAACGAACCAAAGTTGTTGAATTTTATTTTGAAAGTCAGCATTCCATTATTCCGACACAAAGCTCCATATAGAGTAATAAGCGATTTTCATTTTCACTTCAATTGTCGCGTGAATAAACAAATTTGCATAATATGCACAGAAAAAATTATTAAATTTCTCCAATCACCAAATTTGTTCTAAATTCATAATATCAAGCAAACAATTTTTTGAATTTGCACCTATTACCAAAATGATTATATTGATTACTAAAAATTTTAAAATTTTGAAAAAATATTTTCAATAAATGATATTTTTAATTTTAATTAAAAAAGTGATCAAAAAACTTTGCCATTTCAAACTATGTGTTAATTTATTTAAATAAATATTGACAACTCCCAACAACAATTCTACATGTTTAAATTATTTTATTTTAAACGAAAAAAGTCAATTAAGATTTTTTGTTATTAAATTAAAATTTTAATTGAAAATTTATTTCAAAACAATTAAAATGTTAATTAAATCAAAATTAAATTTTTAATTTTCTTTCAACAAAAAAAATAATTGATTCAATTATCACATTAATTAAATTTTAATACTTTTTAAACTATTTTTTTAATTGATAAAACACTTTTTTCTGTGTGGGGCACCGAACATTAAATGCACCCACCAAGACGCACTTATATTTTTTGGAAACTACGAACAAGTTGCGGCTAATGTGAATGATGAAAAATTGTTTAAGGCCTGAGGTAGAGGAAAGCAATACAGAATTGTGATTCAAATAAGATAAAGCCACAGCTCACACGGCTCGTCCAACTATGGCTCTAATGCGCAAAAATGTTGGCGATCGAATAATATAACACTTTTCTGATTTTTACTGCCACCGCGTTCGCCCGATTTAACGCCTTCCAATTTTTATTTGGGGTCAGTCACCTAAAGAGAATGTGAATACCAATAAGCTAAGAACCATGCAACAGCTTAAAGCAAATATCTGAGAAGTAGTGAGGACGCTGGGACTTGAAATACTAAGTAAATTTATGGAAAATCCTCAAGTCACAGTTAACAATGGGCACCATTTGATAGATATTATCTTCAAAATATAATGTGAACAGCTTTCCAAACTATTATCAAATTTTTATAAATGCCAACGATCAGAAAGAAAAAAGTTAATCATTAAATAATTCACAACGTTACTTATGTGCCACCCGCTAGATTAAAACGGAACATTATTCAGTTGGACTAACACTATATATCGATGGTCTCAAGTAGAAAAGCCCTAACTCGTATTTTTACGAAATTGAATTTTTCAGTGATTCCAATAAATTTTACACGAATACAACTCGTCACAAAAATTTATTGCAATACTGTAATGAATAACGGCTTTACAAGCAATTGTATGAGCAAGTTTACATTATGATACATACAGTTTCGATTATGTTTTTACCTTCTCCTATACAGTTACTATTATTTGAGTTAGGGCCTTTCTACTTGAGACCAACGATATGTAGTTGTGATTTCAGAGTAATTGATTGATATCACATGATTTTCATAAGTATTTGATTGCAATTGAATTAATTGTAATAAGATTAATTGCATTCAATGATTGCAAAACAAAATGATTTAAAAAATATTGCAATTACAAAATAAAGTAAGTGCGGGCAATGTGGTACAGTGCCTTTCTTTCTGAAACTAACAAATCAAGGATAATGAAAGCAATCTAAATGGTTTGCAGCTCTCAAGAAATTAAGAAAACTTTGATCTGTTTTATTTTTGCAAGTCATTCTAAAGGCTGAGTTAGGCGAACGTTGCTGTACCCGTAACTTACTGTACCGTACCGCTAGTACGTTGGTGCACTTATAGAACATCTAACAACGTGTCATATGTTTTCACATACATAAACAAAAAAGCAATAGTATACACAAAACAACACACACAGTGATGGGAAATCAAAAGGTTTAAATGGTGACCGCTGTGCAGAAAAAGTACCAAGTGATTAAAATGGTATTAAAACAGTATTAAGGCCCTAATCATGTACAACGCAGCGCAATGCCAAACAATAACATTGAAAGCACAAACAATGTCATAAATATTTTGTAATTTTGTTGTTGCTTTCAACAGAAATTCATGTACCGTTTTAAAATTTTCAACGACACAAGCAATGCAGCGTTTGAAATTTTAAGACGCAATGTGAATTTCTTTAGAAAGCAACAACAAAATTACAAAATATTTATGACATTGTTTGTGCTTTCAATGTTTTTCTTTGGCGTTGCGTTAGTTCTGTGGCGTTGCGCTGCGTTGTACATGATTAGGGCCTAAGTGTATGTAAAAAAAACATTATTAATTTAATATCTGATATTTATATTATAGATTTGCAATAAACAAATATTTATTTTAGAATTCACATACATGTATTATTTTGTAAATGTGCATAGACAAAACAATGTTTTGTAACCATTTAAAGGCTTTTATATATTTTTCATTTCTATTGTATGTGCATATGCATTTTTTTATTTTGTACATCTAAGCATATGTATATTTATATACATATGGAAATATTTTGTATTGTAAGTAGTTTTGTCGAAAGTCAATAGATATACTGGAAAAAAGTACCAAAAAAAAAAGAGCGAAAATATCCGCATTCAATTTAATATACAAGCAGGCCATCACTGCTTTACAACTGTCACGTAACGACGGCATGAAAATCTATTTTATACAGAATGAAACGTTACAACTACGGTACATTACATTTCGGTAAGCTTTTGCATTGCTTTTCATATACCAAAAAGCGAACAGCTGATTGATACAGTACATATACGGTACAGCAACGTTCGCCTAACTGAGCCTTAAGTGTCAGTTGTGATAATTTTGATTAGCTGTGTACTCGACTTAAGTGTAATACTAAAGAAATTGGGAAGTACCAAATTAGTGAACAATATATGCAATTACTCTATAGCTGTAGTAAATAATGTAAAATTAATTAATCAGCTTTATTCCGGTTGTCGAAGTCGAAAACGACTCTGTAGTAGATTAAAGTAACACACAACCTGGTTTCTTTAATCTACTACAAAATTCGACTTACGTTGTTACCGAAATCGAGAAGCGTAATAAGGCTGAATATCTGTATTGACCTTAAGTGCGCCTATTGTGGTATACCATAAGTCATCTCATTTGTTTTTTACTGCAGCAAGCGGTTTAGTAATCAGTAAATGCTTACTGGTAATGAAAATTATATTTTTTACTGATTACTGGAAAAAAATTTCAGTATTCAGTAAATTTTACTGATTACTGAAAAAAAATTCAGTAATCAGTAAAGTTATTTTTCGCAAATGGCTACGTGAAAGCCTAACATGTGTAGCATGTAGACGGGTTAATCATATTTTAATCGGGCAAAAATTTGGCAATTAAAAACAAATAGGTATACCACACTACCCGCACTTACTTACTCTTTTGCAGTTTAGACAAGATTTCATTTTTCAATTCCAATTGTTTGCAGGTATTTACAGCTGTGCCCTGGATGCGGTGAGGTTGGCTTTGTTATTTACATAAATTTTTCAGCATTATCGTTGTATTTGCAGTGTTTAGGAACCTGGCACTACCGCAACACCGTTGTTTCCGCACATGAAGATTGACTCTAAAATTAAACGTTGAAAAAGTTTTTAAATAAATGATAAAATAAATTTTTTTTGTAGGTTGTAGTGAATTAAAACTAATAACAGTGAAAATTAAGGCTTAATATGAAGAGTATAGTTTTAGGAGGTTATTTTTTACAGAAACCCAGTAGAAAATTTCCAAGTTACTAATCAGATTAGTTTACAATAATAAGAATGTTTGAAGGAGAGATAGTAAACTTTATATATACGATGGTTCTTGTTTTTAAACTATTTAATAATAAAAAGTAAATATATAGTTCTTTGGCAAGATTATTATTATTTATTAAAATTCTATTTTTATATTTCATATTTTTTATTAGAGGGGCACGTTAAACTATTTGAAGAAGTGAAAAGCAAATGAAATTTCTATATCGTGACTAATTCCAGAAAAATAAAAAACTAGATAAGTCCCAATTTACATTATACGATTTTTGTCGTTGCGATTATTGTCGTTTCTTCTTTGAAGTCGGTCTTATATTTACATTGTACGATTTTTGTCGTTACAACTTCTTGTGTATACATATAATTTGACACTACGAATGAAAGACCAAAATGAATCGTAGAGTACACTCGCTTGTGTACCCCTTTTAATTCCTCTCTCCTCTCTCGCCAATAAGGTAAGAATCGCAACGACAAAAATCGTATAATGTAAATTGGGACTAACATAGTATACAACTAGTATGCCGACTCTTTGACAGGTACATAACTCAACTGTCAGTGGTACATATTTTATGTTTGGATTAGTAAGATTTTTTTCAACTGTATTGGTGTATAAAACTATTTCCGCCACTAAACATAGTTGCATAAAATCGTATAGAATGTGGCAACAATTTTTTTTCCAAAATAAAATTTTCTTAGTTCAATAAATTTTCAATTTATTGAATGCTGGCTGCATTTATAAACTTTTAAAAGCCATGTTTGCTAAATTTTTATTCTGCAATATCGGATAACATATAAATAATTAATGATTTCAAATATTATTTTTATACCACAAAATGCTACTCTGCTGGCTTTAATAATATTAACAACAGAAAAAATTTAGTGTCAAAAAAATTTATTTAAAAACTTTTAGTTTGTGAAAAATAAAAACATTTTGCAAAAGCAAATTAGCAAAATGTATTGAAAAATATTATTAATTATGTGTTTAAGTCATAAATTAAACATGAAGTGTTATATTGTAAAAAATTTTGTTTTGTTTTTGTTGTTCTTATGTGTGTTGAATTCACACAGAACCCATATGTGTGATGAGAGTTATAATAAAAAGAGAACGTTCTCACCAGTTCTATACTATGCTAGATAATTAAAAAATAAAAATACATTGAATCAGTGTTGTCAGAAACTTACATATTTTAAATACCTTCTTTACAAATATATTTTACAAAAAACATTCTTTGTTATGGTTTATATTTGGTTCGGTTTGAGTTCATTCATTATATATTAAAAACAATTCTGATTTTAATTTTTAGTTTTGTAGCCAATATTTCGGGACAACTCCGTTGCTCATCTTCAGGGGATTATTTAAAAAAAACAAATTCAAAAATTCCTGTTGTCACTGTGCACTGTAAGCTTTGGTTTGCTAGTGTTGTTTTGTCTGACATCCCTGTCGGACATTCAGTTAACTTCAAATTAACTGAAAGCTAACTATTTCTCAAGAAGTGGTGGTTGACACTTGCATTACTTTTATGTGGAATCAACTAAATTTTTTAACGTTGCGATGTCCTAGGAAGTAGTCAATTGTCCGACTCTGCACTACTTTCCATTAGATTTAAAGTTAGTTACCTAGCCGTTGACTTAAAGCTAACTTTTTGTAGCTAGCTATAAACTTACTACTTTAAGTTAGCTTTAAGTTGGTTTTGTTTAAATTAACTATAAGTTATTTAAATTTCAGTCAACGAAAAGGTAGTTATCAAAAATTATTTTCAGGAATGAAATATTTATTATTAATTAATTCATTTATTAATGATGTGCTAATAATCCCAATTTTTGAATGAAAACACTGAAATTTATTGTTGTGGGAAAGCTAGTTTCTTTGCGCATTTCGCTGGTGGCTTAGGCCAGCCCATCAGGAAACTTATTCCAAATACTTTAGAAAAGCTAAAAATATTATACAAGTAAGACCATAAAGTGAATAGCAATTTTAAACACTCAGCTCTTTCTTGTAACAATATCAAAGCTTCAATAAAGACACAACAATAAACCGTCAATCTTTTCTTTCTTACATTCCCCTACAATTGGCTGGTTTTTTTTCCAACACGAATTGTAGTTTTAAGAGGATAGAAAAAAAAACCAAATTAAAAATAAACAAGTTGCTTAAATAAAGCAGCTTGCCATTTCAGTTTTTTTTGCCGGGCACATGCAAATTTATTATCAAAAATTATTTTTTTAAATAATAAATTATTTAAAAGTTAGTTGTTTACACGTTGGCTTTAAACTCACTATTTGTAACTTGCTATAAACTTAGCTATCATATTAATTATTCGAAATAAAACAGTTTTTAAAAATTTATATTTTAATAGAAAACAAACATTTTTTCAAAAATTTCTAAAAATTATGATTTTTTCGAAAAATAAAATAGTTTATTATGTATTTACAAAATTTAAGGCGAATAAAAAATAAAATAAATTTGGTGAGCAATATCATTAAAAGAATAAAAAATTTAATAAATTAAAAAAATCACTGTTATGTAAAAAAAGCACATTCAATTTACATAAATATAATATACAAGAGTTATTATTTGTTGATTTTTTAAAAAATCTGTAAAAAAGGAAGTTTTATCAAAATAGGATACATACAGTTTTTGAAGTAAAAATAAGAACGCAAAATAAAAGAAAGCCTAACATAAAAACTCAGAAAGGCATATCTTAAAAACGAAATTGGGTACATAGTTGAAACAAATAAAAATTTCGTTGTACATAATTCATCAATATTTTATTTCGTGATTTATAGACAAATTTATGTAAGTCATAAATATGCTACGAGGTCCGAACTGGAACTTATATCTAGATTTTCTAGTTCGACCCTCATAGCATTTTTATGTCTTACATAAATTGGTCTTTATTACATGAAATAAAATTTAGATAAATGATCTTCCAACATTGTATACTTTTAAATATTATCAGAATTATATACAAACTTAATATTTTTAAAAATAATGACAATAAAAAAGTTTTTATAATGCAAAACTATAAGTAATGCTATGTTTCCACTTCGATTTGAATAACCTGTAGAAATCGAAAAATTGTATTTAGTTATTTTATTTAATTTTTTAATTATACTATAACCTGGCGATAACCGATTGCCAATTTCTACTCCGTATATTGTAATAATGGCCCTAAAGAAATTAAATCTTTTGTGGGTCTTGGAGCCGTTTGTTTGCCAATCGACTTGGCTCGTTCTACTTAAAATAAACTACACAGTGTTTGTATACACTTTAGTTAACGTAAATTTTGCATTGCTTAGTAGTTGGCTTTAAGTAAGCCTATAGAAGCTAACTTAAAGTTGGTTTTTTTTTTTGTAGTTAGCTACTCATTTGAGGGCAGGGATTTATGTATATTTGTTTATGGTGTGTTTGAAAATCTGAGCTACGTTCTCAGTGTCTCTTTTGTAGTTAAATTTCTTCTCTTCTGGCATGTTTGTAATGTGCAGCATTTCCCGAAAGGCGAATTCATGTATACGGTGGTGTCGATACTACAACAAGTAACAACACCAAAATCACAGCAATGTATTTTTTTGTTGCTTTCGTTGGTCGATATGTCAAAAATACAACTTTTGACATTTCTCTCTCTAAGTAAGAAAAAAAAGTAGCACAGCTGTGCTTTCAACGCCACCTGAAAAATGAATTCGCCTTGATTTCAAGTGTATGTATATCCTCTATTATAATTATTCTCTTATACCAAATACTTTTACATTTTCAAAATCTGACAGAGGCCTAATCAATGCACAGTGGGCTGGCAGCTGTACAACACTTACAATCCAAAGCTTACAGTGCACAGTGACAACAGGAATTTTTAATTTGTTTTCTATTTAAATAAGTATTTTTTATTGTTATTTGTTGTTATTTATTGTTTGGTGTTTTTTTCTAATAATTTATAAACAATAAATTTGTGTATATATTTTTGATTAGATCCCCTGAAGATGAGCAACGGAGTTGTCTCGAAATATTGGGTACAAAAATAGAAATATTAAAAATTAAAATCAAAATTGTTTTTAAATTTATAATACATAAATGACCGCAAGCCGAACGAAATATAAGCCACAACCACAAAATAGGTCAACAATAACAAAAATATTCTTTAAGATACAAATTTTAATCAATCAATTTTTACTTTTTCAAAAAATTTATAAAAAAATTAAACATACTGATACCAATTTTGCTATTACAGGAAATTATTGATTCGAAATCCTATATGTTGGTTTTGTATGAATTAATTGGGGACTATTACTTTTGGTTATTTAGCGAAAAAGATATTGATATTTTATCAAGTATAAGGTTAACGACATATAATAAACTGATAGCCCAACTTTTTCCAATACTATATCCCTTGTCATCTTACAATTATTTATGTTAAGTGTTGCCTTTTTAGTGCCTTTCTTGCGCGAAAAATTAACAACTTTACTAGATTCTTGAAGTTACATATTTACAGAGTCAGCATTCGTAAAAATATCTTATTTTCCATATAGAGGTACATATTAGACAACTCGGACATTTTTGTTTTTTGTATGGTGTACTTAGTTTTAGTAGAAATCGAATTTGAAATTTTCATACTTAATTTCATTTTAGCCCTCTGATAATTAATCGGAGATTCCGCTTATTTTTGCTTCAGGTTTTTAGGTGTATTGATGACCAATTTCACATATAAAATTTGTATGAAAACCACTCAGTTTTTAAAATATTTTTCGTATCGAGGGCTTATATTCAAATAGCCCTATCCAAGGCGAACAAGTTGGTCTTATTTGGAAAACGGATACAACACTGTAAAATACTTTATCGTTGTGTCAAAATAATAAATCACTGTAGTAAACAAATTAGCTGTGTGTCAAAAGTATAAGCTGTTCCATTTCATTTTGTTTTTAATTTTAAATTGTGTATTTTCAAATGTAATAATTTAAAAATGTTTTCAATTTCATAATTCTAAGAGAAAATTATAGAATTTATGAAAGATTTCCCAGAACCGCCAGAAAGGTATATTATTTTGACATATGGTTAGTTATTAGCTGTTGCTTCCGATGCAAGCTAAGGTCATCTGGTGTGAATTCGCCTTGGTGCCATCCACATATTTTCATAGCGATAGGGTTTTACTAAAGAAAAGGTACAAGTTATTTGAAACACCTACTGGGTTTCGAATGCAAAACCTTCCCTCCTCTAAATGCATTTTTTATTCTTACTTACCGTGAGCATAGAATTCGTGCGCATCTTTCGTCTTGTGCTGATGTAGGTGGTGCACGTGTTCACACGTTGCAGGTGGAATGCATCGTCCGTTCCTTTATAGTAAAATAGATTATTAAATTAACTTGTTATTAATATTTAGAGCTTTTTTTAAAACAAGGCCTTAACTACACAAAAGAGTTTTCAAATTGGCGTATGTTTTTTTTTTGCATACAATTTTAAGCAATAGAAAGTTAACAAAAACTATCAACATCCCGATATATTCGATGTGGTTTGTAATACCGTCTTACAAACCACATCGAATATATTAAAATATAAATGATCATAATATAACTGTTAAGACAAAACAAAAGAAGACGTTCGAATAGAACAGAATTCTGGCAAAATACGATAATTTTTGAATTCGCAATTTTAACTTTATTTTGTGGTTGCTTTATCAAGTTTCTAAGATTTTTAACCAACTAGATGGAAATATCAAATTGCTTAGGCCAGCTCGTCAGGAAACTTTTTCCAAATACTTTAGAAAAGCTAAAAATATTATACAAGCAAGACCATAAAGTGAATAAGAATTTTTAACACTCAGCTCTTACTTGTAACAATATCAAAGCTTCAACAAAGCCACAACAATAAACAGTGAATTTTACTTTCTTACATTCCCCTACAATTGGCTGGTTCAAGGTATATTTTCAGCAGGTAGTCTTGGAAAGCCTGCTGATTATTTTTTTATTTGCTTGTTTTGTGATACGAATTGTCAAATGTTGTTTATGTTTTTTTTAACACGTGTTAAATTTCTAGCTTAAAAAGTAAACAAGTTTTTTTTAATCAAAGTACAAAGTGAAAAAGGGATAAAATTTAAAAGAAAATCAAAGTGATTTATAATAAATAACAAAAGTACAATATAAATAACAAAAAGTTTAATAAATGATGACAAACAAAATGAATCTATTTTCGTTTAATGGCGTTTTTTTCTTGATTGTGTTTCATTTGTTTTTATCAACCCCTTTGCTGTTTGACAGTTCGTATCACATAGCAACAATAAAATGCCCTGTTGTTTGTTTTATTGTACAATTGTTGTAATCTCGTGGCTACCTGTTATAAATATACCTGTGCTGGTTTTTTCCAACACGAATTGTAGGTGTAAGAGGATAAAGCAGCTTGCCATTTCAGTTTTTTATTTGCCGGGCACATGCAAATTTATTATCAAAAATTATTTTCGGGAATGAAATATTTATTATTAATTAATTCATTTATTAATGATGTGCTAATAATCCCAACTTATAATTAAAAACACTGGAAATAATTTTCAATTTACCAATTGTTTTTAACCGAACATGATATATTTCCGGACTAAAAATAATTTTCGATTAAAAGAGTTATTTAGCAAATTATTAAATGCACTTGAGCGATAAATACTTTTTAGATAATTTTCTTTTGTATTTCATTCTTATAAAAGTTTGGTGCATTAACCGGATTATTTATTTTTGTATCAATTAAAAGTTGTAAAAAATTTTTATTTTCTAACAATAAACAATAAAATGTTGTATAAAATTTTTATTTTGTTAAAAAGTCGAATACTTAAAAAAACTAAGTGCCATCCAAATTAACTTGGCTGTGAGAAACAAAAATTATAGGGGTTCTTTATTTCTGAATAAAAGGGAAGTTTTAATTATATGAGGATTTTCTAAATTAAAGTGGAGGGAAATTAAGTTAAGTGAATATAATATATGGATAAGGAATTTATCTATGTTGTCACAAAATAATCTGTTATGTTTATAAACCGAAAACAAAACATTGGTTTCAGTCTTTATGAATAAAGTTGGATTTGTGTTGAAATTGCAGCGAAGATAACATTAGCACTTAAGCGGTGTTCGGTGTTTGGTGCAAATGGTCTTGCAAAAGAGCAAGTGCAAAATATTATAGCTATAAAATACACAGGATTTCCGTTACATTTCATATGAAAGCTACGAAGTTTTGCTCTTTCGAAAGACCATTTACTACTCCACGATTTCCTAAAATAAGAATTAGGGAGCCGATCTAAGTATCTTTTTATACACATTATTATTATCTAAAATTCTGTTTGTTCGCATAAAAATGCTAAGAAAAGTTAGTCAAATATAATCACAAACCATTAGACAAAATTCTCTAAAGATCGGCCACAATTTGCGATGGCTCAAAAAAGAAAACTTTTTTCTAAAAGTCAAGTTATTGCATAACAGTTTTATTAACACCTCCTACATAATAAATTTGCTACTGATATTGACATTTGAAAAAGTGTTATATTTTTAAGGATCGAAAATCAGTATTAAAAAGATTTAAATGCAATCAAAAGGTTTTCTTACGCCCAAAAATGCCGTCAGTGGCCAAAATAATAGGCTTCGATTCGGGAGTCCAGGATAATTGATTAATAATAAAAAGTTTTTATTATTAATCAAGCTATAAAATTTTTTTTATTTAAGACCAATTTTAATTCGTTTAAATTAGCGTAAAGTTTAAAAAAGAACTTCGACTTGATTTTTAATATTAAAAACTCGAAAGTAAATAAATATAAGGTTTTTTTTAACTGCATGAGAACCTAAAAGATAAAACAAGACAAAAATATTGTTTGAATGAAATTTTTTTTTTTGTTTTAATCTGGTTGGAAATTATTGGCATTTATTTTTCAATTTTGATTTGCGTCATATGTCTGCCGCGGCTACGAGTTACATGATCCATTCGACCAGTCCAATTTTTGACTACATTTTCCAATAACTCTAGCCGTATAGCGTCAACGGTGGCTTAAATATTAGCTTCCAATACCTCAAGGGTTGCTAATTTGTCGGTATAAAATAATTACTTAACATAGCCCATAAAATGTAAGCAAGAGGCATTAAATCGCATGAACGAGTGGGCCAGTGAACAGGACCACTTCTAGAAATAAAGTTGTCACCAAATTGATTTTGCAGTAAATCGATTGTTAGGTGAGCTGCATGGCAATTTCCGCCGTCTTGTTCGAAGAAAATGTGGTTGATGTTTAGCTTATTAATTTTTAGAAAAAAATTCAATCAGCATGGCTCGACAGCACACGCCATTCGCCGTAACGGCAGCTTCTTGCCAATTTTTAAAAAGCTTGTAAGTACCAAACAGTTTATTTTATGTAATTCGTCAATGCCTTGAGTATTGTTTTCGCTCCAAATATTTAAATTTTGGTTATTGTCGTAGCCATTTAACCAGAAACGAGCTTCGTAAATAAGTTCTATGGACTTTTCGAAAAGATTTATTTTAGAAAATATCCACAATTTGGAAGCGTCGTGCTAGCGTTTTACGAAACATCTTACTGAATCGAAATGTCAACGTAGTTTGACAATATTACCTATCAAACCATAGTTATCGATATCAAAGTTCTCATGCAGCTAAAAAAAACCATGGAGTAATTCTGGCAGTCGCGAAGGAATTCTTTTTCGATTCGAAAGCAATATTATTTCTAATTCTTCAGTGTATTAAAGCATTTTTTGAGTTTTCGCAACACTGAAAAGAAATTTTGGATTCGGTCAGTATCGACTGAAATAATTGGATATAAAATTGCTTCGAATCGAGAAAAAAAAGCCTAATCTTCAGAAATACAATCTATTATTCTAATAAGATATTTTTATTCCTTATACCTAGTTCTTTGATATTTTATTGGTTTTTTCATGCAATTTTGTTAAGTGTATTTTGTCATTTAAAAAATAATAAATTTAATTAAATGAGTGCATATGTTTAGGCTGTTAGGTAAATAAATGCTACTAGATCATGCATAAGACGTAAAACACTTGTACCATGAATAAAGAAAACTTAACAATTTACAAATCACTACTAAATTTAAATAAACAAACTGGTTTAAAAGAAAATAAAAATTTAAATCCGAAACGTTCAAAAGAATAGGAATCATTTCTTAAATAACGAACAAGAAAATATAATTTAGTTTAAACAAATATGCCAAAGAGAACATGGAGGCACCTAATTCGTATTTTAGGTTTCCTTATAAGACCTCCACCATTATGACGATTGAATTTGAAGGTCATCTCACCAGTAGCTTCGTAACTACGATCGCCACGTGTGCGCAAATAACGACGCAAGCAGCAACAGCGACGCAAACCTGGTACACGATAAATAATCTGCAGAAAACCACCGCGGAAACGGGCATTCATGTAACAGTAAATGATGGGATTATAACAGCTGTGAGACATGGCTAACCAATGGAATGCAAACCAGAAGTATGGCAGTGGTCCCCATACCAATAAAACATCATCATTGAGTAGCAACTATTTAAAAAAAGAAGAAGAAAAAAATTCACATTTCTGTTAGTTTGATATAAATCGAATTTCATTGGAAACTAAAAATCAAAAGAGAAAAATCATAAAAATGTTGTTAAAATTAATGGAAATAATTAATGAAAATATAATCGCATAAATATGATTGTGAAAAATCAAACGTAAAAATAGTTTTTATAACAAACTTACAATCAGTATGTTAAAAGGCAGCCAGCACATGGTGAACACAATCACTACCATCACCATCATTTTAATCATCTGAAATTAAACAAAACAAGAAAATTCACTTTAAATTTCCATTTACCAAGAATAACAATTGCCTATTATTTATTACTAACAAAGAAAAATACTTATTTTAATCATAATAATTATAATATAATAATTAATTTTGTCAAATGAAAGTGTCAGGTGTTATTGTTTTTGTAAAGTTATTGAAAAAACATGAATTTTTTTTAATTGGCAATTATACCTGGGAATTCTGTAATGGAATTCAAAGAAACGCATACAAAGCAATTCATACTTACAATACTAAGAAATTTTTTTTATGATTTTTTAAAGTAAAGAATATACAACGAGTAAAAGTGCTATATTCGGCTTAGCCGAATCTTTGACACACTCAACCTACAGTAAAAATATTTCATGAGTCGGTTTTATATGGGATCTATAAATTATAAACCAATCCTTATAAAAACTGACCTCACATTAATATACTTCGTGGCAGTTTTAGGCTTATTAAAGTCTATTCCAAAAGTATGATTTATATATGGAGTATGGGGACCGAAATTCGGCAGTATTATTTCTACAAATTTTATCTGCAATAACATTATTATGTTGTTTTCCGTAGCTGGACGTTATGGACTCGTCTTCACAAAATTAAATAGCATGAATTATATTCTTATGAAACTAAATTCAACCAAATTTCACCAGAAGAGCGTTATGCGTTACGATTTAAGACGTAGTTAAGGGATTTCCGAGCCTGGGGCTTATATGAAGCCTGTGATAAATTATGGACCCATCTTCACTAAATTATATAGTATGAGTTATATTCTTATGAAACTAAGTTCAATCTAATCTCTCCAGAATAGCGTTATTCGTCACGGCTTTAGGCGTAATAAAATATTTTCCAGAAGTGGGCTTTATATGGGGTCTAGGATATGCTATCGACCGATCTTCACCATGATGAAACAAAATTTCACCAGAACAGCGATATTCGTTACGGTTTTAGGCGAACTAAAGTGATTTCCGAGAGTCGGCTTTATGTAAATGGGACCTGAGGTAAGTTACGGACCGTTCTTTACAAAATATAATGCGAATCAATGTATTTCGTCAAAATTTTGATCGTTTCTTTAACAAAAATATAAATTATCAAAGTTGTTTGTGGGAATACTATTATTTATTAAAAGATTTTGTTTGTTGTGCTTAATCATCACTGATTTATTGTTTGGTATTTTGTTTAAGCTTTGATATCGTTGCAAACAAGACTTTCTGAGTGTTTGTAGGTAATTCTCATTACCTCTGTAGTTTTGTTTGCTGATAGCTTTGGCTTTTCTAAAATTATTTAGGAGAACGTTTCCTGATGATCTGGCCTAAGCAACCAGTGAAATGCGCATAGGAACAGCTTATCCTCCAACAATAAATTTCAGTATTTTTTATCAATTATTTAAAAAGGGAATTAAGCACAACAAACAAAATCTTTTAAAAAATATAAATTTTTTTAAGAAAATTGTTGCACATTTAAGTTCCTAACATTTTTTTCTACTCAACCGATTGTAATGGATTCTAATCTCAAACTGCTTAGGACAACTAAAATTCATTTGCCGTCAAAGATGTTCTTTTCTGTTGGTTCTTTCAAAAGTGAGCGTGGTTACAACAGATGGAGAGACGGACATACCGATGGACATGGCAAAGTCGACTTATAATTACTCAAGGACCCAGATTATAAATACTTTATGGCGTCTTAGATGAACATAGAAAAAGTTTCACACGGAATGGAAAATTGTGTACACCCACATTCACCACTGTGGTAAAGGGTATACAAAAATTATTTAATTCTTCAAATGCAGTGTCAAAACCACGTTGACGATTCTTTGGACAGTAGCCCTCCCTCCCTCGTTTTGTCTGTACGTTTAAAGTTTAATAACAATTAAATTTAACATTTTTATAAAAAAAATTTATTGTTTAAGATTTTGCATAATTGAATAAAAAAAGTATTTTATTTTAAAAAAATTTGCTAACAAGTATTTGTTGATAATAAATTTTAAAAATAAATTGCCTTTTAGTAAGTAAATTTTTATATGACCATAAATTTAAACATGAAAATGACAAAAGTTTGTTAAAAAAGAAAAAAAAAAAAGAAAAAAGGGAAGCCCAACATCTTATGTAGTATATTTATTTCATGTAACTACGCAGTAGCCCAGTTAAGAAAAATAAAAATACAATTTGCAAAAACACTTAGCAAACCAGTATAAACACAAACTATCAAAAATTTCTGATCAAGTTTATTCTTTTTTGTAATTATTTGAAAAAACCCCATATGTGATCATCATATTCTCCGAATAAAAACCGGTGTTTTTAGATCAAAAACTTAAGATATATACATAAACGGAACCCTAATCGCAAATATGAAAAATCAATTTTTCGTACTGAAACCGGAAATATATAAAAACCAGATCCGGCTTTAAAAAAGCTTAAAATTGAGAAAAAGTTTTAGATCTTTAATCAGTAAAATTTGCGTTTAAATACTTCTACATCTTATGCCATGTTCGAATGACAACGTTTTTTCGTCATAATCACGGAAACCAGAAATATGCAATTGCATGTTTTTCCTTGTGAGACCATTGAACGCAGAAACAATTGGGTGCTTTACAAGGTGTGCTATCAAGTCATATCGTCATAATGTCCTAAATAATATTTTACAATTGTTTAAATAAATATTGTTGTGTTTCAAACAAAATAAAAATGTTAATGCTGTGTTCATTGATTCGTCATAACTGTATAGTAGAATTATTAGTTATAAGCGGTTGCCCACAGCAGTCATATATATTTCTTGTAATTATTTTAAGACATATGACTTAACAACTTTATGACTACCTTGTGAATCACCCAAATATATTTTTAAGGTATCGAGTTTTTCTATTTGTCATCGATTTGTTATTGCATATTTTTGCATATTTTACCATGTACAGCATGTTTTTGCATAATTTAGTTAAAAGATCATTTTTGCAGCATTTTTGAAGTTTATAGCGCATATTTTGCCTTTTTGAGGCATATTTTGATACATGTTAAATTTTTTCAGATGCTTGCAAGAGCAGCAAAGAAAACCCTTCTTTTTCCAAAATTCTGGTTTATCTGTTTAAATATCTATTCGTATACTCAACGTGTTGTTTCAATTCCGCCATCCACATTTAATTTTTACTCTAAAATTGTAACCCAAAGCAGGTTGTCATTAAAGATAAATGCTATGGAAATCTGGACCAAACTTTTAGTAAGCCGACCTACTCGGAATCACGATTTTAAGAGATCTAACGATGTCCATCCGTCCGTCTGGCTGATTGTCTGTCCATGTTAACTTTGAGCGCAAAGTACAAGTTGCAATTGTGTAGCTAATTTGTTGAATTTGGTAAATACATTTAATTTGTACCAGGGACAAAGTCTATGATAATGATGAGTATCGGTCTATAATTTCACACATTATCCATAAAAACTTCTTTCCAAAATAGTGTTTTTGTGTCCGTAAACCATCTAATTATGTTGGTATTTAGATTAAATTCGCCGTACAATTATTTTCCTTCAAATTAAATTCTTTTTGAAGTCCTACAGTCCTACATGAACTCAATATCAAAAAAAAATCGTTTGACGAAATGAAGTTGAATTTAATAATAGAATAAGTTGACATTTTCTTGTTAAACCCGTAGGTTCCCCAGTGGAATGAATAAAGGAAAGAAAAACTGATGGTCTGGAAGGAGCTATAGGGTTTTTTTATTTTTTTTTAAATTATTTTAGGAGGGCGTGGCACCTCCCATACAATAACAATATACATTTTTGTAGGATAAAGGTAAGTGCAAAAGTGTAGGATGCCCTGAGGAAGCACATGGTGGCATTCACAATAAGGATGTGCCAGACACTGCAACGTGGGTGCATGGCAATGAGGTAGCTGATGAACTCCGAGAGGGGGTTCGAATCTGGAATTATGAGTAAGGGACATGGGGGTTAAGCCCCCCTTATGTCACTACTATGGGGTGATACGGGAAAGATTCCGTGATGCCGTTAACCGGTTCTGGCAGGATAGAACGGATTGCAGGGTGTCGAGGGCTTTATGGCCCGGATCGAATGCAGGGACAACTAGGGTTCTAATATGATTGGATAGGAGTGGTCTCAGGACCCTTATAGGGTTCTTGTTAGGGCTCTTACGAGTAAATGGGACAGTGCCGGACTTCTGCAGACTGTGCGGGGATGCCTAGGTGCTAGAGACGATTGAGAATGTACTGTGCCACAGTTCTAGAATGCAGGGTCTCAGGAAAAAATGGCTAGGGGCTAGATTTCACGACAAACTGGGGTATATCGCTGGATGTAATCCAGCCGATCTACTAGGGTTTGTCAGGGAAATAGATCGATTGTTTCTGATCGAGGGACTTTAGGGGGGTATTGTCCTACGTAGTAGCTTTCTATATATTTACTAACTGTCTTGCACCTGTCAACTATTTTCTTCTTTACTTCTCTCTTTCTTCTTCTTCTATACTGAAGGGATTCACAATGGACCGCATTGGTCTCCTTGGGCGCATTACCTTTCTTAACCTAACTTAACCTAAATGCAAAAGTTTCTAAGTTCCAAAATATCGAAGTTGTCAATACACAGCCCTTGACCAATTTCTAAATTCTTGAATCAAGCAGAGTTTGAAATTAACTTTTATTCATCTCACTTTTACTTAATTCAATCCCGCTTTCGTGAATAATACGTACTTTAATGAAGCATTCTGTAATTGAAGTACGGATGGATTGATTTTTTCTTTTCAGAGTAGTAGATAATATTCGGCACACAGAGCTTTAATATGAATATGAACCTCGTAACGTAATTTTGGTTGAGCAAGTCCATGTTTGCCCACTGGATCCAAAGAGTGATGTATGTTATCATACGGTCGGGCTTGACCGACAGCTTCTTAGATTTTAGTTTAAAACTTGTACAATTTCGCCATATGCATTCATAAGCACATATTTGGTCAAAATAAATTTAATATTAAATAAAGATTTAAAACCACTTCTAGTTCTAATTACTTTACCATCTACTGTAAATAAAAACACTTGTGTGGCCAGCAAAGGATTAAATTGTTTTTCAACAAGGATTTTGTAAAGTATGCTGAAAAAGGATTTAAAAAATAACTATAAAATAGTATTATTTAACACATGCTCATGTATGGATGACAACATTGAAATAAAGTTGAACTATAAAATGAAATGTATGAAACATATCAGAAACTACATATTGAACAAAATCGAATTAAAAAGGGGAGAAGTACCAGATCTAAAGAGTGAAAAAAACTTTGATGTGGTTTTTTTCCTCATACTCAATCGTAACCGCAACTATCAGTTAGTTATTCAGTAAGTCAGTAAAATTTGTTGGCCAGACTTTGAGACAACAACAATAAACGAGTGGTTTTTGTTGTGCATTTGAATTTTATATTTAAGAGCATGAGCTATTTAGTATGTATGGATGTATGTATGTATGTATATGTATGTGTGTACGTGTTTGTATTTGGCTTTTGTGTTGCAAAAGACAATAACTACAATACATCATCATATAATCCAAGTACATTTAAAGTACGTTGTATAGATATTTAGATAGATTAAATATTTTATTACTTTTTGTTTTTTCTTTGAGTTTAGAAACATGTTGTGGAAGTGTGAATTGTTGTTGTTGTCATATTGACGTCTTAAGGGGATTGGAGCAAAATTATGACTTTTTAAATGCTATTTTGTTACACATTTTGTGTTTTTTAATTGCAGCAACTTTGTTGTTTTAGTTTTCTTTGTTTTCCTTGTTGTTTGTAACTTTTGTTTCAATTAGTGGTTGACTACTGGGTATTTTTATGAGCTATCTTTAGATGCTTGTATGTATAATATTTGAAAAACTGCAAACTTAGATTATATAATGATTTCATGTAAATTTTTAATTCTACTTTGTACTGATGTTATTTACAAAAAGATATTTTGCATTACAAACCAGCCTTACCCAGCAAAAACTTTATTAACAAAGTAATTCAGCAAATATCATTGCAAAGAACTATTCACTACTTATATTTTGGGTGAAAAGCTCATTACTTTTGTTTAAAAAGTTTCAAAGTTCCCGGGTTGCCCTTACAAATGTGCATACTCAAATAGTGCAAATAACTTGATATCGGTTTGCATATGAACATCTAGTAAGAGGTAGCGCAAAATTTATCACCCTATCGGAAGATGCTTTAATTTTTGCAAGTGGCGTTAAATGTTAGTTCTGCTTCGACATTTGTGAAGTAAACAGATACAAAATGCAGGTCAACAAACTCTCGTTTTGGTTCCGTTCTAGACTTCCTTTTGTAGAGTTTCTTTAAGTCAAGAGTCTATGCGAACAAGTCTCAGATTTTTGAAATTCTCAAAGAGAATATTCGTCAAGAATGTGGGAAAACTTTCGCCGGAAGTTCCGTCAAAAGTGACAGAGAATGCCATTAATCGGGTCCGTATGTTCTTTAATCAAAAAAACCCAATTCAAAAGAAAAACCCAAGAACATTTCTTTCGTACATCTATATTGAAAACAATAACAAAAAACTAAAATTGACTTTTGCTTTCAATGAAAATATACGAAAGAAATGTTCCGGTCGACATTGTGGGCCAGGCAGTAAGTTTTTTTTATTAAAAAAAAAAAAAAAAAAAAAATACAGCAAAAGAACATTGGATGACAATTTTTGCGCCACCTTGTAAAAAAATTTCCTTAAAGAACAAATTATAATTATCAGATTTGATCTTTCGCTGCTACAGAGAGTTTTACAATTGAAAGTTATGCATCTTACTCAGAACTCCACGTCCGCATTATTGAATTGGTAATTAAGAAATAGTTTTTACAACACTAAGAGCACTATGAGCTCTTAAAAACGGGATGACAAGCAACTGCCCCTGTGTGAGAGCAATTTGAGTGTATAGTTTGACGGAATTATACACTCTCCCCTTGCTTAGGAGCTCGAGTTTTCTACCCTCCGCTGTCGTTTTAGGCAAGTAGTATCTGTTTTATAGCAAGCCGAACTTACACATAAGTGGTAAAAATCCAGCCCTTAAAGCTGACATTTGTAAGATATTTAAGTTTAAACCAAACCTTAAACTTCGCTTTTCCAAAGGTTGTTATGTACATCGTTTACCAATACCCACCTGGGTTGTACTGCGCATATGTTTATAAACGATGAACAAGTTTTCATCATACAAGACAAATTTTTGTTTATGTTATTTTAAAGAACTTAACAATGTGTGCAGTTATTAAAGATATAAGACCGAAAAAGTAGCCCAGGTTGGTATTGGTAAATCGATGGTTAAGGGGCCCCCTTAACCTTCGGCTCTCATGTTACCAGAAAAGATCTTTGGTCAACCGTGAAATCAAAAGATTTGCCATGTTTAAACTCTGTCGAATTCCAGGTCGACGGCTGATTCCGTGGCGGATGAACCACCAAAAGGTAAAATATATTTAGAATGTCTCCCTACATACTATCGGTGTAAAAAACTTTTACTGTCCCAGTTGTCATTTCTGTTTTTGTTAATATTTTTAGTTTTGAACTCTCGGCAACTGATCTACCCGCCTATGCAAATTACTGTGTGAATTACGAGAAAGAACTTTAAAAATTGGTGTAATGGAATAACCGGCTTATATTACAACGCACTCTTGTTGATTTGATGGAAGATTTCAATTCCCTTAAATTAAGTGTGCTTACATTGTACTTTTTTGACATTAGCGAGATTTTGTTTTCACAACAAAAACAGCTGACTGAAAGTTTTTTGTGAAACACAGTCATACATACGAGGAAATAGGCAGTTAAAAATTTGCATTACCTTTTATTTGGAATCAATATCAATAGGGTGTCCCAGTAGGCTAGTTGGTAATGTGCTAGTCTATCAGTGCGGTGGTTGCGGGTTGGATTCCCGCCAGGGACTCTGGCCGTTTTCACTACAACGAGCTGGAGGTCTTAGTTAGTATTGCTCGGATAATTAAGTAATAATATAAGTTGCAATTATATTTGTAACTCGTAATAAAATAAAAAAAATCTTTTAACAATTTTTTACGATTTTCTTAAAATTTTTTAAATTTATTTTTAACGCACTATGCCCTGGAGTAGATTAAAAAAAATGAAGGGGTGTTACTCCAAATGTTAAGCTGATTCGCTGTTTAGACGATGAAAGAAGAAGAATGAGTTAAAGAAGAAAAAAAAATTACTCTTTCAAATGCATTTAAATTTCTTAACAGAAATGAAAATTCTTCACAGCTTAGTCAAGAATGAAAAATGATCAATAAATTTTAATTAATTTCATGTTGTAAAATTCCTTTCTCCATAAAAATAATTTAATAAAAAATTAAATTCAATGAAATTAAGCCTGATTAAAATATCAAAATTAAAAATAATGTTTTATGTTGTTGATAAGTTTTTGTTTGTATTTTATGTTGTTGTTAGACTATATAATTAGTTTAATAAAAAAAATTTGTGAGGCTTGCTCTAGCGATAGCCTTTTTTTCTTGTATATTCATACACCCTCTAGAAACAAAACCAGGTTTTAAATTAAAGCAGCTCTTAAAATTAATAATATTTTCAATAAATTTAAAAATAATGGTGAAATTATTCTTTTGAATCTCGCTTAAGGCTGATTTTTTTTTTATCTCACCACAGAAAAATATCTTATTAATTTTATATATATTAAGATAATATATATTTTTTGAAATGCATTTGAAAGAATAATTTTATTTTGCCCGCATTAAAACCGCCTATTTTTTCATTTTAGCTCATTGTAGTTCTTTCATCGTCTAAAAACACAGAATCAGCTTAAAAATTTGAATTGCACCGAATTTTTATTTAAATCTTCCCCAAGGCACCGTGAACAGTGAAAACAACTAGATTTTGCTCTAAATCTCGTTACTGGATTTCACTGCAGTGTAAAGGGGCTATAATGCCTTTGTTAATGGTATTACAAGCAAGTCATTATTTAACATTAAAACTTATGGCCAATTTAAACAATTTATTTATATATCATTTTATGTTTAAAGTTCGTTTTTCATGTAAAATTAAAATAAAATTATTCAAATTAAAAAATTAAAATTATTTAAATAGAATTAGTTAAGGTCTACAGAATAAATCCTTACAGACCGTGTATAAAAAAGAAAAAAAAATTTACATAATATACAAAATAACAAAAGATTTAGACAGCCATTTAATTACATTGATTAAGGTACAAAATAATATTACGTTTAATGACATTAACTGCACCAATAAAAATGAGACGCTAAGCATAATTCTTCTGCTCTCCAACGTTGATAATTTTATTAATGCAAGCCTTGTGGTATAAGGATGAATAATGATGTTAGGATTCCATGTTGAATTACCCAGGCAAAAAAGAAGGCATTGTTTTTGGACAGATTCTATAATGTTTTTGAGATAATCATTTCTTGAAAAACGCATATTTTTACAATTTTTTTAAATTGAGTTCCACGAAATTAAGCACGCACCATTGAAATAGCTCATCCAAATCATGTAGAACATGCAGAAAATGTTTTTCAATGTTAATGTCATAGCTTTGAAATATCTTCACATCATCGGCATACATTAAGACGTTACAATATCTTATTACGCATGGCAAGTCATTGATGAATAAGGAAAATAAAATTGGACCAATGTGGCTACCTTGGGGCACTCCAGAACTTACAATAATGTTTGTTGATGTGGTATTATTAAAAACAACATTTTGTTTTCGGTTTGTTAAATATGATTTAATCCAATTTAAACTCCCGTGTGTAAGTCGCATAGCATGAAGCTTTATCAGAAGTAATTTATGATTGACTTTATCAAAACCTTTACTAAAGTCCGTGTATATAGAATCTGTAAATTTCCTTTTAATAAGTTACTTGGTAAAGCCTGGTACTCTGTTCAACATTTCACGTGAAATTCTGTCAAAACTCATATGAAAAAACCTTGTGCGAAATTTTTATGAAATAATGTTGATAGAGTTGTACTCTGTTCAATTTGTGAAAAGGTTGCGAAATGTTTTTTACAACTGCGAAATAATCAGGCCTGTTCTGAAAATCACTTCACTGATTTAAAATCACACGTTTGATATTTTTGTGTTCCGTTTTTGTATGTTTTGGCGTGATTTTCAACTGCCGAAAGCATTCCAAGAAAAATAAAAAGGAAATGTTTTTCAGAACACCACAAAATCACACGCGTGATTTTAAAAGCACGTGATTTGAAATCACGTGATTTTCAGAACATGCCCGAATATAAGCCGCACTTATTTCACGTTGAATTTTAAGCAAATGAAAAAAAAATTAAATAAGAACTGAAAAAACATAAATAACACAACCGGCAACAGCTTTTCATCCATATTTACTTTCATTTTTATTTAAAAAATACTTTTTAGTAAAATATGTACATGTGGGTTTTGTTTACATACGCAAAACAATGTCGCATACTTTGAAAGCTTAAAAACGTCAAATTCTGCAAACTCGCGAGATGGGTAACGTTAATTAATGTCATATTTTTCGTATGAAATATAAGATGTTGCTTAACATTTATCACAAATTGGAACAGAGTACAAGGCTTAAACAGTTATATAACTTTGAACCCATTACCAGTACATATTTCACATTTAACGATACTTTATCAATTGGAAAATAAATAGTGTATAATGGTGTGTATACTGATAGAAAAAATTAATTTTTTTTTAAATTTATAGCGTAAGTTTTATATCTTGTCGCATAGATAATTTTGTAACTCTTAAAATCAAAAATTGTCGTTAAAAGAGGGTTTAATTTTTCTATTATATTCAGTATTATTAAAAATAAAAAAGTGTTTAAATTATTTTTAAATACTTTTGGCCCGAATCTTACGGGCATGTTCTGTAAATCGAAATCACGTTAAATTTAAATCGAACAAATTTTGAGAACTATCCCGTGTTCAAAGTTCATAAAAATATTTCTTTTTGGATACCTCATACTTTAAGGAACACTTTTCTCTACATAAACTACTTTTTAAATTAGGAAATCCTACACAGAAAACATTAATAAATTTCTCCAATCACCAAATTTATACCAAGTTCATTATATCACGCAAACAGTTGGTTTATTTAGCACCTATTACCAAAATGATTATATTGATTACAAAAATTTCCAAAATTGTGAATATTTTTTTTTTTCAATAAATTATATTTTTAATTTTAATTAAAAAAAGGATCAAAAAACTTTACCATTTCAAATAATGTGTTAATTTATTTAAATAAATATTGAGAATTCCCAACAACAATTCTACAAGTTTAAATTATTTTATTTTAAGCGTAAAAAGTCAACTAAGATTTTTTGTTATTTAATTAAAATTTTAATTGAAAACTTATTTCAAAACAACTAAAATGTTAATTAAATCAAAATTAAATTTTTAATTTTCTTTCAACTTAAAAAATAATTGATTCAACTATCACATTAATTAAATTTAAATAATTTTTAAACTATTTTTTTAATTGATAAAACACTTTTTTCTGTGTACGCTCATTTATACAAAAATTCGATTGAAAATCTTCAACGATTTCAGTTTCACGTGATTTCGATTTCCAGAACATGGGCGTAATTTACCTTTTGGATTTACGAAAAATCAACCTCTATTAATATGTAATAAAGTAAACAATATTTTCTTGAAGTGTATTAATGTAAACACAGCTGCAATTAAATTTAATCCCCTGTTCATCACTTTAAATACACTACGTATTCGTATCAGTTAAAAATTATCAACATTAAGCACACGTCGCTTATGGTAACGCATTTTAATATAATGGTTTCAATTCATTTGAACTATTTAAAAAATTTTTTTTTTGGGATTCGTTTTGATTTAATTTGTTTTTATTTTTTATGTTGTTATTCCTATTGTTTCTTGTAAAATTATGTTAAATGATTAAAATCATTATCGCATCACACCAAAACACCTGATGAATAAATACGCAGGTTTGTAGTTTAAAGTACGTACTTACGTACATATACATATAATACATATGTACATATTATGTATGTACATAATGTGTAATGAAGTTTTTGCTACATTGATAACAACAAAAGATATGAGTTACAACTTGCACGTAGTTTTTTTTTTGGCAACTTATTGTTATTTTTACTTCATTGAAGTAATGAAATAATAAAATAAAAGTATTTATTTAATATGGCTTATCTTATTATTTAACTTTTAGTTTTAAGACAACAATGAAGCCACAAGCTTAACACGCTATCACCTACTCAAGATCTATTAATGGGTTTCGTTTTATGGCAATTTTTTCGTTGTTGTTGCTGAGGTTGTTTATAAAAAGCAAAATTAAAATGGAACTGATGTCGATAAAAATAAAAAAGTTGTAAATAAAATTTGGAAGGGAAAATTCATTATAAATTGTATCTACTAATGTACTTCTTTTTTGGAACTATTAGAAGTTGGCAACCGAAACGAATTTCGGTATTTTCGGTTATAAAATTTAAATAACCAAACCAAACCATAAAGTCAAAATATAACATTTAGGGGGACTTAACGACATATATGACACATTTTTTATATAGTGGGATTTTTTTGTAAAATATGTGAAAATTGTATTACGAGTATCTCTGTCAAATTTATATTTTTTAAAAACAAATCTTATATTTTCGCTACTTCTGCACATGAAAAACATGTTTGTTGGCAACTGAAACGAATTTCGGTATCGGTACATTTTTTTTATAGTCACCGCCAACAAAACTATTTTTTGCGAAAATTTTTAGGCATGTTATGGTAAATTTAACCATATTATTGTAACCGGCAATCATATAATGATTTAGTTAGTCCTTCATCAAGAGGACACATGGTTGCCTCCGAATATTTTATAGTTTATAAAAAGAATCAACAATCAATTTAAAAAAGATAATCATTCAAATCAAATTTCGATCTACCATTTTGGTTTAAATATTGATGTTTGGCTATTGACTATCAACTGCAAAGATTTCTGAGGAGATAGTGTGGTTACTATTAAAACATATCAACTCAACCTGTCCGTAAGCGTGGTTTCAAGTCCCCGAATAAAAAATTATCAATAAATTAAATTAATTTCATGTTGTAAAATTCCTTTCTTCATAAAAATAATTTTATGAAAATTAAATATAATAAGCTTAAGCCTGATTAAAATGTAAAAATTTGGATTAAAATAACCACAATACTAATTATTAATAAAAAGAATATTTTGTTTGCAACTAATAATTGTTTACCATCACGCAACCTGCCGATCATAGCATGAAAGTTAATTAAGCAAGCAAATAACTGTTGGCGTTGGAGTACGCAATGGATGTGTCCTTTCGCCAATTCTCTTTAGAATCGTCCTCGACACCATTAAGGCAATGCAAAAAATGATAGTTTAAGCGACCTTGATAAAGCGGACGATATCTGTATTATGACACACAACTTCGTTGATATGTCAGCGAAACTGCATCAATTATCGAATATTACCGAAGAGGCTGGGTTGAAGATAAACATTAAGAAGACAAAAACGTTGCGTGTTAATGAAACAAGAATGGAAAAATTCAATATCAACAACCGTGATTAAAATACATGCACTCTTTCTGCTATTTAGGCAGAATTATAACAAAGACTGGTCGCTCTAAAAATGATATTGAAAACCGTGTCATAAAGACAAGGCAAACCTTCGGTCGTTTTAAACCCGTTTGGAGCTCGCGAATCTTTTCTCGCCGAGAGAATGTAAAAATATTGAATTCAAACGTGAAATCAATCCTGACCTACGTTTGCGAAAAATGGAACGCCCCGAGATATACGGAAATTGCAGGTGTTTCTTACCCAGGTACCTACGCAGAATTTTCCGTATCTCCTGGCCAAATTAATGGGACTGATATCGAACAATTGCCAGTTACAACATATGGAAATTATATGAGTGATACCAGATTTTCATTATTTAAGCTCTAGCGCTTCTAGTTTTCGAGAAAATCGAGTTTAAAGTTTTTTATAATGCGGTCGACTGAAATTCGCAAGGCAACCGTAGAAGAGGCAGACATGAACATACATGGAAGCGGCAAAATCGATAACAAAACTGTAGCCATGAGCAGAAGTTGGCGTAAAATAAAATTCCTTGCCCAAGATAAATCACGTTGGAACGTTTTTATTGAGGCCTTCTGCTCCGACGGGAACATATTTATAAAATAATTGTTTGGTTTTAAATTTAGAACAGTATTTGTTTCTTTTCCAAGAGGAACAAGCTATTATTGACAAACAACCATGATATTATTAGTGTCAAATATAAGTTTGTCCCTACTAACCATAACATAATCGGAAGCAGCCATAATAGGTTTGTTTCTGCTTGATGGAGAATTAATTAAGCCGTAAAATTGTTGGCGGTGAGAACGGTATGGCTAAATCAACCATAATATGTTTTTAAATTATCGTAAAAAATAGTTTTGTTGGAGAGGACCAGGTTTAAAACTGTTTTTTCTCTGGGTGTGTCAATACCGGATTAAACTATTTTTATTTCGGTTTGGGTATCAATGCCGGTCGGCATTTAATCTTAAACGGTATTTAACTGTTATCGGTATTTATTACGATATCGGTTGTCAACCGTTATTAATAGTCATGAGACCGCATCGAGAATTCATAAAAATAAATTGGTAATGAAATTCATACCTTGAAATACATTCAATATATAGCGAATTGGAGTTCTTTAAACAATGTTCATAAAACACAAGTCGGTCAAGGCTGACCATATGATACCCTAAAACACAGTGTTTAAAACCAAAATTATGTTATGAGGTTAAGATTCGGGTAAAAGTTTTTTGTGACGAATATTAGTTAAATATCTTCATCTATATGAGAGTTTAGGATTGGGATTTATATGAGACCAATTGTTAATTTTGGACCTGTCAGCACAACATTTTGTTAAAGTTATTATCGCCAATTTTTATGTTAATACCCACATTTATAAGAAAGTTATGGCATTAAAAGGGATTTTCTGAAGTAGCATATGTATGGGAGCTAAGGTTAAATATGGACGGATTCCAATACAATTTGTATAGATAATTTAGATTGCAGTTAAAAAAGTTTGGTTTAAGTCTAGTTGAACAAAATGATATATGGGCACAAATACTATATACCGGAAAGAAGCTTGTGTGGTGGCCATGTGGAATTATGGTCCTTGTGACGATTAGAATGTACCAAATTTCATCAAACTGGTTCTAAAATTGCGACCTGTACTTTGCGCACAAGGTTCACATGGACAGCGAGCCAGTCTAATTATCTGGACGATTTTCTTCTTTCCACCAGCTGAGCAGTGTTCAGTTAAGATATATATTCAAAATTTTATTGATTCTCCGAAGCCGGTTTTTATATAACAAACTTTATATCTACTAAGGTTTGTCAACTTTGTGTTGTTGGGCATAAGCTAGGGATTTCTATTATTCGACTTTTTTCAAAAACCGGGTTTGAATTATTGCTATTTAAAAAAAAACAGGTTTTCGGTTAAGAATTTTTAAAATAACCGGTTTACCGGTTTTAATTCGAATACATAAACACAAAATTCATATAAGAGTTTGTAATAAAACGTTAATTTAAATAAAAACAAAACAATTCACAAAATACATAGATATGACATAAGGTATGTTCAGACCTAAAAAATATTTGACGATAAAATCCAAAAAGTGTGGCCAAACTTTAGCTTTATTTTTAACAATTTCTATTAACTTCCTAAATTACTTTTGCAAGAAGATAATTGTATAATGTAATTTAGAAACGGTTAAACATACGTTTTGCAAATAAAAAAATTACAGGAATTTAATAAATTTTTTATTTGCGATATTCTCCCAAAATTATTTTAAATGAGTTTTAATTTGTTATTGGTTAAGAATGTCTATTTGAATCAGTATTTTTGAAAAGTTGCAAACAAAAGCTCTTTGAAAGGATTATATATTTCAAATTCAGCATTATAGAAACGAATAGTAATATTAACATGCTTTTTGTATGAAATACTTGTCAATTCGTCGACCACAATTTAGAACCCTTCATGACATTGTTTGATTTCTTAAATTTTGTTTTTTAGTTCTTGGTGTTTTAATAAATTAAACCGATGAATTATTTCCATATCGTTGATTCCGCCGGAATGTTGTAGTTTTAAGCATGAAGATATTATAAAACTACTTAAGAGTTCTTAGTGAATTAACGGGCATTCTGTCCTCGGCAGCACAACAGGCTAATAATCCACCCAAAGATTAATTTTTGGCTTATTTTAGAACTACTTCGAACGGAGCTAAGTTTTATTTGCAGTACATTAATGTCAAGCATGGTGACTAATTAAAGGTAATAAATAAGTCGTGACGTGGAAGAACCTTTGCAACTTATCATTATTGGGCACTTCAGGCATCTAACTTTGTCTTTTTAATCTCTTCGAAATATCTCCAGAGATAACATCTATAAAAAAGATGTGTATTTAATTTTTAAGCCTCGTACATAATGCTAGCAACATTTTTGCTGGTGTTCACAATAAAGCAACGATTTTTTCCCCAACCACACACATTTCCCATTAAAAAACCGTTTGCAAAATTTGCCCAGAACAATATTTCGTAATAATTTTTAATTTTTAAAACATTTTGCTGAAATTTTCATTCAAAACTAAATAAAATTATTATAAACGTCATATACATTTTCATACAAATTGTTGCTGAAGTAGAATTTGACCCAACTTTTAAAAAAACTTTAGTTACATTTTTATTCGAAAAATTAAAGGAAAATATATGAAATACTTTGGAAAGAAATAAGATAGAAGAAAAACGAAATTGTTGCTAGCATTATGTACGAGGCTTTAGAATACTCTCGCATTAATACTATTACTATTACTATTTACTTTTTAACTGAACACTTTTTTTGTTGTATCTTGAATAGTGTTTGTTATTTTTTTAAGTCAATTGTAAGTCAATTAAAATAGATAATCATTCATTCAAAAGCAAATTTCGGTCTACCAAGGTGAAATACAATTTGGTTTAAATATTGATGTTTGACTATTGACGTCATCCAGCTTCAATAGCCGAGTGAGTAAAACGGCAAATCCCACTGACGAGATTGTGTGGTTACAATCGACACTAGTCTGGGCAACCTGTCCGTGAAAGCCTGGGTTCAAATCTCAGCGCAGTCAAGAAGGAAAAATCATCAATAACATTTTAATTAATTTCATGTTGTGGAATTCCTGTCTTCATAAAAATAATTTAATGAAAATTAAAGTCAATGAACCTACTTAAAAATATGGATTAAAAACCACACGCAGAGAAAAAACATGATTAATGAATGGTCACTACGACCATTTTTGTTTATACTTGCCTTATATGTTTACCCTCATAAATTAATTATAGTCTTAATATAACTTAAAAAATTGTTTTTTATCCTTACCATTTTTAAATTCACTATAATAATATTATATGGTGGCTTACACCTAAAAAGGTACTCTGGTCTAGCTAAACATATTATATTATTTGATATGTTTGCTACTATAATATATATATTTTCAACTATACAGTTAAAATCATAATATGAGTTGAACACAAAAGGTATGTTTAATACCATCATTTTTGTTTGCTTGAAAACACATTCTCTTAAGATGCAAACATTTATTGTCAAAACAAACAGTGTGTGCTTTAAAATTACATTTTCTCCGTCCGCGAGCGTCAGTTAATCAGGAAACATGAATGATGACAGAATAATTAAAACATTTTTCGGAGAGAAAAATGCCATGCAGCCTTGCAAAACTAACGAAATAAATTATACGTTTATTTAAATAGGTAAGTTATTTAAATATAATTATAAAAATATATAAATATGCAATTATTTTGTCTTTCTTGCAGCCAAAAAAACCTATAACAAATTTTGACACATAATTTTGTCATCAGCCCCGAATTTTTTCAAAAACGGAATTCTTATTTGTTTGGATATATTTGTACCACACAACGTAAATTTATAAAATAAAACACATACACAGGTATATAAATATGTGTATTTAATTTTATTTTTAATATATATATGCTATATTTTATTTATTATATTTGTAATAAAACATAAATTTTTTAAATTACATTTTTTATTGTTTTTATTGTAAGAACCATATAAAATGTTGAAGTAGACATTTTGCATGGTATTGGGAAATATAGAAAAATGGTTTGAAAGATCGTGCGCATTTTTCTTCTGAACATAATAATATGTTGGAGACAACAATTATCTAAAATCATTATAACTGAACATATATTGTTGCTTAAGACGTGTTTGGCACAATCATAACCACAAACATTAATGATAGTTTGCGATTGTGATTGTATCAACCATGTTTTTTCTTTGCGTGCATTAACAGTTCAATAAAATAACCACAATAATAATATTAAGAACACAAGCTTTTATAATCGATTAGTATTTACATTGTTCATAATGTTTTTTGACTTTAGTTATATTTTGTTTTGACATTCTTCTTAAAAAGTTGAAGTTTGCCCAATATTAAATTAGAAAAATACTTATAGCCCATTTCCGATATGCGAAAGAATTCTTTCATTTGAACAACTACATTTTAAACAAAAACCAATTCTAAAAACCTTGTTTTTATTTTAAATGATTTGTACGGAAGAAACGGGAACATTTACAAGAGTAAAGAAAACGTATTTTAAATGTCGATTTTTCAAACATCGATCTGCCTAGTGTAAGCTAAAGCCTATTTAATGACCACAAACATAAATTACTGTAGAACAAAAATATAAAATAACTGTAGAAGGGTAAAGTTCGAAAAATATTTATGTACAATAAAAAAGCTCAATTAAATTACACTTAAAATAATTAATAGACCAAACGTGCGTATCACGTTATAATTATGATAGACACAAATTAACAGAACAAGGCAGAATATTTTTTTTTATAAAATTCTGTAGCAACACCAAAAGGACTTTAGACAAAAAAAATTCATGTAATTAGTTCTATTTCCAAACTCTAAAATTTTTCCCTTCTCTTGTATCTTATTTACCAAACATACTTCTCATTTGATAACTTTTGCAAAACGTTTTGAATTTGTTAATAATTTCACCTTTTGCTTTAAACTTTTAACAATCACATACACACTTTGGCACTTTCAACTATGAAAATATTATTTCACACCTACCAAATCATTCACCACCTTAAGAAATGACACTGTGTAACAAATAAAATTAAGTCTGCGCAAAGTTCACATTCAATTTTAACAAAAATTAATCCTTATCCTGTACTAACAAAACTTAAAGTCATGTGGTATTTTTGGGTTAATTTTTCCCAATTTAGAAACTTAAACACATCCCAGCAAAAACTTAGTAATGACTCGAAATTACTGAACAACTTACTTTTCAATGACTTCTTCATACCATCTGCACTACAGAGATGTAGTTAAGTATGGCTGACATCTAATCTGATACATAAGCACTTGTTTATGAGTTGATTAACGAAATTTATAATTAATTCATAATAGAATACATTTAAGGTTATATTTATTCAAATCTAATACAAATTGATTTTAAATACATATTTGTTCTTACAATTTGTTTTTTTTTTATTTGTTATTTGAATATGAACAATTTAAATACTTAATTGATTTTGATATGTATTTTAAAATTAAAATTTTGAATAAAACTACACTAATCAATCAACCAAACGATATTATAACGATATCGTCTAGGTGATATAAATTATAATATCGATCTTGTTTCAAAATCGATAGTATTTAAATTGTGCCTGTCCTTTTATCGTTTTTCCATGAAAATATCATATCGTTTTTGCAATCATATAAATCTCTGGTTTATTGGGTATGAATATGTTCTTGATACAGGGTAGTAAAATTTTGCATTAGAAGGCAAATTAAATTAAAGACACAATTTGTTTGACAAATTCAGTTTTGTTGATAACAATGTGAAGTGTCTATTTATAAACAAACATGGTAATGACTAACAACTCCCTATTTGTAAGCGAATGTGGTAATGACTTATTGAACTTCCTATTTGTTAGCGAGTGTGGTAAGTACTTTCCTCCAATGACATCTGCGTGTTAAAATAATGAGTTAAAATGCCAATGCAAAGGTAGTAAAGAGTAGTTATATTAGCTTTTTAACTCATTACATTGCAATGTAAATTTTTGCTGGGATGTTTACGAAATGTGTAAAAAGCCTTGCAATTAAATATTTTATACATATATCTATTACTATTCAATGGAATAATAATGGTACATAAAATTGAAAAAAATCCATTGGCTAGTTTTGATAATAATAAGCAATAAAATTTGTTTAGGCAATTTTGACCCATGAATACAGGATAAGCGTTAATATAACAATCATAATAAACAATGATATAAAAGTTAAATTGAATAAAAAAAAACAACTATAACTTTTTAAAGTTAGGCAAAAAGGTCTTAAGTCAGAAACGGTAGTTTTTTGTAATCTTAAATTGAAAATAATTTAATTGTTTTTTGTTAGAACCAGCACTCTGGGGATGACACCTACTAATTCACTGCATTGTGTTGGAATTAGGAAAATAGGTATTGGGAAGGAGGAAAGAGGGAGTAGTGCTTGTGAACATTCAAATTGAATTTATTCATGTTGAAAGTGAGAGGGAAGACTTCAGCAGGAAGGTTATTCCAAATACGAAGAGTCCGTCCAAAATACGACCTTCCCATGTAATGCGTTGTGCGATGCACCGGCCAATCGACCACAAAAGGATGGGCTCTTGAGGAAAAACGTGCAATTCTAACAAACGTATGGGTTTCGGGAATCAGATCCCTAATTTCATCAGAACTCATCCCATAAACAGGCAAATACAACCTCAATTGCGATGATACTCAAGAGAGTCAATAGGATTTGATACCCTACTGTCACCAATGATAACCTTTGCCCTCTCCTGTACGTGTTCGAAAGGCTCCAAAATAGACTTTAAAGCAGCGGCCCACAAATAAGAGTTGTTTTCTATTCGCTGTTGGATATATGAGGTATAAAAAGTAAAAAGATCAGATGGCGTGAAGTATATCTTACACCGTTTTTTGCCTTTTTTAGTGTACCTATTATTAAAAGTGCAAAATATTATGATTAGAAGCAGTTGTCCTACACTTGTGGGCCGATTACGGATAACAACTGAACTGAAGTGGAGTTGCAAGCAGCGAAAAATTTGTATATTTCAACATGAGCAGCGTTGCCTGATTTCACTGCTGGCGAAGCAACTTCATTTCAGTTGCCATCCGTAATCGACCCATTAAATTATTAATACCAAACAAAAGATAAAAAAAATTTAGTTTAACCCTCAAAATGAAATTTTTGACTTAAGACTTTTTGCCTAACGTCAAAGGATTATTATAGTAATAATAACAATAAAATGTAAAAAAGACACTCAAAATAAGTTTTACAGTTAAACACCCTTTAAAAAAAATTTTTAAAACCAACAAATGATAAAAGCCATTATGCAGGTAGACCATTATATGGCCAAATTAAAAAAAACAAACTTGAAATAGTTAATTAAAACGATTTTAATGTTTTAAAATTAAGCTAAGTGATGTTTAATGTTGTCCAAAAAAGCAAAAGAAATATAAAAAATACTTTTTAAACTCAAGCCCCCCCCCCCTCTCCCCAAAACTTTAGCTATGTTAACACCTATTAAATATTTAACGTCCTACACGTAACCCCTAGTTTTATTAAAAAATGATCTGCATTTGCAAAACGTTTGGCTAAATGAAACATCATTTAACAGTTTCTAAGTTACATTAATCAATTATCTTCTAACAAAAAAAATTTAGAAAATTAATAGAAATTGTTAAAAAGAAAGCCCACGTTTGATAAAATTGCTTGTCACACTTTTTTTTGGATTTTTTCGTCAAATATTTGTTAGGTCTGAATGAACATACCTTTAGCAATATATATATATTTTTTTTTTAATTTACATTTGTTTAATTGACAGCGCAATCGGTGGTAGCAAAATGTTTTCAGGCTTAGTGGCTGCTACGTTTAAGTACAGTTTTAGCTTTGTGGCCTAAGTGTTTTTATTTAACGTTTGTTCAGCTAAAAAAAGTAGCAGCAAAACGATAGTTGCAGCAAAAGTTAAGCACTTATTTGCCACTTGAAATTTCCCATTAAAACGATAATGATTGTTGTGATTTGTGTTCAAGTATCGTATGATGAATAATTTTACACCTTTAATGACAGTTCGAGTTTACACTTATTATTTTGTTGTTGTTGTAAAGTTTATATTTGCTAGAAACCACCAACGTTTTTACGGGATATTTACGGCTTATAATGATTATCATGATAATAAAAAAAATTATTAATTGGAACTTAGTATAATAAGTCTTTAATAGACTTAACTAAGTTAAGCTAATAGTCAAGTTAATATACTAGTCAAAAGTCTACTTAAAATCCGTGCTAATAGTCTTTCTTATAAGGGGTATTTTTTAGACAACAGAATTTTTTTTAAATAAAACTCAACAAATTCAATGAAAGGGCTCCCATTTTGGCTTTATTACCTACGAATTTAATAGCGTTAATTGTTTAAACATAATTTTAGGCAAATGCCCTCCGCGACTGCGCTTTACGACCGGCATTCTGTCGGTGCAGTTTTTGAGTACACTCGGTTTTATTTCTTCAATAGTGCGTCGAATTTTGGATTATAACTGATCAATCGTTGCTGGTTTATTAGCATAAGCCGGAGATTTAACGAATACCCACAATAAGAAGTCCAAAGATTTTAAATCATAAGAACGAAGTAGCCAATTCACAGGTTCATTTCTTAAGATCATTCGGTCAACAAAGTGACGGGTTTGCTGTGGAAAACTGCGCCGTCTTGTTGTAACCATTTCTCCTGCAAAGGATTTTTAATGATATGAAGAATAGAAAAATCATGAATGATTTGATAAATTATAAACTGTAAATTTGCATGTAATTTAAAATTAAAATTTCTTGATATCTTGCATAAAAGTTTTTTTTTATCATTATTTTTGATACTCTAATAATCCTTCCTGTGAAAAACGTTTTTTTGCGCTCCTCTAAAATAATAATTTTATTCGCGGCTGTGCTTCATTTGTTGGCAATTTCTTAAACTTCTTTTATTTAGAAATTTTAAGCCGAACTATGTTGGATCACAAATTATGATGGCTTTAACAAAAAAGAAAGAAAAACAAGTTTGCTTCGGTTATGCCGAATCTTATATACCCTTCACCATGATGCGTTAAGAGCAGAAATTTATATTAATACCGCTCTTTAGATATAAATTAATCTATTTTGTGCCCACATTTTGCCTTATTTGGAAACTTTGGCACTTTCCGTTCTCCAGATATACGGAAATCTATAATGTCTTTGTACGGGAGTTGTTACGCCCACTCCTTCAATCCCGGCCATATTAATGGAGAGGTTGTCTATTGATTATCCAGCTATGTGTACTTAATTTTCTCTTCACAGGAAAAATTATTAATTTTCTCCAATCAGCAAATTTATTCCAAATTCATAATATCAAGCAAACAAGTTGTTGATTTTGCACCTATTACCAAAATGATTATATTGATTACTAAAAATTTCAAAATTTTGAAAAAATATTTTCAATAAATGATAATTTTAATTAAAAAAGTGATCAAAAAACTTTGCCATTTCAAACAATGTGTTAATTTATTTAAATAAATATTGACAATTCCCAACAACAATTCTACATGTTTAAATTATTTTATTTTAAACGAAAAAAGTCATTTAAGATTTTTTGTTATTTAATTAATAATATTTCAATACAACAAAAACGTCAATTAAATCAAAATAAAATTTTTAATTTTCTTTCAACTAAAAAAATAATTGATTCAATTATCACATTAATTAAATTTAAATACTTTTTAAACCATTTTTTAATTAATAAAACACTTTTTTCTGTGTTACCGTTCTTTAGATCTAAAGAAATCTATTTTGTGTCCACTTCACCAATCCCGCCGACATTTTGTCGGATGTTGTGTATTGATAACGAAGATGCTTGTACCCAATTTGGTAACCTGGCGGTCTCCAGATATACAAAAGGAAAAACAACAACAAGGGAATAATGGGTCAAATTAGAGGTAGAGGTGGGTTTTTGCTCATATCTCCCCTATTTGTGTACCGAAAGAAAAATTAAGTATGTGATATAAATGTATATCAACCAAGTCTTCATTATATCTGGGGTCTTTAGAAAACCCGCTTTAACAGACAGACGAACATCTCTTAGCCCACTTTGCTTCTCATAAGGACCCAGAATATATGTACTTTATAGGGCCTTCCACCGATACTGTGGATATTACAAACGGAATGACAAACTTATTTACACACTTTTCACCAAAGTGTATAAAAAAGAATTAAATGAAAGCAGAAAAAAACTTGTATTTAATTTCTGGTACTCATAACTGCATTTAACTTAAATTTCAGCAACTACTTAGTTTTTTTTTTTTTTTGTTTCATTACAACATTTTACTATGATGACTGACGGCATCATGATATTGTGGTAGGTAGCACTTTTAGTAGCACCGCGCCGTAGCAGCAGTAGTGACGAGTTATCATCTTTATACAAGTATGTGCTTGCACATGTACTCGTATTCATACAATCCCAGTTTAATGTTTTAATAAAATTATTACGTTTTACGATTTCTATCAGTTTTTTTATACGGAAGATGCAACAAAACTGATTTTGTCTTCAAAATAAAAAACACCTGCTGAGTGTGCGTGAATGTTGTATGAGTGGAGTTGGAATAAAAAATTTTGAAAGCTCCCGCCAAAAAGTAAAAGATGTTTGTTGCTAGATTAAATAAATATTACATTTCAATTAACACTACATGCATATTTTATTTATATTTAAAAAAAAAATACTTAAAAATGTATTCATAAATAAATAAATGATCAGCAAACATTTTTTCAACATTGACATCGTTGCATAGTAACATTTTTTTCTTATATGCGACAGAACATGTTGTTTAGAGGTGACAACAGATTTAATTAAGGGATTGTATTTTCTTTAATTGTAGATTATAGCTTAGAGTTTGGAGAGGACTCAGCTATGGACTAAATATAAGTCTCAAGAATAGATTTTTTATACTATAGACCTGACATTAGTAAAGACTAGTAATTAGGCTGCGCCATAGAGTATAGACTTGCATCTTGTAGATGCCGTACTTTATATTCTAGTCTAGCTTATGGTTATAACAAGGAACTAAAATGAATTCTTTGATTAAAGCTATGGAATATTCTGCCTATAGAATATATAAGTTTTAAACATAGACTACACAGAAAAAATCAAAATGATTTATATTAAAAAGTTTATTACATTTTCCCCAGTTGAGCAATTAATATATGAATATATTCAACAAATTCTTTCAAGAACATAAGCTGGAGTTTTGGCCTTGTGTATACGTGAATCTACGTCACCAATAGCGCCTCAACCTGATGTTTTAATACTACCTAACTTGCAAAAGTTATCAAAAAATCGTATATTTTCTTCTGCATATCATCTTTGCTCGTTGCCATCAAAACTATGTCATCGACAAAATCAAGGTCTTCGAGTTGTTTGTTGAATCTCCACTGTATTCCTCTGCTTACACCTGTTGTTAGCGCCAGTATTTCGTCAAGTACTGAAATAAATATGATAGGAGACAGCAAACAGTTTTGCTTCACACTGCTTATTATATTAAATGGTTAACCTATTTTTCCGCAATGTGACACGCGCATTTTAGAGTCTTAATATTGTGCCTTTATTTATATTATTATTGTATCTGGTATACTTTTGTTGGCGAGATCATACCATATTTTGCTCCGATCGATGTCGTGAAAGGCTTTCGCAAAGTCGACAAAAGTAAGATAAAGGGTGGAGTTATATTCATTATTTACATTTTTCAATTGAAGCACATCCGCGAATAACGTTTTAAATTACGAAATAATTATTTTTCAGGAGAGAATAAAAGAAGACGTCTTTAAAAGACAGGATTATTTATTTTTCATTCCGTATTTTGGTGCTTTAGAAAATTACGAAAAAACTTTGCGGAATAAAACCATTTTTGTTTTCATGAACGGTGTTTTCAGTATCTTAAAGGCCAAAAAAACTATAAAGATATACTTTCTATGAATAAATAAATAGGTTTTCTTCGGTTCCGAACGGAATCTGTGACACGTCTGAATGATAATAAAAACTTTTATGCAAAATATCAGGAAATTTTAATTTTAAATTACATGCAAATTTACAGTTTATAAATTATTTTTGTGGAAAAACGTTTCTTATCCGCAATCGCGATGTTATTTTAAACGTTTTCCACTACGCGCAACCGGGGTTTTAAACGTTATTCCACGTTGCAAAACAATTTCTTTTGTTTGTTTTAAGTTACTAAAGCCTCAGTTAGCTGAGAGTAACAGTAACAACAAAATGAAGCAGATGATTTGCAATGTTACTGCTACTCTCAGCTAACTGAGGCTTTAGTAACTTAAAGCATTCTTACCCTGGCTGACTCTTGGTATCCCATAATGACGGCTTTTAGGTGCATAATTTTGGGTATGTCTAAACAAGGTAAGAGAGTAATGTTAACGGCAATCTGCAAAAAAACTGTTTTTGCAAAAAGTGGCTTTAACAACGTTATTCACGGGCTTAAATTATAAGACGAAGTCTGTTAATTTGGTCGATACATGAGCGGTTGGGACAGAAACCAGATTGCTCCTTTTTTAGCTGTCCGTCTGCGGATCTGAGAATGAGGTTTAGTATTAAAAATTTTACACACAGCAGGAGTAAGGGCAATACCTCTCCAATTTGTACAAAGTTTAAGGCCCCTTTTTTGGGTATTTTAATTATATAACTTGCCTGCTAATCTTTCGGACTGTTCTAAGTTTTCCTATGTTTGCAGCCGCTTCCGCTTCTGATGCTAAGCTTTTGATGTGGTTGCGCTTATTGCTCCTAGCTTATCTTTTTACTTTTTTTCAATTAAAGCTTTATGTTTGGCTTAGACCTCGGCATTTCTGGTGACGTTTTCTTCTGTTAGAAGAAGTTGTCCTCAATTAAATATTTTTTTAAATTAACAACATTTTTTCACTAATGTTGTTGATACAAGTAAAAGTTTAATTCACTTCAACAAATTTTAATTTAATTAATTAAAGAGATTTTATTTTTGATTAAAATTTTAATTGAAAAAAAAGTTTACGAGAATTTTTTCTGTGTATAGTTTATAATTTTTAAATTCAAATTTGTATTTATTTATATAATATGATTTTTCAATACAGCAAGACATAATATCTTATAAATTATTGTGTTAGAATCTGACAAGTTAAAACATTCATTGATTCAATTAAATAAAAATAATAATTATGAAATAAAATAATGAAAAAATTAAAAATAAAGAAAAATAAATGAAAAAAAAATCAAATAAATAAACCTAAATTTAAATTATTTGGTTTGAGATTTAAGAAAAAATAAGAAAAGAAACAAAAATTAAAAAAAGATGTTCTTTTACGAAAGATGTTCTTTAAGTTATTTTCTGAACCTTATTGCGTTGCTAGCAGTCTGCAAATTATCAGGGAGCTGATTCCAGAGACGGATGCTAAGAATAAAGTACTGACATTCCGAGGCGTGGCTTCGATATCTGAATTGAATCCACAATTTACCTCTTGGTGATCTAGCAAATCGCAAGCGATCAAAAAGATATTTTGATTCCTTTGTCATAATAACTTTATAAAGAAATATTATATTTTTAAAAACTGGAAAGTTATCAAATGTAATATTAAATATACGAATGTAGAATTGTGACACATGATCAAATCTTCTTAGCCCGAAAACGTATCTTACGATATTGTTTAAAGTTGTATTGAGTTTCGTCGTATCCGCTGAGTTACAACCAGCAAATATTTCGGATGAATATAAAAGCGTTGGTATTAAATACGTTTTCGCAAATAATAATCTTACTTTCGGCGGACTATTGTATTGAGTTACCCATAAGCTCCGTAGCATGCCGTATGTTCTACCACAGGCTTGTGTTATATGATCCGACCAAGTTAAACGTCTATTAAATGTGACACCTAAATTATTTCCTTTACCTACAATGTCAATTTTTGAACCTCCCAAGAAAATATTTACTTCGTCCTCTATTCCCATTGCGCTCTTGCTTACGACTAGCATTTAGATTTGCTTGGATAAAGTCTTTAGCCATTTACTGAAGCCCAAACGAAAATTTTGTTCAGATCATAATTCAGCTCCTTTAGACAAAAATAATTAACTGGTACTACGCAGATACAGCTGAACGTCGTCAGCATACATCTAAACATTACAGAAACGAAGTTGTTGGGGAAGATCATTTGCATATAACGAATAAAGTAAGGGCCCGAGTATTGAACCCTGTGGAACACCTCTTGTGACACGTAACGGATTTGAAATATATTCACCATTGGTGCCAGATTGAGATCTATTTATAAGATACGACAACATCAGCCTAACAGCGAGTCTGGAGAAGTTAAACATGTTCGACAGTTTTAGACATACAATTGAATGATGCACTATATCAAATGCCTTTGAATCGTCCAATAGGACCAGTAACGATATTTTACTATCATCCAAGTTTCCCTGATCTCCTCTACCACATCTGATAAGGCAGTAAGACAGCTATACTGAGGCCTAAAGCTGGACTGTCGGTCAGTAAGTAGATTGTTCACGTTAACATACTCAGAAATCGGTTTATATAATAGGCGTTCAAATACTTTTGAAAAAAAGGGAAGGATTGCAATAGGTCGGTACTCATTGTCAGCCTTAGGAACGGGAATTATTTTGGCATGTTTCCAATCTATTGGAAAAGTACTAGTGGTAATAATTGTATTAAATAAGTTGGTAAAGAAACGGACTATCCAAGGCAAGAATTTACGCAGAAATCTAGGATTTATATCGTACAAGCCAACAGCGTTGGATTTAACTGAAAAGAAACCTTTAACTACCTCAAACCGGTGGCGGAAATTAAATTCACTTGTATAAGTGTCCGGGGAAGTGAAGTTTTCATAGAAGTCAGTTTGAACACTTGGCAGAGGGATATTAACAAAGGTTTCGTTCAACAAATTTTCGTCAGCTTCCACTGTCTTAGCAGTTGACTTACCAATGCCAATATCACGAATTTGCTTCCATGTTTTTTACCGCCGACTGCCGTATTAAATTTGTTGAAATTATAAGAGGATTTGTCATACCTTATCTTGGAAACAATAGATTTTCTAGCAACACGATATGCCTGTTGGAACTCTGAAGTTTTATATCGTTTCCACATATGGTACATGTTGTCACGATTTGCAATCAACAATTTAGTTTCTCCATTGAACCAATGCCTTGTTCTATTACTGATAATTTTATTCTTAAGTGAAACATGAGTATTGTAAATTTTAAGGAGATGAGATTTTAGAAAAGTTAGTTGTTCATTAACCGTGGGTAAAAAGAAACTATAGACGATATTTTAGACTATAGGCAATACATACAATGTATACTTTAAATTGGTCTATGCTTAAATAAGGATTATAGATTAGACTATAGTTTAAACTTGAGACTAGGCTTTAGTATAGTTTTGTAACTTTTTTTTAGATAAGACCTACTAAACTTTATTACTTAAAAAAATAAAAAGTAAAGTAATTAGTAAAATGCTAAATTCTGTTTGATATAGTTAACGTTATGCAAAATCAAAGAAATTTTTAATAAATATAGTGGTTACGTATGGGGAGTCAAATGTTTGATAAATTTGACCATTTCTTTAGTCGATCGATATACCAAAAGGTGGATCTTGGAAAATTATTTTATGGTGTTACAAGCATCAGCGCATGCGCATAATAGTCTCTATATTATTGTGATGTGCGTATAACAATGTAAACGAAACTCACAACGAAGAAGCTTCTTCAATAGTATTAATTAAATCCATAATATTTAATGTTTATTGGGAATTATTTATTTTTTCATAAGCAACTTTATTATATTCAACATTTTTTATTTTTCGAATTTATTCTATGAGTTAAATTTCAGTTATGTATTTTATAAAGCTTTTTGTAATAGCTCTATTCCTTAAATTTTTTTAGAAATGACTTTATAAACTACCAGACAATTATATTTTTTTTTCTTGTTACATTTTACCTTAGCTTTCCGTTGGATAGCAATGAAGTATATTTATGTACAGAAAAATTTACAATTATTAGACACCAGCAGAATGTAATGCATTTTCTGGCCCGCTACGGCCTTCGTCAGCATTCTTTGTGTCACACTGGATAGTGATACTTTATAAATTGAATGTATTTAACGGAAAGCTAAGGTAAAATGTAACAAGAAAATACAATATAATAGTCTGGTAGTGTATAAAGTCATTTCTAAAAAAATTTAAGGAATAGAGCTATTACAAAAAGCTTTATAAAATACATAACTGAAATTTAACTCATAGAATAAATTCGAAAAATAAAAAATGTTGAATTTAATGTTTATCTTAATTAAAAGTTTAATAATATACAATGTTGCCATTTTAAAAATATTGCAACTATTATTTTGACAAAAAAATTTATGGTCGTAATTATATAAAACATAACAAATTTGACATTTGTATTTCTGTCATATTCTAGACATTTACTAAATGATAAATTCGTTTCTTTAAATTGGTTTTTACTATAAAAAAAAACCAACATTTAAGAACTCAAAAATATCTTTAAATTTATGTACTGCTAATATACATCCTAAAATGTTTATTTCATTTAGGCTTAAGCAAAAACAAAAATATTAAATTTCAAATATTGTCAATGTGTATACTGAAAATGTTCTACACATGCAAAATTAACCAGACCCATGCAATTTTAGGAACCAAAATTTCTGTAATATACTTTTTGCTTGCATTTTATTGTTTTTCCGACAGCCTTGAAACTTGTGCGTATTTTGTGAATTCCATCGATATTTATTATCACAACTAAAACAAACGTTAATAATGATTTATATTTGTTTTGTATTTAGCCACTAAAATAATAACGAAGAATTATAGAAATAATCGTTAAAAATTTATATTCAGCATATGAAAATCCAAATAAAAATAAAACAATATTTTAGCAATAAAAATAATTACAACAAAGAAAAAAAAAACAAAAAATAAAACGTTTGTGCTAATAATTTTTTTTTAAAAACCCAGCAAAATTTGTAAAAAATCCTTAAAATATCTCTTAAGGCAGGGATAGACATTTATAGCCACATGCAGTCGATTGCTATACGATATTAATACAAACAGGACTATACAAAAGAAAAAGTTTTTCACAAATTAAAGCATTAATCAAAAATAAAATCCGTTTCAATTAAAAATTTAACAAATTTAATTAAAAGTTTAATCAAGTAAAGTAAACGTTTAGTTGATACTATTAATTTGTTTACTGCTGCAAGTTCAATTAATTTTTTAATTAATATCACAAATTTTGTAATTGAAATTTATTTTTTTTTTCTGTGTAGGATTGTGAAACAAAACACGAATTGATGTACAAAAGTGCAAAGAATGCTAAAATTTTACTCAGCTGCTTTCATCAAGGCAGGATAACATCGCATTGCTTTAAAACAGTGGTATGCATAACAATAATATGATATTTCTGTTTGTGTGTATAAAGCGAAGGTTGATGTCCTTGCAATTTTAATTAAAAACAGATAAAGGGGAGCATGTACTTTATAGAGTACGTGCATCAACGCCAGATCAGGGATGGATGGACTGCGGTACAGCTGCGACTTATTTGATATATATAATTTATAACTTTCATTTTGCACCGAACACAACTCGTTTATTAAATGAATTAATTGATAATTGATGAATAATGATTGCTGATTTTATTGCTTTTTATTAAACATTACAGATTTTCGAACATTGTTCATGTGAAGTGCCCAACAACTTTCTAAGTCTAGTATTACGAATCTCGCTCAAGAAAGCTTGTTCAGGTACCTTCACAATAGGATTCAACGATTACAAATAAGATTTTTTTTAGAAATTCGGTCATCTGCCTGAATTTTTCTGAACATATAAAATCTTCCATTATGTTATTAGAGTCCTGTTTTAATTTTTTTAAATTTTTAACATTTCTAATTGTCTCGGTTAATTCTGTTAGAAAATTGATATGAGCAGATATGATATTAAAGGTACGTGAAAAAAGCTGTTGACATCAAACACTTATTTCAAATGAATATTACTGAGCACCTTCTTTGGTTCTATGAAAAATATTTTCTAAGCAAATACCTTTTGTATATGAGATGAAACAAATATTTAAAAACACAAAAAAATATGCTATAACCGATTAACGGTTAGCCAAATTAATACCCTACTAAACACACAAGCCCTCCACATATTTTTTTATGTGTGAGTTTTGGTTCAAGATTTATTAATAATCCCGCAATTCATTCCCGGGAAAGCGGAAATTCAAAACAGTTCACATATTTGGAATAAAGAAAAAACTACAACGGTTATAAAGAAAGAAAAATCTACTATTTGGCGTGGATCATGAGCTGGTCCAATTCGACCCACATTTCTTTAAAAATTAATGTGAACGTAACGTAAATGAATATGTCTGCTGATTGCGTTACTCTTTTCAAGTCCCGAAAGATACCAGAAGTGCTAATCTTTATAATTATTAAAAATAAGTAAATTGCATTTTCAAATATATTATTCCCTTGCAATTTCTTTTGGAAATTTCACCAATCAGTTTAAAACACTAAATTTACATTCTTAATTTTTGTTTAAATAACAAAAAATATTTTTCCTTTTTTCCAAATTTTCACTTTCTCTCTAAATGTAATTTTTTATTAATGGCACTTTAATTGCAGTTGACAGCAAAAAGGTGTCAAAAAATATGTTGACTTAATTTTTTTTTTTATCTTTAAGAAGTTTGTTGTCACACAAATTTTTCTTTTCTTGGCCTGGAAACACCAACAAACGCCATAGTCATGCCTCTAGGAGTTGTTTTGACTTATAAATTATATGAAATGCGTTATTGTTTGTTTGTTTGTTGTAAAAAAAGCTTTTAACTAAATAAAATTTTCCAAATAATTATTATCCTAGCATTAAAATACTGCTGCAAATAACCATCATTTTCGAAATCCTTCCATCCTTATTCCTTTTCCGACAATAACAAAAACCTTAAAAATGTACAGAAATGAACGTGTTTAAAAAAATATACAGTGGGTAAGTTAAACATTAAGGACCATTATTACAACTTGCCATTAGTTAAAGGTACGATTTTATCTGACGTATAAAAAGTTATTTTAAAAAAAAAATTATTTTTATACGTCCTTATACAGTTTTACCCGTAGGGGCGACTTCTAGGCAGTTATGGGACTTTTTCTTCCATATTTTTCTCGCCTGTATTGAAAATTTTGTATGGGAGCCCCCTTAAGAAATTGAGATAGCGGGTAGGAATGTTACAAGCAAATGATGGGAATGAAAAATAAAGTCATACATTTAATACGTCTAGTGGCATCCTGCAGGGACCTCATTTAAGAATTTCGTTAAACCGCCATATTTGTATTGAATGCTCCAAAAGAAGGTGTGATAAAGGCCAAGTATGTTTTGAGAAAATTTTTAGGACAAAAAAACTAATGGAGGTCGGCGTTTTATCCCCTAGGAGAGACTCCAAGGCAGTTATGGGACTTTTTCTTCAATATACTCGTATATGAATAATATTCTTCATATATCGAGCCCTTACCGCAAAAAAAGCTTAAGCGACAAAAACACAATTTTACAAGAGAAGTTTTTCTATTATATTTCATAAAAATTTTATATGAAGGTTGGGCTTAAGCTAAAATTGTTTTTAAATAAAAATGCTTTTATTACGAGCTCGAGGTCAGTAGTGAAAATAAATTTTATTTTTATGTGTTGCATTTTTATTTATAAATAGAAAGGTCGAATATAAAGAACTTTAATTCAAAAGGGTTTTTTTTGCTAAAAAATCGTAATGGTTCCTTATGTTGCCAAGACATTTTAGGGGTTGATGCAAGTGTTGCGAATAAATTCATTTATTACAAAAAACCAAAATTGAAAATAATGTCGCTTAAGCTACTTTTGCGCTAAGGGCTCGATATATTGAAAAAAGTTTTATTGTTTTATAAACCAAACAGTTTCTCCTCCATTTTCGAAATAACGTATATCTCGAAGACAGGAGCTAACCTAAAAAACAGTTAGCACCACCGGTTTTAGCGTACTCGAATTATTTAAACCTGCTTATCCGTTTTTTTTTTTAACAAGCACAGTGTAATCAACTTATATATGAGATTAGTTCGTCTTTACGCGATTTGGAGAGGGGATTTGTATGGGACATATGGTAAACTTTGGATCTTAAGTTAATATTTTTATTAAGAGCTTTTTTTTTTACTATTTTGTACTTTTATTAAAGAGATATTTTGTAAATTTTTCGTAAGAATTTAATTGTACAATTCATTTATTCGAAAACTATTTTCCTATAATTTTTTTTAAAAATCTTCTAAAAGGAATCAATTCCGTAAAGAGATTTCTTGAAAAACAGTCATTGCATTAAAAGCTGTCCTCTAAAATTCCTTGTGAAAATTTTTTTTAAAGAAATTACTTCTTGTACGAAGGAATGATTGCAAAGAGGAAATAGTGTAAAAGATTTTCTGGTTTACTTTTTTTTCAAAAAGACTGCATTCTATAAAGCTCTCAAGATAAAACTTTTAAAGATTTCTGTAGAAAATAGAAAAATATGTCGTCGAAAAGCTTTTTTTTATGTAAAAAGTTTTCGTGTAAAATTTTCTCTGAAAGAATTGCTTGTATAAATTGTTTTACCCAAATATTAAAAAAGTCTCTAAAGAAACTCTGAAAACAAGTTTTTGTACGAAGATTTTGCTTGTAAGAAAATAAAAACTTTTTTGATTAAAAGTGATTCTTTAAAAAAGATTGTTTGTAAAAAGCTTTTCTTAGATTAACAAAAGACTTTTTTAATTCTAAGTTCAACATTTTTTTTATTGCCAGCAAAAAATAAACTAAGTTAAAATTTTTTCTTTTAATTTCCGTTATAACCCACTGTTCGCTAACAGAAACCTGTGCGTATGAAAAAGTACTTCCAATTCTAAATGCCATTATATAATTTGTATGTTTCAGGGGATGATTTCTCATTTTTTCTTGTTGTTTAATTTCAAAGAGGGAGGTTGTTGCATTTTCACGTACAATAAAAGAAATCAAGGCAAAAGTACGTTTTTTTATTACCTTTTTATTAATACGATGATTGACTTCTTACAAAATTATGAGCTGGGAGGTTATTATGCAGAATTATTATTTAATAACTTGACAGTTAATAAAATAAAATTTTTATTTTCACAATAATCAAAAACGATGATGCTTAAAATATCAATGTGAGCTTATTATAACAATTTGTGGCGCGATGGTTTTGTGGGCAATAAAAACGAATAAAAAAAATTTATTCAAAAGGGAAACCAGGGATCATTTGATAAAATTTTTGATGAAACAATTTGTTTGTTTATTTAAATCCTATTGAGTTATTTTTCTGGAAGATCATAAAATCGATTTCTTGGAATTTTTTCGATGATAAAAGTTATAGAATAGGAATTTTTTGCGGAGTTAATAAGTCGAAAGTTTTAACTTTTTAATTATTTATAAGCGTTTTAATGCTTAACAAACTTATCTGGTAATATTATTCGAAATTAATGCCTTTTTCGAGTTTATTACAGGTAATCTCGTTACTGCAACAAGTACAACTCGTACAAAAACCGCAAGTAATTTTTTTTTTTTGAAAAATCAGAAAAACAGAAACATAGATAATAAGCAAAATTTTGACATCCAACAATTGAAGCACAGCCGCGAATAACGTGGTAAGTTACAAAATAACTATTTTTCAGGAGAGCATAAAAACCTTTTTAACAGCCAGGATTATTTTTTTTTAATTTTTCTTTTTAGATTATCAAAAATGATGACAATTACATATTTTATGCAAAATATCAAGAAAATCGAATTTTAAATAACATGCTAAATTACAGTTTATAATTGTTTTCTAGTGGAAAAACGTTTCATATCCACAATACCGATGTCATTTAAAACGTTTTTCCACTATGCAAGCAGCTTTTACAACGTTATTCCACGTTGCAGAACCATTTAGTTTGTATTATTTTGTTAGTAACTTACAACGTTGCTCCACTGGCTTACTCTTTGTATTGCATTTTAACGGCGTTAAGGTGCATAATTTTGTGTGATTTGATGTTTCAACAGTCTAAGAGAGTTATGTTAACGGTTATTTGCAAAAAAACAGTTTTTGCAAAAAGTGGCTTTTCATTATTCGCGGCTTTGCTTCAACTATCAAGGTTAAAAAAAAATTATCAGCAGGGCTTTTAAGATCACCTGTAATGAATTCGCCTTGGGTAATACTATTTTTAAGCCGCTATCTGTTTTATAGGTACCGTTAGCCCAAATAGTAAATAAGGCTTAGTTGAGGCCAGTTTCCGCTACTTGGTATTAAACATGTCAAAAACGGAAGTAATATGTAAAAGTGTGATTGCAATATGTTATGAAAATGACAAATATAACGAAAACACAAAAATTTTACATCCCATACGACTTCATCGTTTTTTTAAATTTTCTAAACAATTTACACTCATAAAATTATTACAGTAACTGATTGTAGGTTATTAAATTCGTTTTCCGTACTGTTTAAATTTTATGAAAATATAGTTTTTTTTGCAAATCAATTTATTTTTTGACATTTATGTTTGTTATTCGAAAAACAAACTACCACAAAATACTGTTTTTCCGTACTAATATTGTTATGTAGTTTGATTTTTTGTCTGTTAAATTATATTTTTTTAAAGCAATAACTGTTAACTTTTACGGAATGTTATGTTAAAAAAAATTAAAAAATATAATTCATTTATTTTAAAGTAGCTGACCCGGCAAACGTTGTTTTGCCTAGAAAAGTATTGTTTTTGTGTATATTTAAAATACAGATACAGAATCAGGTACATGTAATATTCGGTGCAGATAGTTTATCTTTATTTACAAGCGAAAAAAAATGAATATGAAAATGTGAATTATAAGTAAACTATTGAATAAGTTAAGAGAATATCATTGAAGCACTTTGTGATAAACAGCATTTTTCGTTTTGTTGTCAGGTGCGAAAATGAACAAAGAGGATGGCTTTCCGACACGGGAACATGCGACATAGAGTTGACCGTGTGAAAAACAGTCGGTCTCCAAATTTAGGCCACAAACACTCAATGAAATCACATTAATTTAGAAACCTCCGTCTGCTCATGCACAACTACTTTGATACAGATCAAAGCATGATCAATTGCATAGCGTACGATTTGATTCATTTTCAATGGCACTTCTTGTCGGAAATTGGTCATACCAACATAGAAACCTTTGCCGGCTCATGCGTAACAACTTTACTAAAGACCATAGCATGATCAAATGATATAATTTATTTTGAGTAATTTTCAATGGTGCCGCCTATCGGAAATTGGTCATACCAACCTAGAAACCTTTGTATGCTAATGCTCAACAGCTGTGCTAAAGATCATAGCATGATCAAATGCACAGTTTATGATTTAACTCATTTCGAGTCATTTTCAGTGGCGCCACCTGTCTGAAATTGGTCATATCAACTTATAAACCTTCGCCGGCTCATGCTCAACAACTTTGCTAAAGATCATAGCATCGTCAAATGCAGAGTTTACGATTTAAATCATACTATTCTTCTTACTTGGTCAGAGACCATTCCGAATTGGTACGAATCATCGAAATCGGTCCAGCCGTTCTTTAGTTATAAACGTAGTGGCATTAGTTACTTCTTTTATATATATAGATAGATAGAATAGATAGAAGATGAAATTAAATGATCTATTTTTGAAATAAAAATTTTTAGTTGTTTAAAATAAATTTTCTTTTGGTTTTACTTACATAATATTTTGAGAGTACTTTTCATTTGATAAGGGTTGCATTTTAACAAAAGCATGTTCATGAGTGATAGTGCAAATACAAACTGTCATATTAAATCAGTTTTTTGACAGTCGCAACCAAACTCATTAGATTTATGTCTCACAAAGTGTTATGGAATACGTAAGACTTGTGTGATAGTGTAAACTAGCCTTAAGTAAAACTAAGAATTATTCACCTTGAACTCCTTAAAGAATGTTTTGGATCCCTGGATTATTCTAATTTGACTAAGCAAAGTCCGTCCGTCCGTCTGTTAAAAATACGTTTACTTAGGAAAGACTAAACAGAAACAAATGAATTAACCTCAAGTTGTTTTCAGTTCTTCTAGATGCCCTTTCACATTATAATGCTGAATATTGCGACAAGTTAGAAAATCTAAATAAATTCAAAATTTATTATAGTATGAAAACTAATTGTTATGAAATGACAAAAACATACGTAAAAAAATTTAAAGTCTGCTAAACAATAATACAGGCATTACCATTAAACATTTGTAAATTTAATAAAGGTTTACAAAACAAATTTTCTATGAAAATGTTCGTTAAAAATTGTTTGTTAAATTTAATTATCGTTTATGAATACAGAGGTAAGAGTTTTAATTTTATTAGAGTTGTATTTTTACAAAAGCAAAAGAAAAAAATAAGGGATGGTAAATTTAGTTACAAGTTATCTCAAAAAAAAAAATGCAAAATAAGATATAACGGGTGGTTAAATTTTAAGGGCCGATGTTGAATGTGAACCACACCTAAGCCTCAAGTTTTGTTTATTTATTTATTTGCTTTCCAATACAACAAGATTAAATATCTTTTAATTAAAGTAAAGTAAATTATAACAAAGTTTCTGTTTAGGCACGAGAACCCTACATGTTTGCAGGGCATGAGAACCCTACATGGTTTGCAGTAGCGAATGCATTTACTCGTCGCTTTGCTTCTTAACATCAACAGGCAGTTGGATGGTTTTATTAACGCAGTTGCGTTTAACTCTTCAAAAGAATAACTCGGGTGGAAATATTCATTAAACATAACAAAATAGTAATTTGAAATTAATAAAGTGTTTATTAACCAAACAAATAATCTGTAGTGAAATAGAACAAACTTCTAATAGTAAAAATAAAAGTTAAAAAACTAAAGTTCTTAAAAAATAAACTGTTTTAATTTTTTTATTTCGGAAGTGAAACCATTAGTGGAATAAAGTTGCCGTTTTTTGTAGAGCTCAGGTGTTCTTTTTTTGACCTGCGGAAAACGAAACTAGCGTTTTGATCCAGACCCCCATTTTTGGCTACTACTGGCCCATCGTCATCCAACGTACGTATTGGTGGAAGGTTTTTTTTGGCTCCGTCAACCACCTATCGACTGCCACCTCAGCACCAGCATCAACTCTAGCGACCGACCTACAAGGGAAAGAAAAGGAAGACAACTTTCAACCAACACCAGCCTCCTGTAAGTACCAATATTCTTTACGTCCATCTTTTACCCCCGTGTACCCATACATTTTGGTCCTTCGAACCGGATACGGGTCCTCTATAACCCGGGAAAACCCCTCCGACACTTTATAGTGTCACATGACCCAGCAATCCCCTGCGCAAGTCTATGTACGTATGTATACTTACATCCATAAGTACACGTACATACATTACCCCCCTCGTGGCATAACGTGCTAATTTATTGCTTCGCAATATCGTGGCTTAACGGTCTCACGTAAGAACCGTTAACATACAAAAAAATATAAATTTTTAAAAAAAAAAAAAATTTTTAAAACGGAAAAAAAAACCCAACTTCTTTTTCCCCCCTCGTGATTACCTAAATATCATGTGTCATGCTTTTTCCCTAAAATCATCATACGAAAAAGTAACGGTCGCCTAAACGTTTAAAGGAAAAAAATCGTACCTATGAAGTAATTCTGCATTTACTTGCATACGCCAAAAATAATATGAAATTAACTACATACGTACTCATGTACAATTTGCCTTTATTTTCATAAAGCAAAAACCACCACCAAAAATTCCATACATACATCTAAGTACACAAACAATCATACCTACTCATCAGAAGTAGCAACAGTCGGTCTATTAAAATATGACAAAACCAGTTTGTACCGCAAAAACAAACTAACAATATCTACAGGCAATCGCATCATACGTTTTTCCCCCGCAATGCTTTGATCATTGTCAACTCCTTAAGCATCAACATATATGTAGAGTTGACAAACAAACAAACCACAAAAGAAAAAGACCGAAAATAAGTAAAAAAAAAAAAATTGAGCTGCACTTGCTGCTTGATATTCAAGGTTAATATCAATAAGCATCTCTTGTGTTGTTGTAATCGTCAACTGCATTAATTCCCTCTTGCTAATAATAATATTGTTCATCTCGCATATTTTACGCAGTCGATCAACTCGTTGGTTTTTAAATTTGATGAGAGAACAAATCAAAAAAAACCAGACGAATAAATGTATGTATGTACGGTGTGTAACATAGGTACATGAAAATAACTAGGTCACTGGGACAAATTGAATTGTACATAAGAACTTATATACTAACAGCTGGATACGAGGGCAGCTCGAAAAATCATTGGAGTTGTTAATACAATTACTATTATAATACCTATTTATTATTGAAATAAATGCCTACGTTATAAAATAAAATGCACATATGAAAATAAATAAATTACCATAAAGTCTACGACACATGACACATGATAACCCCTTTGCTGCGAAATTTATTATAACCCCTATATACTCATATTATACACATAATAACCTTTAAAATTCTTTAAATTTTAACAACTACCTTTCATTGGTCGCTTTTACGAAGCACCTTTGAAAATTTATTTAAATTTTTTAATCATAAATTAATTATTGGAATTTCTTTTTAAATTTTTTTTACAAACCGTTTTTAGTGGTCGCTTTTACGAAGCACCTCTGAAAATTTATTTCGTAAACAAATTAATTATAAATTAATTATTAAAGTTTTTTAAATTTTTGCAAATAATTTTCATTGGTCGCTTTTACGAGGCACCTCTGAAAATTTATTTCGTAAACAAATTACTTATAAATTTGTTATTAAAATTTCTTTAAATTTTTTGCAAATAATTTTTTATTGGTCGCTTTTACGAAGCACCTCTGAAAATTTATTTAATAACAAATTCATTGAAAATTAATCTTTAAATTTTTTACCAACCTTTTTTCATCGGTCGCTTGTACGAAGCACCTTTGAAAATTCTTTTAAATCTTTTACCAACTATTTTCATCGGTGGCTTTCACGAAGCACCTTTGAAAATTTAGTTAAACTCTCAACGATAAATTAAACCTGAAAAATTTTTTAAATTTTTTTGGCCATAATTTCTCATTGGTCGCTTTTACGAAGCACCTTTGAGAATTTCTTTCAATTTATTCCAATAATTTTCATTGGTCGCTTTTACGAAGCACCTTTGAAAATTTCTTTAAATTTTTTCCCAATAATTCATTGGTCGCTTTTACGAAGCACCTTTGAAAATTTCTTTAAACCTTTTTTCCAATAATTTCATTGGTCGCTTTTACGAAGCACCTTTGAAAATTTCTTTAAATTTTTCTCCAATAATTTTCTTCGGTCGCTTTTACGAAGCACCTTTGAAAATTTCTTTAAATTTTTCTCCAATAATTTTCTTCGGTCGCTTTTACGAAGCACTTTTGAAAATTTCTTTAAATTTTTTCTCCAATAATTTTCTTCGGTCGCTTTTACGAAGCACCTTTGAAAATTTCTTTAAATTTTTCTCCAATAATTTTCTTCGGTCGCTTTTACGAAGCACCTTTGAAAATTTCTTTAAATTTTTCTCCAATAATTTTCTTCGGTCGCTTTTACGAAGCACTTTTGAAAATTTCTTTAAATTTTTCTCCAATAATTTTCTTCGGTCGCTTTTACGGAGCACCTTTGAAAATTTCTTTAAATTTTTTTCCCAATAATTTTCTTCGGTCGCTTTTACGAAGCACCTTTGAAAATTTCTATAAATTGTCTCAGATAAATTTCCTGGTCGCTTTTACGAAGCATCACCGAAAATTTACCTAAATATTCTTAAATACAAATTTCTTAAAATTCTCCAATTTTATAAGCCCATTCACCTGAGGAAAAATGGCATCGGTACAAAATGTCATACGGTTTTCTGATCGTGTGGTCGAATTCAAAACCTACTTTGACGGTCTAAAGGTAGAATCGCACACGCGACACACCCTCGAGGCTTACGAAAAGCAAATCGACCGTCTCTGGGCAAGTTTCGAGTCACGTTATGAATCTGCGATGGAGAATTATGAAACCATAAAAGAAGAGATCGATCTGGAAGCTTTAAAAGGGCGTTTTTACTCTACCTATGGCAGCCACACAGCTGTGGTTGCAAAGATCCTCGAACTCCGAGAGGCTCTTCAAGCCAATGCCCAAACAGCCTCCTCCTCGAATGATAGCAACCGCGATATGACCTCACACATTCCTTTACCCCCCTGCGATACCGAAGTCCAAAGCAAACTCACCTGCAAGGTATGTAAGGGAAAACATCATTCGCTGCTTCATCGCGTAGACGGGAAGAAAACACCAAATAGTAACAATAACGTTAAAAGTACCCCCGTTCATCAAAATAACAACCCCCTTCCCGTTTTAGATGTGACTCCTTCTACTTCGTCCCAAGCAACAAATGGAACGCTGCAATCGTTTTCAACTAACCTGGGACCCACCACACAATCTGTAGTACTTGGTACAGCGTTAGTCGACGTCTACAATAACGACCTCAAGTGTACGGTTCGCCCGCTTATAGACTCCCCCTCGGAGGAAACATTCATTTCGAGGGAACTACAAGGACATCTTGGTCTTTACACCAGGCCATCAGCAGCCCAAGTCCACGGGCTAAGCGACTCCGTGACTGCAACTGCAACCCGAAGTTGTCCCGTCAAAATCGGATCTCCAGTTGACAAATCGTTTGAGGTTTCTTCGGATGCCTTAATAATAAATAGACTTACCGGTCACCTTCCCTGCTACCCCTCATCGACATTAAACGATAGTAATTTCTCCAATTTGCGATTGGCTGATACCTATCGCCACAGTTGTCGTGAGATAGATCTGCTGCTTGGTGCAACCGTTTACCCCAAAATTATTCTGGATGGTCTACAAAGAGACACACAGCAATCCTTGCTTGCCCAAAATACAGTTTTCGGGTGGATTATTACGGGAAAGGTACCCGCACACCCGTGCGGAAAGGCGGTTTTATCGTTTTTTAGCTCCATAGAAGTGACTAACCAACTTCAGCGTTTTTGGGAGCTTGAGGATATCCCGAGGAGGAAAACGTCCTCCCCGGAGGACGCATACTGCGAAAATTTGTACACATCCACTACGTACCGAAATAAAGAAGGTCGTTACGTCGTTTCACTCCCCTTTAAGAAAGAATACCCCGAGAAATTAAATATTGGCCCCTCTCGAAAAATTGCTTTCTCCCAGTTTCTACGAAACGAGGCGAGATTAAGCAAAAACCCTCAACTTAAAAATGAATACGACCAGGTAATCAAAGAGTACGCTACTCTAGGTCAAATGACCAAAGTAACCCCCATAAATGGTGACAGCGGCACTTACTATTTGCCCCACCATGCTGTTTTAAAACCCGACAGCACCACAACAAAATTGCGCGTGGTATTTAATGCCTCCAGCCCCTCATGGACAGATTCCACCATCGTGCTGGCATGGTTAAGAAAACCGGCTCACAAGTGGAAAACGTTCGTCGAAAATCGAGTTTCGTCTATAATCGAAAAAGTAGGAAAGGATTCGTGGTCTCATGTTGAATCCAAAAGTAACCCCGCTGACTTAGCGTCACGTGGCGTTACCATACGTGACTTGTCGTCTAGTGAGTTGTGGTGGCGTGGACCCGCTTGGCTAAGACGTCCCCCTTCAGACTGGCCATCACGAGAAAAGGAGTTTGATACGGAAGAAGACATTAGACTAGTTCATGCACATACAACTTTCATAAAGCCAGACGATATTCGTGAGAACTTTTCAGACCTACCTCGAGCGTTAAGAGTTATAAATTATATATTCCGCTTTTACCACCGCACGAGAGCTAAATTGACAGCGGAAGAGATAAGTCGACAAGAGCTGTCGGCCAAGGAAATAATTTCCGCTAAAAATCGTCTAATAGTCGTCTGTCAAAAATCGTACTTTAGCGAAGAATACTCCCAGTTATCTGCAAGAAAACCACTGTCCCGGAAAAGCTCGCTTCTAACCTTCAACCCCTTTCTCGCGGACTCCCCTACCCTGCGTTATGACGAACGTTACCCCATTCTATTGCCTTACCATGCGCGCTTCACCAGATTGTTTCTCACGTATCTACACAAACACACCCTACATGGTCAAAATGCGCTTTTTCCTCGCTTGACGAGACTACGCTACTACGTACCTAAACTCAAAATGTTGATAAAAACTATTTTATCCCAATGCGTAACATGCGTGAGACATAAACGCCAAATTGGTCAACAGATCATGGCTGCTTTACCCCCCGAACGTGCAAGTGGCTGTAAGGTCACTAAAGGATACGTGTTGGTCTTCGTATGCTTTTCAACAAAAGCGATCCATCTCGAAGCTACCGGCGATATATCCACACAAGCTTCTCTTGCCGCCTTTGCTCGGTTCCTTTCGCGACGAGGCACCCCCCACGATATGTACTCCGACAATGGCACCGCTTTCGTAGGCGCTGCTAACGTCCTCCATGACGAACACCAACATTTGTTTTCTAAGATACAACAGGGTCTTCTCTCTCAGGATGGTTTTACTCCAGTCAACTGGCACTTCATCCCCCCTACAAAGGACATCGTTAGGCGTCACCAGTACGGCCGAAACTGCCTCGCCCACTCCCATTGTCACCAGAACTGCCGCAGCAGTGCACGCTGTCACGACTGCAGCGGACAACACCACACTCTCCTTCATCAGCCTGAAGTCATCAGAGCAAACGACCAATTGAGTCGAGCAGATGACACCTACGCTTCCAAAGGGAATCTGATAATAGGAAAGTTCGGAGTTCATCAATCAACATATTTTTCTCATCAAGCAACATTTATAAATTTACTTATATTAAATAATGAAATTATATCTGAATTTGATTTTTTGACATGTATGCTAATCTTTATATTTCTACCTCAATAACTTTGCTATTGAATTGTACTTCTTTTGCACTTACATGAGCACTATTATAATTACTGAATTATCTACATGATTTATTGTATATTTTTAAGGATCCAACTGCTTGTCTGTTGTTACGAATTTTAAGACTTGTAAACCTACCCTCGTTGTTATCTTAGGATATAACAAGGGGGGCGGGATGTTTAGGCACGAGAACCCTACATGTTTGCAGGGCATGAGAACCCTACATGGTTTGCAGTAGCGAATGCATTTACTCGTCGCTTTGCTTCTTAACATCAACAGGCAGTTGGATGGTTTTATTAACGCAGTTGCGTTTAACTCTTCAAAAGAATAACTCGGGTGGAAATATTCATTAAACATAACAAAATAGTAATTTGAAATTAATAAAGTGTTTATTAACCAAACAAATAATCTGTAGTGAAATAGAACAAACTTCTAATATTAAAAATAAAAGTTAAAAAACTAAAGTTCTTAAAAAATAAACTGTTTTACTTTTTTATTTCGGAAGTGAAACCATTAGTGGAATAAAGTTGCCGTTTTTTGTAGAGCTCAGGTGTTCTTTTTTTGACCTGCGGAAAACGAAACTAGCGTTTTGATCCAGACCCCCATTTTTGGCTACTACTGGCCCATCGTCATCCAACGTACGTATTGGTGGAAGGTTTTTTTTGGCTCCGTCAACCACCTATCGACTGCCACCTCAGCACCAGCATCAACTCTAGCGACCGACCTACAAGGGAAAGAAAAGGAAGACAACTTTCAACCAACACCAGCCTCCTGTAAGTACCAATATTCTTTACGTCCATCTTTTACCCCCGTGTACCCATACAGTTTCAATAATCTGTTTGGTACAAATTACACAAAAAAAAAAAATTAATATACAATTATGGAATTAGTTTAAATATTATTGTCTAACACAAATTTTGCAAGTATAAAACAATATATAAATAATTTTAACATGAAACATAAAAGATTAATGAAAACCAAAAATAAAATAAAAAATTGTTATGCATTTCATTTGACATTTTCCAATTTCAGACTAACTCAATTTGAACCATGAAAATATACACAATCGAGGGACGCGTTAGAGATATTCAGGCTTATTATGAAAATGGGCGTTCAAATGAAAATGCCTTCGTGAGTTTTTTAATCAGCATAATCGACCTCAGTGGATTCTTTAACAAGCAGTTTGCAACATTTGGGCGAATGATAATTCAAGAGTGATTGTCGAAAAACCAATGCACCCACAATGAGTGACTGTTTGGTGCGGTTTATGGGCTGTCGGCATCATCGGGTCGTTTTTTTTCCAAAATGAGGCCGGTCAGGTAGTTACTGTGAATGGTGTTCGCTATCGTGAGATGATAACGAACTTTTTATGGCCCGAATTGGAAGATATGTATGTGGACGATATATGGTTTCAATAGGGTGGTGCCACTTGCCACACAGGAAACGAAACAATGGCTATTTTGAGCGACAAATTCAATGGTCGTGTTATATCACGTGGTGGCGATGTCAATTGGTCGCCAAGATCATGTGATTTGACACCGTTGGACTTTTTTCTTTGGGGTTATTTGAAAGAAAAAGATGTACTTCGATAAGCCAGCAACAATTCAAGAGCTAAAGGATGAGATAATTCGGTACATTAACGGCATAGAACCTCAATTATGCCTCAGCATCATCAACAATGGGGACCATCGGATGGAGGTGTGCCGCCGAGGTCGCGGCAGCCATTTGGCAGATATTTTGTTCCATAAATAATTGAACCATAAAATATTATCATAATAAAAATAAATGACAATAATTTCCTAAATAATTTGTGTTTTATTCAAAATCAACATCAAATTTAACCACCCTTTACAATTAAGTGCTTTCTTTAAAGTTAAAAAAATAACATATATTTGTTCTTAAAAATAACTAAATATGTACACATAGTCGCAAAACTCTACCTAAGATTTACTGTTCTTATATGACTTAAATAAAATAAAATTTAGTTTTTTGCATAACACTAAAAGTCTTCATACGACATATTTATATATATATGTCCTCCTTTTGTGTGCAAAAGTTCTTTTAATCTTTTAGGCATCGAAGAAACCAGATTAGTTGTTACTTCTGCAGAATTTTCAACGTCGTATTTACACTTTAGCAAAGCCTTCTGGAGTTGCATATTGAAAAAATTTCACACTTGGCATTACTTTTTTTATACTATTGTAACACCGTTTTATTCAGCAGAACCTGTTAAATAGTTACAAGTAAAATTTATAAAAATTTACTTAATATATACAAAAAGTATGAAACAACAAGAAAAGTCGATGTGTACAGTTTTGCGACTGTACAATATCAACAGACGAAAAATACTATAAAACAAGTAAAATCGGATCAACTTTTCAATGCTCGAAGAAAATAACAAAAACTGCTATGTATTAATAAATTTCGTTAGAATGAAAGTTATTTAATATTAAATTTTATGTTGTTGGCTTCTAACTTTTATTTCTTTTTATTATCCGTTTAAGTCACCCAAAAATTTCAAACGCAGTTAAAATGAAATATTTTTTATGCTTAACAGCTGTTTTTATATTCTACAAAGAGGGGTTTCTTTTTATTTGAGGTGTGATAGTTTAGACGCAAATTGTAATGAAAGAAATTTTATTTTTGATTTTTTGAAAACCAGATCAAAAATTATTGGATTTTGTGAGAGCAAAAATCTTATGATTTTTAGAATAGTGTGAAAGGGGCTTAAGCAGTTTATGTATATTTAGAAAGCTTAACAAATTCGTTAAACAATTTTAAAACAGGCGGATATAAAAAATATTTTCTTTCATGAACTGATAAAAATTTAGTTTTTTTATCTAAAACTTTTAATTTTGAGGGTGTTACAAAGTGTACAAACCACGCTAAAGCGTTTTAAAAGTATATTTTCAATGCCACAGTGTATTTCCTAGTATTATTTTAATTTTCCATTATGTACACAATAGAAACACAATAAAATAACATTTAAAATCAATTTTGTATTCATTAATTCTTGTACAAAGGAAAAGTTATTAAATGAAACTTTAAGATAATGTTGCTTGTAGGAAAACACTCCTCCTGGCAACTCCTTTGATTCCATCGTAAACTTATTTATTTTTATATATTTTTTATATTTATATATTTTTTAGTATGTATTAAGATGTTTTCTATTTTCATTTATATTTTTTTTTTTTTTTCGAAAAAAAAAACGCACAACGAAATGTGCGACGACAATAAAAGTAGCATTATATTTTCATTTTGTTTAAATAACTCGAATTAAACCAGAAAAAACGATTAAGTTTATGAATGTTGAAAAGCCCTAAAGACTTGAAAGAATAAATAGAAAAAAAAAATTAAAGACAACAAGTAAGAATAAAAAATGTATTCAGCTGTGCCGAATGTCTGATACTCTTAAGAATTTTTCACGAGTGGACTAAATTTAGTATTTGTGATAAATTGTCTATTAAGTTTCTTGGTCAGCCATCCAAAAAGGCAGCTTACTGGGATTCTTTGGTGATCCCTGCGAAACAGCCAGAGCCAATACATATTCTAAAGAGCAGCTAGTAAACAGATGGCACTGCATATTTCAACCAATTCCTTTTCCTTATGAAAATAAAAAATAACCTTAGCTCTATCCTAGATAGATCATCTTAACAGATAAACACTGGTTTCCCCAGTACGGCGATTCACTATCTTTTAAGGAACCGACAATCGTTATATTTGTCATTATACATATTCGCTTGTAGTAACGAAAGTGTGATTCTGAAATTTCTTTTCAACTTCAGTATACAGCTGTATTTTTGTACTCATTGAATTTAAGTTCATGTGCCATTTCTGTCTACAGAATATCAAAATACGCGAATGCCAAATACTCAAAACCCGTCTTAAATACAAAATACACTTAGACCCGTTTTTACAACCTCCCGATAGCTAAAGGTAGGATTTTATCGGCCGCATAAAAAGTGTTCCATTATTACAACTTTACTTTAACCTACCAGGTAGGATGGACCTTTCATTAACTTATCGCTAAATCAAAATAAAAGTAAAGTTGTAATAATGGAACAATTATTATATGGCCGATAAAATCCTATTTTCAGCTATCGGTAAGTTGTAAAAACGGCCCTTAATCGATTTAATAAATACCACGTAAATTATTGTCGCTTTAATAAAGAAAAAATACTACTTAAGGTAACAGCTGACTTCGACCGACGGCGTTAAAAATTTTTTGACAATTTTACTGAATAGCAAATTCGATCAAATTCATTTTATTTAATTTAAAAGATACGATTATCGTTATAACAGTTAGTGAATCGCACTTAATATGTCTCCCTTTAATGTGCAGAACTCCAGTACCGCCATTCTGTAACTTTTTGAATTTAACTACCGATACGTAAAGTAACGATAAATCTCGGTAACTTTACCGAATTTGTTATTCTCTATTTTAAATCAACAAATATACATAATTGAAATTTAGCTCATAATATAAATTCGAGAAATAAAAAAATGTTGAATATAATAAAGTGCCTTATGAAAAGAAATAATTCCCAGATTCTATTTTTTATTAATTTTAAAAAATTTCAACTGTGACGTTCTTACATTTTTACCGATATTTGTCGTAAATATTTCTAAACGAAAATATTTGTTTTTTTAAAATAGAGAATGAAAAATTCGTTAAAGTTACCGAGATTTATCGTTACTTACCGTTATCGGTAGTTAAATTCAAAACGTAACAGAATTGCGGTACTGGTTTATTCCATGTTGATCCTCAGTAGGTATTCTAGCCTCCGTTCATCATAGCCAGGCTACAAAGTTCTAGCTATGGAACAGGTGGTCCACTCAAATTGCGCAAGTCTATAAGAATATCTCTTCAAACGTGACTTACTGTGAGTCAGTGGAAAGTTAACAAAGTGATTTAGAAATCTGTCTTCCAGAAGACAACCTTGTTAGGCAAGCTAATTTGATATTTGGTTACTAGTCCGAATGCTCTGGTATCTAGTGAACAGGACCCCTGTTGGAAATAAAGTTGTCACTAAATTGATTTTGCCACAAATCGATTTTAAAGCGCTCTGTATGGAAAGTTGCGCTGTCTTGTTGGAATCAAATGTCCATTATGTTTATTTGATTATGTTTTGGAAACAAAAATTCAGTTAGCATGGCTTAATAGCTCCCGCCATTCACCGTAGCGGCAGCTCCTTGCTCATTTCGAAATAACGTGTAAAAGGCACCAAGCAGTCAGTTTTAATGGTGCTTGGTTAACGGCTTGTGGATTGTCTTCGCTTCAAATACGGCAAATTTGCTTCTTGATATAGCCATTTAACCAGAAATAGGCTTCGTAAAATGAATGAATTAAACATAATTATTATTTTTTTTAAATTAATTTTCCACAATTTGGAAGCGTTGTTCTAGCATTAACCGATTCATGATGATTTTCCAAACCTTACCGAACATAATTGTCAACATATTTTGACTTTCTCAGCTGTCAAACTATAGTAATCGAAATTCAAAATAATCGAATCTCTCTATTTTGACTTTCTCAGCTGTCAAACTATAGTAATCGAAATTCAAAATTTCTCATGCAGCTAAAAAAAAAACACCGAATATTATCATATTATAATTTTTTATAGCCATAAGTCCAGACGAGCAATTAGTTTGGCTATTATTGGCGTGGCAACTGCCGAATTATATTGCCAAGACTAGATATTAACGTGTGGACCGCATAAATATGTTGTAAAACACATGTTCATCAACAAATGTTATAATAAATTGCTGGACAATTATCTTTAAACACAAGCTATAAAATCAATTATCACATAAAAGAAAAAATTTAAAACTTTTAATGTATACACTTTTAATAGAAAATTAACGAATTTACAATAAAAAAATTTTGAAAATAAATTTTTTTTAATAGAAAATATAAGTATTTATTTACATACAAATTCATGCCTTGTGCTGAGACGTTTACGCCACTATGAAAAAATATTAAGCTCAGAACATTTTTGCAACTTCATTCAGCCGACGTTTTTTGCTTATGTTAACAAAGACAAATTTCGCTTCTAGACGTAGTTACAAGTTTAAGTTCGCTAAAATGTCACACATTTGTATCATTAAGAACTTAAATGGACCAAATTCCCATTATTAGTACTGGTTTCGGCTTAGGCACTTTATAGTGTTTTTAAGTACTGGTCTTTTTGTGGCATTTTTGGTAAATTATGGAGCGTTCAGTATAAATATAAGATGTGTGATTTATTGTTTATATGACCAAAACTCTTTAAATTTAAATTTACAGTATCGTTTCTCGTTTTAGTATTTGGCGTATTATAACAGAGATGAAATATAAATTGTTTAGGGAGGTTGCCCTACATTTCGTTAAATCTTTATTTTCCCACTGAAACAATCGTAACCTGCAACGGAGAATTGAAAACATCTTAAGAACTGAAAACATCTTGATAAAATCTTTTCATTCTGTTGAGTCATTCTAAAGCGATTGTGTTTTCAACACACATACATACATGGCTAAATAGATTTAGAACCACTCTGGGACCTGGAATATATAGACCATATGGGGTCTTAGTGAATATTTCTTGATGTAACACACGGAACGATAAACCCTTATTTACTACTTCTGTTTGGGAGGGCAAAAACAGAACTGCTAAATTTATTATTATCCTTTTTCAGTATCTAGATGAGTATGAGTATTTTGGTTTTGCATTTGCTGTTGTGAGGATGTTTAAGTGATTTTTTTATTGCTTGGGGTTTATGGGATTTTCGTTTTCTAAGGACCTTTTGAGACAACATAAAAGTAAATGCAAAATAAGTCGTTTTATGTGTTTCTTGCTTAAGAGTAAATATTAAGATGGCGTTTTAAATCGTGGTTTAGTATCCACCCATTGATTTTGGACATTATTACATATTACATTTTATTGTTATTTATATAAAGAATAAGCAATGTAAAAAGCCCTTTAAGAGGTTTGTTGTATTTTGTTATTATATTTAAGTTCTTAAAATGGTTTGAAATAAAACGTTATCAGTTCGTTTCGTTGAAAGCTTTCATGGCATAGAATTTGATTATTGCTACATTTACGCTCTTTATTTTGATTTTTGTGCAAATAAATGACCGATAGTGTTCGGCCTTTGCTTGGAATAGCAACTTACACATAATATTTTTAAATTTTTCGATGAAATTTTATTCCGAATTTTTTTTTTCTTAAATAGTAACTTTTGATAGCCTGTCAAGATTAAGTTGATTTAAGAAATCTGGTTATCCGGAAAAAACAAAACTATGATCATTTTGTAGACGATATTATAAAGAAATGTCTTTTTAAAATAATTTTTTTTTAAGGACCCGATGCATTTTCATTTTATATTTTTTCAATACTTTTTTATTTTTTCAAAACTTTACTTAAGGGTAGTTTACACGATCACACAAGCCGTACGTATTTTGAAGAAACTACAGCCCTCTCATCGTAAGTTTTAATTGTTTTTTTTTTTTGAAAATTTTCAAACAATAATTAGATCAGAGGTGTACACAAAAACATAAAGTATTAATCAAAAATAAAATAAGTTTTAATTAAAAATTTAATGAAATGAATTAAACGTTTAATCACGTGAATTAAAAGTTTAATTGAGGGAATCGAGCTAAAATTAAGAAATAAGGATCTTTTTAATTTTTGTAATGCCCAGGTGGCCAACTTTGATATATCTCAAATCCAAAACTTAGCCTCCACTTTAACTCTTTACCTCTAACTTCAAGCTTCATTACAAAATATAGAATAATTTCCATTTTTTCCAAATTTCTCTCACAGTGCAGCGGTCATATAAATAGAAGCGAATGCCTTACAATCTGGCCGAAGTCCTATTCCACTAAGCAAATGGAAACATTTAAAAGCATTGAAGCCTGTTTTTTTTTTGCAAGAATTAAAATGCGCAGATAAAGTATAATTATTAAGATTTCGAATTCTATTAACATGTTTACGCGTTTCTTAATATTTTACTTTTCCATAATATATTTTGTATTGTTGTGTTAAAAAGGACTTATTATTATTTTAATAAAAATTCGTGCTACTTAAATTAAATTCTCAAATAGTTTTCATTACAGCTAATTTTTATTTTTGTTTAAATAGTGCTATCTGCTTAGTGCAATGTTCAAATTTATGAAATTTTAATTTGTAGAAAGTGCTATCAGACAAAGAAGCGCGAATATCTGGAAATAATAAAAAATTTCAACGTTGTTTTTTAAATTACATTATCAAATAAAGTTTGGTGGTTGATCTTAAAGTTAACAAAAAAAAAAAAATATTTTTTTTTACTCTCCTGTAAAATGATGATTTTGCAGATAGCACGTTTTTAATATAAGCACTAAATATATTTGATATATTTTATTTGTTGTTTTGAAGTCGTTCGTAAAAAACCGCGTTCAATAATGTTAAAGAAAAAGCACTAAGTCCCCTTTTAATATGAAATTTTATAACAAAATATTAGCACCCGTTGGTTGTGAACATTTAATTAAGTAAAATAAGATTAATCTAGTATTTTTTTTTTCAAATTATCAAAATTTATTTTTAACTCTTGCTGTTTTTTGGTCGGAGAAAAGCTCTTTTTTACAGGTTGTGTGTACTAACATTTATTTTTTTAATTAATTGCTGACGAATTCCCATATGGGTTTACTTTATGAAAAAAAAAAGTTTCGTAAAATAACACTCCTTTAAAAATCATATTTTATAGCGATGTCTGATGAGCCATGCCTTGTTAAATTTCTTAGTCCACAAGTATCTATTTAGCAAGAGATTTTTGAAATTGACCATACGTAAATTGAAGGGCCATGAAGTACAAAGAAATTAATGTTACTGTTGACTAGATTGCCATATGAAAAGTCTAGAACGCATTCTCTAATCTTCCCCAAATAAATGCTTATTAAAGGTCTGACTATCTGCACAGGCAGTAACCCCCATTTCCGAGCCAAGTCTCGACAACTCATCGACCATTTTATTACCGTTGAAGTTGCAGTGACCCAGTACCCAGCATTGCTTCACTACTTACTCTCTTAAGAATTCCCTCAGAGCTCTTCTACAATCATGAACCTCGGAATATAAAGTGTCCTTCGAGCCCACATCATTGTTCCCCTACAGCCTTCAAAATCCCTAGAGCCTCCGCCAAAAATACACTGCTGTCGTCAAGAACCCTCTGTAAATCTAAAAACTTTAATTCAACAAAAAACCATTTTTTCAAGATTGTTTTTTGTTTTAAGGCCATTGTTAAGAAAATTGAAGTGATAAAAAAATAAATATTAGAAATTCTCTTTTACCATTTTGATAGAAAAAAAGCCAAATTTTGACCAAAAGGAAAAACTATAACATCAATCAAATATCGATTAGCCTTTCACCTCCTTCTGTATAAAATAAAAGAACAAATTTTCAACAATCTTAGAAAACAACAAGAAAAAGGAAACCATAAATGTAAATGATGCTGATTGGTGTTGTTATACAACATCAACAAAAAAAAAAAAAAAAAAAAAAAAAAAAAATTTAATTTACAGTAACAACATCTATTCATATTGTGCAAATGGCCTTTTACACAAAGATTACATCAATTTGGTAGTAGTTTTCCCAACGGCACTTGAACAATTGACTTTGGCAACACTGAAGTCTCTAAACCCAAGAAAATTTGCATATTATTCTATTTGTCGTTGATGTTGTTATCGTTAAAAACAAATCCTTAGAACTGGCAGAACAATACAAAATTAATATAAGGAATTTTGTAGTCCTTCATGGAAAATGAAAATAAATTTATATGGTTTGTTGACTTTTTTGCTAAAAACAGTTTGCCAACTCTATGCAGCACATGTCTCGTTTGGGTTGAAGAACAGCAAAAGATGTGTTTTGAGTGTGTGTGTGTAGAAAGTTTTTTTTATTTAACTTAAGTTAACCAATTGGTACTTTTATACTAAACTTTGAGCGTAGGAAGCATTTTGTGTAATGTCCCTCTTGCAAAAGTACCCCCAAAAGAAAAACAAACTTTCAGAGGAAATGCAAACGGAAGTTAAGTTTTATTCACATTAGAAAAATTCTTACAAATTCTTTTGTTTATTTAAATACTTTCTGCAGCAGATTTTTTTATATCATTTTTTTTTTTTAGATTCCAAACAAAAGAGTTGCGTTAGAATAATGTATTACCCTTGGGGAAAGGGAAGTAACACCAAACTTGTCATGTGATAGTTATAAAGTGGTAGGGACTGGTTATAGTTCTAACACTTAATATGAAGGGGACTTGTCACTTTAACATGGCGACGCCCTAGGAGTGGGTTAATTATCATCTTTTAGACACTTTGTGACAGGTCACAGAAATAACCTAAATGGACACATTCAATTTCGGTTAATATAATTATACTTGTCGCAGAATATATGAAAAAAATTTCATTATTTTTTAATAAATTTAAAACGAATTTAATAAAAATCCAAGACAGGACAGGTCAGGTTCGGTTGCTTTCATTATGTGACCCATCACAAATATACAAACATGTATAATTTTACCTCCTCCTAGGCCAATACGATGTTAATATGATGGATAACCAGAAAGAATCAGCCATTACCCGCACAAAATCGAGTCGCATGAACAGTTTTGTGCCCATAACCTTTCATCTGGAAATTCGTTCCTTTTTATTATAATATTGTGTACACTGGTCACGGGATAATGGCTAAAGACTAATTGACACTAATTTCCCGCAGGGAAGTAACAATTAAATTGGAAAATTAAAAAGTAAATAAGTAAAGGAGCTATATTCGCCTGTTTCGAATCTTGCGTACCCTTCACCAAGATTATGAAGTGGACTTTTGATTGAATCTGTTGTAAATGGTGAACCAATTTTGATCAAATCTGACAACACAGTTTCTAGTTGTATAAAACTAATGTGAGCCCAATTTCATGACAGTCTTATTAATATTCGTTACATCCTTTGGCAGGTTAAAGTATATTAAGAGTGGGCTTTCTATGGGACTTGTGGTAAATTACGGTTCATATAATAAACCGATTTTCATCATAGGATTTGTCAATACAAGGGTCGAATATAGCTAGATATACATAATTATTTACTTTCGTTCAGAAGAGTTTGGGTTGATTCTACTGACAGTCGCAATTAAGCATAGCTCATGTGGGTCCTGTAAATAGTTCCCGTTGCGTAACCATGTGTCACTATCTCCCAGACATTATTTATTACCTCACTGCTAGAATTATTCCTCAGCCAACCGGTCGATTCAGTGAAGGATTAAATACGAATGAATTCAGTATCATAGAGGCTGGTCTTTTCTCTAAGGGTTCTCTGTGCAAACAGTTTAAGACTTAAGTCTTCGAATGCCAGATATGACAGCGAAGATGTTCTAGTTCTTCTTCGTTATGCAACTTCTACAAAGATATACCCCTGTATTTTGGAACCTTTTATTTTTACCTATATTTTTGTAAGTTTAATTAAAACTCCTCCCCCCCCCCCTAAGCAATAAATCTGGATCCGCGCCTGAATATAATATATTGAAAATATTTCCTTAATTTTAGTAATTATGAATATTTTGACAATAGTATTTCAGTTCTGGAGATTACAATGAATGCCGATCTCAATATGGTCAATTGTAAAAATAATTGTTTTTCTAAATAGAAAAAAAAACTCATTTTGCATGAAAATAGCTGCAAAAACTTGCCCTAATAAGACCAATAGGAACAACATGACTACCAAGAGCCAACAAAGAGTTAAGCAAAAGTTGTGGGTTTATACATTTCACATGTTGTAGAAAATATTTTTTTGTTTTATATTTTACAAAAGAGAAAAAAAGCGTATTTAAAGGAAATTTTTACAATGAAATAAAAAAAAATTTTGTTAATGAATAAACCCAAAATTTGTTTATTTAAATTTTTTGAAGCATTTAAAATATCATACAAAATGCAGAGGAATCTATCATGCCCCGACATTGGCTGGACTACTGATATGTGTCAGAGCTGTAAATGAATCATTCATTTTTGAATTAATTCGCGAATCATTCATGCACTGAATTAGCAAATTTTGAATTAATTCTTTTCACACAAAAAAATTAATTGAATGAAATTTTAGTAAATTCAAATGAATTTGGTAAAAATGAATTGCAATTCATTTCCAATTTAAATGAATTTGTCAAATAAATTGCAATTCTTTTCCAATTCAAATGAATTTGTCAAAGTGAATTACGATTCATTCTGCAAATTGATTTGAATTTGTCAAAGTGAATTGCATTTTATTTCCAATTCGTTTGAATTGATTTGATTTTGAATTAATTCAAATGAATAAGGAAAAAAATTAGCTATTCATTTCCAACTCATTTGAACTGAGTTGCTTGAAATTTGAATTGCATTACTCTAGTATAGTCCAAAGACAAAAAATTCTTAGATTTTATATTCCCATGATATACTGGAATTGTCAGGAAGCGGCAGAATAAGAATTGAATTATTAGTTATCGGCGAAAATTCTATCAAAATGGGAAAATTTTGTTAATTTGCTAAAAGAAACTTAAATTTTTATTTTTATCAAATAGTGTGTAAATATTATTAAACGTGTCTACAACAATAATTTTTTGTTGAAATAATCTCATTTTTGTATATTGTGGAAATTTTTTTTTTAAATTTTTCAATTGAATTTTAATAATTATAGCAACTTTGAATCTCAACATAATATTTTTTTGCTATCAAAGCTGTGCTCGTTTACCCGAAATTCTTAATACTTTTACATTCCCCCTAAATCTGCTGTTGAATTTGATTGATTGCAACTCATTTTTGATTTCATTCATTTGAATGAATTCAAAGTCAATTCAATTTAAATGAATTTGTAGAATGAATTGCAATTCACTTTAACAAATTCATTTGAATTAAAAATGAATTGCAACTCATTTTACAAATTCATTTATTCACACATTCATTGGAAGCGAATTGAAATTATTTCAGCCTAATTCGATTGAATTGATTCAAATTGCATTCAATTCTTTTTTGTTGTGGAAAGAATTAATTCAAAATTTATCCAATTCGTAACGAATTAAAATCAAAAAAGAATTATTCAGTTACAGCTCTGCTATGTGTGTGCACAAGGGCGGGGTGGAAGAGCTCAATGCTTTATTTATGGAACACTGTTGGTGGAAGACAACAGTTTTCGTCGAAAGGGTGTCCACCGGGGTGTTCGCTAAGGGAGATTACACTTTATAATTATTCTTATGGAAAAATTAGAATGATTTTATAACAAAAAAATCAAATAGAAGTTTGTATGAATTTAAGAAAATATGAGTATCTGTAATATTTAAATCTGTGTAAATGTCTAAGATACGAAAAAAATTAGTATCTTGTGTACACTTTTTGTACATTTTTAAAGTATATGTTGAATTTAAATTGCATATTTTTCAACATATCATTATTTTATTTCAAAAAATGGTCTGTTCATCTATTTCGAACTAATACTTCGTTCGCTTTACTTACATGTTAAACAAGAGTATCCGATCGACGTCCTCGTTCGCAAATCGATGTACAGGCAGTTAAACTATGAATTCATAGCAAATTTTTTTTTCGTATTAAAAGCCAATATAAAAGTATAGACGCTTCGTTGACAACTTCGCCAAAAAGTCACCACAATAGTTGACAAAACTTGGAGACACTGGCATCCAGGTTTCCTTCAAGAAATATACATAAGTATATTAGAGCGCCTCAAAAAAAAAAGTGATTTTGTTACGCCTCTAAAAATAAAGGTTGATATGTTTTATGATGATTCCCAAAATATTTTGGTTCTAACGTTGACCATCCGTGAGCTAGACCATTTTTAAAAAAGTTATTTTTTTCAGTTTTTCGAATTTTTTTGTACTTTGCTCCAAGACGACATAAATAAAATTGGTTATCATCGAAAAGGGTTTTTGAAGCAGCATTCAATGGTATATAAAACTTTACCACTTGCGACCTACTAATTGAGATATTTAACTAAATACATATTTTCGTTTCGGGTTTTCATACAAATTCTACGTATTTTTTTTTATTAATTTTATATTTTTTATTGTATATTTCACATTTTGATAAATTGAAAAATGAAAAAATTTGATACCCATATTGCCTATATATGAAAAAAACATAAAATATAACGCGATTTTCGCGTTTCATGTGAATAATTACAAAAAAAAAATAAATTGACATTATTTTAAAACAGATTCAATTTGAAAAGCAGAACATTACTTCCACATACGTAGAAGTTGTATGAAAACCTGAAATGAAAATATGTATTTAGCTTAATATCTCCATTAGTACGTCGCCAGTGGTGAAGTTTTATATACCATTAGATGCTGCTTCAAAAACACTTTTCGATGATAACAAATTTTATTTATGTCGTCTTGGAGCAAAGTACCAAAAAATTCGAAAAACTGAAAAAAGACCTTTTTTAAAAATGGTCCACCTCACGGATGGTCAACGTTAGAAGCAAAATATTTTGGGAATCATCATAAAACATTTCAACCTTTATTTTCAGAGGGGTAACAAAATCACTTTTTTTTTGAGCCGCACTAATGTACATATATCGTCACCTAGAATGCAAAACAACGTATCATCAAAAATTCCAAATTTGACTTTTTTTTATTGATTGCGACTCACTACATCACGTTACATCATAAAACATATCAACCTTTATTTTCAGAGGGGTAACTAAAACACTTTTTTCGGCTCCATACAACTGGAGTCGGTCTAAAGTATATAATTTTTTATTGTAAAAGTTTTTAGGTTATGTCAGATGAAATAAAAAAACGTGTGAAAGCAAAAATTATAAACCTTCTGTATTTGTCAGTTTTGACAATCATGTGCAATTAAATATGGATTGGATTTTACATCTGACAAAACCCATGGAAAGACATGTCATGTTAAATTACTTTAAGGACTTTTAGAATAGTGTGAAAGGGTTAGAAGAAGTCAGGGGGCTAATTCTGGCAGTCGTGATCGAATACTTTTTCGATTCGAAAGCAATTTTATTTCTCATTCTTTCAGTCGTCATTGAACGAATCGAAACTATTTTTTAAGTGTTGTGAAGACTCAAATAAATGCTTTCCAACGCTGAAAAAATAATTGCGATGAGAAGAAGAATTAGAAATAAAATTGTCTTCGAGTCGAAAATGTATTCGATCACAACTGCCAGAATTAGCCCTCCCCAGGTTTAAGGTTTATTGGGTGACAAATGAATGTGTTGTGGATCTTTTTGTGATATGGCAGGGTGGGAAAACCGCTTTCTATGAACGGAATGGATTGGGTATAATTTGTGGATTGCATGTCCTTTGGGTTAATGTTTAGTGAATAAACAATTTAGTAATTGATTAGTAGTGCAGGTTAATGTTTAGTGAATAACAATTTAGTAATTGATTAGTAGTGCAGTGTACCCAGTTAGCAGTATTGCAACCATTTGGGATTTTATGGCTGTTACATAATAGTAGAATAGTGTGAGAGGGGTTATGAAGCTGCTGTTGCACCAGAAAGGTCTTTGGTCAGACATGATTTAAAAAAATATAAATTTTAGGTCCCGATAATCTTAAGGTATTGGCTGTACCTTTTTTCTCCGAGCGCGCAACACCAAAAGTTTAGTGCCAGAGCTCCAAGTCGATGGCAAATATTTGGATGCGGTTACTTAACAATTTAACGGCGGCGTTTTTATGCCGCCTAAAACTGGTTATTTTTTTTAGAAACCCATTTTTTATAAATTATTTAATTAAAAACAAGAATTGTGTGAAGTTATAAAGTGGACGTTTTTGTGACTCCATTGTTTAATTAAATATTTGTTGCTTTAGAAACCCTTTACAGAGATTATGTATGATTTCTTTTATCTATTCACAACATTTCAAGTAACAGTTGTACTTAATTATTTTGTAATTTTAAATAAATGTTCTGTAATTCTTAAAGTGCCATAAATTAATTGTCCTTTTTTTAAAGTAATTATAAGAAAAAGCAAGAAAACTATTCATTTTCTTTACAAAGCATTGACTTAATTTCAAACTCTATAATTTACGTCTTTGACACGAGACAACAAAAACTTAAAGCAAATGAAATTTATGCTGTCCTTCTATTTATTATATTTTAATTTAAACAAAAACAAAAAAGTTTGAAATATAAAGGGAAAACCCAGCAACAATAAATTTACCAATTAGAAGAAGAGGACAAAAAAATTCTAATTAGAAACTTTATAAACTGCTGGTTGTTAGAAACATGAAAACAGTTTTGAACTTTACGACAAAGTATTCATTTACACGGGCACTTTGTCAATTTAAACAAAAACTGGTGAAAGACGACAGCAAAAAATCCTCTAAGAAAAAAAAATTAAACAAAAATCCAAAGAAGGAAGTTGAGAAAAAGCAACAACAAAACGAACTCTTATTTACAAATAAATTACTAACACTGTTTTTTCATTATTTGTTTCTTAAACGCAAAAATAAAAAAAAAGAGCAAACGCTGATGAAAAAGTTTGTTAACACAACACAAACAACATTTTACACTATTAACACAATTTCAATGGAAGGAAAAAAATAAAACTGAGAAAAAACTTAACTCAAACTACTAAAATGAGCCAAGATATAATATTTTCTGCACAAAAAAGTGATGACCCTTTAACGGCAAAAGTAAATTTAAAAAAAGTTTAAAAGGTAGAAAAGATCGCTAAGAAAAAGTACAAACAAAAGTGTTTACAACAGCCAAATGAACTTAAACTTCGTGCTGCGATTTCATTATACCAACAAAGTCGTTGCAATGTTGTTGTTGTGGAGAAAATAAAAAACAAAAAAGTCATGCAAAACCGACCACGTTAAGGTGCCCGTAGACGACATGTTTTTTACATCTGACTTGTCAACTTTTCAAGTCATATGTAATTGTGAATGTCTGCCAAAATTGCTGTTTTACAGAAGGTTAATAACATTTTGTCACAAACGTACATGTAATTCGCTTCTGACATTGTCTATGTTTTTTCGCTGTAGTTATGGAATAAACCAAAGTAGTTCTTGGTTTCAAAATAGCGTGCTGCCGCCACAAAAACTTTTATTTGGGCCGTAAAAAAGTTCAGGCATCTAAACATTTTTTTTCTTTAAATTCGAATATACCAATTTAGGATATTGTAATGATGCGTTTTTATTTATATATGTACATAATTTCTATTCAATGGTGAAATTATTATACATATATCGGTATTGTGAAACATTAACTTAAGCCGGCTAATGATTCCGTCAACAATGTACCGCCGCTGCGGGTTTCTTCCCGGCATAGATTTCTGACACAGCTGATGTCAGATGGTTTGTCAGAAGAAAATAGAGCACGCTCTAATTGAAATTTTGTCAGATGACTTTGCGTCTGACTTTTACAGATGCAATGTTTTAAAGGTAACACACGACATGTATGTATTTTGCAGTGGGAAATTTGACAAGTCAGATGTAAAAAATCTGTCGTGTACATGCAACTTTATATGTTATCAGTTGTACAGAGCAAATCACTTTAAAAGCAAAGTAATTCTTGATTAAGGACCAATTTAAAAATAATATGATGTCAGGTTACAATAATATGGTAAAAGTAACCATTATATGCTTAAGTGGTGACCATATCGAAAAATTTGTTTTCCTTACGGGCACTGTTTAATTGTATCCAGCCTTGCCAAATGTGCAGATTTATCTGTTTTTTGCAGTTTTTTAAGTGCAAAACAGTCTTGCCGATTTTTACTTCTAACAAGTTTGAGTGCTTTGTATATTCGGGTGTGCCAAATCGTTAATACCCTCTATCGCAAGTTCGAATATTTCAGGAATGTGCTCTATATGATATCTATATATTATTAATTAAGCTTAATAAAAACAGACGTCAGCACTAAAATCGGTTTGCGTTATATTTAATTATTGACCGACAATCAGAAATTTGTATGCTTTTCTATGCCCAACTTGATAGTTTTTGCTGGTAAAGCGTTTATTTCCTTTTTTTGAGTAATTGGGAGAAAAATTTTGTTAATTTTTAATTTACTCTCTCTCTCTCTGCAAGTTCCTGATAGTAAAGTAAATGAACACACTTATTGATTTTTTAAATTCCAAACACTTCATATTTTGTGGCGTTGAAAAATTTAAAAAAACAATATAAATTTCTGTAGAAAGCAACAACAAACTTATAACATATTTTGAAATTTGTTTATGCTTTCAATGAAATTTTTGGCGTTGCATTGCGTTTTAAACAGTTAGGCCCTTAGAGGTGGTTCAAAACGAATGAAATCCTGGATAGTAAATACAGCGTGAAAAAATCACTTTTGTTTAGTTCTTGTAAAATTTTGTTAATGTCGTAAAAGTTTTCCTCTAGTTGATAAATTAATCAAAATGTTGATAGAATTAGGTTTTCAAACAGGTATAAAACCAAAAAATTGGCTAAGAACTAGCCCAGTAATCAATAATGCCCCAGACCACCGCCAATTATTACTTGACCAAGAAATTCGAGCACACACCTTAAGGATTTTTGAAATTGCTTGCTGTAATATAATTTTTTTATTCAAAAGAGTCAATTTAATGAGATGTGGACTAAGTCTTTGCTTTTAGATGGCGTAAGCCTGTCTGCGGGTAATGTCAAACACGGACAACATTTTTGAGCTGTTTCTGCAATTTCAAATTTTAAAAAATGTTCTTCCACAATATCGAAAAAAGTTAGATTTACACACGAAAGAGTTGGTAAAAACACATAAGAGAAAGAAAATAAGAAAAATTCGGAATATCCTCCGGTACACTTGGGAAGGGCAACGATTTTATTTTTACGGATTTCGAGGAAAATGCTTTTTTTTGCACAAATTTGTCCATAAATTTTTATGAAATTCTAATTGATGCTATCCAGAATTCTAGGACACAAATTACCTGGACTTTATTCTGAAAATTTGGTCAAAATTGAAGCAAATTTAAATTTTCTGGAAATTTTGAATATTTCATGACAATGATAAAGAAATATGGTGGGGGGGGGGGGGGGGGGAGAAGGGGTATTCATATTTAGATGAAAGTTGATTAAACTTTTTTCTATATTTGGTAATTAATAGAAAAAATTTCAGATTTTTTGCTTTCCGGAATAGAGTCATTGTGAACATAAATTATATTATTATGATTGTATTAAGATTAAATTTAGCCCAAAGTTATTTTATTGCAATCGAAATCATCTTATCAAATTTTATTGGGATCGGTCCATATATTACCAAAGTTCCCGTAAAAATGCTTCTCTCGAAAATTGCATTTACGGCTATAACTTTCTTACAAATGTGGACATTGCCTTGAAATTTCGCGACAGAAACTTTACAGAAAGCTACTAAGTCGTGTCGAAATTTTGTATTGGAAAGTCCATAATCGAACATGAGCCCCCCTAAAATCCCATAAAGACAAAAATCTCATGTATATAAAGATATCTAAATAATTTTCGGCACCAAGAACTTTTATATGAAAATTAACCTCATAATATAAAATTGTCCTGGCGGTTCCAAGATTGCTAAGGGGTCCCAAATAGGGTACACTCTCGAAAATTTGCCTCTAAGTTCAGTGGTGTAGGGTTTCATATTGTCGGGCTTGACCAACTATACTTTCTTACTTGTTTCATGTGAGATTTGTTGGTGTTAGCGAAGTTGTGTGTGAGTCAAAAAATATTCACTCGCACGTGTAAATGAACTTTAGAGATCATGACGAAATGAAAAAATCATAAAGTTCGTTATGCATAAATGCATATGAGAATATATAAATTGCGGCAGTAATTAAAAAAACTGGCAGTAAATTTCACAAATATATTTCGTTAGTTAATTTAAAAAAATAATTTAATTTTTTACTGCTAATAGAATAAATTTATACAACAAATTTTAAAGTTACACGTATTTTTTCATTCCTTTACAATAACAATCAAAATCTAAAAATTGGTTTTACTTAACGCTCTATAAAAAACTTTTTTTACTTCCTTGTTTGCAAGTTTTAAATAAAAATTTATCTATTTTTAAATTATACTACAAAAATTATTTCTATTGCTTATGCTTTTTTTGCCAGCATTTCAAGGAGTGCAGTTGACTCGCATATTCACAAGTCAATTTTAGTACCAAAAATATAATTTAAATGCAACATATCATTTTCGTTGTGCATTAAGGAAAAATATGGAAGTCAATGTTGCGCCTGCTGACATTTCTAATGGGCGTTAAAATGTTGACTTTTTTCTCTCCATTTACAACAATCAACTCCTACAATTGTTGGTTATTGGAAAATTACCAATTTAAGTCTGGGTTGGCCAATAACAAACAAACAAACTTTAAGTCAAATATATTCAATATCAAATATTTAATTGATTCTTAATGAACATTTACAAATAACTAACTTTTGTTCGAACAAACTTTAATTTTTATTTTAAAGTCCGTTTCTGTAAAAGAATAGGGTTTTTTTTACAAAAAGTTATTGTGTACAAAAATTTTCCCAAATTGTCTTCTTTAAAAAGACAATAATATATCTACATACTTTATATATTAGTATGCCACTTTTCAAATTGGAAATGCTGCTACCTCTTATTTTGAAAGGTTTGGAAAAAAAATATATGAGACAAATGGGTGTGGTGGGGTGGTGTCAAATGTTTATTTAATCGAGGTCATCGAAGTCAAAGCTAAAGGAAAAGGTGAAATACTCAACAAAATATCCCATAACTGCCGCGGAAATATGCCTAATTAATTTTTTGTACCCAAAATTTTTTCAAGCATTCCAACCCCCTATATTCACTTCTTAAAGGGGCTCCCATACCTCTAGACGGGTCAAATGTATGAACGACCCTACTTTATTTTTCATCCCCAGCAATTGTTACGAACGTGCCTATTCGCTACCTCCATACGCTAAAGAGCTCCCATACGAAATTTTCAATAGAAACTTGAAATATGTATATTGAGAGAAAGTCGCATAACCGCCTCCTAGACAGTTATGGGTGGAAATATGATGACCAAATACTATTAGGTTTTTGTCCTTAACGTTATCTCAAATTCTTCGCATTGAGGGTTAAGAAAAGTGATTAGTTTTGCAATAAATTAAATTTCTCTAATAAAAAAGTTTCTCACAGAAAAAACCTCTTTTTCTTTATTAATTTTCGCTTTTTTACAAATCAATACTCTTTGTAAAAGTTTTATTTTTTTTTTAAGTCAATTTATTTTTTTCTAGCATAACTTTCTATTTTTTCTTATTATTATTTCCACGTAACGTTTATTAACTCGAAGATGTCCTTTTTTAATAAAGTCCACATTTTTTACCCACCTTTTTCCTGAAAAATTGAATTTATTTTGTTTCTCTATTAAAAAAATATTTATTTTGTTCGGCAGTAGATCATGGGCTTTAAAAAAATAAAAATATAAATATATTTTGTTTTAAATTAATCCTTTTATTTTCACAATATTTCGGTCAAAATTAATTTTTTTTTCTAGAGTTTCTTTATTGAATCTTCATATATTAAATATGAACTAACAATAAGTAATCAAATGTTTTCCTTATACTTTAATTCATTTCCTACCAGTGCCCGACAACAATTTTTCTTTTGAAAAAAAAAAAATAAAAATAAAATAAAACAAATAATTCCAGTTCACTGTAGCTGTAAGATTTTGTCAAAAAAAAATTTTTTTATTAAAATATTAAAAAAAAGGTAATAATTTTTAAAGGACAGTTTTTTAAGTTGTCAAGTATTTATTTTAAGAACTGCAACAATTTTGACCTTATCCCTTAAAATGTTCCTTTTCATTCAAAAAGCTCCTGTTTCGAAAAGCGATTTATCCAAACATTCTCTTTTTGTTCAAGAAGTACTTTGCTTTTTAAAAGTATATTTTTCTCCAAAAGTCAAAAAGATCCATTTTCTAAAACAAAATAATTTAATCTCTTTATTTCCAAAACAAGAGTGTTGCCAGGATTTTTTTTTCATACCCCCAAAAAAAATTTCAAAACCCCCGAAATTTAACGTATGTATTTTGAAACAAATCCCCCTAAATGTAAAAGCCCCAGAAAAAACTTGGTAATGACTTGAAATTACTAAACAACTTACTTTTCAATGACTTCTCCATACCCTCTGCATTACATAGAAGTAGTTAGGTAATGGTTAAGTAATCTGATACATATGCACTTGTTTATGAGTTGATTACCGAAATTTATAATTAATTCATAATAAAAAACATTAAAGGTTTTATTTATTCAAATCTAATACAAATTTATTTTAAATATTTGTTCTTACGATTTTTTTTTTTTATTTGTTATAAATGAATAAGAATTTGAATATGAAAAATTTAAATACAGAATTGATTTTTATATGTATTTTAATATAAAAATTTTGAATAAAAACTACACTAATCAATCAACCAAACGATATTATAACGATATCGTCTAGGTGATATAAATTATAATATATGATATCGATCTTGTATCCCGATAGTATTAAAATTGTACCTTTCCTTATAATATAGTTTTTCCATGAAAATATCATATCGTTTTTGCAATAGTATCGTTCTCTGGTTTATTGGGTATGAATATGTCCTTGATGCAGGGTAGTAAAATTTTGCATTAGAAAGCAAATTAAATTAAAGACATAATTTGTTTGACAAATTCAGTTTTGTTGATAACAATATGAAGAGTCTATTTGTAAGCAAACGTGGTAATGACTTATTTAGCTCCCTATTTGTAATCGAATGTGGTAATTACTTATTTAACTCCCAATTTGTAAGCGAGGTTGGTAAGTACTTGCCTCCAATGACATCACCGTGTTAAAATAATGAGTTAAAATGCCAATGTATAAGTGGTGAAGAGTATTTATCTTAGCTTTTTAACTCATTACTTTGCAATGTAAGTTTTTGCTGGGAGCTGAGTTAATAATTAAATTTCAATTAATTTAACTTGACTAAGTTTAATTTCATGTACTAATTAATATCTTTACCTAAATAAAGCAAAAATCGACAAATTTTTTAAAGTTTACTAAAATTCCCCCAAAAATATTTTTTTTCAAAGTTTCTTGAATATATTTTAATATATAGAGTATTCATTTAATCAGGCTTTTGCTTTAATCAGTTAATCGCCCGATTAATTAGCCGAGGTTTTAGTTTAATCGGTTATTAATCGGTTAATATTGTTATTGATCGGTTAACCGATTAATAAATTTTTTTTAATCAAGAAATTTCAATACATAAAAATACATAAATTATTAATTACTTGGAGTTTATTAGTAAAAAACAAAACTAATAACATAACAAACACCAATTACACTATGCTAGTTGAAAAACAGACAAGCCGGGCACATGGCGTTTTAACATAATTCGGGTACGCTGAATCCAGTGGTGCCCGCGGTTTTTTAAGATTGGCTCTGGTTTTCGAGATATACCGTTATTTCAAAAATGGAGGAGGTTGCACAACATATGTTCGTGTAACTCAAAAACGCTTTAGCTTATTGAAAAAGCTTAAAACACCGAAATTCCGCAATAAAATTTCCTTTAAGAAAGGTAAAACTTCTTTCTAATATCCGCAGTCGGTTTAGAAACATAATTTTTTTTTTGGAAAAAAAAATAATTTTTTTAACAAAATTTCGAAATTTTTGTTTTTTAAAAATTCATAAAAAATTGGAAAATGCAGCTATGCTTCTAATTTCTAATTTTAATTAATTTAAGAACTTCATAAAACGCAATATTTGTATGGGAGTTCCCCTAAAATTAATTAAAATTAATTAAAATTTGTCGACTTTTGTGAATAAAATCAAAAGTTGCAAACAGATTTTAATCATTTATGGCTTGTTTTGTTTGGAATTTCGTTTTTTATACGTCTGCAAAAAATTAGAAGCATAGCTGCATTTGAATGATATGAATTTTTAAAAAACAAAAATTTCAAAATTTTGTTTTTTAAGTTTTTTCAATAAGCTAAAGCGTTTTTGAGTTACGCGAACATATGTTGTGCAACCTCCTCCATTTTCGAAATAACGGTATATCTCGAAAACCAGAGCCAATCTTAAAAAACCGCGGGCACCACTGCATTCAGCGTACCAGAATTATGTTAAAACGCCAGGTGCCCAGCTTGTCACGAAAAAAAAGTGTTAATTTCGTGCACAGTGTTATTGAACTAAAAGGAACAAACAAAAGAATAATTCATAAATATGTAACACATAATTTTTAATTAATACGTATTATGTATTAATTAAAAAATTAACTATAAGATCATTTTATTAGTTATTTCAATCTACTTAAACTACATCTTATAAAGTAATCATTTATACAAATAATTTGGTTTAAATGTTTAGGATTGAAGCGTTTATATTCTTTAGTTTAGATTAAATTTGACTTTGAAAATATTCTTTCATTTATTGTATTCGTCTATAGATGTTGAAGAAATCAAAACCAGCCAATAATACAGAATATCTAAACCTTCCTTTACTTCACTAGAGTCCTGGTAAAATTTTTTAAATTTTTAACACTTCTAATTGTTTCGGTTAATTCTGTTAAAAGATTGATATGAGAAGATATGAGAAGAAACAAATAACTAAACGCATACATATAAAAAGTGCGTGAAACAAAAAGCTGTTGACAGCGAACACTCATTTAAAATGAAGATCACTGAACACCTTCTTCGTTTGCATGGAAAAATATTTTCTTAACACACTCCTTTTGTATATGAGATGAAACAAATAATTCAAAACACAAAAAAAATATGTTATAATACTACAAAAAGTTAAAAATGTTGTTACATCGGTTAATCGACTGAAATAAGCCGGTTTAATCGTTAATCGTAAAAATGCAATTTTAAATTAACTGATCAGTTAATCGGGTAGTAATTAATCGGTTAACCGATTAACGGTATTAATAACCCAGCAAATTGCAAAGTAATGAGTTAAAAAGCTTATATAACTACTCTTCACTACTTATACATTGGCATTTTAACCCATTATTTTAACATGGTGATGTCACTGGAAGCAAGTACTTACCACTAGAGATGAGCGATCTCGTGATTTTTAAATATCATCGTGAATAGTGAACGTGATTTGAAAATCACTGCTCCTTTAAACTGTTATTGTGATCACGGTTTATCATTTTTCTGTTCTTTTATAGCAATTGCGGCCAAACTATATGTACAATGCGCGAGTTTTCGCAAGAGCTTTTGTAAGCACTTTGCAAAGAAACAACAACAAATTGTAAGAGCTTTCAAATCTGTTTACTTATACATACATACTTGAACAAATAAACTTTGGCTTAAAAAAATACTAATAAGATAGAAGAGAGAATGAAAGGAACAGCAATATTATTCGCCATTTGATTCAAAAAACGCTATTACTCACACAAACAGTGAAATATCATTAATTTGTATATGTAACAAAATACAAAAAGAACGACTTAGAAAGTACCTGTTACTTGACAAATTTGGTCACAACTGTGATTCGTGATTTTTCAGTAACAGTGATTAAATCACAGGTACAGAAATATCGCTCATCTCTACTTACCACCCTCGCTTACAAATAGGGAGCTAAATAAGCCATTACCACATTCGCTTACAAATAGGGAGCCAAATAAGTCATTACCACATTCGCTTACAAATAGGGAGCTAAATAAGTCATTACCACATTCGCTTACAAATAGGGAGTTAAATAAGTCATTACCACATTCGCTTACAAATAGGGAGCTAAATAAGTCATTACCACGTTTGTTAACAAATGGACACTTCACATTGTTATCAACAAAACTGAATTTGTCAAACAAATTGTGTCTTTAATTTGATTTGCCTTCTAATGCAAAATTTTACTACCCTGTATCAAGAACATATTCATACCCAATAAGCCAGAGAACGATATGATTGCAAAAACGATATGATATTTTCATGGATAAACTATATTATAAGGAAAGGTACAATTTTAATACTATCGGGATACAAGATCGATATCATATATTATAATTTATATCACCTAGACGATATCGTTATAATATCGTTTGGTTGATTGATTAGTGTAGTTTTTATTCAAAATTTTAATTTTTGAATACATATCAAAATCAATTAACTATTTAAATTTTTCATATTCAAATAACAAATTAAAAAAAAACAAATTGTAAGAACAAATATGAATTTAAAATCAATTTGTATTAGATTTGAATAAATAAAACCTTAAATGTATTATATTATGAATTAATTATAAATTTCGTTAATCAACTCATAAACAAGTGCTTATGTATCAGATTAGATGTCAACCATTACTTAGCTACATCTCTGTAATGCAGATGGTATGAAATAGTAAAGTAAGTTGTTCAGTAATGGCAAGTCATTATCTAGTTTTTGCTGGGTGTATTGAAAACAATTCTGTTATTGATTCTGGTCCTAAGAAAAAGTTGCTTTATTTTCAAAAACGTCACCAGCCTTTACTACCCCAATTTTCGCATACAATGTTGATGCCAAAGTCATAGTTTTTTCAACCGAAATAGTTTTGTTTTTTTAAATTTATTACTGTTTTCAAAGTTTGGACAATTCTGTCTTTAACGTTTTCTTATAGTTTTTTTTTTTTAAATATATAAATAGTTTGTTAAAGTAAAATAAAAAAAAACTTACAATTAGTTAGATGTTTGGCTAGATGATGGATCGTATGACTAACTTTTAGCTAAGAAAAAGAAATGCAACAAAACTGAAATACAAGAAGACAATACAAAACAATACGAATGCCAAAAACAGTGTATAATATTTCACACCCTACATTTAATAAGATGGAGATATGGGAAAAGTCTAAACGATAAGTTAGACCAATCAAACATCTTTACCCATGTTCTGTAACTTTGGTGGGAACTTCTCGCATCGAAAACATGTAAAACAAAATATTCCATCGTATCTCGAAAAGTGAGAAAAAAGTGTGTCTGTAACTCATGTCGAAAACTATCAAAAGAGATTACGTCGTTACGTTATAAGTGTCATAATATTCCACTCGAAGCCGATATGAAATTGCAGATGTTGAGGACGCCAGTCAACATATCGTTGACGGCGACCAAATTTGACTAAAATTGAAAAATTTTCAACGACGGCGACAAAAATACAACCAAATATAATATACCAAAAAATGTAAAGTGTGAATTTAATGTTTGTTGATTACAAATTGCTTTGAAAACATTCGTATATTTTTCAAAAATGTTAAAAGCAAAATAATTAAATAATGATAAAATCTGCCAAGAACAAAACACTTATCTCTTCCGTGTTAATATTTATTGCATTTTGCATTTTTAATTTATTTTTTAGTGTCAACATTTTTTTCTCACCCCGTTTTTATGCGTGAGTTTATTGGACAGTTCAAAGCGGGATTTTTCTCACAAAAATTTTATAGACACACTTTTTTAGTATATTGACGAGAAATTTCCTTACGTGACAGTTGTTACAGACGCAGTTAATTGAGAAAAATAGCTGTTTGTTTCAATTTATGGCATTTTTGCTTAATTTCTCAGATTTTAATCGAAAAGTTTCTCGCCGCGGTTGTTATAGAACATGGGCACTGATAGCTAATGATAGAAAATTGGTTTTTTTCGCCTACATGCATTACATGCTTTTCATATCTTTCTTGCGTTCCACGTTTCAAATTAAATGCAACGCTGGCATCTCCGCAAATAAAAATAAAATTTTATTTATGAAAATCAGCTGATTTGCACGAAAGCTGCTTGTGACGCTTACAAAAGTTGAAAGTAAATCTCCTTTTCGCATTCCTACGCTTTTGTGCATGTAATTTGCTTTGTAGAACAACAGAAGAGTAATTCACGTCACTAATTATTGCTAGGAACATAACTGGGACGAACGACGAATTTGTGGCCGCGAATATTCGTCGCCAAAAATAAAATATATTGATGTATATGAAAATACACACAATAATAGCATCCTGCGAAATTCGTCTTACGCGGCGTCTTTGCAATAGATTTATTTCATACGCCGGCAAACGACGAACAAATAAGTACTAGGTGACCATATTTGGTTTTAGTTTAGAAGTATTGTAGTAAATAAAGTTACTTTTTACTTTAACAATTGTTTTTTTTTTATCGTATAATATTTAAAATATATATACAAAGTATTTTGCTATAAAAATAGTTTTTAGTTGTGTTTTTGATTATGTTTTAATTTTTAAGTATTATTTTTTTTAATATGGTCACACTATTTCTCTCTCTCTTTGCACAAACAGCAATCAACTTTCTCAATTATAAAAGCTGCTTGTTATTCATCGTTATTGTGCTTCATACGACGAATTTACTCAGCGAATTTTTACTAAAAAATTCGTCGTGTTGGGCGAAATTCGTCGTTCGTCCCAGTTGTGTTCCTAGCATATAGTTTGCAAATTTCGAAGTTTTTTTTTTGAAACATAACAACAACTTTGTAGAAAATAATTTCGCACTGACTCTAGCACCTCGCACTACCCATAAGAAAGTGCGAAAAATCAGTGCAATTTCTTGCACAAAACATATGTTCAACGTCATGGCGTTGCCAATCTCATAAAATATAGCTTTTTTTATCTAAAAAAGTACCAAAAAGAGCAATTGTTATAGTGCATTTACACTTGTAATTTTCAAACTAGTTTATGATCGTAAACTACTTTCATAAACTATATCGTTTACATCAGCAGTTTTGACAGTTAACAGTTTAACAGCCGTGTCACAAAACAGCTGACTTCAGTAAAAAACTTAAAAACGTTGGTGCACGTACATTTATACATACGATAAACATACCTTTTATTTTCGTTATCCATATTATATAAAACAGTTTTCAATTAATTTTTTTAAACTTTTTCTTGATGTGTTCCTTTTTTTAACGCAAACTTTTTTAACTTAATTTTTGTTTTTTTATGAAATGTCAAATATCACTAGCGTTGCCAGAGCAAAATTTGAAAAGAACAGAGTTGCATTAACAAAAACTGGTTGTTTGCAACTAGTTTATCTCAAAAGCTAGTTACAAACATGTTTATAATTTGTATGGATAAACAAGTTTCTTAAACTAGTTTATCATCATAAACAACTTATAACGTGCTTATGGTGTAGGTGTAAATGCACGATTAGTGTAATCATCAACCGGATTTTTTTTTTGTTTTTGTGCAATAGGCCAAAATATCAAATATCAAACTGAATGCTGCAAAAATTAAAACAAATCAAAATTCAAGAAATATAATAAAATGGGCAGATTGCGAAATTCAAAAAATAAGAGACTAATTTAGGGTATAATAAACCACACAAATTGCTTGGCAAATATACACTTTATTTTTGCTTCTGTTTGGCAGTAAACAACACAATCTTATTTCGTAAACATTAATTTTTCATTTTTTGATTTGTTTTCAATGAATGCAGACGACGACTGTGCTGCGGCAATTTTGCTCGTTATTTGTTTATAAAGGAGAAGAAATGTAAAAGAAAGAAAAATAACTAGGAGTAAAGAGTGCTCTAAGCAACGAGCTGTTTTGGGAAAGCAATGCTGCTAAAAATATAAGAAATTACGGCTGAAATTAATTTAACATTTAAGCATTTGTAATGTGAATTACCCTTTTTTATGGATATATAGAGAATCTTAATCGAATGTTTTGCTTTAGCGCCCACTGTATTCACTTTGCCTATGATTGCATACATATGTGTGTGTGCAATATAATAATTATAGCTATAGAGTACTTTATAACCATCCTTAACTGCCTCAAACTATATATTTTTTTTTTTTGGAATTTTCCAATTTTTCTTTGTTTTATTTTTGTTGGCTTTTTCTTTTTTTTTTTTTTTTTTGTTTTATCATTTTCTCCTTTTGTGTTTGTAACTTTGCAACAACTAACAATATTAACAATTGTTGTTATTGTTATTATTGTAAACAATATTGTTTTGCATAATCTCAACTGAACAAAACTCTGCTGCATTGTACTTCAATTTCTTCGTTTCTATAATTTTTTGTCAGTTTGAAATTTTCTTATTTTTTATTTTATTTTGCTAGTTGTATCTCAAACAAAAGTAAAATCTTCACTTGACGATGTTGTAAATTATACATTTCCTAAATATTTTATCATATTATTTTGATTTTTCTCTTTTAAGTATTTTGTGCAATTTATTTAGATTTTTTTCATTAACTTTATCGCTTTAAAGTTTTTTTTTTCATTAATACCTTTGGCACTTTTGTGTAACACAAAATTGGATACTATTCATCTAAACTTGGAAACAGCTATTAATTCTACAGACTTTTAATACTATTTTTTAGTTTTCTTATTTAGATTAACTGCAATTTTGTTTAGAAGGATTTTTATTTCTGGATGCAAAGTCTTATATTTGCTTGTTGTGAATTTCGCATTTTTAAGTTTTACACCCAATATTCTTACAATATGGTAAATAGTAAATAGAGTTATCTTCAGGGTTTATCTTTTTAAATCTTAAAGCTTTTGCATAAATCTCTGTTTCTCAGTTCGGCATCTTCACTCTTATACTCTTTTGAGTATTAAGCATTAAATTCTTTTCATTTCATATTTATTTATTCCTTTCTCACTTTCACTTTCAACTTGCTGTGTTTGAGTTTTTTCTTTTTATTTTTCTCTGCTTGTGTTGTTGCAGTGAAGTAATATTTTTTTTTTAGTTGCCACGAGCTCTTCTTCTGTACAATAATGTATTAAAGTGTATAAAGTTATTTTTATTATTTTCGCTGGAAAAAATTCCCAAGATTATATATTTTTGCAAAAACATTTCGTTGTAGTAGTTAACGCCACACTATGCAATATACGAGTATACAGCCAAGTCAGTCAGTCAGTCGGTCAGTCTTCCAGTCAGTCAGCCAACTTTTAGAAAAAATGCATCATCTGTAAGCTGGCTCGCAATAGTAAATCTATGCACACAAGTATAAGTATACTGTAATACTTCGCTATAACGAACTTTGTTGAACTCAATATGGGCACTTCTACAGAGAACCTTTTCTTTTGTCACGTAACGCCACCAAGGAATTAAACTTATATTTTCGATGCCTGTGTTTTGAGTTTTTCCTCTCTTTCAGCTGCGCCTAACACTAAAATACCAAAAAAGCAAATATTATATAGAGCAATTCCATATGAAAGCGATCACCTTTTGGACGACCCCTCTCCGATTTTAAAAAAAATAGTCTCAATCGATTGCCCAGCAAAAAATAATGTACCTACATATTTTTTTTTTTTTTATAGTGACTGGTTTAGTGGTGGTGTACACCACTGTTAGTGACAAAATTGAAGAATTCTTCATAAGGGACCACATTGAAAGTTGTTTTTAAAAAAAACTACTAAAGCGATCGCAACGAGTGATAGCTCGTTGGAAAGGTATTGAATCAGGCTTTAATTAAAAAATAAAATTTTCCTAATTTTTCTTAGAAATTTACCTTTAAATTTTCCCAAGAAAATTAAATTTTCCGATTTTTCACAGAAGCTCCTAAATTTTCGGGCTAATTTTTTTTTTTGGATTCCTCATAATTTTTGCTTTAAGAATCAGCAATAAAAAAATGGGCCCCGACTCCTTGTTTGGATAGGAGAAGAGCATTTAAGAGACCACCTTGTTAAAAATACATTTTAAAAATTATTTTACAGTTAAAAATACATTTATGAAGAAAAAATCAATTTTTTTTTTAAGAGCCCCAAGTTGAGTGTGTAGTGAATATGGTCTGCCTGCCTTCACAAGATCGGCCATAAATCCATGGATAATAGCAGCAGTGGCATGTAATGGCACACCAAACCCGACTGAGGCTACAGGTCATAAAATGTTTTGTAAATTTTTTAAATTACCAGGTAATAAATATTTCGCCTAAAATGACACGTGCAGAAACAAGTCATAAAACACGGATTTTCCATAAATATGGTGAAATATTTATTACCTGGTAATTTAAAAAATTTGCAAAACATTTTATGACCTGTGGTCGGCTTATTGGCAGTAACCAATTAAGTCCCTTTTAAAAAACATTTTATGACCAGTAGTTCACGCAAATTTTCCTATTAAAGAAAAGCAAATATCGCTTATTTTTTTTACCTATTTTTTACCAAAAAATAAATATAAATACTTCACACACTCTGAGTCAAATTTCAGTTGAATACTAAACGTGAAAGTGTTAAAGTGTTTTTTTTTTTGTAAAGTAAAGAATGAAGCTGTAAAGACAATTTAAAGTAAAATGAATAAATTTTGGTGCAATCCGTTTAACAAGAGTGGACATCGTTCGAAAAAGATAAAAGTATTAAAATTAACTGGTGTTTCGAAGCGATACATGAATGAATTAAATATACAATACGGTGAAGAAGCAGAATTCATTTGCCCCAAGTGTAAAATCGATTTGTCTCAACAAGCAAATGCATTGAAACAAATGCAGCCACAATCCGAGAGTGAAATGACAAGTGAACAAAATGTTTCATCTGATAGTGAGGCAGACATTCCGATGGTCAATATGTCTTTGAGTCCTTTGAATGAGGCTATTACCACTTTAGGTGAAACGCCTATTAGAAAAAGAAAGTTGCGAAGTGAAACATACAGGAAAGAGAAAAAAGGCAAGGTTATGAGTGCAATCGCGACAATATTTGATGAAGGCTCTGATAACGAATGCAGTCAAGCAGATGACGTTGATGACGGCAAACAAATGATTGAGCAGTTGAAAAGAAAATTCAATTTAGCGACCACTTTTCCGGAGAAATATCTCATTTTATCTGTGCTGCCTCAATCATGGTCTATACGCAAGATTTCTGAAGTTTTCTAAGTTTGCCATCCTACGACCAAAAGAATGCGTGCTGGCATTAGACAGGCACGGAACGCATTCAGTCTGCGTTTGCATGTTTCATCAAAACATCAAATTAATTTTCTTCCCATGCAAGAAATTGAAAGTATTTCACGGTGAAATTGAAACATATAGGGGCCTCCTGTCGAAGTCGTTGTGCGCATACCCCACGGAAAATTGTCATCTGTCCAAATGCGACAATTGTCCGAAGATTGACGAGCTAGAGCAATATTTGGCGGAAAAGTTTGAACAGCTGTTAATTCAGGAGGTGCATTTCAAACAGTGGATAATTAGCAGCGGCAGATGTTCCCTTGAGACCGAGGTAAAGCAGATTCCGGAATTCATCACTGGGCAAACGACCAGTGCACGGTGCATCCTTTTTGCATTTATTTCAAAAACGAAGATAACGAACTACAGACCGTAAGCCTTGTTGTTGTCGCGGAGAGTTTAGCTCATAATTATGTGTCCGTTTATTTATTTCAAATGAAACTGTTTGAATTCTTAAGATCAAAATTCGATGCAATCGACAAAGTAACGTTTTTCTCAGACGGCGCGGCTTCTCAGTACAAGAATAAAAAAAATTCTTACAATCTTTGCATAATTGAAGAAGAACAAAACTGCAAGGTCGAGTGGCACTTTTTCGCGACGTCCCACGGTAAGGGCCCATGCGATGCGTTAGGGGGAACCCTAAAACGCATGGCGACTAAGGCAAGTTTGCAAAGGCCATATACTGACCAGATCTTAAATGTACAACATTTGTTTTCGTGGATTCAAAGCAAGGAAATTGCCATTAACACAGTTTTATGCACTAAAAAAGAACACGATGCCATGGAGCGACGAATTCAAAACAGATATAATAATGTCAAGACTATAACTGGAACGCAAAAGTTTCATTGCTTCATACCAAATATTTCTGATATGTCAATTAATGTAAAGCGGTACTCTTCGTCTGCCGACGTGCTAAATTTAAAGTAACTTTAATTTTATAATGATGCCAAGACAATTGAAATTTTTAATAAATATTGTAATTAAGTATAAGCAGCAAAATAAGAAAGATTTTTTCTTCATAAATGTATTTTTAACTGTGAAATAATTTTTAAAATGTATTTTTAACAAGGTGGTCTCTTAAATGCTCTTCTCCTGTCCAAACAAGGAGTCGGGGCCCATTTTTTTACTGCTGATTCTTAAAGCAAAAATTATGAGGAATCCAAAAAAAAAAAAATTAGCCCGAAAATTTAGGAGCTTCTGTGGAAAATCGGAAAATTTAATTTTCTTGGGAAAATTTAAAGGTAAATTTCTAAGAAAAATTAGGAAAATTTTATTTTGTCGCTCCGTGAAAGTTTAAAGATTTATAGTGTTTTTGTCATCATAAAATTCTTATAATCGGTTTAAAATTTCTAGAATTGTACACGCTTATAAAACTGTGTTTATTTGTGCAGTCTCGTTCGTCTGTTAATTCAGTCACAAACTTTCTTTTTATTTACTTTTGTTAATGTGATTCCGTACAAACTTTATTACATACAATTGATAATAAGTTACATTTAATACTTCTGTGATAACAGCTGATTGCATGTCGTATCAATACGTTTTATTACAACATTATTGGTTTGTGTATTTGATAAAATTATAGTGGTGCCATCTGTTGGATAGTAGCTTTTTATCATATCCCAGCGAACAATTGTGCTCTACTATTATGGCCTGTTTAGTAAAAAACTGTAGCATCAAAGGTGTTGATGACCGAATGATCGTCTGTTGGCTGTGTCATGAATGTTGTCACTTTAAATGCAGTGGATTATCTGGGTTAGTTGCAGAAGCCACAACCAAGAATAATGGACTGCACTGGTGTTGTGAAAACTGTAGAAAATTGGGAGTTGACTTTTACCGCTTTTTTCAAAGTCAAAAATCAAAATTTAATGAAATTCAAAATGAAGTTGCTCAGTTAAATGAGCGTATAGCTGCTTACGGGAAAGTGTTTAATGATTATAAATCGTTAGATGATTTAAAATCTCCTATTCAACCTTCCCCAAAACGTCGTAAATCACCAAGAAACAATAATAATAACAATAATAATAAACATGGAGCTAAAGATAAGCTCAATATACCTCCTGCTGTTCAATGCGATCCGACATCATCTGGAACAAATGTTTTCAATACATTTCAATACAAATTAGTAATAACTCGCAAATAAGTTATGCCGAAGCTGTTCTAAATACAGCCAATGAAAATGTTCTCGCTAATAATGTTCCATTAATATTAAATACTGATGCTGTTGTATATAACCCGTTAAGAGCTGTTGCCCCAAGGAAAACTATTTTTGTTTCTCGTCTAGCAAGTGATACTTCTGTTGATTCAGTTAAATATTATGTCAATAATAAAATTGGGAAGGAATGTGATATCTCAATAAAGAAATTCAATTTTCAACAGCTAAGATCTATATCCTCTTTCAAGATTATAGTGTCTGCTGATCTTTATGAAATGTTAATTAAGCCGAGTTTCTGGCCAATAAATACTCTGGTACGGGAATATGTATATAGAAATAGTTCACAAAATGTTGGTATCCTCTGCAGATGTGTAACGCATTTTACAATAAAGTTTACCGTTTTATGGATTTGGCTATTCCAAAAAAAATATATAGGAAAATAACTGGTCCACCTTGGAATAATAAACAATTGGCTCATGCTAAAAACAAAAAGAACAAATACTACAGAAAATTCAAAAAATCCGGATCATCCGTGGATTATCTAAGATACTCGACTTGCCGCTCTGAGTATACTTTGCTTAATAAAGCGTGTTACGAAAATTATTTAAATTCAATGAAATATAATTTCAAGCGTAATCCGAAATCGTTTTTTAAATTTGTTAACTCTAAGAAGAAAACAACTGGCTTCCCTTCATCCTGGAGTCCAGCGATAATGACACAATAAGTAATTGGTTTGCCGATTTCTTCTCCACAACTTATTCGAATGCTTTTTATGACGAATCAGTTAATTATCCATTCAAGATAAATGCGAACCAAACAACCCACATTCCATTTATTGACATCGCAATAATCGTTAAGGAATTAAAAAGTTTAAAATTTTCATTCAATTCTGGTCCTGATAGCATTCCAAGTAACATTTTAATTAACTGTGCTGACAGTATTGCTATCCCTCTAGAAATTTTATTTAATGTATCAATCGAGCATGGTCACTTTCCGTATCTATGGAAGAACTCGTTTATTATTCCTTTGTTTAAATCGGGAAATAAATCGGATGTTGAAAACTACCGTGGTATTGCAAAATTGAGTATAATACCTAAACTATTCGAAAAAATTATTACCGAATTCCTTTGTTACCAAGTATCAAATTTGATAACACCTTACCAGCATGGGTTTCAAAAAAGATGCTCTACTACAACAAATCTCCTTCATCTTACAACTGCCATACATCGAGGATTTATACAACAACAACAAACTGACGTGATATACACTGATTTTACCAAGGCTTTTGATAAAGTTAACCATAGCCTTTTGAAGGTTAAACTTCATTTACTGGGTTTTACTGATATTAGTATAAAATGGATATACTCATACCTAAGCAACAGAACACAATCCATTAACTTTAATAACGCGATTTCTAGAAGCATAGATGTTCTGTCTGGTGTGCCTCAGGGAAGCCACCTTGGGCCACTTCTTTTTACATTATTTATTAATGACCTACCTGAGGTGATTTATTCATCCAATATTCTGATGTATGCGGACGACGTCAAAGTTTTTCTGAGCTATCGTCAAATATCTGAGCAACAACTTCTTCAAAACGACTTAAATTCTTTTTACACGTGGTGCAATGTAAATCTTATGCAACTTAATCTAAAAAAATGTAAATACATGCGTTTTGTTAGAAAGAGTCCAATACCTGCATTCTACTTTTTTGAAAGTCATCAGTTGGAGTCGGTGGATAGCTTCGTAGATCTTGGAATTCTGCTTGACTCGAAACTAAATTTCATTGCACATATAACAATGACAGCTAATAAAGGCAGAGGTATGATCGGTTTTGTAAAACGATGGTCTAAAGAGTTCAAGGATCCATATGTTACGAAAAGTCTGTATACTTCCCTGGTAAGACCTGTATTGGAGTATGGATCCGTAATATGGGACCCTATTTATAAAAAACATTCCGACCAAATTGAATCAGTCCAAAAACAGTTTCTGACTTTTTGTCTACGTGGGTTGAACTTTAACCAATGGAATCTGCCGCCTTATCCTGCTAGACTAGCCCTCATCAAGCTGCCAACTCTAAAGAGCCGTAGAACTGTGCTTAACATCTCGTTAATTTTCAACATAATTATTGGCGACGTTTGCTCTGGATACTTAATCAACAATATAACATTTAATGTTCCTCAACGCCCATCACGTCACTTGGTTCCGTTATCAATTCAATTTTTTAGAGCTAATTATGCTAATGGTGACCCCTTAAGAAGGATGTGTAACGAGTTCAACAAGTTTTATAAATTTATTGACTATTCTTATAGCTCCACTGATATTAAAACTAGTATATTAATCTATTTAAATCCATAATTTTTGTTACTTTTTAAAATTTATTTTTATTTAATTAAGAAGTCTGTAAGGATTATAATTCCATAGACAAATAAATAAATAAATAAATAAATAAAAAAAAAGCCTGATTCAATACCTTTCCAACGAGCTATCACTCGTTGCGATCGCTTTAGTAGTTTTTTTTTAAAAAAACTTTCAATGAGGTCCCTTATGAAGAATTTTTCAATTTTGTCACTAACAGTGGTGTACACCACCACTAAACCAGTCACTATAAAAAAAAAAAAAAAATATGTAGGTACATTATTTTTTGCAGGGCAATCGATTGAGACTATTTTTTTTAAAATCGGAGAGGGGTCGTCCAAAAATTTGCCAATTTTGATCGTTTTCATATGGAATTGCTCTATAATTTCTTTTTTTTTAGAAACAATTTAAAATATTTGGTGGGGTAACGTGACAAAAGAAAAGGTTCTCTGTGGAAGTGCCCATATTGAGTTCAACAAAGTTCGTTATAGCGAAGTATGGTATCTCAGCGCAGTCAAGAATGAAAAATTATCAACAAAAAAATTTTAATTGATTTCATGTTGTAAAATTCCTGTCTTCATAAAAATAATTTAATGAAAATTAAATTCAATGAACTTAAGCCTAATTAAAAAAAAATATCTAAATTTGGAGTAAATAAAAAACAATTTTATTTCATTTCACATGACATTTCGTCACTTTTTTGGAGACTTTTTCCTGGATCGTCTATTTAAGTCAAAGTAATAAAATCACAATGTTAATACAAAATGGTTATCACAATAATTAAACACAACTTACAAGAATTATATATTATTTTCTACATTAAAACATCGACAGATTTTAAGCAAAATAAAGTTTTATATAAAATATTTAACCAAAACAATTGACAATAGAGCAGTTCAATTGCAAACACCGCTAAGTTAACAAAACAAATTCCTGAGAAAATCGACTGTTTTTTAAAACTTAAATTCCAAGCCATTTAGTGAGTGTGCAGGAGTATCGAATATTTAACCAAAAAATTGCGCGTTACTTACCGAGTTTTGAACGAAGCTGATTATGGCTTAGGGAAGAACTTTAAAAAACCAATAAAATGACAGCTTTTACAGTATTTGTATTTTTTTTTTTAACATAGCGGTGTTTGCAATTGAACTACTCTATTGTCAATTGTTGGGGGTAATTATCTTTATAATAATAGCCTATGATAAATTATTGATAAAGATTTCAAGTTTGCTATTAACTGCATTGTAGAGCTAGTTCTCGATTTGGCTTCTCGCAATAGTTGGTTCAATCTTGGATATTATCTAGCCATGTTATCTCTCTTTTGCTCTTGGTCATCATCTTTCGATTTTTGCCTTTAATACTCTCTGTATAAGTTTGTATTCTTCGTTTCTCAATAAATGTCCTAAATTTGCTATTTCGCATTGCTTGATGGTTGGGACAGGGTGGCATTATTGTCCAAATTTCATCAATACCCCTCTATTAAATATGCGATCACTCCATATAATTTTAAATATTCTAACGCCTTAGGAAATATTTTAAATAACTTTAATTTTATTTCTAAGAAGTTAGAGTGCTATATTCGGCTGTAGCGATTTGATATCCTCCATCGCAGATACTATCAGGAGTGATCTCTGTATGAGATCTATAAGTTAAACAATTTACAAAAGAGATAACTTAAAATTATATTTGTATGATCGCTTGCATCCAAAACAGACGCAAATAAAGAAGAAGCAATTTTATAAAAATTTTCGAATTTTCCTTTTTTTGTAATGAAATTTTTTTAATGTAATGTTTGTTGCTTAAGTCTTTTGATTTCATCCCCTCTTTACTCTCTCACACTCTCTCTCTGCAGTACCAGAACTTTAAGGTTTGCTGCTTAAGTCTTTGATATGATCTTATCATATTTCAAGTTTGTTTCTTAAGTTTTATGATAACATTTTTGTTATGATAAGAATTCGATGCAGAAAAGAAATGTTGTGAGATATATTTTAACAATCATGTTAAATCAAAAATTGCTTAGGCCAGAAGGGGGTTCTTCAAGTATAGATTAAAGGCCATGTCAGATAAAACTTTTGCTTCGCGTTGCGTTACCGATTCGCTTTGACATCTAAGATAAAATATAAATACTTATACGAAACATGTCACATAAAGTACTTTCAAAGCGGAGCGAAGCAAAAAGTTAGCCAACTCCCATCTTTTTGCGCACTTTGACAATTATATATATGTAATCCTTTAATTCCCTGTGGAACATAGGGCCGCAACAAATGTTTTCCATTGTATTCTAGCAGTGGACATGGTTTTCATCTCATTCCAGGACACGCCATGCTCATGCAACTCGTTCTCAATTTGTCGTCTCCAAGTATTCGCATTTCTACCAGGTCTCCTGGATCCTTGGGGGTTATATTCTACAGACTGTCGAGTTAAATCATGTGCTGGTTTTCTCATTGTGTGTCCTAGCCAACTAAATTTACGCAGTCGGATACTGGTACTTAAAGGAACTTGATGGGTTAAATTCCACAACTCCAGATTTTATATCGTGGCAGGCCAGAATATCCTTTCAATACGCCTGAGGCAGCGGTTTACAAAAGCTTGCATTTTACTCATTTCACGGCCCGAAATATTCCAAGTTTCACAACCATACAGAAGCACAGATTTTACATTGCTAATAAAAACCTTGATTTTGGTGTGAGTTAAGATATTTGAGATTAGTGTGTCAAATGCACGTTTAAAGTCAACGAACACTAAGTAAAGGGGTGAGCGCCATTCAACCGACTGTTCCACAATTACCCTCAAGCTGTTGATGTGATCAATACATGACTTGTTTGGTCTAAAGCCCGCTTGTTCTGTTCTTAGCTGTGGTTCAATAATGGATGCAATACGATTGTGGAGGATGTGGGCTATGATTTTGTTTACAATATTCAGAAGAGTAATCCCGCTCCAGTTGGAGCAATCTTGCAAGTTTCCTTTTTTTGGGAGTTTTATTATAAGTCCTTCTCTAATGTCATCCGGAATTTTCTCGTTTAACCAAAAATTTGAAATCAAGGGTTCTAGTAACGTTGCTGTTAGAGTTATGTCTATTTTAAGAATCTCAGGAGGTATTCCATCAGGGCCTGCTGATTTACCGGACTTCAAACGTTTAACTGCAGTTGCTATTTCTTCAAATGTGGGCGTTACGATATTTATCTCGTGCCGTACGTTATTTATATGATGCATTGGCTCGCAATCACATATTGTTGAAGATTCAGTCGGATTGACCGATAATATTTTGGTGTAATAGTCCACCCACAACTCCAACTGCTGATCTTTGGCATAGATTAATTCGCCCTGGTCATTCCTCAGGGGTTTAATATTGTGTTGGCTATGCCCAGCGATCTCTTTCGTAATACGATACAGGTCCTTAGATCGACCCGTTTCACTAGCTATTTGTGCGTCTTTGGCTAACTTATCAGCCCACTTACGTTTATCATTCCTTGCACTGCGTTTAACTTTTCGGTTCTCCTCTTGGTATTTACGTTGTTCGTCCTGCTTAGATCGTGGATTTTTAGCATCATTCACTTTTGTCTTGGCTAGATTTCTAGATTCTATTAATTGCCATGTATTATCGGATATCCAGGGCTTGTTGGTTTTTCTGGCGTATCCTATTTCACTTTTAGCCGTCTCAATAAGTGTTGATTTTAAATCTTTCCAATAAACATCTATATTTTGTTGGGGAGAAATTGAGAGAGTGACTGCCTTATTTTTCAAAACGTTGGAAAACTGAGGAGAGACCTCCGGATTGATAAATTTTTGTAGGTCAAATATTCTTCTGCTGAGGGCTGGTTTACGTTTAACAGCTTTTAACTTGAATCGGACTACAGCTACCATCAGGTGGTGGTCACTACCACATCAGCGCCTCTTTTGTTCCTCACGTCCTGCAATGACCCTCTCCACATCCTGCTTATCGCAAAATGGTCGATCTGATTTTCGGTTATATGATCCGGGGACACCCAAGAAACTTTGTGGATATTCTTGTGGGGGAATAAAGTACCGCCCAAAACCAAGTTAAAATTATCGCATAGTTCAACCGCATCGCATAGTTTCTCCGTTGTCTGTCATGCGGCCGATGCCATGCTTTCCCATCACGCTCTCTCTGCTTGTATTGTCACAACCAACCTGCGCGTTGAAGTCACCCATTAGCATTTTGATATCACCATGACTGATACTGTTAATCACGTTTGTCAGCTTACTATAAAAGCTATCTTTTTCTTCATTTTCATCGCCTTCCGTTGGAGCATAGCATTGAATGCAGCTTAGGTTTCTTGCACGTGTTCTAAACCTAGCTACAATAATTCTGTCTGTGTGTGGTTGCCATTCAATGAGAGCGTTCTTTGCCTCTTTCGAGAAAAGAAAACCAACACCACTTGCTCTAGGTTGGCCGGCTGATTTGCCAGAATAAACTAATGTTAAACCACTTGATGTTATATGTTCACCGCTATCTGGCCAACGTATCTCGCTCAATCCCATAATAAGCATGTTATAGTTGTTGAACTCTTTTTCGATTTGCGCGAGCTTAGTTGCTTCTACCATACTACGAACGTTCCAAGATCCAAATCGTGTCCTTTTTTTCATTCCAATAGTCGTCAACGGGGGGTTCGAATTATTGTTATTATTATTATATACATTTGCATAGGTTTCAGTAATCGTTTTAGCTTCGGGGAGAATAAGTGATTGGCCTATAGCTCTCCTAGGCTGGCGCTGGGGATGCCAGCTAAGCCACCAGCCTGGCTTGGTGAAAGTCAATAGCAAACTTAGCAAATATGCCTACTTCCTGAGACGTAATTTTTTTTAAAATGACCATTCGGATATGCTGAAGACCGTCGCTCGAATTAGCTCCCACCTCAACAGAGTTGGTCCCCAGGGAGTACCACGAGGAGGCCACTGCCGTAGCAATGGGATCAGCGCGCTGACCTACGAGTCGACTTGGAGTGAATTACTAAGGATAGTGGGAACACTTTACCTTATACTCGTCAGTTTTTGGGATGACAAGTCTTACTAAGGATCGCTTTAACCAGTTTGCCTTACACACTCCCATACTCCCCCACTTTGACAATTGGCTAATATAATTTTCTTTTTTTTAAATTTATTTTGCCAAATTCAATTCCAAAAAACCGTCCAATTAAATTTTTAATTTTTATTTGTATAACAAATAATTAAATGCACAAATTACCAACCGCTTTTATAAGTAAACAAACAATGCGTGAGTGTTGTAAAAGTTTTCATTGTGTCATACACCTTTTGCTTTGCGTTTTTCTGCCAAAGGTAGAAACGTCACGCAAAGCGACGAAGTTGTATCTGACACGGCCTTAAGGATGTAACGATACGCCCTTTTGCCGATACTATACCGATACTCAAGGAGAAATATCGCCGATACCGATACTGATACGATTATAAAATTTATATTCAAGGTTAAAATAACAAACCTCAAGTAGAGTAGTAATTGCTTTATTATACAAAATTATAGTGTAAGAGATTTTTAATATTAAAAATTGATTTTAAGAAGATTTTAGAAACAACGAAATGAATTTAAGTTCATGGTAAGACTAATTTATTTTTTTTAACAAAAAAAAAAAAAAAAAACAGTGTAAGAGATAATTAATATTCCAAATTAATATTAGTAAGATTTTTATTAAAAAACAAAGTCTTCTCAGCTTCACCGCAGATAATTTCGCAACTCCGTTTGAAGCAGACCTTCAGTAAAAAACAGGCTCTCAGATGTGACTGAACTCATTTGTTAACTTAGGTATTTCTGCGCCATAGTAAACAAAATAGCACAAGTAAACAAAAGTATCTGCATCTTTAGAAGGATTTGAAGATCTAAGGTATATCTAGACTTCTTATTTTGCTGAACCACAGCGTAGAAAGGACAGAGAATAACTCTTCTCCAAATGCTCTTTTAAGATTTTCACAAACGCTCCAAATGTCAGTTCTTGTAGACTTATCAGAACTTTTACTAGGTGTAAGGGTAACGAGTCTTCAAAACTTTCGCAATGAAGATTCGTGTTGAGTAGGCCAATAAGACGTTTTTTCGATCTATCGTCTTTGGAATTTTCTTTGTATCGAATGTAGAGAATTGTAGATAAACAATGATAAAACGCTTTTTTCTGTGGATGTTTGTAGTTGAAAACACAAGCGTGGGCCAGGCTGTGAATGAAATGTTTTTTAAAAATTCTTTTCATTACATTAAACACAATATAACATATTATTTTTCATTTAAAGTGCGGAAACAGAATATATTATTTAAAACAAAATGATTGTATAATAAGAACACTCGAGTGATCGTTTTTGGGACTTTGTATATACGCATAAATATTTATATGTGTTATATAATGTTTATTTTAATTTTTATATGTTAATTCGTAAATTAATAAACGAAAAAAAGCAAAGTATCAACGACTCGGTACAGCCAAATATTGCACTCTAACTTGTTTTAAATATTTTAGTCAAAACTAATTTAGTACAAACAATTTTTTTAATTTTGTGTAACTCTAGAAATATTGATTTTAATCCTACGTTTTGGATACTAATCAACTTAGTATCACTCTCTAAATCGATCCAACGATGTCCGGCTGGCATGTTGTTTGACCATATATACATTATACATATATACATTGTCCGAAAAGTACAGCTCGCAATTTTAGAGATAATTAAATTAAATTTTATACATAGGACATTGTGGTGCGGACAACCCAATAAGCAAATTTTGTTGGAATTGCTTAATATTTGGAATAACTAAAGTTCTAGTAGATATGAATAAGTGTGCGAAATATTTTTATGATATTTATTTGTCGAGTTACGGGGTTGTAAAGTTGTTTTCAAAAAATGTTTTCTTAAATTATTTTTTTTAACTAAAAACTAATCAAACAAAATAAACAAAATAAACAATTAGCATATAGTGTCCTTATTACATTGTAAAAGTTTTATTATGGGACATCTATTAGTTTAAAGGTTATGCAAATTTATTTACACTCATACAAGCATTGTTGAACCGCGGAAAACCGAAAATGACTAGTTTAGGTTGAAAATGTTCTAACAATATGAAAATAAATTTATTTGGTTATGAAGATAAAGTTTTATTTATTAAAATTTTTAAAATTTAATTTTTTGGGGAAAAAAATAAATTTTTTAGCAAAATTTCGAAATTTTTGTTTTTTAAAAATTCGCTTAAAATTCGAAAATGCAGCTAATCTTCTAATTTTTCCAGACATGTGAAAAACGAAGATGCAAACAAAACCAGCCATAAATAGTTAAAAGCTGTTTATAACTTTTTATTTTATAACTCGACAAATAAACATCATGGAAAAAAAATATTTCGCACACTTATTCATATATATTAGAACTATAGTTATGCCAAATATAAAGGAATTCCAACAAAAAATTTTATGGGTTATCCGCTTTACAGTAAATACCCCACATACATTTCGTCATAAGGATGAAGCCTATTGTAAATGGTAAGAATCGGACATTAATTTTCCATAGTTCCCATATAAACTTCATCGCAGAAAAGAGTCCTAGTGCCCATTAACCACCTAATTATTCTAGTATTTAGTTTAAATTCGGCTCATAAACATAAACCCAATCCCCTTAATCCCGTTAAGACAAAAAAAAAAACGGCATATACATAACACTTTATCTATAGATAATATTTGGCATATATAACATTTATATGAACCTTAAACCAAATTATTTTCTATTGTGTTTATTACTGCCCATGGCTACCAAATAGGGAACACTCCGAAATCGGTCTGTTAATACTGTAGTGAAGATATCATATTTTCGGTATATACCGATTTTACTTGTTTATTATATGACATTATTGCATACTTAGGACATTAATTTATATAAGTTGTTCAATCTTTTGCTTTCAAATAAGCCATTTTTGTATTTCAGGACATATTTTTAAAATTTTTGGAGCATATCTTTAAGTCTTCACAGCATATTTAATGCGCACAAAACACCTTTTTTTATCACATATTTTCGGTTTTCCTGTAAACATGAACAACAAATCAATAGCTATAGCGAATTATTTTCAATTCTCTGCAGATTCGAAGATATCGAAGTTTCACTGTGTTTTGTTGCTTCTTCCTCTATTCGTACGTACCTCCTAAAAATGTTTGTTATTTAACTTCCTTGAGTGGATAGATATATTGTTTATTTGTATAAGTCTAAGTATGTATACATGTGTGTGTATGTGTGTGTTTCATTTTATTTGCCAGGGGAAGTGCTAGTGGCGCTGTAGATGCTGGCTGGTGCGGCTGTGTTTTAGATGGTGGCAATGATCACAATGGTTGCAGGAAAAGTTTAAATAGTTTTTCTTTTAAGGAAAACTTAAAACCAAAAACTAAATATTGTAATTGAGAATCTTTTCCAACTGTTCGTTGTTGAAACTAAAACTAGTGCGGAAAGTTCATAAGTACCAGAACGGCACTTAAACGAAATTTCTATCAGTTAAGCTGAAGTTTAAGACTTTAAGTATAATTTGAATATGAGTACTTTTCACTTAATTCGATTAAAACGAATTTTGGGGAGAACTTTTAAGGATAACAGTTTAACAAAAATTAAAAAAGTTTATAAATACGAACAAATTTTAAAGAATAAAGAAATTTTTGTGGCTTTAAATTTAATTAATTGGTAGACTTTAAACTCGTTCAAAAATTGTATAAACTCTTTATGATTTGCCACCACTTTTCTTTCAGGAAACGAAATTTAACCTCGTGTGCATAAACATTTTTCCGGTTAAAAAATGTGCATCAAACGAAATTTTTATTAAAATGGAAGCACTGGCTAAATATGGACCCATTTGTTAAGAAATAAATTTTATAAATTTTCTTCTGATATGGTGGTTTTAAGGAAAGATATGGGAGTTAAACAGATGATCAGATAAGACTTACAAATATAAAAATATCAAAATATCAATTGAACTCTTTGAAAAATAAGTCTTGCATGAGAGCTATGAATAATTAGAGACATGTATTTTATATTCAACTAACTTTACCCGACGCGCTTCTCCATCCCCATTTAAATAAAAATAGTAAACAATTTTTTAAAACAGATCTCCTGCATTGATAACGAAGCAATTTGTACAAAATTTCAAACTTTTACTTTTATCCTTCTCCAGATTTTTAGATATAATTGTACTGACCTTGTATGGGAGGTTCCACGCTTACTTTTTCAGTTCAGCTTATTCATTATCAGATAACATAACTATTTGTTCCATATTTGATCGTACAGTGTAGTGTACTCGGTCTTTAATCGTGTTACCATCTACATTATAGTATTAGCATTTCCATGTTGGCGTGTTTCATTTTGCCGTCTGTTTTTGGTGCTAATATCTTCTTTTGGCGAAGTTTGGCACCACTAATAAGTGTGATTTATTTCGCTATCTTGAAAATTTACAAATATTTAAAGGCTCTGTTAAGCGCTGGGTAATTAGGAATTTACTGTAAAAATTTTAGTAAATAGGCTCAGAAGTTTAGGAGTCTATGAGGAACAAACAAACACACAAAATACAGATGTAGATGTACATACTTTTATTTACAAAAAACTATTTGTATTGTTATATGCTGCATCACCATAAGTGGTGTTGGATGCCTGTGTGCACATGGCTGGGTTAGGTTGAAAAGAGGGAGATGATGCATCACCCTTACCCATTATGGGATACACCTACACCAATTTGGCATTTTGTGCGCTTTAAGGCTTAACCCAACAAAAGACAAAACGTGTTTGTCTTGTGGGTCAAAGACACTTGTTTGATGCCAGCCCACAGCATAAAAAAACGTCTTATCAAGTTTTTGTCTTAATAGAAAGCCGATTATCAGGCAGCAATGCGACAATATTTTGTTACTTGTTTCTTTTATTTGACTTGTCTTAATTGGTTTGGGTTACATCATAAGACCGCACGCAATTATGTGCAACGAGGTTCGTTTCAGTCTGTTTTGTCTTACTCTGCATGAGTATGTTGCCACATGTTCTGCGACCAATATTTTGTCGCAATAGTTAAAAATAGAGTTTTGCGGTTGTTTTGTTTGGTGTTGTTGTCTCATAAGAACTAATGTGCTATTGTCGTATAAGGAAAAAAATAAAATAAAAAAACCATTTTGCCTATTGAATTTTATACGCCAATAAATTCCTACAGATGCCAAAAAGGTCCATTTTTAAACCCTTCGCCGAAGGCAAAAAAAATGTAGAAAGGTATGCCACACCGTTTGTAATTTCTACAATGTAAATCTTAGACCCTAAAAACTATAAACATATATTCTGGATCCTTTTGAGAAGAGCAGTTAACTTAACGATGTCCATCTGTCCGTCCATGTAAATCAAGTTTACAAAGCCCCGAAACAACGTCCACATGTATATGACTGTTGCAACCATCGATTGGTAATGCTTTCGAGAATTTCTTCATTTAGAATCAGCCAAATCGGTTTCGAAATGGCTTAGAAATAAGCAGAAATGTGATTTTGGGCTCCAGTATAACCAATGGATCCGTTGCGTATAATTCAAAATCTTATATACACTTCAATATGGTGCGACAGTGACAGAAAATAATATAAATGCGCTTCTTTAGATAAAAATAAACCCAAATTTTGCCGGATGTTGTGTTTTAATAACAAAGATGCTTGTACTTAATATGGGAACTTTGGCTCTTGCCGTTCTCCATATATAATTAAATCTATTATGTCTTTGTATGGGAAGTGCCACGCAGACTTCTGCAAATCCCGCCCAGATTTTGCCGTATGTTGTGTTTTGATAACCAAGATGCTTGTACTTAATATAGGAACTTTGGCTCTTGCCGTTCTCCAGATATATAGAAATCTGTTATGTCTTTGTACGGGAGGTGTAACGCCCACTTATTCCATCCTGCTCATAGAGCGGTTGTATATTGACAACCCAGCTAAGTGTAGCAAATTTGGAAATTCTTTGCTTTTTCCGTTCACCAGGTATACAGAAAAGCAGATGGACAGACGGACATCATTAAAACAACTTCGCTCTACATGTATGTATTTGTTATATGTAAAAAATGCAGAAAAAAGTCATTAAACACAAATAAAAAACCCCAACTTATACAATAAAAAAAACAACAACAGCATGGGATTTTATGATAAATATTAGAAGCGGGGTTTTTTGCCAATATCTCTCAATTTATGGACCGATCTGGTCCGAAACTGTCATATCTGGAAACTTCGGAATATCCATTTCAACGGACACAGGGACGGACAATCGTAAAGACGGCCAACGTGATTTCAAAAAAGATGATATCCGCACGGTGGTCGACGCCAGTGTTGATACACATTTCTGCCCGTTCTACAGCATTTTCCATGACTTTCCACAAGATTTCTGGTAAAACTGTTCGCATTTATGCTTGTTGGCATAAGCCCGCGACTTTAAGTAGCCCCAAAGATAGAAGTTTGTGATAGTAAAATCTGGCAATGTTGTTGGCCATGCTAAATCGTCCAATACTCCTTTAGCGTGAATGCCGTTCTACACAATGGCTCTGAGTAAATGTAAAGGCTTTTCGTGGAAAGCCGGATTTTCAGTGCACTAGAAACAAAGATACTGAGCGCCTCGTCGCTCATGATAATTTTCGACTCAATATCGTCCTCTTCGATGTTGACAAAATTATTCCACGGTCTTGCAGAGTATAGCGCTCCATTGCTTGTCTGTTTGTATACTTCACCTATATCGTTCACAAATTTGAAACATGATAGACGTACGCCGCGATTTGCAAAAACTATAACATCTAACGATATTGTGATAAATTTTGCGCCACCTTGTAATATATAAAATTATTTTTTTTCGCCAAAAAATAAATAAAAAAGTATATAAAAATCATGTTTATTTTTATGACTTTTTTGTACAGCCTTTAATATCAGAAAACGTTTTGGGTTTGCGGAAAAATATCATTCTGCCAGGGTTCCGTAAAGCAAAAATCAGTGAAAACACCATTTTATTTTATATAAACGCATCTAAAGTTATCTTTTCTATGTATATTCATTTTAAAAACTTGTAGTACCTATTAAAAATAATGTTTTTGTTTTAATTTATTTCCCCTTAAAGTAGGGCATAATCAGGTGTCATTATATATTTGAGTACCCATAGTTTTGATAGTTTTTGCTAATTTATTGCCACATGAACGTTTATTATAGTTAATATTTCTTCCAGTGAATCTTAAAGCTGCCATCTATAAAATTTAGTGTTTGGTAAAATGCGAAAAAAATTATTTCAAATCACGTTCACGAAACAAAATATATAAAAAAAAAATCATTAGCAAATAAAAGCGGATGCAAAAAGTACGCAAAAAATTGTTGCTTCGTTAATAATTCAGGCAATTTAGATTTTCGTTGAAGTATTTATTCTGTTGGCAATAAAATTAATAATCTTGTGCAATGAATTGGCATGATTGAAGGAATTATTACATAATCCTTTTTTCAACTATGAAAATTAAAACTTCAATTGTGATTTTTTTTTTAAATTTTGTCACCGTTGTTTTCTTTATTGTGCATAATAAAAAATACTTAACAAATTAATACAAATAATTAAAAAATATTTATATATTTAACATACACACACGACCTTTAGAGATTAACAAGCCCGCCAAAAACAAATTTTGTTAGGCAAGCAAAATGACAGTAGAGTAGAGTTTTGGGGGGAGTGAAAATCCCTAAAAGACTGTGTGCATTCTTAAGCTATTAACAAATTTTAGGAGAGTATTTGTTTCTAGAGATAGTTAGAGAGATAGAGAGAGAGAGAGGTAGATAGTTTTATAGTAGAGTATAGAGTTGTTTACAGGACAATGACATAGTTTCAGTGATAGTCAGAGAGTGAGAGTCAAGGAGAGAGAGAGAGAGAGAGAGTTTGAAGGAAACATGGCTTATATACAACAGTTGAGTATTATGATGAGAGAAAAAATAACCACAGATCGTTATTTAAGTTACAGTTTAGCACAAGGATAGCTTTCCAAGATTTTCAACATATACCGCTGTTACAAATTGTTTTCGGTATGTAGAAGCTATTTTTTGTTTGTTTGATTTTTCTTAGGAAAATTCTCGTTGTTTGGAGCAGAGAATTTCTCCGGTGTTGTCATGGGAAGTCACAGCATTAGAGGTGTTTTCTTTTTAGATTTTTAAGTTGATTTTGATTTTTTTTCTAGGATTTTTGGCAGTAGGTAAGAGGTCAAACTAATATTTTCGTGTTAAAAAAAATTGCAAGGACTAGCCAGTAGTGTAAAGTTGCGTTTTTACAAAAAAACGCAAGTCAAAGGTCAAAAAAGCGTTATTGCCAAAGCCAGTTTTAAGCGATTTAATAAGGTCCAGATTTTCCAGGAGGTCCATAGTTGGAGGAAGGACCACCACCGCCGGAGCCACCACCCAAATCGTAACCTCCACTACCGCCGCCGCTACCACCGCCAATACCACCGCCAATACCACCACCGATACCGCCTCCAATACCACCGCCAATACCACCTCCGGAACCACCACCAGCACCGCCGTCGAAACCTCCAGCACCACCACCGCTGCCATCCTTTTGGGTCTTGTATTTGATAAAGTAAACTTCTGGTTTGGAGGGCTGTGTAGGAGCTGGTGTGGGTATAACAATATCTTGTTGATCTTCGGGTTTCTTGACCAACACATAGACAAGAGTCTTTTCTTCGTTTTGAGGTTGAAGTGGGATAACGGGAGCCTGGTAGGAGGGAGGAGATGGCGCCTTAATGAAGATAATCTTATAATGCTTCTGAGACTGACCAATGGGGATGTTGGGACGAGGACGAGATTCCTCGGGCTCTGGTGGGGGAACATGAACATAAATGTGTTTTTGCACCAAAGTAGTGCCACCACCACCACCACCACCGCCTCCGCCAAAACCTCCAATAGAGCCACCACCGCCGAAACCTCCACCGGATCCTAAGAGAACACAAAAGTAAAATAGTAGTTAAATTTCTGAATCGTCTAATGATGCGGATGTAAAAAATTTTAAACTTACCACCACCGAATCCGCCACCTCCACCGGAGCCGCCGCCAAAACCGCCACCTCCGAAACCACCGCCTCCACTGGAGCCACCACCAAAACCGCCACCGCCGAAGCCACCACCACCACCTCCGGCACCACCACCGAAACCGCCACCTCCGAAGCCACCACCGCCTCCGGAACTGCCACCGAAACCTCCACCGCCACTGCCTCCAGGTCTGTTGTAGGCATAGCCAGCTTCTGGCCTAGCGGCAGCCAAAGCCAAACACGACATTAAGATAAAAGCTTTCATGGTTTCACACAAAAAAGTTTTTAAACACTTTTAAAAACACGAACAATAGAACGATTAACGATTATTTAATATCCTTGCAATCTCGTACACACAGTTTTTAATGGTAATCCTTTTTCTGTTTCTGTGTGCTGAACGTCAAATGTGGTTGATTTTTTTTTTAGTTGTATAAGCAAAATAGTAGGGGTTGGAAAAGATGGAAAGTTCTGATTCGTTGCGACTTTAGGTTGCGACGATGATTGTTGTTTATTAAACTAAATCAAATGGTTTACTGACGATTTACAGTTGGCGTCTCATCCATTTATACCAAAATTGACGAAATTCAGTTATTTTTGCCAAAAAGCACTTCATGCAATCCGTGCATACTAAAACAATACAGATAAAAGCTACAACAACGAAATGTTGGTTGGCTGGATGGCTGCTGCTGTCGTCTTTGACTTCTGTGGCTGGGAGAAGGTTCAGATGACACACAACACTTGCATACGTACAATCTACCAAAAGATGAACCAAACCAACCAACCAACAAGCAACCGAACACATAAAACAAATCGGACAGACGCTTGGGCGGACGGACGTTAAGCACTATTTAGTTAGTTCAGCTCTATATGAGTATTTGAGTGTACAATTTGAGTTGTATCTTCTTCGTTTCTGTATCTCATTGTTGTTCGTTTTCAATAGCAACAGCAGCAGCTGCAATATCATCATGCAAAAAAAGAGGTGTTTGCTTGTAGTTGTTGTCATATTTAGGCTTATTTTTTTTTAAACCACCAGATCAACTACGACTTGAGTTTGTGTGAGATTTCATTTCATTTTTATCTTGAGCACTTTAGAGAAGATTTTTCTGTTTGCAATTTTTGCATGTTGCCAACAGAAAAACTAACAATGTACAATAAAATGTAATTAAATAAATTGAAATAATAATAATATCTAAGACTCTCCTTGGCAAAAAGTTGCGTATTGTAGGATTAAACTCAACATCTTACACACTTGCAATTGCAGTTCGTAAACAGTTTTAACCTAAACGTATATTTTTTTTAACATTTGCTTAGCACAAATACAAACTACAACAACTGGGGCCTTATATGAGAAGTGTAGCCAGATTAGTCTTGAATAACGTATTCCCATATTACCACGAAAAATATGTAATTTTATAAAGTGATTTCTAGGAGTTCGTCTAATATGACATCCATTGTGGGCTAGATTTGCAGCAGTGGCTTAAAGGATTGATTGGGCTTTAAGGTTAACTTGGGATTTGTAATACGTCTAAATTTTAGAAAAACAAATTTCGATATCTAACGAGCGATTTGGCAATCTGTTCTTAAAAGTGTAAGTTTAACCAAGGTTTCCATATTTGCATTATTAATTCATACTTTATTTCAATAAGATTTGCACTGATCGAAACAAAACAAAGTCGGAAGAGATAAGACCTGCTCTATAATATGGTGGGAAGCAAACAAGAGGACTAGTATGTCGTTAGCTAAAATGCAAAAAGGCGTAACTAACAAAAATATAATTTAACAGGAGAAGCAAAAAACTATGTAAAATAAAAACTATAAACATTTTTAAGGAAGTTTTTTCTCACGTCAGAAAAACATGTCCATGGAATTCTTTAAACAATTTTCAAAGAAAACCATTTCATTATATTTGGTTAGAAAAAAAATGAGTAATTCCGCCGTTTTTTTTGTTAATAAAAGCGTCATTTTCGATCGCAAAATTTTAAAATTTTGTCAAGACATGTATTTTAATGGGATTCATATTAATCAATCAAAAACTCGATTTTGAATTTTTTTGTTTGTTACGCCTTTTTGCATGTTAACTAACGATGTTAATGGTTAAAGTTGTGCTTAATTTCATTTTCGGTAGCATCATTGTTTGCTCGGAATTCTTATTAAACAGTTTGTATTTAAGTGTTCCTGTTGACAATTCCATATTTTCAACAAAATTATGCTAATTCTAGTGTAAATTTTAATGATCGGTACAACACTATCGATACAAGTTTGTGTATTTATTAGGGTATTTATTTAATCGGACTTTTGCTTTAATCGGTTAATCGCTCGATTAATTAGCCGAGGTGTTGGTTTAATAATCGGTTAATCTTGTAATTGATCGGTTAACCGATTAATAAAGTTTTTTTTTATAAATAAAGTAATTAATAATAAAAAAAACAATAAAATAACAAACATAGCAATTCTTGAACTAAAACGAGCAAACAAAAAATATTGCATAAATATGTACTACATATTTTTTAATAAATACATAAATATTATGTATTAATTAAAAAATAAGCAGTAAGATAATTTTAGTTATTTTAATAGTTTAAGGAGACCTTTAAAAATAATCTTTTAGAAAAATAATTTGGTTTAAATGTTAAGGATTTAAGAGATTCTCTTCTTAATTTTGATAAAACTTAGCTTGGAAAAAATTCTTTCACTTATCGTTGTTGTTGGAGAAATTGAAAGCAACCCATAATACAGAATGAAATCTTCCATTATGCCATTAGAGTCCTGTTTTAATTTTTTAAATGTTTAACTCTTCTAATTGTTTCGCTTAATTCTGTTAAAAGATTGATATGAGAAAATATGAGAAGAAAAAAATAACTAAACGCATAGATATAAAATATACGTGAAACAAAAAGCTGTTGACAGCAAACACCTATTTAAAATGAAGATCACTGAAAACCTTCTTTCTTTGTATGAAAAATATTTTCTAAATACATACCCAAGGCGAATTCATGCAAGGTGGCGTAAGCAACAGCTGATAACTAACCATGTGTCAAAATTGTATACCATTCTGTTGGTTCTGGGAAATCTTTCATAAATTTTATAATTTTATAATTTTGCATTATGAAATTTAAAAAGTTTTTAAAGTATAACATTTCAAAACACAATTTAAAATTAAAAACAAAATGAAATGTTTGTTTGAATTGTTTACTTCAGTTGTATTATTTTGACACAACGTTAAAGTATTTTACAGTGTTGTATACGTTTTCAAAATAAGATCACCTTGAATGAATTCGCCTAGCACACTTTAGTATATTAGACGAAAGAAATAATTAAAAACTCAAAAAAATATGTTATCATACTACAAAAAATTAAAAATTTTGTTCCGGCGGTTAATCGACTGAAATTAACCGGTTTAATCGTTAATCGAAAATAACCAATCTTAAATTAACCGATCAGTTAATCGGGAAGTAATTAATCGGTTAACCGAATGAACACCCTAGTGTTTAAACCAGCAAACGGAATTTATGTGCTGTTTTCAAAACACTCAAAAAATCGAGTGCTTTCCATATAAATTTTACTTGTGTTGTGAAAACAGCACATTAATTTTATACTTAAATAGAAGGAAGATCGAACGGTTATTATTCGGCTGGTTTCAACATGTTATTTTAGTTTTGCCCAAGCCGGTTATTTTAAAATGTCCATTTTTCGGATATTGAATAAACCGTATAAATGTACCAGTAATTTAAGTATCTTTCTAATTGAATATTGGGCATACTTACACCCGTATTCAAAACAAAAATTTAGTTACTGCATATCTCCTGATTAAGGATTTCTTATTCAAAACACTTATTAATAAACTATGATTATCGAATGATCAAAGACTTTTTAACTCCCAATTAACTGCTGTCAATTTGCGTTGAATTTAACTAAAACAGAGATGTAAAAATTTTTGTTAACCGGGCGATTTGAAAGAGTTTTGAATAAACTCATGACTAAATGGTGATTAAGCTTAATCAACATTTTAGTTGCTCACTCGATGAGCGGAGTATAGTCGGAGTACACAAATTTTCGTTTTGAATACGGGTGTTAAACTTTTTATGAAGATTGTCAAAACAATATGTAACAAAAGTAAAAAAACATTGTAAACAATGTCAATACAAAAAGGTTGTCTTCTTGTACAAAAACAAACAACAATTCAAAATACTACAAGTGTTCAGTTAAAAAGTAAATAATATTTTGTGCGAGAGTATTCTATATATTAAATATATTTTTTTAAAGATTTTATCTCTGGAGATATTGCAAACGGGAATAAAAAGACAAAGTTAGGCGTCTGAAGTGCCCTAAAATGCTTAGTTGCAAAGGTTCTTTCACGGCACGACTTATTAATTACTATTAATAAGTCCACATGCTTGACATTAATATGCTCTAAAAAAAAAACTTAACTCTATTCAACGACAAATTACACTTTTGGATCATTGGTTGAAATATTAGCCCGTTGTGTTGCCGAAGACTGAATGGCCGTTAAGGCTCTAAAAACTCTTAAGTAGATCTGGCATATCTTCATGCTTAAAAATACAACATTCCGGCGGAATTAACGATCAGTTTTATTCATTGAAATACCGAGAACTAAAAAACAAAATTGGAGACATCAAACAATCTCATGGAAGGTTTTAAATTGTGGTCGACGAATTGCAAATATTTCATACAAAAAGCATGTTAATATTACTATTCCTTTCTATAATGCTGAAAAAGAATCATTTGAAATGAATCATTTGAAATATGTACAGCCTGGCTAACTCGTTGTGTGTAACTTTTCAAAAATATCGGTGAAGTCTACTGATTCATATAGACATGATTAAATTAACCCCAAACAAATTAAAACTCATTTAAAATAAATTTGGGAGAATATCGCAAATAATAAATTTATTAAAGTCCTATAATTTCTTATTTGCTTTTGCAAAACGTTTGTATAGTTTAACAGTTTTAAAGTTACATTATACAATTATCTTCTTGCAAAAAAGTTTAGTAAATAAATATAAATTGTTAAAAGCTAAAGTTTTATCAATTTACTGGTGTCATTTCTTTGGACTTTATCATCAAATACGTATGTGTTAGGTCTGAACAAACCTTAAGATATGTATTTTGTTGGTTCCTTACCTTTGTAAATTATTTTGTTTTTATTCAAATTAACGTTTTATTACAAAAACTTATTTGATTTTTGTGCTTTTATGTATTCGAATTAAAACCGGTTATTTTAAAAATTATTAACCAAAAACTGTTTTTTTAAATAGCAACTATTTCGAATATTCGAAAACCGGTTTTTGAAAAATGCGAATAGTCGATATCCCTATTAAAAAGATTACGTTAAATTTTTTCGAAAGATCATGTTATGCTTGAGCTAATTCCTTAATAAATAATTATATGAAATAGATCTTCTGGACGTTCTTCGTTGATTCCGCTCTTTTGACTACATCAGTTTTTATCAAGATGGAGGACACCAAATATAAAAAATTAGCTTCGCTCAAGTGGAATTTATATTTGGCGTTGAATTTGCTCAAAAGCCACATTTCACGTGTACATTGTGATTGCTCCCCGGATTCCGGCTTTAAATTACTTTTCAATCCAGTGTAAAAAAACCCCTTTCTTTTGGTAAGTATTCCAAGGTGGTTAGTCGAATTTTTAATTTATTTTAACGTTTTCCTTATCATTAAAATTTCATATATGTACACTAGGTGGAAAAAGTCTGCATGCACAACAAATGCACTTGAAATATTGCAAGAAAGTGACGCGACGCTAAGTTTCCTACTCTCAAAATTTATTTCTTCTTATAAATATTCTTGCAGCATTTTAAACAATACTAATATTGAACAAAAATTTCGATTGATTAGAAATTAATTGCAAAAAAACAAAATTATATTACAACTTAAAAACTTTTAGAAAAAGTATGCGTTAAGGTTAATTAAAATTCAACATTTTAAATTTTTCGAATTTATTCTATGAGTTAAATTTCAGTTATGTATTTTATAAAGCTTTTTTTTTTTTTTGTAATAGTTCTATTCCCTAAATTTTGTATACAATATAAAAGTCTGGTAGTGTAAAAAGTCATTTCTAAAAATTTAAGGAATATAACTAAAAAAAGATTTATAAAATACATAACTGAAATTTAACTCATAGAATAAATTCGAAAAATAAAAAAAATTTTGAATATAATAAAGTTGCTTATAAAAAGAAATAATTCCCAATATCTATTTGTTAATTAAAAATTTTATATATTGGAAAATATTTACCAATATTGACAATAACTTAATAACTGGTTAGATAGAACTTTCGTTTGAGAGCCTCATCCAATTTTTTTCCATAGACTGAATCAATTCCATGGTGTACTCACGTAATATTTTTCGCCATTCAATTTGTTAAGCTTCCATCAATAAAATATTTTCGCTGTTATAACAAGCTGACAAATTTTTCGCTCCAAAATATCAAATATCAATGCTCAATGCGATTAAGATCTGGCTGCTGGGAAGGCGTGCGCAACTGGTTTGGCGCATTATAAAACAACCAAAGCTTCCCAATATCGGCAACATCCTTGGGATTGTTATATTAATAAATAAATAAATGTTCTCAAGAAAACAATTACATTGCTGTTTGATTGAAATTTGGCTTTAAAATATCGATTTTTCGCTCCAAAATATCAAATATCAATGCTCAATGCGATTAAGATCTGGCTGCTGGGAAGGCGTGCGCAACTGGTTTGGCGCATTATAAAGCAACCAAAGCTTCCCAATATCGGCAACATCCTTGGGATTGTTATATTAATAAATAAATAAATGTTCTCAAGAAAACAATTACATTGCTGTTTGATTGAAATTTGGCTTTAAAATATCGATATTAGCTGTCTTGTCCCTAGGGGACTCCCGAAACTCCAGATTTCCTCTTTGAGTGTAATCCACAGATTGGCTTTATGTCATGCTGTACTGTATTTGAAATTTTTCTTGCTTATTGTAAATAAAATAAAGGGTTTCCTATGTGCGAGTCGAGCAGGAATCTCATTAAACTTCTAGATTTTGCTTACAGTATCACCGTCTATACGTTGCTAACCCTTTACTGTTTTCAGGCACTTTCGGAGCAGGCACCTCAGGATCTTGCTGTGCAAAGTAGATGAAATATCTTTTTTTCTCTCCTAAAGTAAATTTTGAAGGACCTTCAGAACGTGGTAAAGAAAATAGAAGTCCAGTTTGATTGTGAGTATTGATTACTCTCTGGACAGAGGAAAGCGTTCTCTTGAAAATGATATCAAGTAAATGTTGGGAATGACTACATCTGAGGTGGTCCATTCGGAAAGTCAAATCTTGGGCGACTCGTTCGAGCATAGCGACTGGTATCTCGCGAGCAACAAGAGTAATTTTGGCTTCCAATGCGTCAATCGAAGCTGGCTTATTCCTGAAGACCACAGACTTTACATTTCCAAGAGAAAATAGTCCAAACGTGTGATACCGCACTAGCTAAATGGCCAATTTGCCGTAGCAAAACGCGAAATTAAGTGCTCGACAAGGGGTTTGCTTCACCTGCTGTGTCGCTCGTAGCGCCTTCTTTTGAAACAATAGCTCACCGAGACCATGCGCGGCTACCATTGACAACCAAACTAATTTTTCTCATTTCTGAAGCAAAATTACAGAGCAGTTTGTAAAAAAAGCATATTGAAAATCTGACCTCACGCTGAATCACCCTTTACAATATTGTATAATTTGACGAGTTTGTGAATTGAATAAGTGTTATATTTTAGGACAGAAAAAGGAAATTTTAGCTCCCAAATGTAAGAAAACCATCTGTGCGCATACTTTTTCTGTCTGGAGTTAATATTAATTCCCCTCATCTGGCAGCTCTCAAAAGTCGAAATAGCCTTTAATAGTGTGACTGCAATTACAGTTCAAAGAAATAAATACTAAAGCAACAAAAAATACAAAAAAAGCAATAACTACTAAAATTACAGCACAATCATATTACAGCACATCTTACAGCAACAACACTAACAATAAAAACAAGCGCGGCAACTATGTACATATGTATGTACTATGTAGGTAACGTTAACGACGACATCACCAACAACAACACAATCACATTAGCCAGCAATAATCATAATGAATGGTCAAAAAACCAAACAAAAAAGATAAACACAAATGCAAACAAATAAAAAATGAAGAAGAAGCAGCATCAGCAACCATGCTGTAACAAAACAGCTTTAACGGTTTTTACTACAATTACAATTTTAGTGTTTTTCCTCTCTGGGACAGACACAATTCGAAGATGATAATGACGACGATGACGTCGCCAATGCTTAAGCTTATTGTTGTTGTTGTCTAACAAATATTAAAGTACGAGTGGCGTATGTAAACCGGCTTAGGATTACAATTATTATTGTTGTGCAGGCTTACAGCTAATAAGAAAACAACAGCAATACTCATGAAATAATATGAAATAAAAACTCATACAGAGTGGAGCATAAGTAACGTTATGATACGTGAGGATATACATACATAAATGAATACCTTTTTTATTTACGTTCTATATTTTTTTTTGTTTTTTTCAGAATTAAATTGGAAAAACTTGGGAAATTTATGATGGAGACACAAAACAAATAATTAAAGTTGTTCAGTTTTATTTTGAAAGTCAGCATTCGATTATCCAGACACAAAGAACATATCGAATAATGAGCGATGAGGCTTATTTTCACCTCAATGGCCCCGCGAATAAGCAAAATTGCAGGGTATGGGGCACCCAAAATCCAAGAATAATTAATAACCCTAGAAGGTCTCTCTTTTTTTTTAGTATATCAAGGTTACTCATCGTCGAATTGACCAATAATCCAAAAAAAATTTCTAGCGGAACCATTTTTAAAGTAAAAAATCAATAAAAAAAATTTAAGCTAAGCACTTTATCAAAAATAAAATAAGATAAAGAATAAAAAATAATACGTAGTGGTTCCTTTTCTCTCTCAAAATTCAATAAGAATTTGAACTTTTTTTGTGTTTTCAAATCAAATAACTTGTTGAAGCTTGCATCAGATGATAATGTTCTTGGAAAAAAGAGCGTAATTTGTATGTTCATAAAAAAGTTATATGATAAAGGGTAAATAAGCTTCATCGATTCAACGGACAGTAACCATCCAGGGTTAAACATCAATTCACCCACTCAGATGCACATATTTTTTTAAAGCGATGAACAAGTTGCGATAAATGTAAATAAATGCATTCAATACCGGGAAATGATTGAAAATTTCTGAGGCCCGATGTATGGAACAATCCAGAATTGTGACTCCAACAAGAGAAGCCGCAGATCACACAGCTGGTCCATCTATGGCTCTCCTGTGCAAAATTTTTTGCCGTCGAATTTTTTTTTTTTTTTTATTTGGGGCATGTCAATAAGCCAAGAACCATAGCTTAAGGCGAATATCCGAAAGATGAGGCACTGCGAACTGAAATTCTAGAAGAGTTATGGAAAATATTTTGAAAATAGCACGTTTTTAAATGAGCGGCGTTGCATAATTTCGCTGCTGGCAACACAACTTCAGTTCAGTTGCCATCCGTATTCGTGCCATCAAACAAAAAATTACTATTATTCCATACCACAAGAAACTAATACATACTTTGGCTGTCATTTAACGTTAAATTATATTTTCAACAGATTTTTGCGCAACAAAACAGAACGAAAAAGAGAAAATAAGCTACATATACAGACTTGCAATTGAGCAGAAAAAAAAACAGCTGATTCATAATAGAACAGAAGGTACAAACTTATCCTGCCTCCAACATTTATTTCCGAGACAACAAAATTTATTCTTAATAAGATTTCTCTATGACGTGGTAAATTCCCAATTTTTATATTTGATAAAAACACTTGTTAAGTGAAAACTAGTTTCTATGCGCATTTCCTTTATTTATTAAATAAGTCATAACGTTACCTATGCGCCACCCTGTACATATTGAAGAGAATGAGAGTGTTATAAAGAAAACTGGAATAATTCATTCAGAGATCTTGTTGGTTTTATAAAAAAAGAGCGATATAGTTAGCAATTTTTGAAATCGAGTAACCATTCCAAGTTTAAGCAATCGTGAGGTTTTTCACTTCAGAAATATATGAAGATATTTTGAAGAAATTTGGCGTATACGTTTCAGTTGCCATAAGGGCAAAGGCTATAGAAAATGGTGAAAATCGTTAATTCTCTGCTTGTATGGAGGCCATGTTCATTACACACATCTTTCCGGAATAGCCTTTATGTCCATAAACTATTTTATTATGTTGGCTTTTAGATTAAATTAAAAAAAAAAAATTAATTCTATTGCAGACATGTGTCAAAAATATTTTTTGGAATATTAATCGCCTTACCAAATTTCTTTAAAATCGTATCTTATTTAACCGTAGCTCCCATACAATACCCACTCCCAATAACTGCTTTAAGTGACATAACTTCCTTATAAACGTTGGTATTGAATCGGTGTCATGGTAGGTTCAAATGTCCCATATAAACCCCTTCCCTAAAGTCACTTCAAGAAAAAATCTTGTTTTGATGTACATATGTATGTACACGCAGAGAAAAAACATGTTTAAAAATGGTCAACTCCAACAAAACTATTTTTAAAGAAAATTTTTAAACATATTATGTTTAATTTAACCATATTATTGTCACCGACAACCATATTAAATTGGTCCTCCATCAAGAAGCCACAACCATATTATGGTTGTCTTAAAACATGTTTTGGTTAAATATGACAATAATTTGTTTTTCAATTAACAAAAGTATTTTCCTCCTTTCCAATAGCAACATGCTATGGATGAAAACCAACCATGCTATTATAAGTGTTATGCATATTTTAGTTACTATCAACCAAAATATGTTTGGAGGCAACCATAGTATGTTTGTGACTTCTTGATGGAGGGCAAGTTTAACCATAATATATTTGTCGGTGACAAAATTATGCTCACCAAAACGATTTCTAAATAAGGTCATTGATTTACGCGATGTAGCACCGCATTGTTGAAACTAGAGCTCACCGAGACCATGCGCTTAAATTTCAGGAAGAGCAAAGTCCGCTAACATGGTGCGATAACGCTTACCATTGAGGGTAACATTCAGATTTTCCTCATTTTTGAAGTATAGTAATATGGACCAATGGTTCCACTAGCCCATACGCCATATTATACCGTTGTTTTTAATGAATGTAATGGTAGATCTTGGTACTCTTCGGGTTGCTCATCAGTCCAAATACGACGATTTTGTTTATTAACGTGTTCATAGAGCCAGAAATGTGCTTAATTGCTGAACAAAATTTCACGATAAAGCACCGTATTTTCATTTAGTTTTTCCAGAGCGCATTTAGAGAAAACTTGGAGACGCTGTTGTGGTGTGAGTTTTTGCATGATGACTTGAGAAACGATACCGAACAAAAATGTGAAAGGAGTTTGATATGAGTCACGCGTGATCTGCGAAAAAGCATATTGAAAATCAAATCTCACGATAAATCACCCTTTATATTATCGACAAGGGAAAAAGTACTTATTTTATCCCGTTTTATCCCTTACAAAGTACCCTACAAATTAATATGGTCCATATTCTTGTTTAAATTTTTGTATTGCTTCGTTCATGCGCAGAAAAAATTCAAAATTCAAAAAACCCTTTGCCAAAATTAATTTATTAAATACTTTTTTCAATAAATGATGTTTTTATTTTAATTAAAAAAATTATTAAAAAACCTTTTGGTTTCAAACAATGTTTTAAATTAAAATTATATTTTTAATTTTCGTTAAACTAAAAATATAATTGATTCAATTACCACATAAATTAAATTGAATTACTTTTTAAATAATTTTATTAATTATCAAAGTTGTTTGTGGGAATACTATTATTTATTAAAAGATTTTGTTTGTTGTGCTTAATTCCCTTTTTAAATAATTGATAAAAAAAATACTGAAATTTATTGTTGGAGGATAAGCTGTTCCTATGCGCATTTCACTTACAACTACAATTAATGTTGGGAGAATTCTAACTAATTGTAGCGGGAAATGTAAAAAAAGATAAAAACTCAACACTGATTTATTGTTTGGTATTTTGTTTAAGCTTTGATATCGTTGCAAACAAGACTTTTTGAGTGTTTGTAGGTAATTCTCATTCCCTCTGTAGTTTTTTTTTGCTGATAGCTTTGGCTTTTCTAAAATTATTTAGGAGAACGTTTCCTGATGATCTGGCCTAAGCAACCAGTGAAATGCGCATAGGAACAGCTTATCCTCCAACAATAAATTTCAGTATTTTTTTTATCAATTATTTAAAAAGGGAATTAAGCACAACAAACAAAATCTTTTAATAATTTTATTAATTGATAAAAAAAACTACTGATACATTTTTCTGTATGAAGGTTATTTTAGTAGGTATGTGCGTAAAATCCTTCTTTTTATCTATGTATATAGTTAAATATTGTTTTTATTAGAATGGTCACCCCAAAGTCTTTCATACATACTTGCTTGTATTCCCTTCTTAATACTTTATTTTACCTTTTTATTACTTATTGCACTTTTCAAATTAGTACTATGAACCCAATTCAGTAGCTAAATTCAGCCAAATTTACTACAGTTACAGTTATTTTTATTTATATATATCACTTTCATTCATACTTTTCAATAACATATTTTTCTCTCTCTCTCTATCTATAGAAATATGCTCTTTAAGTTTAATTTTAACTTAAAACTCTCCGCTTTATACAATTTTACTGCTTCAAAACCCAAAACCAGCCATAAACCACAAGTTCGTTTTAGTGAAGAGGGCTTAAACGTTTGAATATTGTTTTGGCCATTTATTTGCTTTTGGTATTTGCCATGGTTTTGCCAGGGGCAGCCGTCAGTGTGTTGCTGCTAATACTTTTTTTTTTAAACAATCTGAAGAATTGTAGTGAAATAAATACGAAAAAATAAATAATTTCTTTTTCATTTCTGGCTTTTTTTGTTACTGTGTTTTAACTCACGATTTTCTTTATTCCTAAAAAAAATTGGAAAAATTAAATATTTTCTTTAATATTTTTTGCGGAATATTTTTATATTTTTTTTTGTAGAGGAAACGCTAAAATTAAGCTTAAAACAATAGATTAATATTCGTGATCATGTAATTTTCGATTATAAAATGCGATTTTTCTATTTTTTTAGTTTGGTGTTTTTCTGGCGTTTGTTTTTTTTATCTCGTTTGTTGGCTTCTTTTACGAATTTTTAATAAAGTTAAGAAATATGTAAATTAAATGGAACGTGATATCATAATCGATGGTTGTCTTTTTTTTTATTCAAAGTCTGCTTTAAATCTGTAATAATTTAAAATTCGCTTAAAATAATCAAACAATAAATATTTAAATTGGGATCAATAGACGTTTAAGTTTCAAGCAAATGCTAGAAAGATTAAACTTCTGGAAGGCTTTTGAAGCAGAAAAAGTGTGATAAATTGTTAAAAAAAACATAAAAAAAAAATTTTCGTGATTTTGTAAACAGAAAATATTTAAAGTTAAATTTATATTAATATTGTGTGCTGACAGAAATTATTTTCTTAAAAATAGTTTTGCTAATATTTGCTAATTTAAATTTATAAAAATATAAGCCCAATTCACAATCTTGTGCAAATACTATACAGTTTTGCAAATGCTACAAAGCCAGACCATTTGCACAAGACTGCGAATTCGAAATATTTGGTGTAGTTTTGAAAAATGGAAAATTAATATTCAGAATAATATTTTGATATAAGCAAAATTTTTAGTCACATTTTCTCGAATATCAAAGCTGAGGTTGAAATCTTGGAACTGGTTTCATATGACTAATATGGTTTTAGATTTCTTGCAAAAAGAAATTCGTTAAAAATCAACAAGTAAAAGTGCTACATTCGGTTCTACCGAATTTTATAAGCCAATTTTAATAAAAACTAAACTCGCAGTATTTAAATACATTGCGCTTTTGGGCGTATTAAAGTCTATTTTAAAAGTATGCTTTATATTGGGACTATGATAAATTATGGCCAAAGCCTTACGAAATTTGGCAGCCTGATTGCTAGTCCTATTAAACTATGGCCAGCCAAATCCCAATAAAAAATTTTATATAGTAAGCACACATTAATGCGCTACGCAATAAGACATACAGAGATGCAAGTGAGGCAAGTGAACGAATATTTCATTAATTTTAAAAGAAAAATATAAATTTTGAAGAGCCAAAACATTCCCTTACTTCGAAGCAGATTTGTAAGGGAGCATATAAAAGAACAACGGTATCAAAAATTTCAGTGTGCAAAGCTGATCGCTACATTCACCAACTTGTATATGCGCTGAAGCAAGCTTTTTCTCTGTCAAAAATGTATTGGTTCAAAGTGGGAACTCGACATATAAAATTCATGTTTTCCGTTAGCGGAATGGTAAGCGAAATTTTTACGTTTCTCCCTTACAAACCTGCTACCGTGGAAGCTCCATTTTTTAATGGGAAGTTACTGCAATACCATTATTCGTGTAGTGTTTTGCGAGAGTGAGCTTTATATGTATGCAGCGCTGCCATATGTATATATTTTTTAAAAAACTTCTTATATCTGAAAAAAACTTTTTTTTTCAAGAAAAAACTTGTTTTTACAAAAAAAAAAAAAAAAAAAAAATTTATATGGAATTCATTTTGTTTAAAAATTAAATAAAAAATCCAAAAAAATTTATTTGGAATTCATTTTGTTTAAATATATAGAAAAAAGTAAATAAAAATAATTTTTTTCTTTTTAACCAATAAACTAGTTTACAAGGAAATACTTATTAAAAACCTAAAAGGTGCTAAAACTTTCACATGTTTTAGACAACTTTACAAAGTTCAACATAAAACTTTTAAGAATAAACTTTAAAGTCCATTATTACCATCAGATAATTAATATGAATCTAGTGTTAAAAAATACTTCTGCACCTAAAAAATATAGTTGGGTTATTTTAGGTAGGAGTAAACACAATTAAACACTGTTCCAATTAAAAAGGTCAGAGAAAATATACAGGCAGATAGCTTATTTGCACAAAAAACACTCACCCCCATATTCATAAAAAATATTTTTGATTAATAAAAGGTTTATTAAACAGATTTTCATAGAAAATTCATTTCATAAACCTGCTATAAACATAAAATATTTTTTATGAATATGGGGGTTAATATTTTCATCCATTATACTGCAAAATTTATATTATGTATTTATAAAAAACTTTTATTAATTTATAAAAAACTTGAAAAATCTTTATATAAATTAAAAACTTTTTTGCATTTCAAAAAACTTGTATGGGGACTATGGCAAATTGTCGACCAATTTTTATGAAATTTAGTACATAGGGTGTGTGTGAAACGGTATAAAAGCTCTATAGTAAAATAAAATTTGTCTCTGGTAGAAAAATTTCATGGTTGTGCTGTGTGAAATTATAAAATTTTTGACAACGTAAAATTTTGACATAAAGAAAAGTACAATTGTTTGCTGACATTTCTTAACACAAGTCTGAGTCGGCCATTTTTTTTGCCGGCAGCGGTTCAACACAAAGTAGCCGGTAGTGGATCACCTGCCAAAATAATTAGTTATTCAAAATGAAAAAAATTATCTACAGAAAAATTTTGGAAATCAGACGGACAATTTGTCTGTGCGGAAATTTTATTTTGAGCTCATTCATTATTTATACACCAATTTTCCGAATTTGCACTTGCTTTTAATATGATTTGCTAGCAGGTTGCAACTGTGAAAAAATTTTGAGGAATTTCTGGAGGTTGCACATTTGGCTTTTTCAAAATGTTTCCTTTTTTTAATTTTTGACGTTATTCTGGGATTTGTTATTCTCTACTGGTTGGAACCAATAATCAGATATTTTAGGCTTTTTTTAACTTTTATGAAAATTCTATCTTTTATTAATTTTTTTTTTTATATAATAAAAATGGCGTTTTTAAATAACCTAAATCCTAATAAGTTGATTATGGGATTAATGATCTAACAAACATTATTAATCCTGTTTTTTTTCTATTTAGATTACCTCTCAATCGAATATTTCGATTTTTTCTTCCAATTTCACTTACATAACCAATATAACCAAATACTTGCAATGTTAATGTAATTAGTGTTCGGTAGTCTATTACTGAATTTAAAATAAAAAGAAAAGAGATTAAAAAAATATATTGTAAATATGCTGTTCGAACCGGCGGCGACTTCAACTTAAAATTCTAATTTGGCAGCGGCTTGTATACGATTTTGAGTTGTACGAACTTGAAGTGTGTCTCTGATAATTGTGTGGTTGTCAAAAATTTCTACGCTAACGTCAAAATTTATACTAGCCCCCTGGGCTAGTGAAATTTTATCCACCTCAACAGTGTCAAAATTTTACTTTCATGAGTACTTTGCTACCGTTTCACACACGCCCATAGTATGATTTCTTGTGCTATGGAACTATGACAGACCAAATGTTACTAAAATACTTTTATAACGGGTTTTTACGGTTATGGGCCTACTAGAGTGTTTTAAGGTAGATATTGCTGTTCGGTTTTAACCGAAATCGAAACCGCGGTTTTTCTGCTTGGTTAATATTATGAATTTGGAACGAATTCGGTGATTAGAGAAATTTTTTAATTTTTTCTGTGTAATCTAATTCTGATCAAACTTACAAAATAAAAATTTGTCTATAATAAAATAAAATATTTGTTTCCAGCAGCAGGCCACAGCCACAATTACCAATACTTTGATCCAGTTTTTTAGATACCTTAGTTCTAATATATTTTCTAGCGAATGGCATTAACATTTTTTTATATCGGCGATAGCAAAAAATTGGACTTTTGGCCAATGAAATTGAATTTTTAGCCATTGTGCGTCGATGAGCGCTTTTTTCAATCATAGAAGATTCCTCGCACGGGAGAGACTGTTACACAAGCTGATTGCTCTGTGAGATACTTTTACAATACAGCGAAAGACGCTTATATTAATCGTAGAGATGTATGTAAAAATTATCTAATAAGTCTTTCAGAAAGCATGTCAAGAGTCGTATTAGACTGATGTAGGGATTATCTTACAACTCGTGAAATAAGATCATCAAGCGTCATTTTCATGTCAAAACATAAAACTTTCATACAATTTAAACGAAGCCAACCTTAAGATTACGAACTCAACACCATCTTGTTGAAAAATTTTATTTGGCAGTCCCTACGGACGATTTGTTTTTATTGAACTTGTATTGGCAATATAATTTTCATGTTTGAAAAACGCTTTTATTTAGGAAGCTCAGTAATTCCCAAATGATTGCAGAGATTCACAAAAGGTGCATTCCAAGATTTAAAGACAAGACTGTAAAAAAAAGTATACAAAATTAATAAACAAAAACAAAAATTTTGATGTTTTTGTTATTGTAACTCGTCCGATAATCATCACTAGATTCTTTTAGGAGTTTTATCCGGTGATTTATCGTGAGGTTTGATTTATAATGTAAAATAGAAAACATACATTTGAAAGTGAACTGAAAATTATTATTATCCCTTAAAAGAACAATTTATGGCATTTACTGTTTGATATCTTGTAGTGTTGGCCATGACTACGTCTGAGGTGGTCCATTCGTAAGGTCCAATTCCGAAAATATTCCAAAAGTGTGACATCGATCTAGGTGGGCCAATTTACTGTCGCAAAATGTAAAACAAAGTGCTCACCAAATTATTGCTCAGCAAGGTCATTGTTTCACGCACTGTATGGCTCGTAGTGCCGTCTTGTTGAAGGCAGAGCTCACCAAGACCATGCGCTTGAATTTCAGGAATCACATAGTCCGTTAGCCTAGTGCGATAACGGTTACCATTGACGGAAACATTCTGATTTTCCTTATTTTTGAAGAAATATGGACCAATGATTCCATCAGCCTATATGCCATATTATACCGGGGTTTCCAATGAATGTAATGGTTGCTCTTGGTACTCTTCGGGTAGCTCATCTGTCCAAATACTGCAATTTGGTTTATTGATATATTCATACGGGGGCGGATCAATAAGTTCGTGACTTTTCGAACTTCCCTTGTAGTTATATGAAACGCAACACTGCTCCCATCAAGTACCACCTGTTAATAGACTACTGTCAAGTTTTGAGCAAGTTCCGTCATTTACTTTGCGTTTAACAGCTGTTCAAAACGTACAACCTCGTGGATTTTTTTAAAAATGGAAAAAATTGAATTTCGAGTGCTCATTAAACATTATTTTTTGCGAAAAAAAAACCGTCAATCAAACCAAGCAAAAGCTTGATAAATACTATGGGGACTCTGCACCATCGATTTCAATGGTAAAAAAGTGGTTGTGGTCGCACTAGTACAAATGACACTGAACGTTCTGGGCGGCCAACTGAAGTCAATACACCCGAAAATGTCGAAATAATTCACGATATGGTGTTGGCCGATCGAAGAGTCACAGTGCGTGAGATTGTTGATGCCATAGGCATTTCATATGGCAGTGTGGTTTCGATTTTAAATGACCAACTGGGTTTAAGAAAGCTGTCTGCAAGATGGGTGCCGCGTTTGCTCTCAATTGACCATAAACGTAATCGTGTGACAACTTCAAAGGATTGTTTGGAGTTGTTTAACCACAATTCGAATCAGTTTTTGCGGCGTTTTGTAAGTGTGGATGAAACATGGATCCATTACAACACTCCGGAGACCAAGCAGCAGTCTAAGCAATGGGTTTCTCCGGGTGAACCGGCTCCGAAGAAGACAAAGGTAAGTTTGTCGTCCAATAAGGTGGTGGCAACAGTTTTTTGGGATGCACGCGGGATAATCCACATCGATTACCTTCAAAAGGGAAAAACAATGAACGGCGAATATTATGCCATCTTATTGGACAGATTTAGCGAGGATTTAAGAAAAAGCGACCCCATATGGCCAAGAAAAAAGTTCTTTTTCATCAAGATAATGCACGGGTGCACACGTGTGCGGTCTCAATGGCAAAATTACATGAATTGGGCTACGAATTGGTACCTCATCCATCGTATTCTTCGGATTCAGGCCCCAGTGACTATTTCCTATTTCCGAACCTAAAGAAATGGATCGGTGAAAAGAGATTTAGCTCCAACGAATGAAATTATTGGTCAACCAAATGCCTATTTTATGGACTTCGGAAAATCTGGCTTAATGGTTGTCAGTCCATGTAAATTTTTTGCGCAAAGTACAGATCGTAATTTAGAAGATAATTTAATCAAATTTGGTACATATGTTTCAATATAATGGATTCCTAAAGCCGACATACAAACTTCTTTCCCCAATAGATTTAATTTGGTTCAAATACCATTTTGTAACATAAACCAGCCTACCAAATTTTATTAAAATTACATAAAAATACCAATCCCGAAAATAATTTTAAATGCCGTAACTTATCTATAAATATTGATATAATATTTGGCGATTATAATTTTCATAATAGTTACACTATAGATGTGTTCATTTATAGAAACTTATTGCTTATTTTCAATAATTGCTACTAGTTAGTGTTCACGAACTCAAACAACTTGCAACGCGAGAGTGAAAAAAGAGCATAAGAATTTGAAAGACAAAAAATTTGTTTAAAATTTCTGATAGTAAAATTTTTACTAGCAAGAATTATTCAACCACCTGTTTAATTTTTTTGTTTACAAAATAAAAATAATTTTTATAATTTTTAAATTAAAATTTTTTCAATAACATAAAATATTTATTTTTCTTAAATATAAGGACAATATTCTTGCGCAAATAGTTCGAAGCAAATTAATTTATTGAGATATAATCTCGTACCTTACAGCTGAATTGTGTCGATATGCCTAACTTGCCAGTTTTTGCTGGTAAAGTGTTCATTTACTTTTCAAATATTTTGAGTAATTGGGGGACAAATTTTGTAAATTTTAAATTTACTCTCTCGTTGCAAGTAAATGAACACACCTTATGTCTTATCAAAATATTGCTCTGTCTAGAATCGCTCTAAGGTCCCAAGTTATTCTCGCCCCAAAAATCACTTTAGGACAAACAAATTTCTGATGAATGTTGGTCTCAAAACATTAATACAAGTGGAGAAGTTGGCACCACTTGATCGATTTCGACTTGTTTTCTTTTCACGTTCGATCCAAATTTTTTTTACCCATGGAAAGGGTTTGCAGCGCCGATATTTTACATATTTGTAAAAAAAAATTTAATTTATTCAAAAAAAAAAAAAAAACCATGACACCATTTCCTTCCTTCGTAATTCCCTTTAACAAATCAATAATATGCATAAAAATTCCTAAAACTTTTTATAATTTGTTTCCTTTTTTTTAGTTTTCATCCAAAAACTCATTTGATTTAACAAAAATGTTTTCCACTCTTTTCTTAATTTTTTTCTTTCTTGACATTTTAAGTGCGTCGATATTATGCAACCAACTGCAGTCAGGCAACCGTTCGATTCATTCATCCTTTCAAGGTGAAATCGCCCAAATACAAGAAAACAGCAACAATAGCAATAAAAACTACAACAAGCGGAAATTCAATGACCAAAACTTGTTTAAATTTTTTTATTTTTCAGTTACATCTTCTTCTTTCCTTTTTGCATCATTTATTTTTTCTTTCTTGACTCAAAGATGCAAAACAAGATTTGTGTTTTGTCGATTTTAATCTTTAACATGCAGTTGAAAGTTTAAATAAATGACTCCATAGTGGAGGTGGTTTACGCAAAATTAAAAAAAAAATTAAATGCAGAAAATAAATTAAAAAAAGCAAACAAATTCCAACAGAATTAAAAACTTTATGTAAGTTTTATGTTCAACCGACTCTTAATGCAATCGATGTCATTAAAGTAATTAAATTAAAAGATTAAAGAAATGAAAAATAAGAAAATAAAATAACAAAAAAAGTTTAAGTGATGCATGTTGTTGTGTCATTTGTTATTATGAAAACGCAAGTGTTTTGTTTTACATTTTATATCTTTTATATTTCTCAATGGAGTGACAGTTTATTGAAAAGATTTTTAAGATTGAAATTGTGGTTATTCATTATAACCAGGGCAAGTTTTAAAAGATTTTTGCCTGAAATAAATTATGTTCTCATATTTGCCTAGATTTATGTAAAATTGCTTTATTTAAGCCGGCCATGGACTATAGAAGTTAAGTGCACAAGTCTAGCACTATATAAACAAAACACTATACAAATAAAGTGACTACTTTTTATACCCATCCCCACTGGTGGTAAATGATGGCACACCCAGAGAAAAGAACATGTTTAAATATGGTCACCTCCAACAAAACTATTTTTAAATAAAATTGTAAACTTATTATGGTTAATTTAACCATATTGTTGTCATTGACAACCATATTATGGCTGAATTAGTCCTCCATCAAGAAGGCACAAACCTATCTTGGTTGCCTCCGAATATGTTTTGATTAATAATAACAAAAATATATTTAACACTTATAATAGCATGGTTGGTTTTCAACAATAGCATGTTGCTATTGGAAAAGAGGAAATAACTATTGTTAGTTTAAAGACAAATTATTGTCATATTTAACCATAAAGTGCTTAGAGGCAAACATAATTTGGTTGTGGTTTCTTAATGGAGGACTAATTTAACAATAATATGGTTGTCGGTGACAATAATATGGTTAAATTAAACATAATATGTTTAAATTTTTTTTAAAAAGTGTATGGTTGGAGGTGACTATATTTAAACATGTTTTTTCTCTGCGTGTACACTAAGTTTGTCATTCAGTGTGAAACTTTTTTAATATTCATCTAAGACCCCATAAAGTATAAATATTCTGAGTAATTGAGTAATTATAAGTCGATTTCGCCATGTTCGTCTGTTTGTCCGTCTGTTGAAAACTGCCTGACTTTCGACCAACTTAAGAGGAAAGAACGATATTGATGTGAAATTGCTTTCACTTATCCTTAACAGCTTGGGATTGTAATCCAGTAAAATGGGTTCAGTAGGATAAAAATTATGAATCCAAACATGGAACCACACCCTTCCGAAAAGCACTTTAAGATGCAAGATATGTTTAAAAAAAGTTGTGTTACTGTATTGAAATTTGGTCTAATTAAGATTTTTTAATACTTTAAATCACATAACCAAATTTTGTGATGCACGATCAATAATTTACAATATCTTCAATATAAAATCCTCTCCTGAAAATCATTTTAACCTGCCTAATAGTATTTCTGAAATAAATTATGATATTTTATTTAAATTGGGTCAAATAAATCTTTATTTGACTTTTTGGAATAGATTCGTAAGAGCGCAACGAATTACAGTGGATTCTCGGTAATGTGAACTTCCAATATAGTGAACTATTCAGTAATGTGAACACCTAGTTTTTTATGTTAACGCTCTAAATAGTGAACAAAGTTTAATGGCTCTAAATGTTGGAGATTTTGGGAATCCCTCGATTAAAAAAAAGAAAACAAAACATGCATACATACTTTGAGTTTTGTTAATGAAGGTGAGCAACCTTTCGTTACATTTGGAAATCACTTGAACAAATTTTTTGGCCATTTCTAATGTAAGATTTACGCTGCCCACTAGACTTTTTAAGCAAAAAAAAAAAAAAAAAAAAAAAACAAAGGATGGCACTACAATTTTTTACAATCGAAAATCTGAACAATTTCGATAATGTGAACTACCTTGGTTTTTTTAGTTCAGATTATCGCGAGTTTACTGTATAATACTGTGAGGTTAGTTTTTAAAAAGATTGTCTTATATTTTAAAGATCCTATATACAGCCCACTCAAAAATTCGGCACAACCGGATATGACACTGTTACTTGTTTATCATATTTGTCCAACAAATTTTTTTTTTTCGTTTTTTTATGAATTTTTTTCTGGACTTTTTTTTTTTTTTATTTTTTTTTTTTTTTTTGGTTATGTCAACTTGCCCAGATTATTACTTAAGAGTTTGTTAATATTTCAAGATGATCTGCGTCACGTTTAAATAAAAAAACGAAATCTTTAAAAATCTTAAGACGACTAAGAGTTTAAATTTATTCTTTGACAATTCTTAATAGCCGTACTTATTCCAAAGCCATAAAATGTTCTAAATAAAAGCAGTGGCCAAATTAAATGTGATCGCTATCGAATGCTGTAATTAGTTTCCATACTTTGATTTTTACAATGATTGAGTTGTTTTCACTATTAAATGCTTAATGTGAAGTTACTGTTTCGGTTCATTTTCCAAAATTCTATAACCTATAACTACTTACATATCGTCAATGGAACACAACGCACATTGGTACGAATCCCATATAAAGCTGGACAGAAGTCATAAATGTTAGCGTTTAAAAAAAGTGTAAATGGGATTTCTCGATAGCTAAGAGCCTGCTCTAAAAGCATTGATAATTTTTTTTTCGA